>CM054803.1:27494164-28728630 GCA_028984105.1 Lavandula angustifolia | reverse complement strand
TTGTCTCTGCATGAAGACTCTCCTCTTATATAGTCATCGATTGTGAATAGATCCGTTGGAGAGGGGTCTATCCACATGTCAAAACGACAAGGAAAACGGCTCCTCAAATTTGCACGTTGATGAGTAGGTGCACTGTAGAGATACACCTCTTTTTCAGTCTAGGAGCAGCTTTTTTCATAAAAGATAAAGCATTGTTGGCACCCTATTGGTCGAGGTAGATTGGTAGGTAAGACTTGTCAAACATCAGGGTTGACTTCCTCTGAATCCTCAGACCTTCAACTGAAGTGACTTCCTACTGACGTTCTTCTGAGTATTAGTGCATGGGCACGAATTCATGTGCAGATTCAGTTGGTGGTCGACTGACCAACTGACTTCTTCGATCCTGAGTCCATCAGCTAAGTGCGAGGTCTTCTACTGAACTCTGCAGCTGCTGAACTCTAGCCTACTGAGTTCCTAACATGCTGAACTCAAACTAAGCTATTACAAGAACGAAGGTTCATCATTCAGCTAGAGATTTTGGGATCTTCAAATCTATAAATATTGTCTACCGAATCTTCATCCCAACACACTCTTTGTCTCAGAGTAGTAGTGGAACAAACGCAATCTCATCCTTAACATGAACCTTTAGTTTGTACCTATATAAAAAAAGAAAATATTATTTGTGTAAGCAACAATATAATTGTTAGTAGTAACCAATATCTTAATTTTCATATTATTGCCTCAAAGTTGCTATGCAATTGTAGTTGTTGCAATTCATGCAATAAAATTGCTTATCTACTTCTTTTAATTACATTTTTGCACACTATATAATTCCAGTCATCCTCAAAATCCACCAAGTCAATTATTGCAATAATCCAAGAATATTGTGACTGGAACAAAAAATACAAAATGTAAGATTACGTTATTTAGAGTTAGTGTATGTAGGGTTTGTAAGAATTGAACCTCATCATCATCATCCAATTATTGTGTAGTTATTTGGGATACCGTATTATATTTAGCATCCACACCAAATCTATTGACAAACCTTTGAAATAGACAAAAATCCATTTTGAACCATTTTATAGAGAAATCATTTTAGTATATATTCTTTTCGAAGGCAATTTACCTATTTCTGAAATGAACAACTTCATCTAACTCAGCATTCAATAGTAACTTCGTAGCATAGAAGACATTGGTAACTTTTCTGTTATCTAAATATTAAAAAAGAAATAGAAATAAACAATTAAATAAATCATTGTATTGTTTGTACAAACTCCAAAATTTTCTCGTTGAGCAAAGGAAGGTTGGTTTACAAAAATGGACAATCAAAATGTTTGGATTCAAAGTGTGGTTTTTCATTAAGCTGAAAAACTTATCAACACAATCTTCTCAAAGAATGCAAGTTAGAGATGTCCCCCTACATATGAATTGCAACATTATTAATGAGAAATATATTGATAGAATTAATTTTTTATTATTAATCTAAAATTATTAATATCAAAATTGAAATTTATACTTTGTATCTTCAAGTTTGATATGATTAGCCTCTTCTATGGTCCATTAGGTGTAGTACGGATCTCCACATTGTCAACCTGTGCAACCGCTTCTATGATGTCTGCAAGAATATAGTAGTTGATTATACATATTCTCTCATGCACATTTTATTAAAATTATAAGCACAATCATATATTTGTAACCTACCAAACGATGTGACTTTGTTAATATTTTTTATTTAGTGAACATCAGCAAAGCTCTTGAAGCAATATCGTGTGTTATGAAAATCCTTTTGCAAGAGTTTCAACACTAGGGGTTTATCATTGATCAATATCTTATATGTACTTGTGGTAACCTTGTGCGTCTTACTATCATGCACCACTTTGAAGTTTTTTACACAATATATCTGACATTCCTCAAGTTGTAGTTTGAATATACGAACCAGGTTTTTTGGTATTGTTGCTTTAATCATCGCCTCCTGAAACATTTGAATATGTGTTCAATGCAACATGAGTTACTTGAAATATTAAACTGATACAACTATTTAATGAGACATACATTTATATCGTGGAAAATACACTCCATACTTGATATATTTTTTTGTTGAATGAAATGATTTTTTATTGACACCTTTGCATTGGGGAAAATTGGGAATTATCATTTTTTTTTCCAATTAAAATTCATGCAAATCAAACAACTCATAATGCTATAATGTTAAAAATGGATTTTCTGTGATTATAATAGGATAACTATATCAGAAACTTCTTAATATACTTCGGTTTCTCCTTTTATTATGTTTCATTAAAAAAAATAAAAATAAGTGAGTGAATAATAATTAATCTAAATAAGTGGATTTCAGTATTTTATATCTTTACACCATTATTTTATACTCCCTCCGTCCCGCTAAAAACGTCCCAGATGACTTCGGCACGGAGATTAAGAAATTTTAATTTAGTGTGTATTTTATGAGTTTTAATTGTATAAAGAAAATGACACAGTTTTCGAGGAGTGGTTGGTGGAAAGAAATGAGAATTATCCAAATTTTTGCAAGGCTAGTGAAATGCAATCGATTTTTATTTTTTATATTTTTTTTATATTGTATTTGAAGAAATAATCTAAAGTTTTCAAAAAGATAAAAATCATAATTTTCTGAGTTCGGAGCGGAACATAATCGAGTGAGAGATAGATTTTTGAAGAGAGATAGTATAAGAATGTGGGGGGTTGAGTAGTGAGTAAGGGGGACGGACCCACTTCATTTTATGTTTAAAAGTAATTTTTACTATTTTAGGAAAGATGACTGTAATAGCGGGACAGCCCGATTAGGCAAGTAGGACAGTAATAGCGGGACGGAGGGAGTACTTTTTAACAAATAAATAATCTTACTCTTGTGTCAAATTCTAATGACATAAATAATGGACGGAGGGAGTATTATATGATGCGATAACTATGTACTCCCTTCGTCTCGCTATTACTGTCCTACTTTCCTAATCGGGTTGTCCCACTATTACTGTCATTTTTTCTAAAATAGCAAAAACTACTCTTAAACAAAAAATGAAGTGGGTCCCTCCTACTTAATACTCATCCCCACATTATCATACTCTCTCTCTCCAAAAATCTATCTCTCACACAATTTTCGTTCAACTCTGTACTCGGAAATTTATGATTTTTAACTTTTTGGAAACTTAAGATTATTTCTTAAAATGCAAAAACAGAAAAAAAATCGATTGCATCAATTATGCCCTACAAAAATTTAGATAAATATTCATTTCTTCCACCAACCACTCTTCGAAAATTATGTTCATTTATTAATACAATTAAAACACATAAAAACACACTTAAACAAAGTTTCATCTCATTGTCGAAACCAAAGGCGACCGTAATAGCGGGATAGAGGGAGTATTTGTTATTATTTCTTTAATTGGACATTCCGTTTCAATATTTGTACATTCTTTTGGAAACTAATGATTTATCTTTAAAGCCCCACGAATCATATAATTTTATAATACTCGCTGTAGTATATCACTAATTCCTTACTCCTCACCAAAAGAGAAGCATAAAGAAGGGGAAAATGGCGAACCCTCCGAAGCCATGGAAGGCAGAGTATGCGAAGTCGTCAAGATCGTCATGCAAAACCTGCAAGATTCCCATTGAGAAGGAGACCCTCAGGCTTGGAAAGATGGTCCAGGCCACTCAGTTCGATGGTTTCATGCCTGTACTATATCCCCCCCCTTCGTTTTTTTCTCTCCTCACTTCTTGCTCGCGTTTCATGTTATGAAAATTAACCCCTTTTTATATTTCTTGACAAATCCCTAAAATACCAATTTTAATTAACGTTTTTGTTCTTGTTTTTCGCAATGTGGGTTCTGTGTTTTGCTTTTGCGTTTTCGTTTCACAATGCATGTCCGGTTTCAAGTGTGTTTCTTGGTTGAAAGGCAAATTCACCGAGACCTATTGCTTTCCTGTCTTTTTAATTTCCAGAATTTGTTGCCCTTCTCTAAGCAAATTTTGAATTTTTGTGGCTCCTTGGTCATGGTTCAATTCACGTAGTTTGGTTGGTTTCCAATGTGGTTATTTAACTGGGATGCGCTGGTCTTAAATATATAAAAAAGCTGTCTTTTGGTTGCATGAAAGTTGGTTGTTGTTAGATTGGGAGAGAAGTCAACTTCTTTTTATGTTTATGCCACTTGACTTGAGTTTGTTTGTGGTGCCAGATGTGGAACCATGGTGCTTGCATCTTAAGGAAAGTGAATCAGATAAAATTGTACGTATTTTAGTGAAGGAAAAGAAAAGCAAGGTTTTTGGTTATTTTCTGATTCATGCACTATGTCTATTCTTGCAGGGTTGATGACGTGGAAGGGTTAGAGTTGCTTCGCTGGGAAGATCAACAGAAGATCAGGAAGTATGTTGATGGTGCAGTGGTGTCTAATTCCGCTGCTGCCCCTACTTTAGAGTGTGGTGTTGAAGTTTCTCCATCCGCACGTGCTATGTGCCGGATCTGCAACCAAAAGATTGCAAAGGGAGAGGTAGGGTGTTAAAGCCATAACTTGAAAATGAGGACGCGATTGAAATTGAATTAAGAATGGTTTTCCCTGGATTCTGCTCAACTATTGCGCTACTTTTCTTATTGCTAAATGTGCAGCCTCAGATGCCTTGCAACCCTAATGACCGTCGTTTTATTTACTAGAAGGACCATTTGTTAACCTCTTAAAATGCAATTTTTTCTTTTCCTGGGTGTTAGTTTATATCTCAAGATTTTTTGACACATCCAACTCCGAAAATGGTTGCAAGTTCTTTATTACATAAAAGTCCATGCTCTTAACTTCAATCCGTCGAGTCTCTTTATCACCCATATGGAAATAATTAACAGTAGCCATAATAGATCGATGAATGGTTTGGATCTTAACTCTTATCTTTCATAAGTATGAACTGGAATATAGATCTAGTAATCCCTTATGACACGTTAGGCAAGTTGCTTAGGGAAATGCTGAAATGCCTTTCAGCAAGTTATTTTGGGACCAATTTATAGGAAGGTGATAATAACAATGCAAAAAAGGTTGCAGGTCATCAAATAAATATGTAGTTTTATCTGTATGTATTCCTTAATCCTTATCTTAGGAGGTGGCAATTGTTTCAGAGTCACCTTATTAATTTAAGTCCTAAACTACTGTGTCTTATTTAACACAGAATGCAATAAAGTTATTCCAGAGTTATTCTTAGGTCTATATAAATTACTGGCATATGGATTATCTCGCACTGTTCATCACCATTAATGTATTGAATGGTCTTTGATGCAATTTTGTGCATGTCTTCTTCAAAGAAAATAAATTTACATGTTTCTTGCATATTCTGCATGCAAAAGTTTCTGCTGGGTGTGACAATGTTTTGTCTCATTGAAGCTTTACAATGAACTGCTGCTGTCAGTGGGTACTTGATTTGGAAGCTTAAGCTTTAGCTATTAGTTGTATACATTATAAACCATGTGTTCTTGTTGTTCTTTAGCATCGGATATCAACGAAGCCTCAAGGTCAAGGTGCTAAAGCCTTGTCCTGGAACCATGCTAAGTGTTACTTGGAACAATCATCCGATCCCCAACTGGAGAAGTTTTCTGGATGGGACAGTCTTTCAGCTTCGGAACATGCTGCACTTCAGTCACTTGTTAAGAAGAAGCTTACAACTTCTGAAGGTTTCTTTTGATTTCATTTGACTTCTTACTTTCATTGTCTGTGTTACTGAAACTTTCATTTAAGGCACAGGTCAGTCAACATCCAAAGGTAATGGAAAGAGGAAAAGAGCCCTCGAGAGTGATGATAAACCAAAACTTGCTAAATTTGAAGGAGATGCTTCTTTAAGCAAGACTGCCTCTTGCGAGAATACTAAAGATTTGGAAGATGATCAATCTGTCCTGGAAAACAAACTAGAGAGGCAAACTAAGACTCTGTGGGCTCTTAAAGATGATCTCAGAAAGCATGTAACTACATCAGAGTTAAGAGAGATGTTAGAAGTCAACGAGCAAGACTCAAGAGGATCAGAACTCGATTTGCGAGAACGATGGTAATATCTGTTCAGTTTTGTGATTGTAACAGTATTATATAAGTTAATTCTTAAAAAAAATGATGAAAAATTTGTGGTGTTTGTTCGTGCTTCTTTTAGACACCACATTGTTTGAGTTTTCTACTTCTTGAGTATCAGGCTTGAGCTCTATATCTTGAATTAATTTTATTTGTGCTGTTTTATTCTGGCTTCTTTATCCTGATTCTCTTCAAAATTTGTTATCTTTTTTGCCAGGAAGGTTTTTTTTAGCATTGATGCTTCACGAGACTTCATTTCTCTTACTCTATTGTTTTCCTTTTACAAATGTCTTATAGTCATCAATACAAAATGCTAATTTCCTATGCTAAATCTATCATGTAATATGCATTTTAAGTTTCTTCTTTTCCTTCTCTGGGTTGTTCAGTGCTGATGGAATGCTCTTTGGAGCACTTGCGAAATGCCCCATGTGTTCCGGGTGGCTCCATTATTCCTCAGGAATGTACAGATGCTCTGGATATTTATCAGAGTGGACCAGGTGCTCCTATTCTTCACATGAACCTCAACGTATTAAGGGAAAGTGGAAAATACCTGAGGAAACAAGCAATGAGTATCTTCTCAAGGTATATGATTAAAGAGACAACTGCTTTGGCTAGCTCACTTGCTTTCTTATATTTAGGCTTAAGATTGGTTGTCTGATGAGTTGATATTCACAGTGGTTTAAGTCGCAAAAGGTGAAAAAACCCGAACGAGTGCTCCCTCCAAAGTCCCCAGGCGGACCATCAGGCAGTCAACCTGCCAGTGGGCTTAGTCAATCATCTAAGGTTGAAAATATTGGAGAGTTGAAGGTTGCATTCGCTGGAGTACCTGATAAAACCATGGTATGCTCTTAACTTTATTTTCCTTCATGTTGTCATCTTCTATGAAAACACTGTTGCTGCTTTTAGTTTGGTGGAAGATCTTGTCATATAAAATTTTGCGGAGAAAGTGTAATTGTATTTATATTTTTTTCAGGAGGAATGGAAGAGCAAAATTGAAGGGGCAGGTGGACAAGTTCACATAAAGATAAAAAAAGGTCCATAGTTAGTGTGCTTAAAATGATGTTCTACATCTTTTCTATATAAGAATTACTGTGTTCCTTTATTTACATTTTTATTTTTATAGAAACCAATTGCCTTGTTGTTGCTGGGATGTTGGATAACACAGCTCCTGAGGTAAAAAAGGCAAGGTAATGTTGGTTAAGAATTTTTTCATTAGCTCCACCTTACATTCCTAATAGTGGGAGATATTTTGCATTAGTTTGACCTTGCTTTTAGTTTGAGTTTACCTGCACAAATAATTCCATTTGGCAGGAGGATGAAGTTACCAATGGTGAGGGAAGACTATTTAGTTGAGTGCACTAAAAGACAGAAGAAACTTCCTTTCGACTCATACAGAGTAGAAGCAACTGAAAAGGCTCATAGCATGGCTACTGTCAAGGTGAAAGGGCAAAGTGCAGTGCATGAGCAATCTGGGTTACAAGATTCTGGGCACATTCTTGAGGATGGGAAGAGTATCTATAATACAACACTCAATATGTCTGACTTATCAACTGGTATTAATAGGTATATCATTTCTACTTTTGCTCTTCTTTTTTAAAGAAAGTTTCAGTTAGGCTGTTTGTGAACATGTGTACTCGTCCGGTAATATTTAATGTTTTCCAATAAGTTGTAACCTGCTTGATAGCTTATATCGTATGCAATTGCAGTTAGAAGTCCTTAAAAAACAAAAATAGCACCAAAAGAATTATTTTGACTTCCACATAGTGAACTGCACGTGGCGTACAGTTACTCACAAGCTTGAGCTTTTTGCTATGTTAGCAGAAGACAATTTGAAGATTTTTTTTTCTGCTTAGTCTTAACTCTTAATTATCTAAACTATTTGGTTAATAGTAAATACGATTTTTGCATGACTATTTTCCATTGCCAACACTGCATCATGACTGTGCATGCCTAGATAAAGTTGAGTTCTTATTGGATTGACTGTGTTTTTATCTGGAAGACTGAATATCCTAATGCTGCTAAATTTCTATATGGTGGACTGGTGAATGGGCACACCCGTAATCCTGTGGTCCACACCAGTAAAAATATGGCCATCTGGTACTTGCCTGAAACAAATCTTCACATGCTTGCATTTGTAATCTTGTTTACCTCTGAGACGGTGATTTTAGGATTTATTTTAAGCAAATTTTAGTTTTTGCAATTTATAATTAATTCCAATATGTTTGATCTTTTGTCCGCCCTTACTGATATGTGGTGGCCTCTTTTGATTTTTGCTTTGAGATTAATATTTCTACTGAATAACTCTTTTTCTCTTCTCGGTCAAGTTGCTACATTCTTCAAGTTATTCAAGATGACAAAAGCTCGGATTGTTATGTGTTCCGGAAATGGGGCAGAGTTGGAAGTGATAAAATTGGCGGAAACAAGTTGGTAGAAATGTCTAAATCTGATGCAATCCAAGAATTCAAGCGGTTATTTCTTGAGAAGACTGGGAATACATGGGAGTCGTGGGAGAATAAGAAAGATTTTCAGAAGCAACCAGGCAGATTTTATCCATTGGATATTGTAAGCTATTTTTCCCCTTTACTCAAGGAAATTGGTTTGCAGTGGGATAACTGAAGCATTTTTTTTTAATCAAAACTCTGAAATGCTACCAGTTTAACTTATAGATGTGTGATCTGTAGGATTATGGAGTAAAAGATTTATCTAGGAAGAAACAACTTGATTTCACAAGCAGCAAACTTGCGCCTCAATTGGTGGAATTGATGAAAATTTTATTGAATGTGGAGACATACAGGTTTTGGATTTGTTTGTAATGACAATGTGATGAGTTATGTTCTATAATATAACTGAAACACCAAAATCATGCAGGGCTGCTATGATGGAATTTGAGATCAATTTGTCTGAAATGCCTCTGGGGAAACTAAGTAAAAGCAACATTCAGAAAGGTGTATCTTTGTTAGCAGAATACCTTTTGTGTACTTTTGCCAACCAATTTAACTTTACATGGATCGAGGAACTAAGTATTTAATTGGTCAAGTTTTATGGTGATTTATCCAGGTTTTGAGGCTTTAACACAGATTCAGAATTTGTTCAAAAGCACTGATCATGCTCCGGCTATCAAAGAGAGCCTTATAGTTGATGCTAGCAACAAATTTTTCACTGTTATTCCTTCCATCCATCCACACATTATTAGGGATGAAGATGACTTTAAATCAAAGGTACATGATTATGTCGTTTGCTTAATTTTTTTTTTAGTCAGTTTTTCTATTTAATGCATCTCTCTAATTCACGCTAATATATTTTTTTTTTCTGAATCAAATTTATTAACATTATCTTAGACAATGAAATATCAATTCTAGATTCTTAAAGTGTATAACATATATGATGCAGTCTAAGAATACCAAGTTATGCTATAATAGCTATTTACTCTAATATCTTCAGGTGAAAATGCTAGAAGCACTCCAAGATATTGAAATAGCTTCAAAACTAGTTGGTTTTGATGTTGATAACAATGAATCTATTGATGAAAAGTATGAGAAACTGCACTGCCATATTTCTCCACTTCCTCATGACAGTGAAGACTTTCGATTGGTTGAAAAGTATCTCCAGTCTACACATGCTCCTACACATACAGTATGTTCTTTTCTTTATCTATTAACTCTTTTTTCTCTTAATTCATATTTTTTCTGTTATCCTTACGATGTCTTTTGCCCTGAATGTATTCAATTACCCAACCACTGTTCGTATTCTTTAATATGTCCATATGAATACAGTTTGTGGTTTCTCCATCCAATTTCAGGAATGGAAACTTGAATTGGAGGAAGTATTTTCTCTTGATAGACAAGGAGAAATGGACAAGTATGCTCCTTATCGAGCAAAACTAAAAAACAAGATGCTTCTTTGGCATGGTACTTAATTATTTTTTACATATTGTAAAATATTAACTCAACTATTGAGGCTTATAATTATGAAGGTTATTTAATATATTCTTTTCTTACAGGATCACGATTGACCAATTTCATTGGTATTCTTAGCCAAGGGTTAAGAATTGCTCCTCCAGAAGCCCCGGCAACAGGCTATATGGTACTCTCATATACTTATCATATTTGTTTGAAGATTTAATTTCTACAAATGAGTCTCTCAACCTTATATTTGTTTGAAATGGACGCTCGAAATTAATGTAATATAGAAGTCATTATCTAGATCATTTTATTCCTTTCTATAGAAAATGTAAAAGTATCTTTTTTTCTTTTTTAATGTACTTAGAATCTTCCAATGTTGTGCAGTTTGGGAAGGGAGTATACTTCGCAGACATGGCCAGTAAAAGTGCTCAATATTGTTTCACAGACAAGAAAAATCCTGTGGGAATGATGCTCCTCAGCGAAGTCGCCTTAGGCGAGGTTTATGAGCTAACAAATTCACAGGTAATATGAAGTCAGAAAGTTCCACTTATTCAAGGACATAAGTTAAAATTACTTTACTCTTACACATATTTGTCTTTTCTCTTTTCTGTTTCTCAGTATATGGATAAGCCTCCAAAAGGAAAGCACTCTACTAAAGGTCTCGGCAAGAAAGTGCCTTCAGAGCCGGAATTTGTAAAATGGAGGGATGATGTCGTTGTACCATGCGGAAAACCAGTAGCATCAAAAGTGAAGGCATCAGAGCTTATGTATAACGAATATATTGTCTATGATACAGCTCAAGTAAGTATTTTGGCATTTGTAGGTTTAATTTGCTCGAATCATAGAATGTAAGGAAGAAAGTAGAGTTGTGTTATTGTTAGATATAAAACTTAGGACGAGAGCGAGTAGGAGTTTTGAGTGATCCTCTTTTCTTGTGCAGGTTAAGATGCAGTTCCTATTGAAGGTGAGGTTCCACCACAAGAGGTGAGACCACATAGAATCTTGATATGTATAGGAAGTTTCTCTCCAAGTGTCAATGCACCATAACTGTTGTTTTTTTTTTGTCCGGACTCTGGTGTAATGGGCAGTTGAATGTGAGTTAGATCTCATTTTGGGGTTAGATGGATGTGTAACTCTCAATATTTTGATGATACAATCCTATTAGACTATCAGTGTTTCCATGATTTCTATGAATTATCGTATTTAAAACTTAAAAAAAAATCAAACCCTACTAAACAGGGAGTTTCATCAATCACTATTATTGTGAAAGTGCTCAAACAATTCATTTTACACTAATCCCTATGTTAATTAGAGACTAATTAATAGAAAATTAATTTCCAAGAAAGTACTAACAAAGATGAGTGGCAGTTCCAAGGAGCAACATTCGGCGCGTAACAATTTTTTAATGAGATAACACTCACACCTCATCAATTTATCTTTAGACTAAACTACAAAAGGTTATAAGAAAACCTTCGAATCTATTTAAACTATGGCTTCCTTTTGAATGACGCAAAAGTAAAGTAAAAGATCGTGTCTTTCTCTTTCAAAACCATAAGCTGGTCCTTAGTCAAAGAAACTAGTAATCAAGAGTCAAAGATGCATTTTTTATTCATTTACATATGCAATACTTTACTAATTCAAGAATGTAAGAACGGAAGTTTGTCTGAAAATATTAAAACAATTTTTACGTTGCTAAGGAGAATTAAGTTATTAACAAAGGATCGTGCCCAAGCTGATCGGCACTCACACGTGCACATAGCTTACCCTAACTAGATTCGCCTACCACCATGTAGTCTTATTATGGTCTATCTTAATAATTGTATCTTCTCAATAATGAAAGCACAAATAATGCTTAGCCCGAAAAAGCATTGTGGCTATTGTAGAATTGAGCACCTCATTCTCTTAAAAGTCCTTCTGAAACGTTCTTCATGTGTAGGCCAGTATGAATATCAAACTATTATATGTGGATTAATATGGGTCGGTCCAAATATAGGGACAAAACAACCCATCATAGACTAATATCTGTTTTGATACTATATTTATAAAATTGAGTTACTCATCCCCTTAATTAAAGCCTAATAAGGAGAGAGAGTTATCCAACTTTATATTAGTAAGACATGATCGATACCAAGTCGATGTGAGACATAAAATGAACTTCAACAATTACAAAATTAGCAAGTATACAAATACATTTTAAAATAATGAATGATATAGCAGTTTATGTGTTTACCCTTGTGGTCGAAGATCACAAAGCTATTGCGGGTTTCTCTTTCACAAAAAGAACATTTCAATTATTGAAGCCCAATTCTTATTTAATGATACTTGACTACTCGAGCATACTATTTACAATTTATTCGAGTATATTTACGAGAATAATGAGACTAACAAGTCTATACAGCATAAAAGTTCCATCTAAACATGATATATGTATAACTGTAAAATCAAGTAACGAAAAGATGAGTATATAACTATTCATTATTATATAGTGTAGTATAAATAATTCATTCCTTTGTCCAAATTGGCATTGCGACCCGGAAAGCTAAAAGCTATATATATCATTAATTATCCTCGAAGCAAATGCACGATTGGGATAAGTATTATAATAAAATATGAATGTGGGGTCAATTGGTCTAATGAGTAGGTCTACCTAATATTACTACACTGGATATACAATTTTAATACCTAAATAACAACATATGTACTCGAATATATAGACCACATGTTCCCTTTGCTCACTGCACTCTGCCACATGCTAGCCTTAGTTGATTAGGAAAGTTAAGCACCAAATTAAACATCTCTAGTTAATAATCATTATCTAAAAACCCCAAAACCTAATTAATTAAATCATGATTGTGAAAATGGTGATTAATTAGTTGAAGAGTCATATTTTGTGCAAATTCTTTTCAATTTTTGGAGAGAAATGACAATATGGAGTCTTTTGAATTTAATTAATGATTATAGTACTTATTAAAATTAATTAATGTATAATCGCTTTGATATTGAGGACAAATATTTCCATTAGAAAGCAGACATTAATAGAGTAGTATTTAAGTTATATTGCTAACTTCAATGTTCCATCACTGCTATAGTTTTCTTTTCCAGATTGGTAGCCACCTTTCTTTCTTTTACTTTTTTAGGCACAAAGCAATAATAATCTTTTGTCATTTAATTTGGTTAAATATTTTGTTATTATTACAAAAATCTTGTTTTAATATATAACCTTTAATTTCTGAAGAGTCATAAGGAAAATAACAACTTTTTAGTCAAGGGCATGCCACCACTTTCAAACTTGAATTCGGCGCTGAGCCAATTTATTCTGACATGAAAGCAGAAGTTGTCACGAAAAGAGATGAAATAAATTTTTTTTGATGCTCTATATTGATTTTGTGGTTCAAAAATTCAGATACGACTCATCGACCGTTAATTAAACAGTATTTGAAAGAGTACTTTTCCTTTATATATATATTATATATATATGGATTGAATCATGTGAGAACTTGTCTTTAACATGAGAACTGCGAACATGCATAATCATTATATGTTTATGTATGATCTTTATATTTTTTATGCAAAAATCCTGTAATTTTACATTTTACATTATCCTTGTATGTTTTATGCAAAAGATAAAAAATATAAAATAACAGGTTTTTTTGCATAAAATATATACTAATTATGCATAAAATATATAAGGATTATGCTTGGTTCGCAGTTGTCACGTTAAGTGCGGGTTCTCATCAGATCCACACCCGTATTGCACTTTCAAGGTAAATATATTGCACTTTAATATTGCACTTTACGTACTGCACGTAAAGACAAATGTACTGCACTTTAAGTACAACACTTGAAAATGCAGTATTTGCCTTTAAAGTGCAGTACATTTGTCTTTAAAGTACAAAGTTCACACGATAACAGACTGTTCACATATGAACCTCCTCATCTATATATATATATATATATATATATATATATATAATATAATATAATAATGCACGTTTGAACTGCAAAAGTATGTTGGAAAAAGGAAATTTTTAAACGAAAAAGATGAATGAAAGAATGAACAGAAAAGATTAAAGAAATACATGGAGATGCTGTAGTTATAATAAGGATTTTCCCACAAGTTCGAACTTGAAGTCAAGGAGATTTGTGATTGAATGTATATCTTGCTTCTAATATATGAGATAAAATGTTCCTTAATTGTTGAGTCGAACAGGTCTTATCAATAAATGCTCAATAATTGAGTATTGTCGACACATACATTTTACCGAGCGTAGCATGAACTAAAGAATGTTATTGTAGCGGACACTTTAATACTCAATCAAGTTCAACTTTACTCATAGTTTACTTGTTATTCTTATTCGTGTGAGAGTAACAAATTGAGGATTCAATCCATCTTTGATAGAGTTTTTTAACAAAAAAACTCAAGTTCAGATTTACTAAAGCCTAATGAAATGTTATACACATCAGTTTTTAAATTTATGATGGCTAATGCATTTTCATTTACTTGGTATTTGGTAAACTTTTCAATCTTTATTAGTTTACAGACTCTGCTAAAATATGAACATCTTGGAACAAAAGGATTACTGGCAAAGAAACATACTTGATATATATTCATAATTATGCTGAAGAAAATAATCATACACTATATATTTCAAGAATGTATATACTGAGAATTGTATCCAAGATTTGATATATATTCATAATTATGATGGCCAATTATGCTTCCACTAAATTAGCATCATGAATTAAATAAATAATCTTCTCAAGAGAATAACTTTCTGAGTTAACCAGTCTTGGCATTTATGTATCAAATACATGCAACAAACAATTATATATAAATATATAACATATAGGCCACCAAACATTAAACAAGTATGCATGGCTGCACAAATATTTGTCCAGGAAGTCTATAACTATAAATCTAACAATATCAAATGTCGTACCAATAATTGAGAAGGCTAATGTATAAAACCTGCAGATAATATGTAGCAGCTATCTGAAGCTCATCATCATATAACAAACAACTCATTATAACTTTGAAACACCAAGAGTATTAAAAGACATGCATAACTCTTGCAGAAATTAAACTCGGTCACTGTCTGCTGCAGCTATCATCAGAATTCAATCCTATGCAGTGGAAGAACGGCGATTAATGAAACAAAAACACCATTATCCTGGCATTGGAAATTAAGATCAATGGTAATTCTACATATTCAAGCCAAAATATATATGTAGCATCTTTTATATAAAAAACTCTATCAAGCACATATTGTGTGTGTGTGTGGGTAGTAGGTAATAAGTTTTCAGGGTGCATATCAATGAGCAGATCATGACAAATCAAAAGATTTAGTACCAACCTAGAAAAAAGGAATGAAATGTACAAGAATGTCACAGAACAAAATCTAGCTAATTAGGTTCAACCAAAAGGGGAAAGCAACACAGATTCTTGATTAGGTTTAATATCTAGGTCTTAATAGGCAATTAGAAAATTAAGCAAAAACGCTAGAGTATTAACAAAAAGTTAGCTAAAAATGAAATTATTTTCTACTCAAATACATATATATATATCCACGGTTACACACGATCAATCATAGGCGGCGGTGAACAGTTTCTGACAGCAGAACATTTCTAGGGTTTTCAGATATGTCTCATCAAAGTTTGCAGATCAAATCATTAATACAAAATTTGGTCACCCATGATTTAATTATGTATTACGGTAAGAACCCTAACACGGAACATATATAATATATATATATCAAGAATGCTGAATGTATCTGAATGCAACTGACTGGAGATCATCTACATCATCTTGAAATTGCCAGTGCCCTTCATTTGATTGCATCTCGAGAGAATCGAAGCTTCCAAAGGAGTGATTTTCTTCTTGGAAACATGAATTTTCATACTTAACGGAAGGGTTCTGCAGATTCATAGCTCCTCCTGCATAATACGACGTAGTTTCCACGTTGCTGTGGAAATTTGCATCAAATTGGGGCATAATGCTCTGATTTTGGGAGGATTGCAACCAGCTCTGAACATCTTGAGCCAAAGAGTGGCCGGCGCCGCCGCCATGGAATTTGTGATCATTAGGGTTTGCAGTGGTGGAGCTGTTCATGATGCAATGAGCTGCTTGTTCCTTTAGAGAAGTCAACTGGGCTTGTAGATTGACAACCTAAGAATTTCAAGAAAACATCATCAGAGATCAAGTTTTAGACCCTCACAATTATTCCCTTAATTCATATATGTAAAATTAATCAATGAACCTGCTGTTGGAGGGCAAAGATATGTGAAACACAGCCATAGATGGGATCTTGAAGCCTAGCCTGAGCTTCATAAGAGATGGTGACGGCGGCCTCGCACCGATCGGTCAGCGGAAGGTGAGCAAGGAGTTTGGATACATTGCTAGCTCCAAAAACCTTGTGTATGGCTGCAAAGTGAGAAGCACCTTGTTCATGGCAGAAATAAGGAGCAAATACACACCCCCTCACACATTTCCTCCTCAAGAATTTGCAGGCGCCGCATGGGGAACCTGATCCACTCATATTCATCAGATTTTCTTCAACTTTTGTAGGCCTGATTGATTAATGCTGTTGATTAAATTTGGGTGAGTTGAAGCATTGGCTTATAAGGAGAAGAGGGTGAGAGAGGTGGATCATATTTTATTCACCAATTTATCATACTTTATTGTCTAATTTATTACATTTGGTCCCCTTATTGGCCTACATAATTCATTATTCTTTTATGAAAAATGGTAACTTTAACCCCTCCTTCCAAAATTTTATACTCTGCTTATAGATTCCAATTCAATATCGTCCTTAAATGACAAAAGAGCTAACTTAATTAAACCCAACCCATTCTGTTTGCCTGATCATTGGGTTTCTTTAATTTGTCAGAAATCAGAATATTTTCTTCTGCCATTATGTCCCAGTTTTCCAAGATTAACTCAATCATGGATAGGAAACTTTTATTAGTGCTATTTAAATTCCCCCACATGCAATGCATTTTTGTGGCCTTTTAGGCTGTTAAGCAGTGCTTTTCAGGTCGAGACAAGTTCTTATGATATACCTTCTGTTAATCAATAATAGCTAGTGTACTAGATATATATTCTGTCTGTATATCGACATATTATACAATACATGACTATTCGAATTTGACCACTCACCCTCTTCTTTCGAATGAATACTAACACATCTATACTCAAACAATTGGACACAAAACTTCCTGGAAGATTAATACTTTGCACTAACATACATTTATATAATATTTAGTAAGCTGTGTGTTAACATCGATGTGAGAAGAAGAATGAGACTTTAGCTGGCTGTGACGAGTAGGCCATTAATAATTATGTACATCTAGATGTATATTTGACGGTGATGGATAAAATCCAAAATAGAAAATCATATTTGCCTAATCATCAAACCGTAATTGTTATGTTGTGGCTCAAATCCTAATCTAAAGGCAATTGACTCACATCCCACATCGGATAATTAATGAAGTTTATCATTAATTTCACCTATAAATAGATAGGTTCTCTAATTGTTTTAAGTGTGCTTCTACGCATCATAGCCCACATGTTATGGGATTAGTTAGTTGGACTAATTGACCATGTTTTTGTGGGTATGTGCTTTTGGGCCTAGGACCATATTCCGGAGGCCCATTTTGTATTCTCCTCTTTATTAGTGGATTGTTTCTCCGCCGCCCGTGAATGTAGGTCGATTGACCGAACCACGTTAAATTCTTTGCGCCTATTTCTTTTTCTCTTGTGTTATTCTTTGTTATTGTCTCCGTTGGGTTCCGAGAACCTGTTCGTCACATTTTGAGGGTCCGAAGATCCTAACAAGTGGTATCAGAGCCAAGGTTTGACTCGTGTTGTGACAATGGCAATAACAAAGATTGTGGTCGAGAAATTTGAAGGCTTTTGAAGGAGGTGGAACATGTTTGAGGAGGAAGCACCATGACGTGAAGTTTCACGTTATCGGAGTACCGTTTTGCCAAGGAAGATTCCAGTTCTGAAGATTTAAATGATGGATGATCCTTGTTCGAGGGACGCAGCGGGTTTGTTGGTATTCTGATTTGGATTAAGCCAATTGAGGCTTTTGCGGAGGCGGTGAAGCAAGATCATTCTGTGTTTGCAATTGGAGTTTTGGTCGATGTGGGGATTTGTTATGTTGGATTGGATATTGGAGTTTTCGTCACGGTGGAGATTGTTATGATGTGGCTCAAATCCTAATCTAAAGGAAATTTACTCACATCCCACATCGGATAATTAATGAAGTTTATTATTAATTTCACCTATAAATAGATAGGTTCTCTAATTGTTTTAAGTGTGCTTCTACGCATCATAGCCCACATGTTATGAGATTAGTTAGTTGGACTAATTGACCATGTTTTTGTGGGTATGTGCTTTTGGGCCTAGGACCATATTCCGGAGGCCCATTTTGTATTCTCCTCTTTATTAGTGGATTGTTTCTCCGCCGCCCGTGGATGTAGGTCGATTGACCGAACCACGTTAAATTCTTTGCGCCTATTTCTTTTTCTCTTGTGTTATTCTTTGTTATTGTCTCCGTTGGGTTCCGAGAACCCGTTTGTCACATTTTGAGGGTCCGAAGATCCTAACAGTAATTAGCTTACTTATGTATACTCTTCGAATTAATTAATTAATTGTTTAACTGCAGTTTGGTGTTTTAAGTCGTGGCCACGTAATTAAGTAAAGCAGAGAAATTAATCTTTGACCGGTATTTCAGTCCGTAGTATATAAAGGTAGTTATCATGGATACAGTTCACGGCGTCGAGATCAATCAAATTCATTTCTTTCCTGTTAATTTCTTTCACTATAATCGACTCGTTATTTTTATTTTATCTTTTATATGATGAGATATTGGAAGCCCTTATTATACATTGAGTTTATTTTACTTCTATATAACTATTGTAAATCATAAATCTACTGTAGGATATATATATATATATATATAACGGGCTAAATATATCGGAGTTGGTGAGATTCAAATCAAAATAAAAATTAAATGAAGAAGATTAATAAGTAGTGCTGATTTGGTATTATAGGCGTGTGCTTCAAATAGTCCCCTGGTAATATTTTATTATATCAACGTAACTTCTTCTAGATCTAATTGACCAGAACTTAGTTTAGACACCCCTTTGCATATAAATACAAAAACCTAAAGATTATTCGGAATACAAATTGGGAAATTTACAAATTTAATCATGTAACTTGACGGCCGTCCTGTTTTTGGTCTTATGGGTCGATGTGGTTGTGAGTCACTGGACTAAATTTACAACTTTGTGAATTTCTCTTATATATAATTATTATTATAAGGGTCACTTGCCTCAAAATACACGAACTTTGATCAAATTCTCGTTTTGCAAATGAACTTAAAAATTTGCCAGTAAATACAATAACTTTCGATTTATTTGAAATTGCACATGGGTCAAAAATCCAGCGAAATCAAAGCTGATCGACGTGACATTTTCCGACATGACGTGTCCGTACACGTGGTAGTCCAGTCAACATCTAACCAAAAGGCTACATTTTTTTCTTGTAAATACACAAACTTTGTAACAATTCTCGTCTTGCACATGCACTTTGAATTTCATTTAAATTTACAAATAAATGTATATATAATTTCATTTTAATTTGTAAATGAAGTTTGAATTTCATCTAAATCTTGTTATGGAAATAAATGTACTTTTAATGTAGCGCTTGTCGACTCTAATAAATTTGTAGATCTAATGAATATAGTTATCGAGTTCTTTTTTTTATGTGGGGTATTTTGAGATTGAATTTTATGAACATACTCACATAAAAATTTCTTGGACTCGATAATTATATTGATTAGTTCTACAAATTTCTTGGAGTCTACACACTCTACATAAAAGTACATTTGTTTCCGTAACAAAATTTAGATGAAATTCAAACTTTATTTACAAATCAAAATGAGATTCTAAGTTTATGTGCATATTTAAATGAAATTCAAAGTTCATATGCAAAACGAGAATTATTACAAAGTTTTTTTTTTTACAAAAATAAAAAAATTCGCCCTTTTGATTAGATACTGACTGGACTGACACGTGTGCAAACACGTCACGCCGTAAAAATGTCATGTCAGTTTTGATTTCGCCGGATTTTTGACCCATGTGCAATTTCATACAAATCGAAAGTTCATGTATTTACAGGGAAATTTTAAAGTTCATGTGCAAAATGGAGATTTGACAAAAAATTATATATTTTGAGGCAAATAACCCTTATTATAACTATGTGTAATCATCGGAATCTATACTGTACATATACTTTAAAAAACGTTTCGTATTGATATTTCAATAGACACGATACTTTAATTCGTATCTAATAGTATGTTTTAACAGACACCGTACTAAATTTTAATAAAATAATTAAATTATTTTACATTCCAATTTCCATGTTAAATCATCGTGTTCTGTGCCGTACCACCTAATTTAGATTAACTTTAACTTGTGATCTTATGAGTTTCAATTCATATAAACAAACAAAGATTTGGTAGTCACTGGACTCAAATCTCATTTTTTTAATTAGATGGTGGTGCTGTCTTTCTCTCTCCGCCATCTCTCTCTAATGAGACACGCATACACGACTGGGGCTGTTATCGAATCGGGTCGAGCCGAGCTTTGTACAGGCTTGGCTCGATTAGCCCATTTTTGCTCAGGCTCGAGTTCGGGCTCAAGCTCGATACGAGCTTTATATTCGGGTTCGAGCTCGGCTCAATAAAAAATCATGGTATTCGAGCTCGATTCGAAAGCTCGATTTCGGTATCGAGCTCGATTCGAAAGCTCGATAAAATTAAGAAAATAATATTTTTTTAATTTTTTTAATTCAGAATCGAAAGCTCGAATTCAGTACCGAAAGCTCGAATTCGGTACCCAAAATCTAAAGTAATTTAATCGAGCCGAGCTCGCGAGCTTTCGAACCAAATATTGCAATATTCGAATTCGGCTCGATTAATTATCGAATATCAATATGAGGCTCGAGCTCGAGCTCGATATTATCGAATTCGAGCCGAGCCTTATCGAGCTCGAGCCCGAGCTATTCGATAAAAGCTCGATTCGATAACAACCCTATACACGACGCTAATAGGCGAAAAAAGTTTATTTACTTTAATAGCCAAGGACATAAATTTTAGGCATGGTTATAGGGTTCTGTTGCTTTGTCAATTTAGTGGTTTGTCTCGATCATCGTGTTTATTTTCCCAATTAATCACTAATACCAATGCTCTAATCAATGATTTTCATAATCAGTGAGTAAATAGACAAAGCTATTTACCTCCTTGAATTACTAGATTTAATTTTAACTTAAGTATTTCAGTACTGCTGCTTCGCTTTCAAGGATAATACTCTATTGAGAATGACCTCGTGATAAAATTGAAAGAGTTGATGATACATCATATGATCACTGGTCATAAATTCAATGTGCAACTCAGTTAGTATTGGCAGTGAATCAGTCATTTACTATTTATTTTATAATTTTTTTAGATTAAGTTCGAAATTTAATAAAACTTTTGATTCACAAATAATGCATTAGTTATTCAGAGTTACGTGAATTTTACTTCCCTTTGGTTTCAATTAGGTGCAATACAATAGATCTTTTTGTAGTTTATTATTTTGTTGCATACTGCTCCTATGAATATTTTATTTTCGACTTATAAATACCGAAACATCCTTAGTATTATAACACATATATTTAAGATAGTATCATAAATATTAAAATAAAACTTATTAAACCACAATGAAACTCGATGCATGTATTTTATCACGTTTGAGTGGTGGGGATGAATTGCATCTCATTGCACACTACAAGGGGTTATGTGTTACTGTGAAAAATCATAAAAACATAAATAGCACATCTTTATAAACTATAAAGAATCTTTGTGCACCTTTTCGAAATAATAGGGGAGAATTTACACATATTAAAACTATACATCTAGCCGCTATTAACCAGTTATTTCATAACACTAAAGAATTGAAATGTTATAAAAAACAAAAGAAAAACTAAAAATGAAGATGAACGTACAATTAAGAGTGCTCCTATTCGTGCATGGCGTCGCCATCCTGGCAGCCATTATCCTCTCTCTCTCTCTCTCTCTCTTAACTTTCTCTCTCTCTCCATCAGTTGATAATTAATGGGCTTTTAGTCATGTGTACTTGTTGGCCACTTGAATCGAGAAAAGAGAAAGAATAAAATGGTTGCAGACAAGAACGCGTGTTAACTAATGGGGATCCTTAAAATAATCAACTTTCGAGCAATAATGTAGGCTGTTTGTTCAACTAATCTTTTCAATCCTGTACTTATCTATTTTCATTATTTTCTTAATATATGTACATACTTCTTAATGCGGTTAATTAATTAGTATTTTAGCCTGAAGCATGTTTGTGCATTGTCTCCTCAATAGATAATTATAATTCAAAATTCATGAATTTTGTGATATCATAGATGTTACATTAATTAAAAAAAAAACTTATAATAAACATTTACTATGCATCGCAGACATTGAAATTAATATGTAAAGACTTTAAAACTCAAATAAATTTTTACTAATATAACAACAAAAAATTGTAAATCATCAAATCACTGCAAAAATCTTCATGGCTAAATAATCTTAGTCCAGTAATGTTTAACATAAATAAAGATTCGTACAATTGATTTTAATGACGAAACGTGGCTGATGATTAATATTTATTAACAGAATATTCAGTTGTATTACTAAAGCTGCAACATCAATTAACGAGCTCCTTTTTCAGCTTTAGAAGCATGAGAATCTCACCAAAGAAACGATTAATTCATTACATACAAAAGCAAATGTGCGATTAATTCTTGATTAGGGACAGATTAAATAATGCTAATCAAGATTAGGAACGATGTTGATTCGAAAATGTACGTACATTGCTGGCTGTCCACTAACCTGTTGCACTGTGCTTAGAGATCATAATCTTATTTATAATATTCCATGTTATAATTAACTATTTATTATGAGAAAATAATTATATATATAAATTTCCTCTTTAATATTAAAACAAATCCAGCATTGATCAACCAAACCCCACCAACTAAAACCACCTGAGACCATTAATTATGTCGCAGATTTTAGTGCCAGCATGTTAAGAGATTTTTTCCACAACATACTATACAAATTATTAACTTGAGAATAAACATTCTTAATGAAGATTTCGTTGTGTTAATCTGCGAGAGATCTTTCTTCTCTTTCATAAAAGTAATATGAAGTTTGGTTTCTAAAAAGTCGTACGTGATTTATTTAATGTACATTTGAATTTAGTTAGTGCATATGAATTTAGTTAGTGCATATTTGAGTACTCGTATGTAGTGACGAAGACGAGTACACTAGACTGGAGTTACATGAAGTAATTTTCTTTTACTATATATATATTCAATATCTCGCAACTTAACTCTATTTATTCTTTTTCCCACCCATTGTAGAGATGAACAAAAATACCAAGTGAATTTTCTTTCATTGACCTCACTAGACAAAATTGTTGGTTGCGGCAACAATTGCAAATTATCTTCATCATAACAAGGTTGACGAATCTCGTCACACATAAATCATCTTAGAGTTACAAAACATATCAAAATCTTAGCATAATTTTTAAATAATTTAATTAGTTACTCCGTACATAAATCATTTTATAGTTATAAAACATATCAAAATCTTAGCAAAAAATTATAAATAATTTAATTTGCTACTCGGTAATCTAAGGCAGCAGTCGCGATGGTTTGATATATAAACAGATCTATCAAGAAGGTGTTCGTGGACTTATAGAACCCTTAAATTATAAATTTTATCCGTCGAGGATCTTCTATGCTATTTTTGTGTCTCAATACATGTCATGCCAATAAGGTGGTGATACGTGTATTTTTAATTTAAGAAAATTATTAATTAAAATTATTAATTTAATTTTAACTCACATACTATGGTGAAAATACACATGTCACCATCTCATTGGTGGAACGTGTATTGAGACACTAAAAATGAGATAGATGATCCATAGTGAATTTTATCAGTGTTCTATTTCAGCCCTAAAATTGCACAATGTTTTAAAGAATTTGTTACTCTTTCAGTCCCCCTATTACTGTCTCCTCTCTTTTTGGCACACAAATAAGAAACTTTATTTAATTGTGTATTTTATGAGTTTTATTGTACTCCATCCGTCCCACTGGAAACGACGCGTTTTCCTTATCGGGCCGTCCCACTAGAAACGATGCATTTCCTAAAATAGAAATAATTAACATTCCTAATTAACTAATTAACTACTATATTACTCCTAAATAATTATTCATAATTAACTAATTAATTACTCTACTAACCTAGCTCCTATCCATCGACCTAAACACAACTCTTCAAAATCTTCTCTCTTCAACCTCTCGTTCTTGCGTCGCCTCCCTCCGTCTCTGGTACACTCCGTTACCACCGTTTGCAACCCCTCCGCCATGAAGAATAGCCATTCCGGCAACAACCAACTGTCCGGATCTGAGGCATGCGAAGCAGATCCGTCATCGCCCCCCTCCGCGATATCCCTCCTTTTGTCGTTTGGATCTGAGATCTGCGAGAAGGAGATATGTCGTCGCCTCCCTCCGCGATATCTCTCCTTTCGTCGTTTGGATCTGAGACCTGCAAAGGAGATCCTAAAGATCTAGATCTGTCTGAGTCTGACAACTACGATACTCTTGCACAACTGATGCAAAAGTCTCGTGATGTCGTCTCTGATGCGGTACTCGATCCGAAAATCGATCGGCCTGATGAAACGACAGATCTGAGCGGAGAACAGATAGTCGCCTCCTTCTTGGAGGGCGGCTCATTCAAGAAGGTTTATGTTCGCTTTCCAGATTCCTTCAATAGAAGGTACCCGGGTGTGGAGGAAGAGCATAACGTGAAGAGACAGAAATACAAGAAAGCACTTGAGGATTATGCCTATGGATCGAAAATTGGAACTGTCTGGAAATCGAGCTTTAAACCGTGCTCTAAGCTGGTGAGATCATTCCTACATTTAGTCTCGTTATTGTGCTTGCTTCGTTAATATGAAGAGCTAGTTTTTTTTTTTAATTTGAGGAACCCGCAGCCGCTACCTTCGGTGCGCACTGGGTAAACCTCAACTCCGGTGCAGTAGCCTGCAAACCACACAGGAGGTTCAACCACCCTAAGGTGACAGGCTCACACGGAATGGCTTCAGTGGGAATTGAACCCATGACCTTTCGGTCCCGGGCCACCCACCTTCACCACTCCGCCATCCCAAGGGGACAATATGAAGAGCTAGTTATTATGATGGGAGGGTGATGAAGCTTAAAATGATAAGAATTATGCTTACACTTAGGATATGTACTGTTAATCACTGGTTATGATGAGTTATGTGCAATTGCCTTGTCTTCTGCGTTTGCCTTGCTGCTTTTGTATTATGCAGTTGTTCCCTCTTGCATTATGCTTTGTTCCCTCCTACTTTTTTGTTTTCTGCTGTTGCTATTATGTTCTAGTATTCCTTACATAGAATTAAAGTTTAACTTACAAAAGGTTTTTCAAACTGATCTAGACTTTACAAAATGAAGCATCTACATTTTGTTAAAGTTTAACTTACAAAAGGTTCTAGTATTCCTACACAACACTTGGTTTCTAGCAAAAAAAGCATCTACATTTCCCAAGTCTGCTTTTTACAAAATGAAGCATCTTTGATCATCTTCCAATTGTCCAATCATCCACATTCAGGCCCAACCTCTCCCTTAGCTCTTGTATTTCAGTTAGGGTTCCATTTTCCAACATATAGTTGATGCATTCTACTGCCAAACTGTTGGGAACTTTCAAATCCATTGGTAGTGCATCCAATCTTAGTAAGCTGTCCTTCTTTAAGTGTGGGATTTTGTAGCTGTTGCTGCCTTTAACCTTCATAATTTCAATCATACACCCTTGCATGCTCAAAAATACTTTGTTTAGGCTGACAGGTGATAGTTGTTCAAATGATAGAACAACTGCACTTATGAGTTGATCCACATTATAGCTTGCAGTTTCAACTTGGATACTCTGAATTGCTCTAAAAAACCCTAGATCAAGAACATTAGTGTCAGGGCTATTAGGTGGCTGAGAAATTAACCTAATATCAAACCATTCCTTGTTTGCTGCCTCTCTAAACTGAACATCATTGTCTTTGATGTGGGGCTTAGCATTATCTTGCTGTATAAAGATATGCTTGCTCTAATATCTGGTAGTATCTGCCATAAATAAAAAAACTCTGTGTAAATTCTAAAATTGCATTGTAGGTGTAATTCAACAGAGCTGCATTGTGCATTGTAGGCATAAACTTAGAACCACATTGTGCATTGTTTGAAGTTACAAATGACATAAAGTTGAAATTGCATAAATTATAAACCTGCTGCAATTATAAAACTGCATAAATCAACTTCTTACATTTCAAGCATACTTCATTGCATATCCATACCTGATCTATTACAACATTTTAGCTTCTTACTGTTCTAATTCAACAGTTGTAAAAGCATACAAAATTCTATTACATGGCCAGCATACTTCATTGCATATCCATACCTGATCTATTAGGCAGACTTTAGTCACCTCTTCGGTTATAGATGGTATTGGTTGAGTCTCCAACGTGTCTGCTGGTCGATTTTTGCTTTTCCTTTTTGCTGCAACTTGTTGTGTGAAGGGAAAAATACCTATTTTCCCATCAAACAAAACTGATCCATCTTAATTGAATATAGGACGGCACACAACACACATAAACATCACTTTTGTGATGAATTTCTTGTTTTTACAAGTTCTATGTGGCTCTGCCTCTCCGGGAGTAAGATAAAATCTATGTGATGCCTTAGTTATATAGAACCATTTTTCATCTATATGTATAGTGTTGTGCATATCCTTAAACTTCAAGAGATTTAAGACTCGATCAAACTCTAGTGCTTCCATAGAAAACCTTAGCCTAAGTAACCTACAATCTGTTGTTAGGTCGGGCCTAATTGCACTAGTGTGAGCTTTGATCAAGCATTTCGTCACCCACCTACCAACTGTACTACTGCTACAACTTATGCCACAAGCTAATTTTCTAATGGTTGATCTGTTTTGTAACTCGAGTCCTTGAATCAACTCCAAATCTATCACCACTCTCCTGTTTGGTCTAATCTTACCTATCTTTGCACTTTGAAGATAGATCATCTCACTTGCATTTTGTTGTTTCTTTGCTTCAGCCCATTGACGATGAACCGTGCTCCGAGAACAATTCCACTTGACCGTGGCTGCTTTCATAATCCCACTAGCCGGCTTTCCATTCTTGCAGTTTTGCAGCAAGAATTGGACAAGTTGATTTCTTTGTTTGGTTGTCAGATTGACGGGTGCCATGCTTGAAGATGGATTTTCTTGCTTCTGTGATTGAAGATGGAGTACCAAGTTTTAGAGAATGCTGAGAAGATGATGGACTATATGTATTTATATAGCTGATAAGTTTTTGAACTTGGATACTGTTATGAAAAGTTGGCGGCAACTTGGTGTTCTGTTCTGTTTTGCTATCCTTATCTTGATTTGTTGTTCTGTGTATTTTCCCTGTTTGCTATTTAAGGAGTATTTTACTGTTCTGAAAAAGTTGGCGGCAATTTGGCAGATCAAAACTCTCGAAATTTGTTGGCAGATCAACACTCTCGAAATTTGTTGTTATTTTATTCCGGATTCCACAGCAAATTTGGAGGCAGATATAAATAATTTTGCAAATTAAAATAACTTAGGTAGTGTAGGTGGAAGATAGAGTAGGAAGGGATTAACATTAAAATATTATTTATTGAAACAAGTGGGTCATAAAGGATTAACTCATAAACACAATCTCCTAAATTCGCGCGCTCATTGGAAACGCGTCGTTTCCAATGGGACGGAGGGAGTATTAAGAAAGTGACATATTTTTGAGAAATGGTTGGTGGGAAGAAATCAGAATTCATCCAAATTTTTGCAAGGCATAATTGAAACAATCGATTTTTTTCTCTATTTTTAAATACTACTACTATAATTAAAGAAATAAACTAAAATTCTCAAAAAGTTGAAAATCATAAATTTCTGAATTCAAAGCGAAACAAAATCATGTACGAGATATTTTTTGAAAGAGCGAATATAAGAATATGGAATGAGTAGTGAATAAAGAAGTGTACTTCATTTTCAATCCGCTTCCTCTGGCCCATTTCGGGTGGCCCCTTCGGTGGCCCACCAATCACGCCCCGCCACGCGTGCATTGGTGGGCCATGTTAACAATAAAAAAATATTTAAGTTATAAAAAGGTGGCCCACCAATGCACGCGTGGCGGGCGTGATTGGTGGGCCACCGAAGGGGCCACCCGAAATGGGCCAGACGATTTGTAGCGCTTCATTTTAAGTATAAAAGTTATTTTTTTTTATCATTTTAATAAATAGAAAATAATAGTGAGGTAGAACATTATTAGCTGATACTGAAAGTACTTCGTAATCTAGAATGACATGACACAACGACAGTGATAAAATTCGTGCAAGAAACATAGAGGAGCTAAGACGCTCCCGCAAGTGCACGAATTGTGCATGCTACCATAGTTAATCCCAATTGAGCGTCTTCCACGTCACCACAACCTACGGCGACGTTTAGCTGTAATCATTGTGCAACACGATGAAATAAGAGCCTTATTAATCTGACCCGATTAAGTTCAAATGAAATACAACCGTTAATTATTCAAAAGAAAAAAGGACAATATATCGAGCAAAATGCCATCCTCCGTTACAAATCACGCCTAACTTCTAATCTTCATCTCATTCATAAATATATACTAGACACGCAACATAAGCATGTGAACAAAAAAAAAAAAATCAAATTAATTGTCAAATAAGAGAAGAAAAAGTTGCAATAGCAAATACAACGATATAGAAAATAAATAAATTGCGAGTCATACTCGATCAAAAAACGATTGATTGTTGTTGGAATTTTACATTTTATTTGATTAAATCGATCATCGTACTCTTGTAATACTCCCTCCGTCCCAACCGACTTGTCTTGTTTGGTGTTGGTATGGATATTTTGTTGAGTGGATGATTGTGTGTGGATGAGTGAGTGATTGTATGTAGATGAGTGAGTTTGTGTAGTAATTTTTTTTTTTTAGGAAACAAGACAAGACGGATGAGACGGCATGTAAAGGAATACAAGACAAGTCGGGCAGGACGAATGTAGTATCACTTTGTATAGAATACATCACTCTATATATACATGTACGTATCAAATGGTAATAGCGAAGCTAGGAATTTCTCAGTGGGTTGAAATTAAATATTTTCGGAACCGGTAATACAATGGAAGGGGTCAAGTTGAAGGAGTGATGTAAAACTAAAAAAACAAATAAAAATGTAGTGACAGAAAGAAGGGAAAAAGGAAAAAAAACATGTAAGCTGCAACTTGGTTTTTATAACTACTTTCTCCCTCCGTCCCATTATTTCAAACTTATTTTTTTTCGACACGTAAATTAATAAAGTAGATGATAAAATATGAGAGAGAGGATAGATGAGAAAGTATGAGAGATAACATGAATGAAATAATGAGGGAGTAGATATAAAGTATGAGAGAGAAAATAAGTAAAATAATGATAAAATTAATAAAGTAGGAGTATTAAGATAAAAAAGTAAAAGAATGTTAATAAACTTTTTATTAAATTGGGAGCAGAGTCATAAATAATGGGACCTTCCAATAAAGAAAACGAGTCATAAATAATGGGACAAAGAGAGTAGAATTCAGGACGTTCAAGGGGTATGGTACCTGTGCAGATACAACTGGGCAATCAATATTTTTACACTACTAACATAGTCATATGTATATATATATATATTATGGCTTTACAACTTTATAGGGATCAAAGTCTAACCAAAATATAATTCAGCCTGTATATATAATTAAGTACATTTAATCCAAACCACGTCAATTCGAGTTTTAATGTCCAATAAAATAAATTTGGAAGTACAAAACTAAAGTATTTGATTCCCGAGTGACCGTATTCGATTTGGCTCGATACAAGTAGGTCGCCGTGCGATCTTTTGAAAATACCTTTAGCTAATACACAGTAGCCGATCGAAGAAGAATCCAACGTACAACATAGTAAAGATCATTGGAAATAAAGATGCATTGTACCATTTTTGGTGCCATAAAATCATACTTGTCCGTATGCATATTTACAAGGTATCAAATATAAGTGGGGGGCAAACGTGATAACCCGCTTAACTTTAAGGAAACCAAAAACAAATTAAAGTACCAACAATTTTAAAGCTATATTTATTCTTTAATAACCATATACTTAAAAAAATAATATACCAAATTCAATTAAAGTATTATTATTCCCTTTTCCTTAAAATATACACTAGTATATATAGTAGTAGTAATAGATAGAAATGGCCAAATGTATGGGATCTGGCCCAACTCATGATATAATTATTTTTCTAATTAATTATGTTTGTACAGAAACGAATTAATATATATTAATTGGGTTTGTTCTGAAGAGTGAAGGAAAGCTAGGTTGCGTTTGGTTGAAATAATTAGAGAAAAGATTGGTGTTGGAAAGCGATGAAGACATTTGGAATGGTCAAGCAGACAATGAGTTTGTAGGTGGGGTCCCGCGCACGTGTGTGGAATAATTTCATGTATCTAAGGTTTGGATTAAAACTATATATATATATATATATATATATATATATATATATATATATATATATATATTTGTGTATTTGTTTATACAATCCTCTCAATCTAGAAGGAACATGATTTTAAAGGACAAAACAATCAAATTAACAAAACTTTTAAAAGAAATAACACACTACTTTTTTTTTTTTTTTTTTTTTGTTGACGGCGAACCCGCAGCCGCTACCTCCGCGCAATACCGCAAACCAATTCGAACCCATGACCTATCTGGCCCCGGCCACCCACCTTCACCGCTTACGCCATCCCAATGGGACATAACACACTACTCCTTGTTTCCAAATTGCCTTCATTAGTTTATGGACTAATGCGCATAAACAAAAATGAGTAACTTTTTACCCCTCAAATGGTTGTGATCGATAAGTGTTTTAATAGATTAAAAAATTCTTTAGTAAGTTTTTTAGAGATTCTGACGTGTGATTGTTCTACTTAATCACTAGCTTATCCCAAAACAAGGAGTACTTTATTTATACAAAGTGAAACTTCAAATCATCGCGAAATACTGTGAGATGCTCAACAACTATTATGCGGTTATGCCCAATTTGTAAGAAACGTGATATTAATTCCCAACAATTTTTAAAATAGAATTAACTAGCATTCTTTTTTTTTCTTTTCATTTAAATTTAAAAAGAAGAAAACAATTTAGTAGCATTCTCAGTTTCTCACGAGCAGCATAAATTCCTTAGTCCTTACTACAACAATCACACCCACTTGCTTATACATTAAGGCTATATGTAACATTACATCGACCTTTGCACTAAATTAAATAAGATAATATAATTAATAATTTAATATGTAATTATCTGGGCCCCATATACTGCTCGTCAGCTCGTGAACAATGGGGCTATAGACTTTGAACCAGCATTCTTCGATCCGACAACAAGATTGGAGAAGAAAACGAGTTTGCTTGATAATTTAGAGACAAATTTAGGGAGCTTCATTTTCAAGACTTAGATTCATTTTATTTTTAATAATTTCTCAAACCTCATCGATATTTTTAAAATAAAGGCACATGTAGTTTGAATAGGAGGCCAATCTTCTAAGTCCAAACCATAATATAGGGATTAGACCAAATTAGAGGGCATGTCTGATGTCATCTCGGAAAGCGATGTTTAGATTTGGGATGACACTACGGGTTAGTCTCGTCTCTAATACGACATGTATGTTTTAATTCGTATTCAATAAAACTATGATGATAATTTCAAGAATATAAATTGATATGAAAGTTGTTGGAACTTCGGGCTTAGTAAAAGTGAGGGTTAAAATTCAGCATCTCTAGAGTTACGATAGTATATTCGGACCCGAAAGAGCGCTTATCGGAGTAGAGTCTGCCTCACGTAATAGCTTTGCACTGTCATGATTGATAAGAGATTAAATGAATTAATGCGTATTTTATTACTATATAGCAATAAGGTATTATACATCTTTTTTTTCGGTACCTATTTTGAAAGAACTCCAATATGATGGGCGACCTCTGAAATTCTCATAGAGCATGCTAGTGAGAACAACACATGATAGCTAGAAAAGAATTGTGTTGGGAGTTGGGACAGTACATCAAAACTCCAAAGCACTTAAGGTTCAACAGAAGTTTATCCAGAATCATCAGGATATTATTATTAGTAGTAGTAGTATTTTTCTTGAATCAGTATGGATATTAAAAAGACCAGTATAGTGTTAGGGTGGGTTTGTAAAAGAATACAAAGTTTTCATTTAGTTGGGGATCGTTGCCCTAAATTTTTATCGAATATTTATTGAATAAAGAAGAATTCCGGAAACAAAAGAAACACGACAGCTTGTATGCATACAAGCCCAATATGATTTGAACGTTTGTTGAAATGAAGAATGGATATAGACAATGGATTTTATTCTTTGTTTTGTTTATTGTTAATGGGCTTACGTTGCTCAACCTTTATATTCGTTATTTTATTGGCCCAACTTGTGTGCAATTATTAATACTCCCTCCGTTTCCTTATACTCCCTCCGTCTCATTGAACTTGGCTTCAACCTTTCCGACACGGTTATTATGGTGACGTGGGTTTTAGTAGTAAATGTTATTATGGTGACTTGGGTTTTAGTAGTAAATGTGTGATTCCTACAATTTAAATAATGTGATTTAGTAGTAAATGTATGGATCTTGTAATTTAAAAAGTGTATTTTAGTAGTAAAAGCGTGGATCCCACAATTAAAAGGTGAATTTTAGTAGTAAATGTGTGAGTCCTACCACATTAAAACTTTCCTTTTGGGGTTGAAGACAAGTTGAATTGGACGGTCCGAAAAGGAAATAAAGACAAGTTGAATGGGACGGAGTGAGTATTTGCTAGGAACAATTGTTGCCCTTTTTTTTTTTTTTTTTTTTTTGTTGACGAGGAACCCGCAGCCGCTACCTTTGGTGCGCACGTGGTAAACCTCGCTCCCGTGCAATAGCCCGCAAACCACACGTAAGAGTTAAAACCACTTTTCCTTAATGTGACAAAGGTGACCGACTCACACATACGTGTCCAAGTGAGAATTGAACCCATGACTTATCGGTCCCGGGCCACCTACCTTCACCGCTATGCCATCCCAAGGGGACAATTGTTGCCCTTTTTCTTATTTTTACTTACTGTCGCCAATGAACGAAATATTAAATTTATGCATCTGAACAAAGAAAACAAATAAAGCCGCTTAAGTGTTCGAATTTGCATAAAGCAACTAGGAACGAAAAATTCAAAATAGATTACACCCTCAAAATTTAAGTTTTAAGTTCAAATCAAATTCAAGTTTTCCACCCACCAAGAGGGCAATCCTATAAATACTAGAAGCAGATGTTTTCCAACAAGTTGAAACTACAACACATCATAATGGTGGGCAAAAAAAGTCTAACTGTTGAGAGGCAAGATGCAGGAAACTAAGGTGAAGTTCAACAACGCGGACAATCACGCAGCTTTGGGATGCAACAATAGAGCAACAACCCAACGGTCAAGTCATACATTTAAAGAGCAGAAAACCAAATGCACTTAGAAGAAAAAGAGTCATAATTAATTTGGAATTTATCCAAAGCTTGGATCTACAAACGAGAGCAACTATCAGAGGCCTTGCAAATGGTATAAATTGCAGCCAGACTACTGTGTGGAGGTAGGTGAATAAATGTTTGATCGAACCTCACACTAGTGCTATTATGCCTCACTTAACTACTCCTAACAAATTGTTGAGGTTGAGATTTTCTATGGAAACCGTAGCATTCGATAGGATACTAAACACTTTGAGACTCAAAAGCATGCATAACACTATGCACATTGATGAAAAGTGGTTCTCCATTACGAGAACCTCCCACCGATACTATCTTACACCGGGAGAGGCTAAACCACATAGGACTTGTAAATATAAAAAAATTCATAACGAAAGTGATGTTTTGTGTGCGTTTTGCAGGGCCAATCTTTGATGGTAATTGGCGTGTGTTTTTTCATGGAAAAATAGGGACTCTCACATTCACACAACTTGTAGCTGTCCAAAGAACAAGTCGCAACAGGCTGGCCGACACACTTGAGACCAAACCGATCCCTTCTATAACTAAAGATGTCATAAAATAATGCTTGATAAATCAAGTATGGACATCTACTCATTCATGTATGAATTGCAACAGTTATTTGTTTGGATTTGAATTAGTTTCATTAGACTAAAAACATTGAATGTAGTAGATGTTGAAGCTAAATGCAGAAAGTTCTGGTTTTATGATGTCTGGGAATGAATGATCTGAATACATGAATGCATAAATTTTTGATTTTGCCCTATTACCTAGTAGTATGAATAATCTGCTCCACTAAGATTTCCCATTGATCAAATAACAGATTTCAATTTGAAATAATAGAGAAAGTGTTAGTTGTATTCTACTTCAATATTATATGAATAACTTGTTGGATAAATACCAGATTGAATAAATATTCAGGTTTACTTCAACAATAAAAAAATATCTAATTCATGCATTTCTCTATTTATGTAAGTTAGGTTCGCCCAGCCACAAGGTCCAAGTGGCATTCATGTGCAAACCGCTTTATCATTATACAACAAAATAATGTGCCTCCACACCTTAAGGACATAGATTTTGACTTTAGGGTAGCTGCAATTCTAGATGATTTTGACAAGATCTGGTTCATCAACCATAAAATTCTACAGACACAAATATAAATTATTTGGGTTGGTTTAGGACAATTCAAAGCCTACAAGTACAGAAAGGGACCAAAATTGTAAAAGAACTTCTTGATGCAATTTTGACATCATTTATAGAATTATCTCCTTTGACCCTAAATAATATTTTTATGACCTTGTTGTTAGGATTTTGTATACTGGAAGTAGTTTTTATGCTTATATACAATGTGTATTTGTCCTTACCATTATTTTATTCTCTTATCTGATAAAATAAATAAATAAATATATATATATATATATATATATATATATATATATTAGCACATGTAATTATTTATCTTGTATAAAAGTCAGATTTGTGTAGTGTGTCGGGTATCACAGAAGACTACACGAATTGGTTGAACTGACAAGATATAAACAGTAATCACAGCTGAGACAACTTAAGAATAAGTTGTCATTTAAGCTGCAGTTTAGATAAGAAGTGACTTGTCTTGACTTCTTGTCTTTACTGGTACACTTAAGGTGGTGTATTGATGGATCACAATGAGATGTGTTTTCCTAACTGACCTTAGTGGAGAACCAAGATCTCGGTGACTTAGCTAGTCTTAAGTTTGATAAGACTTCAGCTGAGTGCATTTGACTATCTATCACTTTGACATACTATGGTGAACGTCATCGCGACCGGATCTACGTATCTTGGGTGTTAGTAGTTATTTGTGGCTCAGGCTGATTGTCCGTATCTTGCAACCGTATCCTAGTAAAATAGGTTGATAATATCCCCTAAGGAACTCGTAAGGATTAGCACACTAAACCCGGTCGGTTGATTAAGTTCAGGCGTGTTAATAAGGTCGAGAGATACTACTCAGGAATATAATAAGATGTTAATTAATTTAAGTTGTCAGTGAGTTAATAAGGTCGAGATATACTACTCGACCGGTCATGGACCAAGTGCAAGAGTTCCAACTCATTGTCCATGACGTCCACGCCGAAGGAATGCTTTTGCCAGATGCTTTCATTGTGACAACCGTGATAGAAAAGCTTCCCCCGAGCTGGAAGGACTTCAAGAGCTACTTGAAGCACAAGCGAAAGGAAATGACGCTTGAAGACCTTGTGGTCAAGCTCCGCATCGAGACCGACATGAGGACTCGAGATGGGAAGGGCAAAACACCCGTGGAGCCAAGAGTCAACCTTGCTGAGAAAGGTGGAAACTCCAACAATGCAAAGAGAGGGCGTCTGAATAGCAACCCCAAAGGGAAGGGCAAGGTGCAAGCCCGCAAGTTTGAAGGGGAAAACTACAACTGTGGCAAGTCCGGTCACATGTCGAAGGACTGCCGTAAGCCAAAGAAGAAGAGGGCCCGTCAAGCCAACATGTTGGATATGACAGAAGCCGACCTTGCGGCTGTTGTCACAGAAGAGGCAAACGTCGTGGAGAATGAAGGGAAGTGGTATATTGATACCGCTACCACGACACATGTTTGTGGTGACCGAAGCCGCTTCACCAAGTACAAGAGTTGCTAAGGGAGGAAGCTCAATATGGGGAATCAAGCCTCATCTGAGGTAGTTGGCTATGGTACTGTGGTGTTAAGGTTCAGCTCCGGCAAGAACCTTACTCTTGGGGAGGTGCTGCATGTCCCCGATATCCGGCAAGAATTTGGTGTCCGGCTCTGTACTAGTTAAGATAGGGTTTAGACAAGTTTTTGAGTCGGATAAATTTATTCTATCTAAATTTGGAATGTTTTTAGGAAAATGTTACCTCTCTGAGGGCCTTTTCAAGCTATCTGTAATGGCATTGCTCCAAGAGCCCGTTGAGGCCAAGAATAATGAAAACGAAGCTACTTCCTCCTACTTGATTGAGTGTTCCGATTTATGGCATTCTAGATTAGGACATGTTAATCTAAATGCGATAAAAAGATTAGTTAATCTCGATCTACTTAAAGTAAATGAGTTTAACAAAACCAAGTGTGAAGTTTGTGTTGAAGCAAAATTGGCTAAACTGCAATTTCATTCTGTAGAAAGGAACACAAAACCTCTAGAACTCATTCACACTGACGTATGTGACTTGAAGTTTGTACAAACTAGTGGTGGGAAAAAGTATATTATTACTTTTATTGATGACTGCACTAAGTATTGTACTCTTTATCTTTAAAGGAGTAAAGATGAGGCGATTGAAGCTTTTACTAACTTCAAAGCAGAAGCCGAAAACCAACTTGATTGTAAAATCAAAATGATACGAAGTGATAGAGGTGGAGAATATGTAGCTCCTTTTGAAGAGTTGTGTAAGACAAGTGGTATTATTCATCAAACCACTGCCCCCTATTCGCCTCAATCAAATGGTGTAGCTGAAAGGAAGAACCGAACTTTAAAGGAGATGATGAATGCTTTGTTGATAAGTTCTGGACTGCCCCAGAACATGTGGGGGGAAGCCGTTTTGACAGCTAACTACTTATTAAACAAAATACCTCTAAAAGGTAGAGATGTTACTCCTTACGAGTTGTGGAAAGGAAGGAAACCTTCCTATATGTACCTCAAAGTGTGGGGGTGTTTGGCTAAGGTAGAAGTGCCTTTGCCTAAGCAAGTTACAATCGGACCAAAGACCGTCGATTGTATCTTTATATGATATGCACTGAATAGTAGTGCATATCGATTTGTCATTCATAAGTCGGCTGTGCCTGATATGAATGTTGGAACTACTATTGAGTCAAGGAATGCTATATTCTTTGAACATATCTATCATTGTAAAAAGGATGATAAATTTAACTCAAGCTCTAGTGGTGAAGCAAGAGAAGTTGCTAGTAGTTCTAGAAATGTGGGGGTAGAACCCGCTACGTGTAACAGGCAAGCTGCCGATGTTGAAACTTTAGAACCAAGACGTATGTTGTTTTTCTTTTGGATGAAGAGCCGCGGTCTATAAAAGACGCTCTTTCTAGATCCGATGACCCATTTTGGCAAGAAGCTGTCCAAAGTGAAATTGATTCCATCATACAGAATCACACTTGGGTCTTAACTGACTTACCTGAAGGTTGCAAGCCCTCAGGATGTAAATGGATCCTAAAAAGAAAGTATAAGGCAAATTGGTCAATTAACAAATATAAAACTCATTTAGTGGTTAAAGGTTTTAAGCAAATTGAAGGATATGACTTCTTCGATACTTATTCGCCTGTAACGAGAATTACGTCTATCCGTGTGCTTCTCGCGATTGCTGCTTTGCACAATCTTGAGATTCACCAAATGGATGTGAAAACTGCCTTTCTAAATAGAGATTTAGAAGAGGAAATTTATATGGAACAACCTGAAGGGTTTGTAGTACCTGGCCAAGAGCGAAATATATGTAAGTTGGTGAAATCCTTATATGGGTTGAAACAAGCACCATTACAATGACACTTGAAATTCGACGGCTTTAAGATTAATGAATGTGATAAGTGTGTTTACATAAAGAATACAAAGAATGGTTTTGTAATTGTTTGTCTTTATGTAGACGACATGTTAATTATGGGACAAAACCTTCAAGTCATAAATGACACCAAGCGTATGCTGAAGAGAACCTTCGATATAAAAGATATGGGAGTTGCTGACGTTATTCATGGAGTGAAGATTCAAAGAACTCCCAAAGGGATTGTTTTATCTCAATCTCATTATATTGAGAAAGTACTTAAGAGGTTCAATGCCTTTGATAGTACGCCGACAAAGACTCCTCTAGAAGTTAATGTTCACTTGAGCAAGAATAGGGGTGATCCTGTTGCTCAAGAGGATTATGCTAGAGTCATTGGTTGTCTTATGTACATCACGAATTGTACGAGGCCTCGATCTAGCTTGTCCAGGTGAACAACCGAGTCGCTATACTAGTAATCCTAGTAGAGAGCATTGGAAATCTCTTGTAAGAGTTCCGAGGTACTTGAAATACACTCTTAACTTTGGGCCGCACTACTCGAGACATCCCCGGCACTTGAAGGGTACCGTGATGCAAATTGGATATCCGACACTAAAGACTCGTTGTCTACTAGTGGTTATGTGTTCACTATAGGGGGAGGAGCTGTGTCGTGGAGATCCACGAAACAGACGTGCATAGCCCGATCCACCATGAAATATGAATTTATTGCTTTAGATAAAGCCGGTGAGGAGGCCGAATGGCTCCGTAATTTTGTTGAAGATATTCCATGTTGGACGAAACCCGTGCCACCTGTGATGATTCACTGTGATAGCCAAGCGGCTATTGGTAGGGCAAAAAGTGGGTTGTATAATGGTAAGTCGAGACATAGTCATCGTCGACATAATACCGTAAGACATTTGATCACGAGTGGGGTTATCTTTGTAGACTATGTCAAGTCTATAGATAACCTAGCGGATCCGCTTACTAAGAGTTTGAATCGAGATCAAATGTATAAGCTCGTAGAGGGAATGAGAGTGAAATCCACAAATTAAAGACGATTATAGTGGATACCCAACCTTGTAGATTGGAGATCCATGAACTTGGGTCAATGGGAAAACTAAGCTATATGAGTCTGTTGATACCACACTCAAATAGTCTATTCCCTAAAAGAGCTCGAGAGTGTTGGTGACCTATCAAGTGGTGAGGTTAAGTCTTTGACTTTTAATGATTCTTGGATGCCTTGAGAAGGTGGAGTATGACAGGATACTCGAGTAAGAATCACCTATGTAAGTGAGAAGTGAGGACCCCTTCTATGTAACACTTATGAATCCAAAGAGGTTGTCCATGGCCTGTAAAGGACACAAACGTGAGAACAGACGAGGTTGAGACTTTATAGTGTTAGTGCTATTGTCTAAGTATACACTATGGAGGAATAGTTCAAGGCCACATGTCCACTCAAAATGTAAATTACAAATAAAATGTAAATTATATTAATTAATCTGTATTTACAAATAAAATATAAATTACAAAGAGGTAAGTCAACATGAATTCTCTAGTGGAATGAATCTGTATTTATTAATTAATTTCGCTTTGGGCTGAGTATAGATAATTAATTATTTTGAGGCCCAACTAGGACCTAAAATATAGACTAGGACTAATTGTTGATGACTGGACTTTAGAAAGATGAAGGAGGCAGGTGAAGAAGGATCAATGCAGATGACTAACTGCATTTTGTTAATACTAGAAGGCAGGTTGAGGTATGTAGCTCTATTTTGTTAATACTGGAAGACAAATGACTTGTTTTATTTTGTAGGTTGAAATATGTAGCTCTATTTTGTTAATGCTAGAAGGCTGATGACTAGTCGTATTTTGTCACTTTTGTGTTCAATGATTCCATTATAATCAATTTTTGAACACTATAACAACATTGCCCATTTTGTAGTGGGAATCCCTTCTACAGGGGCTTCTCCAAACATTATAACCACACCGCACATTTTGTACATATACTTTTTAATGGGAATGCATGATGCAAACAGGGGCCTCCCTCAAACATAGTGTTCAAATAGTTAAGAATGAAGCATGCAACAATTACGAGCTTAACAACAATTAGCAAAGATAGATATGTCAATTTTACTCATTCAATCAAGACACATATCTCCTCTCAATTACCAATCATAGATTTGAATGTAGATTGTATAGTGTGAGCAAATTATTATTTGAAAACCCCAACACCCAACATCCACAATGAGTTCTATTAACTTAAGAAAATGTAATCAAAACATAAGGATGCAAAAAAAGAAATTAGTCCAGGAAGCTTCTCAAAAAATCGAAGAATCTTGGAAGCCAAATTCGTAGTATCGTCAGGACCTCTTAGCTTCTCCAAGGATCGAGCGTCGCCTCCTTCCTCTCACTCTAATTACCCGTCAATGTTTGTAAACTAGTTGCCGACGAGTCCATGTCATCAACGGCACCGCTGACCACCTTTTTGCAGCTCCACTGACCACCTTGTTGCAGCTCAGATCAGATTCTTCCTCGACTATATCATCCTCCATTTAGATATATATGGATTATTAATTTTAAAATATAACAAACTGGCATTAATATAATACAATAGTTTCCGATTTCCATCACAATTATTTCTCATTGATATGAATTACTTATTGTAAATAGATCTATTATATATATAAATGTCATTATATGCAAATCTTAGAGCATCTCCAATGCATCAGCTTTGGAGATGGTCTTAAGAGGTTCAAAAACCTAGCTGTGTAAACTCAATAAATAGAGTTCTATAACCATTATAATTGTACCCTTCTCATTCTCGCTCTTTTTTCTTATTCTATAATTCTACCTAGTTTATAACACTACTAATAGTTTTAGCATAAAACAAATTATTAATTATAAAAATTATGAAAAAAATACGAGCAAAAGAGAAGATAGAGAAGATGGAGCAAAAGTTATTAAGTGATATTCTAATTGGTAGAAATAAGTTACTTTGACAAATAATTTTATAATGAGATAATAACTTTTTTTTTTATAATGCTATTTTGACAAAAAAAAATTTAAACATCACTTTAGCGTGATTTTTTTGGTTTATTAGAACTACTATTTGTACAGGGTAGCGACCCATTACCTTAACGACACAGAATTGTAGGCCCCCGAAGTTAGCTAGCATCGGTCGATCACTTCGAAAGACTTCGGCCTACAAGACTCGGCCTGCGATAGAAGTTGTATTTTTTAGTAATTTTTTATTTTCAAAACATCACATGTGTCTTCATTTTTAACCACCAGGTCTACAACGACCTAGTCTAGGATAGAAAAATCCCTTCTTTTCAGTTCATTCTAGAATCCTATAACGACATATTTCTTATTATACATTTTGTACACTGATTCGTGGACTATGTGAAACCTGCCAAATTTGACTTTCACTTAACATTTAAGTTGTTGAGCTTTATAATTATCCTTATTATTTAATTTATTATCTTTTACTCCCTCCGTCCGCTTGATTTGTCTTATTTTCCTTTTTGAGTTGTCCCGTTTGATTTGTTTTGTTTCTTAAACTGAAAAATAATTACTATACAAACTCTAACTTTTTTTTTTGTGGGGATTACCTCTCTACACACAACTGAACACACATCTTAATCTCCGTGTAAAAAAGAAACAAGAGAAGTCGGGCGGGACGGAGGAAGTATATCAATTTTTTTTGACAAAACGGGTGTTTATTTGGAACAGTTTACCGTCAGCAGCTTATAGCTTTTAGTTCGTGTGCAAGTATTTGGAACATCCAACTTAAAGCTGAAATTCTGTACTAAGGGCTTGAAAATGGAGAAATTGCTTAAGCTGCACCCAAGCTTACAACTTATGAATTTTTTGGACAAATTTAGCCTTAATAAATTTGTCTAATTCCCAAATTAACCTAACCCTAAAATTTGTGAAACTTCCTACTATCTTATTTAGAGGCTTTATCAAATTTATACTTTGTTCGTACGTACACAAATTTCAGCTCTACTTGTACATATAATATACGTAACTCTATTTTATATATAATATGAGACTTTAGACTAACATAACACTAAATCCAAGCGCAACTTTTATCTCAAACATAAGTCATATTACAAAAGTCACATTAACTTATGCATAATTATTATTTTGTACCTTGTTTTGATATAAATATGAGTTAATACAAAGTAATATTTAACATATATTCCCTCCGTCCCGCCTGACTTGTCTTGTTTTTTTTTATGTTGTCCCGCTTGACTAGTCTTGTTTCTTAAAATAAAAATAATTACTATACAAACTCCCACTTTTTCTTTGTAGGACCTACATCTTTACACACAATCACTCACTCATCTACACACAAACACTCACTCATATTAATCTCCGTACCGAAAAGAAACAAGAGAAGTCGGGCGGAACGGAGGGAGTAGTAGTTATTATCTGATATATTTATGTTGATATGATTTAATAGGAAATCATATATAATATGTACATTAATTTAATCTTTTATAATATTAGATCAAAATTATAAAATAAACAATGAACATATAATAGGAACAACTTATCAATTTTATTTATTTATTATAAATTACAATTGTTATTAAAGGCATAACAGATATTTCCTTTAAAAGGTAAAAATCAGCTACTTCTATCCATAGCATTTCCCAATACTATTTTTTCCACTTTCAGTAGGTTTCAACACCTCTTTCAAAAAACATACCGATTCTCAAATAAGCTGTTTTCAACAACTTTTAACACTTATCAATAAGTTTCAGTTGCTGAAAGACAAATTAACAAATTTAACCCTTAAAGATGTCGTTTTTGTTGTTTTGGACTCATGCCAAGATATTATTTTTTAGTGTTTTGATCACCAAACAATTTACGTTAGTGATATTTGTTGTTTTGGACTCATGCCAAAATATTATTTTTTGGTGTTTTGATCACCAAACAATTTACGCTAGTGAAATTAGTCCCCTTTTAGTTTTTTGTTAGGTTGATCATTAGTTAATAATTTTTTAAAATAATTAAAATGCGAAGGACAATTTTGAAATTAAAAAAATATTAGGACTAATCTACAATTAAAAAAAACTTAATGACCTGTTTAACAAAACAAAAAAGATTGAGAACTAATTCCAGTAGTATGCTTCGTTGGGTGCAAAGACTTTTGTGCAAGTATTTTGTTTGTATCCTGGACATGGTATAAATCATGATGTTATTCATGACATTGAGCAACCCTCTACTTACCATATTTCATCATCTCGAAAACTTATTTTCAATGGGTAAGATCGTAAAAAAATTACAGAAATGATCACATAATTAAATATAACTTGTTATGACACGTAACAAGAAATTTATCGTTTGAAGTGGGAACAAACAGAATTTTGAGTCAGAAACATCAACTTTTTCGGAATAATTTAGTCTTTCTTCTTTGAAAAATATGATATCCATTTTTAATTTAGTCAGCATGCACCGGCTACAATAAAAGTAAGTAAATAATAGTCCGTGGGCGGCTGTCGACAATCAGTATTGCATATCTTCGACAATCAGTATTGCACGAGATATGCAAGTTTAGTTGGCACTTGACATGCCCTCGTATTTTTCTATACGACTACGTATAAATGTCGTTGTTATTTAATATACATATATTAGATAGTCTTGGTAGTCTAGAAATTACAAATAAAATGTAAATTATATTAATCATATGTGATAGAATGTTGAATGTACCAATAAAAAATTAATTACTTTTTAGTCTCGATCCCCATCATGCAGTACTAATATCTTTTAATTTGTGAAGCATTCCATATTTGACTCTCAACGTAATGAATCAAAAGAATTTTACATTGCGATTTAATTTCTGGCTGACTAATTACCATACGATCATATTATTTATTGATTACTATACGCCTTAACTATATAATGACTGCACATTATTTCATAGAAAGAATCATATTTTTGAATGACTAAATGAATGATACGAATGTTTTGAAACAAATTAACATATGTAGTCATCTAACATTTTATAATTCTAATGATGTTGCGTAATCTTTTTTTTTTTTTTTTTTTTTTTGTGTATATTGCATGGTCACCAAATATTTTATTATTGTGATGTTAAATTATTAATCCTTCCGTCTATTATATCGTTAGTTACAAAATATAATTTTCTCTCTCTTTAAACCGAAGGTCCAGTAACCTCTTCCTAGAGTTTTTTGTGACTCCTTGAAAACGCATGAATCATATTCATATCTGATGTATATATATCAATAACTTTCTAATAAAATTCGTGTAAAAACTGATTGTATAGAAGAATTAATGCGATGCTTACATATAATGAAATAATTGCGTTGTAACATGAAAGTTGGAAATACTTCTGGTACTCCAAGGCCATCCGTGTAATGTTATGGCTGGCCTTCTGTGACACACTGACACTGTTATTTCTCCTATGATGTTTTTTATGGTTATATATGAGTGTGTGGCAGGAGGTTTAAATGTGAACAGTCGGTTAATGTGTGAACGTATGAATAAATCTATGTATTTGATTTTGTGGATTAAATGGTCTGATTTTATTAAAATATTTTTTCAATTAAAATTGCCGAACTGCACTTATAATATATTGCTACTGCACTTAAAGGCTAATAAATAATTTTTCATTTAAATAAAGTATTCATAACATAAATCAAGATATTCATAACCACATCTTGATTTACACTGATATTATTTCCCAAAATTTTCAACACATTCAATAACTGATTCGCTCTATAAATGAAACCTTAATTCGTAAGAGGTTTCGTTAATCATCATATTAAATGATGGATAATATTGAACAATTTTATCGTGCGGTAGTATTATAATTACAATTATTTAAGATTAGTTATATCATATTTTTTTTAAATAAAGAGCAGTTTGATTGTGAATAATGTGCAGTTTAATTGTGAATAAATTATCATTCGATTGTGAATAAAGTGCAGTTCAATGATAAATCGTTGTATAGAAAAACATAAAAAACATCAATATTATTAAAGTGCATTACATTGTATGTTCGGATTTAAATGAAGTTGTTTTGGGACAATTTTAGATAGAACTTTTAACACGATCGTAGTTCTCTTCGTTCGCGGTGGAGGGCTCCAACGGAACTTTCTAAGAAAGGACGACATCCATTCGTGAGTTAAAAGATGAAAATTTCTGGATTTTGGACAAAGAATAATGATATTGTGGCGTAGAAATAAAGATCGTTTGTATACGAATGGGCAGATTTGATTAGTGGTGATTTTTTTGGATAGATTGTATTTACACCTAGATTAGTGGGAGTAGGCTATTTAAAAAATCTTAGCATTTATAAAACATGTCAAATTTACCCTTGAGTGCGATTGATTACTCTTTCAAGTGCAATTCGCTACTTTACAAATCAAATTAAATCTAAATCATTTAGTAATTAAATTAGATGATCACGGTCTGTTCTTATATTAATATTTAAGAAGGTTTTCTTACCTGAACCAACGATCTTTTTGTTACAAATTAAATAAATTTAACTAATGATTTAAGAAGAATTAATATCATAATTATAAAATATTTGGTGATAATGAGCCAAAAAAATATTATTGGGGACCTATATCATACAATGTTAATTGACTATAAAATATGTCAATTTGCCTTTTAAATATTACAAATTTGGATTTTAACTACTATTTTCCTTGCTAACTACCGCTATTATTCGTAACAACCTATTTTAATTTCTCATTTCTGCATTTGAATGAAACTAATAATTTATTTTCTAGTAAGTCAATTTGTTAAGCATATGTAATATTCCATCGGTCCCATTGATAATGTATTGTTAGCTTTGAGCTCGGAGTTTAAGATAATGATTGTAATGGTGTAAGTTGTTGTGTAAATAAAAATATAAGATAGTAGGGTCCACTTGTTTTGATGATTTGTAGTCCATTCATTTCTTACAATTTTAGGTAAATGACAAGATGAGTGAGACAATCCAAAAAGGAAACAAGGCATTATCAATGAGACGGAAAGAGTATAAAACTCGAAGCGGCTTGTATGTACCACATTCGTATACCTTTATGTGTACTTCACCTTTGATCCTTCTTATCTTATGAAGGGAAATTCATTAAATTATTCTTAGCTGAGAGGCTAATTGATTATGCAATGTAAAATATACTTTATTTACTGACTTATAGTTTGTAAGTTAAGTAACACGAATATTTGATTAAATTATGTAGATATTTGTGTAATACAAAAGATCAGTAATGAGATCACTTGTCCAATAAATTCCTATCCAATTGGTGTCCGATTCAAAACGACGTAGTTTTGTATTAAAAAACTACAAATTAAAAGAATAAAAATTGAAAAAAGGATTTAATAAATAATTAAAAAGTGTATTTTTTAATACAAAACTACGTCGTTATAAATCGGATATTAATTCGATATGGATTTATTTGACATGTGATCTTATCTCGAAAGATCAAATAAGAAACGTGGGCTGTTGTTGGCAATAAATTGTGGCGGCTACAATATGCAAGATATTTAGCTAAATTTTTTAAATCTCATCTCATAGGGAACTATCAAATTAAGTTTGTAGTTGAACTTTTAGATTGATAATAACGTGGGTTGCGTTTGCACCGTTTTTATCGTAGCATGAACATGCCATATTTGACTTGCACACAAACGAAAATGACACGTGGAGAAAAAAAATTAGTTTTGTCATAGATTTGATTTCATAGTCGAGCGAATCAGAACCACAATAGGCTAGTATATTTAGTTGGCCACCTTATTCAGATTTTATCATTCAATCCTCTAAACCTCAAAACCATATACAGCGTTCTGCTAAGCTTTGCCATATCTTCAATTAATCGAAAATGGTGGCTTCTTGCAACGGACAGTACGAGTGGGCGGAGGAAGTTAAGAGATTCGACGATACAAAAGCAGGCACCAAGGGTCTGGTGGATGCCGGAGCTACGGAGATACCTCGTTTCTTCGTGCACCCGAAGGAGAAACTCGACCTCGATCCGCGATATGAAGGGCCGCCACTGGAGCTACCCGTGATAGACTTAGAGGGCACCGAGAGCGGCGGACTGAGGCGGAAGGATGTGGTGGAGGCCATCCGCAAGGCTGCCAAAGAATGGGGCTTCTTCAGCATAGTGAACCACGGCGTTCCCTTGGAAGTAATGGACGCCATGATGGAAGCCGACAAGCGATTCCACGAGCAGCCGTTGGAGGAGAAGAAGGTTTTCTACACAACCGAATGGAACAAAAAGGCAAAGCTCAACAGCAACCTTCCAGTCTCGGAAGATATTCCGGCTTGCTGGAGGGATATCTTGTCAATTGTATACACAAATGACAAAATTGACCCCCAAGAGATCCCTTCAGCCTGTAGGAAGGAAGTGCTGGAGTATGGGAAATACATGGTTGGGCTGAGGGTAATTATGGCAGAGTTATTCTCCGAAGCCCTGGGACTCCCCACTGATTACATGTTGAAAAATGAGTACATGACCAGCCAGTCCATGTCATTGCTCTACTACCCAGCTTGTCCGGAGCCTACAAAGACCTTGGGATCTCCGAAGCATTCCGATACAACTATCCTAACCCTACTCATGCAAGACAACTTGGGAGGCCTCCAGATGCTTTACGACAACCAATGGGTGGACGTCCCTCCAGTTCGCGGAGCTCTTATTGTCAATTTCGGAGATCTCATGCAGGTACTAACTACCTCGTTACTTATAATGTTATGCATAGCTCTTTTTATTTACAACTTCGAAGTTCTCATGAATATATATATATATATATATATATATATATATATATATATATATATATATGCAGATGATTAGCAATGACAAGTTCATAAGCGTGAAGCACAGAGTGTTGTCCCAATCTGTGGGGCCGAGGATCTCTGTGGCAACTTTCTCAACTCCGAGCCTTTCAGCGGCTGGCAAGCCGTTTGGTCCCATCAAGGAGCTTGTGTCCGATCAAAGTCCAGCCCTATACAGAGAGTTCATGTTCAGAGAGTACATTGACTATTACAAGACCAAAGGCGCTAAATTTGGCTCCGCCCTCGATTATTACAAGATCATACAATAAATTACGAAATTAGCTTGTAACTTCGTGTGCTGGCGTGCTTTTATGTTTGTTGCAGTATGTAATATGTATGTTTTGATTCGTATAACAAAATAATTGATGTACTTGTATACGTTTGCCTTTTGCCCTTTCTTTGTACTTAATTAAGATTAAGATTCTTCATCATATCAAAGCATCGCCAAAATTAACAATGCAAATGCATATATTAAAATAATTTTGGACTTCGAGAATAATACTATGAATGCATGAATTGTAGTTTATCAATTTATCTTTATATTTACGTAGATATTCTTCTAATCAAACACTATGACTTCTTATGGTCTTTCTTGTATCAGCAGCTTCTATGTAGTAGTACATCTTTGCGCGGGGATATTTTTTTTGCTACATCGGTTTCTATGTTTGTACCAAAATAATAGTTGTGCTTTTATGCATTTACTTAATGATCGTCATTTTACACTTGTAAGTTGTATAATTATTAATGACACGACGAACTGATTTAATTATCTTGGAAACGCAAATTCTTATGTGCGGCAGGTGCGGACCGTCTACTGTAGTAATATAAATGCTCGTAATTGTCCCCTTGGGATGACATAGCGGTGAAGGTGGGTGGCCCGAGACCGATAGGTCATGGGTTCTATTCCCACTGGACACGCTATGTGTGAGCCTGTCACCCTGTCACATTAAGGGTGTTTTAACTCTTCTGTGTGGTTTGCAGGCTATTGCACAGGAGCGAGGTTTACCCTGTGCGCACCAAAGGTAACGGCTGCGGGTTCCTCGTCAACAAAAAAAAAATAAAAATAAATGCTCGTAATCAGGGCGGATCAAGGATTTTTGGTTAGGAGAGGCGAAATTTTATCAGAGTTTGAGTGTTCATTATCCAGTATATTATTCTACTTAAATCTAATTATAGTTACACTTTATTACTTATTTAAGAATATTATATTCTTCTTCCATGAACAACCGCTATATTCTTTATATTTATTCAAAAAATATAGTATACAATACTATTTTGACAACACTCTAAATTTATTTGGAAGAAATTATGAAGAATAAGAATATATAGCTTAGGAATTATTTAAGTATTTTAAATGATAGTTTATTTATACTTCAAATGTTGTTAATTTTAGATCAATCAAGTACTTGAAAAAAGAAAATACAAATATAATACTCTCTTCATCCCATTGATCTTGCAAGATTTCATTTTTGGGTTGTCTCACTTATATTGCAACATTGTCTAAAAAATAAAGAAATGACTACAATCATCTCGACAAGATGACCCCATCATTTTTTATTTTATTCATTTAAACTTACTATCTTAAAGTCCGCACCGGCTCCCAGTGTTGTAAGATCAATGGGATGAAGGGAGTATATCAATTGCAACAAGTTATATAAGTTAAATCATATATCTAGCTCTATCAAAATAGATGTTTAGAACTCCAAATTCTACATTTCCATTAAAAGACACTCAATGTACAATTTTTAATAATTTTCAAAGTTAGTTTTCACAGTCACACTAATTCATTATTGATACTTAATTTAGTATATAATAACAAATTTCAAAATTTCGGGGGCTAATTCAAATTAACTAGGACAAATATATAAATTATTCGAAATAAAAGTAAACTCGTAGTTATACACAAAAAGTCTTGGGGGTGATCGCACTCACCCGCCCCCACCCTCTTCCCCTAAGATTCGCCGTTGAACGTAACAATATGATAGTATTATAGTGGTAGCATGGTTGGTTACGTCCTGGTCTTTCATTCAAGAGACCCGAATTCAAGTCCCAATAATGATGCACAAATTAACTTAATTTTTTTTTTCAATTTTATGATTCTACAGATAATACACATATGAGAGGTAGAACATAACCACGAATACCTAAAGATAGTGGAAAATATCTGAAGATAATAAAAATATCATTTGTTCTTAATAAAAACATCACTTTACATGAAAAAATATTCTTAATAAAAATATAACTTTTTTCTGTGATACCCTGAGATTTTCATTCTTTAAAGCATTCATCTCAATGCATGTTATCATGTGTGTAAGTTCTATAAGTCGCACTTTAAAAAATAATGAAATTTAAAGCATGATTATCTAGAACAATTGCATAATTTAATTAATTACAAAAAGACTTGCAAGCGCCCAACACGCATGCAGTCGGGTCGCACGCGGATCAATTGCGCACGCAACAAAGTAATATATACATTTTGTGTTTATTATCTTATAATAAGAGCTCATAGGTGAGTGGTGAGTTGTTCTCCTCTCAACTAAGAGGTATTAGGTTTAAGCCTTCTTAGTCGCATTATTTGTTTGATTCATTTTTCTCATTTTTTTATTTAGCGAAAATACAGTTCGATTTTTGAATTAATTTTAATTTTATTTTTCATTTTTAATACATTTCTAAAGTTATATAATTTGTTGGACCTAGTTTTTCTCATTTTTTTTATTTAGCGAAAATACAGATCGATTTTTGAATTAATTTCAATTTAGTTTTTCACTTTTTGATACATTTCTAAAGTATATAATTTGTTTGACTTTTAAGCGCTTATCACTACGCCAAAAGCTCATTTTTTTATTTAGCGAAAATACAGTTCGATTTTTGAATTAATTTCAATTTTATTTTTCATTTTTAATACATTTCTAAAGTTATATAATTTGTTGGACCTCATTTTTCTCATTTTTTTTTATTTAGCGAAAATACAGTTCGATTTTTGAATTAATTTCAATTTTATTTTTCATTTTTAATACATTTCTAAAGTTATATAATTTGTTTGACCTTAAGCGCTTACCACTACGCCAAAAGCGTGGCGTCGTGACCTGCTGTGATTCCAACTGTTGGACCTCAATCGCTTACCACTACGCCAAAAGCAATTACTGGTAGTGAGGGCGCAACTTTTATTCCTCATTGCATAACAGTCAGCGCCACGATTATAGTTCGAATTCTGCTCCGCCATGCAAGGGCGTGGCGTCGGGCATTATACAGCTCAACACCGCGCAGCTGGAAGGATGTTGGGCATCACATATCCCAACATAATTTTTTATTAATATGTTTAATTTAATTATTTAATTTTTTAAATGTTTCTTAATTTATTTTTATTTTATTTTTCCGGTGGCGAAGTGGTGGAATTGCCTATTATAAATTCTATTCGTCAACGAATAGTGAATAGCTTCACTTAGAAGTTGTCGACAAATTTTGAAGATAAATAATTATGAAAATAAATTTTGCAAATAAATTTAAATCAAACTCACCATGACAATAACTTGAAATACTTGGAGATAGAGAGGGCTTTGGAGGAAACAGTGGTGGACAAGAAATGAGGGATGGTGGTGGTTAGGTAAATTTACTAGGTTAGGAATAAATACCACACATTTATTTTTGACAACAATATAATTTATTAGGTTAGGTATAAAATTTATGGACAACTTTTTATGTATCCTGTTTGTATAATATAGGTATCAATTTATAAAAATAAATAGTATTTAACATTTAGCTATACTTATGTTGGTATGATTATATGGTATATATAATATTTAGATTGAAATTATAAAGGAAAAAATAAATATAGAATAAGAATAAATTTTGAATTGTATTCAGTTATAAAAATTATAATTATTTAATAACATTAAGGACATATATTTTTTTCTAAAAAATTAACAATAAGCTATTTGTTTAAGTTACAATCTCAAACACTATTTTCCCCAATTTCAGCACCTTTCAGCACTTAATAACAATTTCTTCAAATAATTTTTTGAATTAGCTTTATTTCAAATAATTTTCATACTTAAAAAAATTAGTGTAAATAAAAATTTAAATAAATCTAGATTAACTAAGAATTTGCGTCTTACGGGGAAGAGGGGAGCGGGTCGACATAGTGGGTGGGGAATGTGTTATATTCTTCGAGATCGAAGATGTCGTAATTTTGTTTAAGTATTAAAAAATTTTTAAAAAAAGTTAACTCAAATGATTATTTGAAAAAAAAAATATTTAAAAAAAATAGTTAAATTAATTTAAAATTTGGATGAATTGACCCTTAAAACTATTATTAGTTTATTTGTTACTTTTAGTGAATTGTTTATTTAAATTTTTTAATTAATTTTTCTCCTTACCAAAAAAATTTATTTGATAAAAAATTACTTTTTTTTTTTTGAAAAAGTTTATAATTTTCAAAAATATCTTTTTCAAAAAAGTTCAAATTTAATTTAAAAATTAGATGAATTAGTCCCGAAACTTTTATTCCGTAAATACCCTTGTGACTAACAATTGACTAACTTAAACTATAACAGAAGAACCGATTTATCAAAACTAGCAAACATTGGGGACCAATAAACTAAAAATAAAATATTATGGACCAATTCATCCAAACTAGCAAATAATGAGGTCCATTTATGCCAATTTGCCTAAATTAAAAGACTCCCATCAGCCATAAATATTAATAAAAAAACTTTTCGCAGGATATGTTATCTTTCCTTATAATTTACAGAATATTATAAGAAAATATAAGAAGTGTTTTCTAAAATACTCAAATCCTTATAGCAAAAGGCAAATTTAGCCAATCCTTATAATTGTTACACAAATATCCCAACTTTTCAGACTTATTAGCCTGTAAACAATTATTAGTTCGTTATTTTACATTGTTTTGTGCGTAAATGATTGAAATCCGTTAAGTCTAGTAGAAATACAAGTCCCGCTCCGCCTGTCTAATCCCGCTCGGTTTTTATGGCACCGTAGAGAGCAGGATCCAGCTCGTCGTTTTCCCGCTTGAGTCCCGCTTGTGTTTTTTTTTAAAAAAATACATCACAATCAGCTCAGAAATCCTACTAGAGTCCCGCTCGGTCCTGCTCATGACCGAGCGGGATTAATTTAATCAGCTTTAATGCATGACAAAAATTGACCGATCATGAAATTTGTTGTGTAGCTCGATTTTTTCTGTATTAAAACTGGTTATTGACATCCCCATTGAACACACTGCATCCTCTTTCATTTCAGCTTCCACTACAAAATCATTTAGTACAATTTTGCATCCAAACTCAACCAAAAAAATGGGAAGTTGGTATAACATTATTATTCATTTTAACGGGCAATTTAACAATTTGTCTGAGTATGTTAGCAGTTAAGTAAGAGTTGTCTGCATTCCAAGGAACAATGTTTGTCTCCCAATTTTACGACAGCTCATTCAATACAATCTTAATCCATTTTCACTTTCATCGGATTATGAAATTTATTATACATACGTTTCTCGTCATGGTATAACAATTAGGTCCATTCTCGCAATCGATATAGATCTAGCTCGTATTTGTACTACACAAATAGATCCGCCTTTATTTCTTGTGCACTCCAATGTTCACTCTTATCATAAATTATTGTCGTTGAATATTTCAGATCGAGGTTCAATTTTCAAGAGCAAGGAGGTGGTAGCAATCGGGCTAAGAATGTTCACGAAAATGAGACCTATGTTCACGAATAGGAGACCCATGTAGTGTCCGACAGTGATGGAGAAAATAATTTGAATAAATCATCCGACGAAGACTACGATAAGGTGATGGATGCATTAAATGAATGTACGTTTGCTGACTTTGCGGCATGGATGCCACGAGAAGGTGGTGTGAATCAACTGATATCTATGCTCACGCCGGGTAAGCGTTACCCCCTAAATAATGAAATAATATATGGTGGAGGTGAAGAAGTAAGTGATAGTTTAACTCCACTTGTTCCTCTCGATACATCCGACTCACCTATGGTTCGAGATCTGGATCACGTTGTGGACTATCCACTTCGTGAAGGGGTGACAATTTTGGAGAATGAGGATTTGTTCGCTGCTGTTGCAATTCGGCACATGGAACAAGGTCTCGATCTTAGGGTGGCTCGTTCTGAAACTGGTCGGGTTGAGTATAAATGCAGGCGGAATGCTAGTGCCCATTTCTTCTACGGGTTTCGTTCCACGCTTATGTATTGTGGATTGGTGAACAACTTACAAGCCGAGCACACATATGAGATTTATCGCAGACTGGTAGAAAGCGGGTGCTTGCGAAGGCGGTCGCAGCTATGTTCATCGTCGAATGCGCCGTCAATAATCTTTCATAAAACCTAATGAAATTATAACATTTATCCAGGCGGAATTCGGCTTTCAAGCAAGCTACAATGTAGCTCTATGAGCACGCAATATTGATGTGGCGATGATTTTTTGTGAACACTCAAATTCATTCAAGATGCTTCCTCGTTACCTCTACGTCCTGAAAAAAACAAATCCATATACAATAACTGATCTCGAAGTCGATTCAGAAGGTCGTTTCCAACAATTATTCGTCGCCTTTAATGTTTCTCGTGTCTCATAGGTATTTAACCTCCGAGAGGTGATTGTGGTCGACGCGACTCACTTGGAGGGAAGGAATAAAAGAGTGTTATTTATGGCTTTGATGGATGACAACGAGCAAATATTTCCACTAGCCTAGTGTGGGTCTGATTGAGAATGACTACTCTTGGATGTGGTTCATGTCTTGATTGAGAGAATCATTTACGATGCCAAGACATTTAATAATCATCTCTGACCAACACCGAAGCATAGCCAACACGGTAGATACTATTTATCTGGAAGCAGCTCATTGCATTTGTTACTACCATCTTCCGATTAAGATTACACCATATGGTCGACGCTTATCAAGATGCATCATAAGGCTACATATGCACATGATTTTGATCGTGTGATAGAAGGAATTCATCAAGCCTATCCTCAGGCATACGAGAAGTTGATAGATGTCGGACTGGAAAAGTGGGCCGTATCGAAGTTTCCTATTCTCTGCTACAGTCAGCTGACCTCAAATATAGTTGAATCCATCAACTCAAGACTACTCACATCAAGACGTCTGCATATATACTCTATGATTGAGGCAACAAGACATATGGGGGGAACAATAGTGTAACCAACGTCGAGCAAAAGCCATGACTCGAGATAATGAGCTCACAGTAGCTGCAGAGCTCAAGCTAGCTCCATCAGAACACATTTGACATCGCTTCACTGTTGAGTCTTTGAACGGAGACAAATTCAAGATTCATGACGGAGAGAATCAATGGAGAGTTCAAATTAGCAGAATCGCTTGTAACTGTCATGAGTGGTAACTCGATCAGATCCCATCTTCGCATGCTTGTGCGGCTATTAGGTATATTCTTGTAAACTGTATAATTATGAAATTCATTTGCAGTGTATTAACAAAATTTTTTTGTATAGGGCTGCTGGCCTAAATTTGCTAGAGTTCGTCTCTTGGCGCATAGAAGAAAGAAAATTGGATGATGATATATGTTGGAACACTATATCCGTTAACCCTCATGCAAAATTGGCAAGTGTTGTAATATGTGGCATCTATGGTTGTGTTGCCACCATTAACTATACGACATGCACAGAGATAAAAAAATTAATAGACGACCCTCAAGTGCCAAAGCAAGTACATCAAATGGGAGAACAGACGGTCTGAAAAAGTGCAGCATATGTGGTCAGGTTGGTCATACCATAAGCAAGTACATCAAATGGGAGAACAGACGGTCTGAAAAAGTGCAGCATATGTGGTCAGGTTGGTCATACCACAATCACCATTAACATTTTAATGTAATGTAATTTATTACATTGTCGAATTTTTATATAACGTAACCGGTTTCAAATTTTATTGTATTGTTGAAGTTGAATTACGAAAACTAAAAAAATCAGAAATTGAGAGGGCCATATGAGTGGGACTTGGTATAGTGGTGTAGGGAGCAGAACAAAGGAGCAGGACTTGAACGGAAAAGGGGAAGTATTTATGTCAAATACTCCCTCCGTCCCGCCCGACATGGTTTCTTTCCTCTTTTTCATTGTCCCACTTGACTTGACCACTAACTAAAATAATACTCTAATAAATTCTAATGGGTCCCACCACTTTATACCACTTTACACACAACTATCCACTATTCTTAATAACCGTGCCCCAAACCTATTAAGCCATGTCGGACGGGACGGAGGGAGTACAAGTCAAAGTCCAGTGCATAGTGAGTGGGACATAGGAGCGGGACTTGGCAGAAATCATGCTCGTGTGTCACGCTCAAGAGTCTCGCCCGGTTATAAGTTCCGCTGGTATGTGGTAATTAAATTCGTATTTAGTTCGTAAATAAAATATCTAAATTAGTAATTTATTCGCATTCAATTCCTAGTTTATTTAATAATTATGTTAATTTACAATTAATAAGATTATAAAATATAGATACTTTATATGTCAAATGAGTTATACATTAGTTGAATTACTTTATAATACTTCTAAGCCTCATAGTGCAACTGAAAGGATCAGAAATATAACCTTGGCTCTTGCATTTCATTCTAAAAATTACTCTGACACACAAGATCAAGGTAAGCATTCCGAAAGTAGAAGCAGTTGTTACTGCAACAACAATCCTTGTTGGCCTGATCTTCTTCTGCTTTTTCTCTTTGTTCTGATCTGCAATGTGTTCTTTCTATGCAGAATCGAATGAAATATTAGTTTATAAGATATATATTATCTAACAAGAATCACGTACCCAATTCCGAAATAGGCACACGAAGATAGATACTCGGCCCAGGATGAACTACCCCAGTGAACTCCACAACATCAATCAAATCCCAAACCACATCAAACAGACATTTCTCTCACTACCCAAGTATGGATCAGCATAAGCTTTGCAGCTGCAGTTCTTACTAGACAGTTTATAGATTATAAAATAAAATATCATAGACACAAATAAATAATAGGCAATCAAATAAAATCTCTAAATCCTCATAGACCCGGCTTAGTGAAGCACATCTCGAAGATTCTCTAAGCCATCGATCGACGATAATGGCCACATTGTCGGGCAGGCTTCTCCACTCCATTGTCGAGTAAGTGGCAATGAAACTCTCCACTACCATATACGACATGGCCGCACAATTGGACGAGTTGTTCTACACAAATTGCTGCTTGGCAGACATAATCTGGATAAGGGGCGACCATGAACCCGGATCCTCAAAATTGAATTCATTGTCGGACCAATAGGAGTGGTACTGCAGATTAGGACCTCACAGCTTCATCAGAGGTCTCAACTGCCTTATCCTACGCCATCGGGTATAACTATCGCCTTTGTGGTCGAGAGAGTCATACACCTCAATCTTCCACTTACAAAGGTTGATGCGAACAGTGACCCAATGATCGAAGCACAAACATGGCATTAACTGCTTCAAAAATAATAAAAAGAATTAACTAGTAATATAAAAATTTAAAGCTAAATAGAATTAATTAGTAAATAATTAAATGAAAGAAATGAATATTTACACATTTTGCAGAATGCCACGTCTGCGCATTGGTTCTGATAATATACAACGAGAGACTGTCATTCGGCTTCCACAAGCCCCGATAATTATAGTACACGTCCGAAATGATTTCTTCCAATTTTGGCATAGCACGGTTTGTTAAAACAAACAAATAAATATGAGAGCACAATTATTTTGGACGAGTATGAGAGCACTCATCATTGGGGCTCCGAGCGCGTTGACTTGTGGACTCATCACAGCAGGTCGATGCTGCATCTCTTCAGTGCCTCTAGAAGTGGAGGGCCACTGTGTCGGCAGTGCAAACCGGTGAAGCTCTCATTCTCCATCTTCCCCTATGACCGTCGGCCGTAACAGATTCTCAAATGGAGCATATACGACTTAAATGAACAACATGTTGCAAAAGGGTTGGGGGCATTTGCAGACCGCCAAAAGGGCGTTCGCATCTCGATCACTAATGGTACGAGATCAAAATGGACAACATGATGCAATTACAAAAATTTAAATATTATATATAAATAAAATAATTTTTTACAAATAAGATTTATTTTACATGGATATTTAATGAGATAAAAAATTTGTATGCTTACGTGACTACCCTCCACCGAAAAACCAGTTCCTCCAGTGAGGCATGTCATCTTGAGACACCCTTTCTGCAAATATAGCTCATAAATCTGGGATAGTCTCGTAAGACAAAATATACAATTTGTTGGTCCCGAGATAAACGTTCAGGTGTAGGGGGGAGGGGGGTGAATACACCTGAAAACTTTCTCAACTTAAAACGTGAATAGTCCTATTTAGGAGAGTGCCTTGCTGAACAAGTTCAGTAGACCAAATATATTGTTCTGAATCGCGTGGACAGAGTGACTGACTATACTGAGGCCTGCTAGATGACCGATGTCGAATTCGGCATCGTTCAGCAAGAGTTCGCAGAGTGCGGAAATGTGTAGCCCAATTCGGCTGAGTTAGAAAATGTTTTTATTAAAACTGTTTCAGTATATTAGTGCAATCTCTTAAGCTTTGCTGAAACACAGTTGAATCATTTTGAAAGATAGTTTTCAGAATGACATAAATCAATGCAACAGTAAAAACCAAACACATCGATTTTAAAGTGGTTTGGATATCAACAATCCTACGTCCACTGTCCCGAAAAGATCAGGAGGCTATTTTATTATACTGAGTTAGTCTCAGTCGGTTTGTGCACTGGACAAACACTGGTCTTGAGGATTATACTGAGCAAGTCTCAGTTTACAAGTATGAAACTGAAGTGTCTGACAAACTCTCCAACTATGAAGGAGTTCTTTGCAAGTAAGAATAGTTCAGGGATGAACTCCTTCGATCTAAGCTATGGATATATTCAGCTGAGCTTAGGTTAGAGGGAAGGGAACAAAAAGGTGGCTTCTAGAGTGACGAACAGTGAGGAATAAGCTCTCTGGGTTCGTGTTCAATCACTTGGATACTAGAGGCTATTGATTCTAGTTCAGCTTGGTTCCCTTTGAGCAAGTATGGCGCCTTTCGCTAGAAGTGTATCTCTAAAGATCTTGCGGAAAGCTTAAGTCGGTAAGCATTTGCTCGTAATCGCTCGTGTGTTCTTGATCTGTGTCTGCATCTTGGTGAGCTTCGATTTAATTTCCCTCTATTTATAGAGGTGAGCCATGGAAAGATCCGTTGGAGACGTCGATCCATGTGTCACTCTCTTTTGGGTAGCTAATGACTCTTTCAAGGAATCTGGTAGAGTCTTTTCACTCCATTTCAGGAAAGTGGTTGACTTGCAGCTTTAATCAGAACTTGGACAGCTGGCTACTCGTCATTGGTCGAAGTGTAGAAAGTGGTTGAGACAAACAGACTTCTAGGCAGATCTGAAGCTGACTTCTCTGATTACCTCGAATGACTCTACTGATTTAACATATAAGATCACTGACAATCAAGGAGACTGTCTGGCCGTTGCTGAGTTTGACCTTGGTTCATTAGTATACTCCTACTGAGTGCAATTCTACTGAACTCTGAGTCCAGATGAATCGCTCCCGCCGAGTCCCGGTTCTACCGACTCCTTTCGCATGTCGCTCCCGCCGAGTCCAACACTACTGAGTAAGAATACCTCTCAGTATGTTGCTCTTGCTGAGTCCAACACTACCGAGTCTTCAGTCCATGGTACTGAAGCGGATAGTCTACTAAAGGGTCAACAGACAGAACTAAGAGCCTGAACCATGCTGAAAGAATGTCTACTGAGTCTGAAACTCTCAGAGACAAAGGCATAACAATTACAACTCAATGGTTCGTTGGGTGATGATTTTATCCTCAAGACCGTTATACTTAGTGGGAAATGATTCTATCTTCTATATCGAACCATGCTCAGCAGCCTCTAGTGCTCTGATTGTTGAGATTATTTGAAGATCCCAAAACCTCATCTGATTGGTGAACCATTCCGTTGTAATCGTTATTTGTCTCGAGGTTTCGCACTCGGCAGACACTCGCTCCGATCAAGGCGCTCGCAGATTATCCGCCTTAACACCGTAAGTAGAAGACTTCGGTGATACCTGGACTCAGCAGAGCAAGATATCGAAAGAGTCGCTGAACCGGACTCAGCAGAGCAGAGCCATCGAACTCGGAGCCGATCTTCGCAGACTTTCCTCGCTATCTACCTACCGAATACGGGATCGACTCAAGATCGGCAGCATAGCCGAACTGTCAAATACTTTTGAAAGACAATCGAATTGTCATATACGAGGAAGAGAGAAGTCGGCTTCGGTCTCGCCTTGAAGTCTCAGGCTGTCTCAACCACTCTATCCACCTCGATGAATGACAAGAACACACGTGTCTTCTCACCGCTAAAGCCGTCAACCAACCCTTTACCTAAAAAGGTGGGAAAGTACACCGTTACCTACTTCAAAAGAGCCGTTTGCTACCAAAAGAGAGAGAGAAAGGAAGATCGTCTCCAACGGATCTTTTCCAATCTCTGCTCTATAAATAGAGGGATATTTCAAGAGAAAGAGAGAGAGAGAATGTGCATAAGCTTAACGACGAAAACATACACAAGCATTCAAACGAGCTAGAACCAGAAAATCCTAAGTCTTCCGCAAGAACTTGAAGATCTATCTCCGGCGAAAGACTACCTTCTCAGCTCATAGGGAACCAAGCTAAACTGTTAGAAGAGCCTCTAGTATCCAAATCGACGATACACGAACCTAAAGCTTATTTCAGCTGTTCTTCGATCTAGAAGCTACATTCTCGTTCCCTATCCCTCTAACCCTAAGCTCAACAGAATATACTTATAGCTTAGATGAAGGAGTTCACATTTGAACCCAATCCTTATTGTAAAAGGACTCCTTCATAGTTGGAGAAGTTTGTCAAACACTTTAGTTTGATGCCTTTGTAAACCGGGACTTGCTCAAGATAATCCCCAAGCCACGGCTTTGTCCTCGGTACAAGCTGCATCGAGACTAACTCAAGATAATAAATAGCCTCCCGAACTTTCGGGATAGTGGACGTAGGATCGATTGATATCCGAACCACTTTAAAAATCGTGTCTTGTTATTGCGTTTTGATTATCGTTGCATTGATTTTACCTGTTCATACCGAAAACCTACTTTAAAATCATACAACCGTCTCAAAGATACCGAACCGTCTATTTACCGAACCGAGACTTGCTAAAACGGTTTTTCCACTCAACCGATTCGGGGCCTACACTTTTCCGCACCGCCGAACTCTACCGTTTGATACCGACTCGACTCGCCCGCCCAGCGCATCTCGGCAGAGTCGACTCTTTGCCACACACGATTCGGTAACACTATTTGGTCCGCCGAATTATTTCAAGACGGCACTTTCCCCGAACAGATCGTTCGTGTTCGAAGTTGAGAAAATCGGATTCAGGTGTATTCACCCCCCCCTCTACACCTGACCGTACACTCGGGACCAAAAGGTTCACCAATCAAGTTAGGGTTTGGGATCATTCAAATCTTCTAAACACTATGCTACTGAATCATCTCCCAACACAATTATTCGAAAAATAAAATTGATTAGTATTGGAAATTTGCTTAAAAAATTTAAATAAATTAAAAACAAAAAACTGCAAACCAGAAGTGCCCTAACGGGTCTACAATAATGATATCTCTTCGTAACTTGTTCTGGAGTACGAAGAACAAAACTGTTGTAGTGTTTAAGTGCACCAGAGGTGTATGAACCCCACGGGAACTGGTAAAACGTCGGTAAGTCATCAACTAAGACCCAAATCCAGGGGTCTACCGTCTTTGCGTCGCCATAACTAAGGGCAAAGAAAAATTCAATTAGAACATTAGCCACCTTCAAGTATCTAATCTCGTCCAACCCAAAAGCTCCATTTTCAAACATTGAGAGAAAATCTCTGCTCGTCAATGGCTTCGGTCCCTATAGACTAGCATACACAATCGACAAAAGATGGTCAAACGTCGATTTTGGATTAAAATTGTTGCTTCTGAAGATAAAAACCGTTACTAGGGAATAGTCGTATAGGAAAATCGGAAATCAAATCTATTCAATCCAAAGCATATCGTGTTATCGTCCTCACCGGTAGGCTGGATCTCATGACACATTAAAATGTGAAGAGGCCTAGCCGCTTTTCTACCTACCTTCATTCGAAAAAAAATCACCGAGCAATCAATCATAAATTGTTCAAGTAATTCGGCGCCTCCGATTGCATTTAAAACTTTCCTAATCGTCTAGAATATCTTAGGCTTATATTCAATTTCAAGCATCGGAGTCGTATCGAGAACACCTATTCTTTTATAAGCAGGCTGCACCAGAAAAAGGAAGTAAAAAAAATCATGCTTCGAAGTTTAGTAAAAAAAATCATATAATTCGCATGAAAATAAATGAAAAAAATGAACTGGACTTTAGAATTCGAGTGGGACTAACTTGGTCTTCTATACTCGTAACCAGGGTACGATTCCAGTCGAAAATAGTAGCTTGGGTGGGCAGGAGCGGGATTTTGGTTGATGGGAGGTGAAGGGAAGGAGATACACACAATACAAGAAAGTGACGGATCTGGATTGTTGGTCCAGATACGAGTCTTCAGGTGTAGAGGGGGGCTGAATACACCTGAATCCAAGTTTTAATTCAAACGCGAAAGTCATTCTTTTACTTAATGTGCTAGCTGAGTAACTCAGCTGGCTAACTTAGCTTTCTGATCGTGTGGGTAAAGTGATTCCAGATACTGAACTCTGTCTACTAACTTCAGTCAGTCTCTACAGTAAACTCAATACAAGAATATAGTGCAAAAATGTAGGCCCGATTTTATCGTCTATTGTTTGAAAAACGTTTTAATTGAAATCAATTCAACTCGTGCTTGAGCGTATATTCAGTTGATTTGAAAATCTGCCTTAATGAATTTTGCAAATCAATTTTATGCAGAGTGATTAGTAAACCAATGAAACTGTAAATGCACAAGCTATTTTTAAAGTGGTTCGGATACGCATGATCCGATGTCCTTTGTCCTAATTATTAGGAGGTCTTAACTTTATTATACTGAACAAGTCTTAGTCAATCTGTACAATGGACAAATACTCTAGTTATAGTCTTAGTTACTTTACAAGGCTCAAACACAGAGTTTGAGCTTCTCCAACTATGAAAAAGTTCTTACAACAAGAACAGTTCAACATATATAAACTCCTTTGGTTTTTCTAAGCGTGCAATCTAACAAGGTTAACTTAGAATAGAGAAACAAAGGTATCTCTAGAGAGAAGAACTGTGAGAAATGTCTATCTATGCAAGAAGTTATTCGCGGAGTTTGCTTTAAGTTCGCTAGAGCTTTGAATGCTTGAGTGCTTTGTCTTCTCGGTGTCTTCATCACTTGAAGATTGATATCTATTATAGTTTTGACTAATGTCATGATCCGTTGGAAGAGATCTAGTTATGTGTCAAAAACGACAAGGAAAACGACCATCACTAATTTGAACATTACTGTAGAGAGTCTTTTTCAGTTTTGAGGACAGCTTTATGTCAGTGCAAGTACAGTGCTGATAGTTCCTCATTGGTTGAGGTTGAATGTTAGATTTGGCTTGTTCAAACTCCAAAGTGGATATTGAGTTAACTTCCTCTGATACCTAGGACACTTTAACTGAGTTGTCCTCTACTGATATTCTTCTGAGATATTCAGCTCGCAGACCGATTACTTCTATGTACACTACACATTCAGTAGGTTCTAAGCAACCCCATAAAGTCTTCAATGCTGAGTCCATCCAGCTGAATCAAGATGTGCTACTGAACTCTAGCTATCCTACTGAGTTCCTAACATGCTAAATTCAACTATGCTTTTACATTATAAGGAATCATCATTCAACTACGGGTTTTGAGATCTTCAAATCTCATCATACTGAATAACATTCGCAAAAATTTCTCCCTATTTGAAGATAACAAAACCATTACAACCAGTACTACACATATAACGAAGACATCACACAGAAAGATAAGCAACAATAAGCATAAGTATGAGTGTGTGTGTCTTCATCACTAAAGTGATCAGTATTGTAAAAGGTAATGCAATGGGCATAATGACAATGAGTAGTTGTCTGGGCCAAAATGGAAGAGATTTCATTAATGAGGTTAAAGATACAAGTACATAAATCTTCTTTCACTATCAGAACTAAGACTAGTCAGCTGGTCTTCTTGAATCTCTAAAGTCTAGCTTTGACTTTGCCTAGGGCAAATTAAGACCATATGACTTGAAGACATTGGCTCGAAAGTTCTTGATCCCTGTCTGATCTTCTAGCTCTTTCAGATTTAAAGGTTTACTTTCCATAGCAAGCTTGATTTCTTCCTCGATCTCCTTAGTGCATATATTACCTTCTAGAGTCCTAGGAGGAGGAAGAGCTTTGTATGACGGTGCTTTCAGTAGAAGACCTTCTCTATCAAGAGTGGTCTGGACTTCTGCAAGGAGATATGGTTCCACTATAGTCAGAAAGTCCTTGAACATTTGATCTGCATCAACTGACTTTTTCCATCATCGCCATATGTAGAATCTCTTTGGTGAACTCTATCGTGATATCTTCCCATCTCTGGTTGAGCTTCCAGGGAATCCATTTGTCAGTATGAGAGTGTAGGATACGTTTGAGGTGATTTTCCTGACCTGCTCTCCTGAAATTTTTTGTTGTAGTAGACACTTCTCTATCCTTCTCCGGAACTCTTTCTCTTGCTTCTTTTTCAGTTGTCAATCTGAGAGCTTCAAGATCAGACATTCTTATCATATCTCTTGCTTCACTGACCTGTCTGACCTCAGCTGTAATATTGAGTCCTCTCTCGCATGCGTCCCATAAGGTTTTCTGCTCGGCCTCTTGCTCTTTGGTCAACTTAGATTTAGGAGCATTATGTTCAGACATAGATTCAGTCTCGGCTTCTGAGTCCTTGGCTTCAGCTGACTTTAGTTTCTGAGATTCCTTAGTCTTTTCAGCTTGTTTGAATTTTTCAGCCTTAGATCTTCTCTACCTCGCAACGACTGATCTAGTTCTTCCTAGTACAGTAGTTTTAACATGTATAGCCTTTTTTCCTCTTCCTTGCCTTAGCTTCTTCCTCTGCTTGTAGCTGTTTGACCATTTCTTTATTATATTGAACTTGCTCATCTGGCATTTCAAATTTAGGCGGTGGAGAAGGAGATTTATCTGCCTTTGCTTTGCCTTTTGCTGCTGAGCGAATAGGCTCTTTTGCTGCTTCATGTTCATCTACGAACTTGGCAATTTCTTCTATGGCTGCTATTTCAATCTCGACTGTAGCCCGAGCTGAGGATCCTTCTCCTGATCCTCCAGCTATGAAGGTGACTATCTGAGTCTCCTTCTCTTTTTGTCCTTTTTCTCCTTCCCAATTTGATATAGGCACTTCACTGATTTCTTACCTACTTCTTTCCCCCTTTTTGGCATCAACAAATTTTGACATGAGGGTGGAAATGGTAGTTACCTTGCTCTGGAGAGTCTCGTTTAACTGCTAGTCTTTTTTTCTTGTATACTACGACTTGTATTTGTAAATTGTAACCACAGTTGACTTATTTTCACTCTTCAGTTCGTTTTCAAAATCCACTTATTTGATATTATTCAGTATTTATTGCTTACATTTGATTATTTGAATGAAAATACTAAACATTTTATTTTTTAGAAAATCTTGTATTAGAGAATTTATAAAGTACGCCATATTTGACTCTCACAAAACGTGGAAAGAATGCATAATTAACTAACAACAATTTTTGTCATTCTCATGATCACCATAATGGTCCATTATACAAAATTATTTTTGATTTTCAATGGCATTCATCTTGGATTTTGATGTGAAAATAGATATAATAAATTAATATATGTTTCCTGTACAGAGCATTAATATTATGCACTATTAATTTAAATAAAGGTTCAACTTGAGATAACAGTTTAGTATTATGAAAAGTTGACAAGAATAATTTACTCAGTCTCAAATTTATATGTCTATTTTCGTTTGTTATTTGTTTTAAATTATATATATAATAAAAAAAATCGTGTCTAATTAGTTGTTTCACTAACTATAATATGTTTAATTAATAAAAAAAATAATTTTATCTAACTTTTATAATAATAAATGCAATTATATCATTCACTTTTTAGTAATTTACTTTAATTTACTCAAATTCCAATACAAACATTCATCAAACTTTCATATTATTAAATTTTTTGTTAAGATGTGTAAAAAACAAATAGCCTATTTGAGACGGAGGGTGTATAAAAAATCATAACGAACTTATCAAATCTGAGGGCTTATACATTATTATTTTAAAAACTGTTGTAAGCGCGCACAAAGTTACGATTTATCATATACACTGTAATTATTACTGATAGGATATGCTAGATACAATTATGCGAATATTTATAGATCGTGAATTGCTATATGCTAGAGGGTCCAGACTAATAGTTTTTGGCAATAAATTGCCTTTTAAGTTGAGCTTTAGAATAATAAATTATGGCGCAGTTTTTCGAAGCAGACCAATTTTTACCCCATAGGATTTTCTATTCCATTTTCTTGTGTCTCATTCGTGTCCCACTATGATTTGTTATAATAAACATCTAGGTGCTTACGATTTAAATTTTAGGGTTATCGTAAGCACCTAGGTGCTTACAGTTAAATGTGCGTGAGACACGAGTGGGACATAAAAAAGTGGGACAAAAGATCCAGATTAATTTTTTACTACACATAAAAGGTGACGTCACTACATCAGGAAAAATAATTAAACTATTTTGTGTAGTAGGTATCAACTAGTCCCTCCGTTTCATTTATCTTATCTTGTTTCCTTTTCGAATTATCTATTCATTTTATCTCATTCTAAAATGACTTTCTACACAATTAACCCCTATTTTTTAAAAATGACTTTCTACACAATCCAAGATCGGCTCAAATCACAGCCATAGTCGCAGGCTAGCTATGTATAGTTGGCAACCTTATTCAACTTATTCAACCTTATATTTTATCAAATATAATTTTGATAAAAATTATATTTGATTAAATTATGTAGATGTTTGTGTAATACGAAAAATTAAATAAGAAACTTAGGCTGTTGGCAATAAATTGTGGCGGGTCCAAGTTTTTATTCATGCATGGAACTATGCATAGTGTACTATCAAATTAAGTTTTTCCGAGTTTTTAGTTTATCGTACTGTGCAATTATTAGTAGAATTCATTGATCCCAATTAGAGCTTAAGATTATGTATAGTAATTTTTTTTATCTTTTCATTTCAATTCTTAACCGAGAAAGATAAATGGTGTCCTTTGTTGGAAAAAACGTTTAATATGTATATATTATATATATATATATATATATATATATATATATATATATATATATATATATATTATGGAAATTAAGTGAGCATTTAATGCTACTTTGACATGGGCAAAGTTCAGCCCGTTCGATCGTATTTTCGAGCCTCGATATTTATCTGATTTATGAATTGAGATATATGACGTCGATCTACGTTTCGAATAGATAATTATAGTGTGCTTAATTTCTCGATTCCGATTTTCGGTGAGTGAGAAATAGTGGCTCGAAGTTTGGGGGGGACAAAACTAATATGTTACATAAAGTGGAGAAACTTACCTAATTCGGGTTTTGGAGAGTTATTACATTAATCAATGTCCCACATTGATTAATGTATAATGTTTTGTATGGTATTTAAGTCTCTATCATATAGTAGGAGATAACAAAGTGACATGTGGTGGGCTTGAGCCACACATGCTCATGCGCGCGAGCCTTTTTGCCGACCGCCTCACACGCCGCCACGCCCGGCCCCGGCTCCGGCGACTTGGACTTGGACTTGGACTTGGATCTTGGCAATTGGTCCGTGGGCTTGGCAGTTGGGCTAGGTGGGCTGGCCCAATCGTTGGTGTAGTGGGTTGGCTACACATGATCCTCTCCGTGGTGCAGTGCTCCAGCTGCACAAGAGTGTATCTTTTTGGAAGACTCTGGAAGAGACTGTTCAACACTCCACTCTCCACTTACCATACCCACGTCCACCTGCATTAATGGCTCCAACACCCTTTCACCTGGGGGAAGCAGCCTATAAATAGGCCAGATTTCATTCCATTTCAGACACCAACACCTGCAAACACATCTTAGGTCATCTTAGCTCAGTTGTCCAGCAGCCTGTCCTCGCAGGAAAAGTCCAGTTCGCCGGAGCTCGAAGATCTTGCGGTGCTGTAATCCTCGAGACGTCGTCGTTTCATTTGGGGACGAAACGCCACAACCGAGAGCACTACCGAGGCATTTTTCGTCTTGCAGAGAGAGGCCTTCCTCGACTCGACGGTTATGTTGTTTATTTCCTTTTGTGATTTAACGGTTTACTTGTAATAGCAGTTTATAATTCCAACAATCGCAAGACGAAAAAGCGTAATACTTACCTAGCTGCTTCAAGTAAACTGAAAAGATGTCTTCTTCAAGTGTTGCCATCTCCGACGCTGCCGCCGCCACCAACAATGCCACCGCTGCCGCTTTCTCTTCCACCTCTGACGTTGTAGCCTCCTCCGGCAACGTAGTTCCGCCGGTGTCTGTCCCTACACCTACTCCGGTCTTTGCTAATCCTACACTTGCTGCCATGTTTGCCACTACCGATGCAAGGATAGCACTTAACCGTGCTAATGCCACTAACTCGGCATTCAACTTCAATGCGTTGTCTTCTGCCTTGCAGACGAACGTCCCTTTTGGGAGTGTGAACCACTTTGGTGTGTTGGGGGGCTTGAACTCGACCCTGATGGCACCTATGCACTCGTCTAGAGTGCTGCCCGCTGTCGAGAAGCCGACGAAGTTTGGAGGAGCCGACTTCAAAAGGTGGCAGCAAAAGATGTTGTTCTATTTGACAACATTAGACTACTGTGCTGATGGAGAATGCACCTGCCCCTCCAAGTGACAACGAAGAGAACATGGAAGTCCAGATAGCCTACGGAAATTGGCTAACTTCTGACTACTTTTGTAAAAACTTCTTGCTTAGTGGACTAGATGATAGTCTGTACAGTGTATATGCAAATGTAAAGACCTCCAAGGTAATTTGGGAGGCACTTGAAAGAAAATACTGTACTGACGATGCAGGAAACAAGAAGTTTGTAGTCGCCAAGTTCTTGGACTACAAAATGGTGGACTCTCGACCGGTCATGGACCAAGTGCAAGAGTTTCAACTCATTGTCCATGACGTCCACGCCGAAGGAATGCTTTTGCCAGATGCTTTCATTGTGGCAACCATGATAGAAAAGCTTCCCCCGAGTTGGAAGGACTTCAAGAGCTACCTGAAGCACAAGCGAAAGGAAATGACGCTTGAAGACCTTGTGGTCAAGCTCCGCATCGAGACCGACATGAGGACTCGAGATGGGAAGGGCAAAGCACCCGTGGAGCCAAGAGTCAACCTTGCTGAGAAAGGTGGAAACTCCAACAATGCAAAGAGAGGGCGTCCGAATAGCAACTCCAAAGGGAAGGGCAAGGTGCAAGCCCGCAAGTTTGAAGGGGATTGCTACAACTGTGGCAAGTCCGGTCACATGTCGAAGGACTGCCGTAAGCCAAAGAAGAAGATGGCTCATCAAGCCAACATGTTGGAGATGACAGAAGCTGACCTTGCGGCTATTGTCACAGAAGAGGCAAACGTTGTGGAGAATGAAGCGAAGTGGTATATTGATACCGCTGCCACGACACATGTTTGTGGTGACCGAAGCCGCTTCACCAAGTACAAGATTTGCCAAGGGAGGAAGCTCAATATGGGGAATCAAGCCTCATCTGAGGTAGTTGGCTATGGTACTGTGGTGTTAAGGTTCAGCTCCGGCAAGAACCTTACTCTTGAGGAGGTGCTGCATGTCCCCGATATCCGGAAGAATTTGGTGTCCGGCTCTGTACTAGTTAAGATATGGTTTAGATAGTTTTTGAGTCGGATAAATTTATTCTATCTAAATTTGGAATGTTTTTAGGAAAAGGTTACCTCTCTGAGGGTCTTTTCAAGCTATCTGTAATGGCATTGCTCCAGGAGCCCGTTGAGGCCAAGAATAATGAAAACGAAGCTACTTCCTCCTACTGGATTGAGTGTTCCGATTTATGACATTCTAGATTAGGACATGTTAATCTAAATGCGATAAAAAGATTAATTAATCTTGATCTACTTAAAGTAAATGAGTTTAACAAAACCAAGTGTGAAGTTTGTGTTGAAGCAAAATTGGCTAAACTGCCATTTCATTCTGTAGAAAGGAACACAAAACCTCTAGAACTCATTCACACTGACGTATGTGACTTGAAGTTTGTACAAACTAGAGGTGTGAAAAAGTATTTTATTACTTTTATTGATGACTGCACTAAGTATTGTACTCTTTATCTTTAAAGGAGTAAAGATGAGGCGATTGAAGCTTTTACTAACTTCAAAGCAGAAGCCGAAAACCAACTTGATTGTAAAATCAAAATGGTACGAAGTGATAGAGGTGGAGAATATGTAGCTCCTTTTGAAGAGTTGTGTAAGACAAGCGGTATTATTCATCAAACCACTGCCCCCTATTCGCCTCAATCAAATGGTGTAGCTGAAAGGAAGAACCGAACTTTAAAGGAGATGATGAATGCTTTGTTGATAAGTTCTGACTCGCCCTGCAACATGTGGGGGAAGTCGTTTTGACAGCTAACTACTTATTAAACAAAATACCTCTAAAAGGTAGAGATCTTACTCCTTACGAGTTGTGGAAAGGAAGGAAACCTTCCTACAAGTACCTCAAAGTGTGGGGGTGTTTGGCTAAGGTAGAAGTGCCTTTGCCTAAGCAAGTTACAATCGGACCATAGACCGACGATTGTATCTTTATAGGATATGCACTGAATAGTAGTGCATATCGATTTGTCATTCATAAGTCGGCTGTGCCCGATATGAATGTTGGAACTACTATTGAGTCAAGAAATGCTATATTCTTTGAACATATCTATCCTTGTAAAAAGGATGATAAATTTAAGTTAAGCTCTAGTGGTGAAGCAAGACAAGTTGCTAGTAGTTCTAGAAATGTGGGGGTAGAACCCGCTACGTGTAAAAGGCAAGCTGCCGATGTTGAAACTTTAGAACCAAGATGTAACACTAGAGCAAGAGTTGCTAAGGACTTTGGTCCTGATTATGTTGTTTTTCTTTTGGATGAAGAGCCGCGGTCTATAAAAGACGCTCTTTCTAGACCCGATGGCCCATTTTGGCAAGAAGCTGTCCAAAGTGAAATTGATTCCATCATGCAGAATCACACTTGGGTCTTAACTGACTTACCTGAAGGTTGCAAGCCCTCAGGATGTAAATGGATCCTAAAAAGAAAGTATAAGGCAGATGGGTCAATTGACAAATATAAAACTCGTTTAGTGGTTAAAGGTTTTAAGCAAATTGAAGGATATGACTTCTTCGATACTTATTCGCCTGTAACGAGAATTACGTCTATCCGTGTGCTTTTCACGATTGCTGCTTTGTACAATCTTGAGATTCACCAAATGAATGGGAAAACTGCCTTTCTAAATGGAGATTTAGAAGAGGAAATTTATATTGAACAACCTGAAGGGTTTGTAGTACCTGGCCAAGAGTGAAAGGTATGTAAGTTGGTGAAATCCCTATATGGGTTGAAACAAGCACCATTACAATGGCACTTGAAATTCGACGTCTTTAAGATTAATGAATGTGATAAGTGTGTTTACATAAAGAATACAAACAATGGTTTTGTAATTGTTTGTTTTTATGTAGACGACATGTTAATTATGGGACAAAACCTTCAAGTCATAAATGACACCAAGCGTATGCTGAAGAGAACCTTCGATATGAAAGATATGGGAGTTGCTGACGTTATTCTTGGAGTGAAGATTCAAAGAACTCCCAAAGGGATTGTTTTGTCTCAATCTCATTATATTGAGAAAGTACTTAAGAGGTTCAATGCCTTTGATAGTACGCCGACAAAGACTCCTCTAGAAGTTAATGTTCACTTGAGCAAGAATAAGGGTGATCCTGTTGCTCAAGAGGATTATGCTAGAGTCATTGGTTGTCTTATGTACATCACGAATTGTACGAGGCCTGATCTAGCTTGTCCGGTGAACAAACCGAGTCGCTATACTAGTAATCCTAGTAGAGAGCATTGGAAATCTCTTGTAAGAGTTCTGAGGTATTTGAAATACACTCTTAACTTTGGGCTGCACTACTCGAGACATCCCCCAGTACTTGAAGGGTACTGTGATGCAAATTGGATATCCGACACTAAAGACTCGTTGTCTACTAGTGGTTATGTGTTCACTATAGGGGGAGGAGCTGTGTCGTGGAGATCCACGAAACAGACGTGCATAGCCCGATCCACCATGTAATCTGAATTTATTGCTTTAGATAAAGCCGGTGAGAAGGCGGAATGGCTCCGTAATTTTCTTGAAGATATTCCATGTTGGACGAAACGCGTGCCACCTGTGATGATCCACTGTGATAGCCAAGCGGCTATTGGTAGGGCAAAAAGTGGGTTGTATAATGGTAAGTCGAGACATATTCATCGTCGACATAATACCGTAAGACATTTGATCATGAGTGGGGTTATCTCTGTAGACTATATCAAGTCTATAGATAACCTAGCGGATCCGCTTACTAAGAGTTTGAATTGAGATCAAATGTATAAGCTCGTAGAGGGAATGAGAGTGAAATCCACAAATTAAAGACGATTATAGTGGATACCCAACCTTGTAGATTGGAGATCCCATGAACTTGGTTCAATGGGAAAACTAAGCTATATGAGTCTGTTGATACCACACTCAAATAGTCTATTCCCTAACAGAGCTCGAGAGTGTTGGTGACCTGTCAAGTGGTGAGGTTAAGTCTTTGAATTTTAATGATTCTTGGATGCCTTGAGAAGGTGGAGTATGACAGGATACTCGAGTAAGAATCACCTATGTAAGTGAGAAGTGAGGGCCGCTTCTATGTAACACTTATGAATCCAAAGAGGTTGTCCATGGCCTGTAAAGGACACAAACGTGAGAACGGACGAGGTTGAGACTTTATAGTGTTAGTGTTATTGTCTAAGTATACACTATGGAGGAATACTTCAAGGCCACGTGTCCACTAAAAATGTAAATTACAAATAAAATGTAAATTATATTAATCATATGTGATAGAATGTTGAATGTACCAATAAAAAATTAATTACTTTTTACTCTCGATCCCTATCATGCAGTACTAATATCTTTTAATTTGAAAAGCATTCCATATTTGACTCTCAACGTAATGAATCAAAAGACTTTTACATTGCGATTTAATTTCTGGCTGACTAATTACCATACGATCATATTATTTATTGATTACTATACGCCTTAACTATATAATGACTGCACATTATTTCATAGAAAGAATCATATTTTTGAATGACTAAATGAATGATACGAATGTTTTGAAACAAATTAACATATGTAGTCATCTAACATTTTATAATTCTAATGATGTTGCGTAATTTTTTTTCTTTTTTTCTTTTTTTTTGTGTATATTGCATGGTCACCAAATATTTTATTATTGTGATGTTAAATTATTAATCCTTCCGTCTATTATATCGTTAGTTACAAAATATCATTTTCTCTCTCTTTAAACCGAAGGTCCAGTAACCTCTTCCTCAGAGTTTTTTGTGACTCCTTGAAAACGCATGAATCATATTCATATCTGATGTATATATATCAATAACTTTCTAATAACATTCGTGTAAAAACTGATTGTATAGAATAATTAATGCGATGCTTACATATAATGAAATAATTGCGTTGTAACATGAAAGTTGGAAATACTTCTGGAACTCCAAGGCCATCCGTGTAATGTTATGGCTGGCCTTCTGTGACACACTGACACTGTTATTTCTCCTATGATGTTTTTTATGGTTATATATGAGTGTGTGGCAGGAGGTTTAAATGTGAACAATCAGTTAATGTGTGAACGTGTGAATAAATCTACATATTTGATTTTGTGGATTAAATGGTCTGATTTTATTAAAATATTTTTTCAATTAAAATTGCCGAACTGCACTTATAATATATTGCTACTGCACTTAAAGGCTAATAAATAATTTTTCATTTAAATAAAGTATTCATAACATAAATCAAGATATTCATAACCACATCTTGATTTACACTGATATTATTTCCCATATTTTTCAACACATTCAACAACTGATTCGCTCTGTAAATGAAACCTTAATTCGTAAGAGGTTTCGTTAATCATTGTTGGGTGATGATTCCATCCTCAGCTCTGTTTCACTCAGTGGGAAATGATTCGGTCTTAGACATCGATCTTAAGCTCGGTAGCCTTGTGCTCGTACTTGTCCGAAGATTTGAAGATCCCAAAACCCTATCTCGAATGATGAACCATTCCCTTGTATCTGTTTTGTCTCCGAGGTTTCGCACTCGGTAGACACTCTGCCTCGGTCAAGGCGCCGCAGCTTATCCGCCTCGGCACCGGCAAGAAGACTTAGTGATACCGGACTTAGCAGAGCAAGATATCGAGAGAGTCGTTGAACCGAACTCGCCAGAGTAGTTCATCGAACTCGTAGCCGATCTTCGAGTAGACTTACCTCAAGCAGTCTATCTATCGAATACAAGGTCGACTCAAGAACGGCAGATAGTCTTCGGGGATCGGCGAATCTTTTGAAAGACAATCGGCATTGTCATGTACGAGGAAGAGAGAAGTCGGCTTCGCCTCCGTCTCGAAGTTTGTATCTTGTCTCAACCACTCCATCCACCTCGACGAATGACAAGCATACACGTGTCTTCTCACCGCTAAAGCCGCATCAACCTTTTACCTAAAAAGGTGGGAAAGTACACTGTTACCTACACCAAAAGAGCCGTTTGCTACCAAAAAAAGAGAGAGAGAGAAGAAGATCGTCTCCAACGGATCTATTTCAATCTCTGCTCTATAAATAGAGGGATCATTCAAGATTTGAAGCACGCCTAGAACACGAGAGAGCGCGAATAAGAGCGAATTCCAAAGAACAAAGTCTTAGCATGAACTTGAAGAACAATCTCCGGCGAAAGACTACATTCTAGCTCATAGGGAATCAAGCTATACCGACATATAAAGCCTCTAGTATCCAAATCAACGTTACACGAACTCAAAGCTTACCTTCAGCTGTTCGTCGATCTAGAAGCTACTCTCATATTCCCTATCCCTCTAATCCTAAGCTCAACTGTTCTTATCCATAGCTTAGACGAAGGAGTTCACATTTGAACCCAATCCTTATTGTATAAGGACTCCTTCACTGTTGGAGAAGTTTGTCAAACACTTTAAGTTTGATAGTGTTGTAAACTGAGTCTTGGATCAGTATAAAAACCAAGACGCGGCTTTGCCCAGTGTGCAAGCTGACTGAGACTAACTCAGGATAATAAATAGCCTCCTGATCATTCGGGACAGTGGACGTAGGATTTGAGCGATATCCGAACCACTTTAAAAATCCTCGTGTCTCTATCGCTTTCTTAAGCGTTGCATTGATTTTACTATTCATACCGAACATCATATTTAAAATCAATCAACTGTCTCAAAGCATATTGAACTTTTAATCTACTGAACTGAGACTTAAAACGTTTTCTCACAAATTGATTTGGGCCTACACTATTCCGCGCACCGAACTCTTACCGTAGATACCGAATTCGACCTAGTCGGCTAGCGGATCTCGGTGAGTCAGGCATTTTAGCCTTTAACTCGATTCGTTATGCAGTTGTCCTGGTTCCGCCGAACTGCTTTTCGAGCCGACACCATCCCGAATAGGACTGTTCGAGTTCGAAGTTGAGAAATCGAATCGAGTGTATTCACCCCCCTCTACACCCGACCGTACACTCGGGACCAACAATTGGTATCAAAGCGGGAGTTCTTTAAGACTCTTGTCACTTTGAGACCGGTCTATTCGAACGGATCCGGGAGGAAAACGTTTTCACCGCATATCACTCTACATTCATATCTATATTCTTCATGGCTGATATGTCGGGTATAAGGATGGTACCCATGTTCTCGGTGGAGAATTATGGAGTATGGCGAGTCGAATGGAAGCACATCCGACATCCCTCCATGACAAGATTTGACGAAGTGCTTGAAGATGGACCTATCGTTCCCATGATCGATAGTGTCGTAACTCGTGACCAAGCTCAAGGAGGAGGAATGGTGACCGGGAAGAAGATTCCCAAAGACAAAAGTCTCTTCACTCCTGAGGAGAAGAAGCTTCACAACTTAGACCGTGTTGCCAAAAACGCTATACCGACCACCCTTAGTGATTCTTATCTTGGCGGGGTTCGGGAATGCAAGACCGCAAAAGAACTCGCGGGACGCTCTAGTGCTACCGAGTCGAGGGACTCAGAAGATTAAAGTGAATAAACTAGCACTGGAACTCCAAAAGCTGGAAAGCTTGTCTCTCATGCCCGGTGACAAAATCGAAGATCTGAACGTTAGATTTACCAATCTGATGAACTCTATCAATGGGCTGGGAAAGACATTCAAGAACCGAGAGATGAATCGAAGATTCTCGAGGGCACCGCCTGGACCGGACACTCGGACACCTTTTGCCACTCTATTGCGACATTTTGACTTAGATGCTGTGTCTCCTGACCATATCTTTTCAGAATTACAGGCAGAGGAGTTTGAGTTCGACACACCTCAAAGAAAGCAGAGAGCTGAAGCTGACATAAAAATCGACCATGCTTTCAAAGCATCGGCCAAGACAAAGATCTCCAAGCAACGAGCAAAACGACGAGTAAGACTGAGCCTTCACTCAATGATCTACAAGAAGGAAGTCTCGCTTAGAAGTATGCGCTGCTCGCTGTAAAGTATCAGAAGGAGAAGGAGCGACGCAGAAAAGTGACTAAAGCCTATCGGGAAACGAAAGGTAAGTCAAATTATATGTCGAAACACACTCCTGACTCACAATCTTCTGAATACAGAAAGAAGGATGACTCAGAACCGTCAAAGAATAGCGAAAGCAAAGAAGAGAAAGTCATCACTTGCTATAATTGCAAAAAGCCGGGATATTATCAGTATGATTGTCCTGAGCTCGGTAGTGCTGAACGCGCAGCACGTAAGGCAAGGAGAGAGAAATTCACCCAGAAAAGACAAGCTTATATTGCAGGCGAAATCTCAGACGACTCAGAAGAAGTCGACTCCTTTATGGATTCATCTCGACGATGAAGCGCCTTCATGGCCTTAGAGCATGAAGCGGATGAATCACCGGAAAGTGCATAATGGCAGGCGAAGAGGATGAGGTAAATTCTCATGAACCACTTAACTCCTCTTCACACTGCACACACGACACTATTTCAGGTGCAGATGAGAATTTGGACGTCGCGACCGCATACGAAGAACTGCTCGTCGAACAAATTCAAATGAGTGCGCAGCTTAGCAAGACTCTTCGGGAGTTGGATACCCCGAAAGTAGAGAATCGAGACTTTTTCGAGAAAGTCGGGTTGCTACCGAGGCCGAAGGACTTGTGTTGAGACTCGTGGAGGAGATAAACTCTCTCGATGGCCAAGTCTCAGCATCAAGAAGATCGGATTTCGGTTTTGACCAATGACTTGACTCGAAAGATATCGAACCGAGTCCGCCGAAGCAAGAAATGTCGGGACTTCGGACCGAGCACGACACACCGAAGAAGAGTGATGATTTCGGAGGAGCCCGATGACCGAGAGGTACATGGGTGCCGAGAAGAAATTAGAGGCTATGCTAGCAAGCAATAAGCCAAAGCATCCGCAAGGAAGGACTTGGATTCGGCCAGGGGAGCTTCCTCATCCGGCCCTAAGCACACTCGGAAGTACGGCTTGCCGATAGGTTTGTTCAAGGGGAGACTATGAACGCAAATATACTGAACCCCCTAGCAAAGAACAAACAGGAAGATGAAAGCACCTCATCCCACACATCAGCATTCCGACAAGAAGATCGGTGCCAAGAAACCCCGGTTCGGTCAAGGGGGAACCAAAGAAATCAAAATTGGCGGATCAAGATGGACCTCCAAAGCCGACACATCCAGGCTCGGCATTGGTCATATTATTATGAACCTATAGTCGAAGAAGCTCCAAAGGTCGAAGAAAAAGAAAGCCACACGAAGGCTAAGGTCGGCAATCCACCGGCTCGAGAAGATTAGGACTCCCCGAACCTCGAAGCCTCGAAGTCACCTATGACCGATCCGGTGGTCGATATGTTGACTCTAGTGGAAAGAAGATGTCCGAAACCACCGGGGTTGTTAGACAGATTTGGGTTATGAAAACTAACATCTAAGGACCCAAAATCAAAAATAAAGGGTACCTGAATATAATTACGTTTTTGCGAGTGCGCAGAGACCCATGGTATGTGGACAGCGGATGCTCAAGACATATGACATACCAAAGGAGTCTGCGAAGAATTATGTTGTCGAAGATGGACCCGTGAATCGAGTTTGGAGATAATGCCAAAGGCTACACGAGAGGATACGGCACACTCAAAGCATAGGAACCGCCAACGTTCCTAGAGTATCCTATGTTGAAGGACTTCAAAGATAATCTTCTCTCGTTAGTCAATTTTGTGATAACTCGAATAGAGTGATTTTTGACGCCGGTTTTACGTGATGTTATTGATAAATCTACGGGGAAAATAGTGTTAACGGAGTTCGCGCAAAAAGAACATATACGTGGCTGGATCGGAACTCGGCGGAACCTAAAGCTTGTTTCTTTGGCGAAGAATGAAAACGAGAACGGGGTGGCTATGGCATAGAAGGCTCGGTCATCTCAACTTTATGACGCTCAACAAGCTAGCAAGAAACACTCTAGCAAGGGGACCGCCGAATGAAGTATTCCGCAAAGACACTCGGTGTGAAGCATGTCCGAAGGGAAAGCAAACAAGGAATCAAAATCCTCCGGCCCATCGCCTTCCAGATGGAATCCTTCACCTGCTACATATGGATTTGTTCGGTCCAGTCTCCCCAATGACGATCGAGGCGAAAATATGCATTAGTGGTCATAGATGACTACTCGCGCTACACATGGGTCATATTCATTGCCAACAAGTCTGACGTCAAAACAGAGTTACCAACACTTCTGAAAAAGCTCAGTGTCGAGAAGAACACCAAGATTAGAAAAATACGTTCAGACAGAGGAACTGAGTTCCTTAATTCCATGGTAGAGGAGTTCTCGCAGCGTAAGGAATAGAGCATGAGACTTCACCGCACGCACACCTCGGCCAGGAATGGAGTTGCTTGAACGAAAGAACGAGAACTCTAAAAGAGGCAGCTAGGACTCTACTCGCAGACTCGGGACTCCCAACCAAATTCGGGCGGAAGCTACCGATACCGCATGTTACACTCGGAACCGATCTTTACCGACAAAGCAAAGATAAGAGAACACCATATGAACTATGGAACGGCGGGAAGCCTTCTCTATCTTATTTCCATATCTTTGGTTGTTCATGCTTTATCCACAATAATGGGAAAGATCAGTCAAGACTTTTGATAGCAAGTCGGATCGTGGAGTGTTCTTAGGATACTCTCGGGTCAAGCAAAGCTTTTAGAGTATTCAACTATCGGACCCCTTTGCGTGGAGGAAAGCCCTCATGTTGTGTTTAACGAGTTTGCTACCGAAGACAGGAGCAATAACTCAAATTCGAATCCGAGGACATCGTAGACAACTACGGGATCTAAGCGTAAAGGATAAATCGAAAAGATTCGGCTATGTTGGGATGATGATTCGGACGAAGAAACCGAAGACAAATCTATCGAATCTCAACCGCCAGAGCAAGTAGGCGAGCAGATTGATTCTCCCGAACGGAATCAATCCCGGGTAACTCAGGTCGATGAGGAAACCGTAGAGGTAATCGAGACCACTACCGAGAATAACAACTCGGGGGGAACATCTAGTAATGTTCCCGAGCTGAATGCCCCCGAACACGGTGACTCGGTAGATCATACTCTTATCACCGAAATTCTTCAATCTCGGAATAGTACAATCGAAATGCCTAACTCACCTACTATCTATGTTGAACAAATTTCGGATGAAGAGTTAAAACATCGTAGATCGTGGCTAGATGCTCACACCGCCGATCTTATAATTGGAGATCCTTCAAGCACATGTCAAGACAAGATCCGGATTCTGTCAAGGAGAAAGCGCATTATTTTCCCCGCTTCTTGTCTACGAAGAGCCTCGGAATATTGAGGATGCACTTAAAGATGCTCGACCGGATTATTGCTTATGCGAGAAGAGCTGAATCGGTTCACGAGAAACGAAGTATGGGAGCTTGTAGACGGACCCGGCATCAACATGTCATTGGAACCAAATGGGTCTTCAAGAACAAGCGAGATGAAAACAACGTTATAGTCAGGAACAAAGCAAGGCTCATGGCTAAAGGCTACTGTCAAGCCGAGGTAATAAATTTCGATGAAACATTTGCTCCAGTTGCAAGATTGGAGGCCATAAGACTATTCCTTGCCTACGCAACACATCAAAGATTCAGAGTCTATCAAATGGATGTGAAGTCTGCGTTCCTGAACGGCGCATCGAAAGAAGAAGTCTATGTGGAACAACCGCCCGGCTTTCGGCCAGGGGACATCAAGTATATAGACTCGAAGAAAGGCTCATGACGGGTTAAAACAAACACCCAGGGCTTGGTATGATACCCTGTCTGAGTTTCTTCTTCAGAAAGGTTTTCAGAAGGGCATAGTAGATCGCACGTTGTTCAGCATTCGACTGGAAGACGACCTATTACTCGTGCAGATCTATGTAGATGATATTATCTTTGGTTCGAAGAATATCCTTATGTGTCAGCAATTCGAAAGAATGATGAAGGACAAGTTCGAGATGTCGATGATGGGAGAAATGAACTACTTCCTTGGTTTTCAAGTGAAGCAATCTGACAAAGGAACGTTCATCAATCAAAGTAAATACACTCGAGACCTCATCAAAAGATTCGGCGACACATCCGGCAAACCTATCAAGATCCCGATGAACACGAATATGAAGATCGATCTTGATAAGGAGGGAGTATCGTAGATCAAACTCGAATACCGTGCTATAATTGGTTCATTACTATATCTAACAAAGAACTCGTCCCGACATAACTTATGCTTCGTAGGTGTATGCGCTCGATTTCGGGGCGAATCCAGGCGTAGCCATCCGGACTCAAGCAAAGAAGATTCTTCGCTACCTTAGAAGCACACCCAACATAGGTTTATGGTATCCGGCTGATGATAATATTGAACTAAGCGGCTATTCGATGCCGACTATGCGGGATGTAGAATTGACCGAAAATCAACTTCGGGAACATGTCGGTTCCTTGGCGGCAAAGCCGATCTCATGGTTTTCAAAGAAACGGCAACTCGGTAGCTACGTTGACTACCGAAGCTGAATACATGGCTGCCGGAAGTTGTTGCGCCCAAATCATTTGGGCCGAGACACGGATGAGAGACTATGACGTCATTCGGAATGAAGTGCCAATCTTCTGCGATAGTACCGGTGCCATTGCAATCACTCGTAATCTCGTTCTTCACACGAGATGCAAGCACGTGGACATCGACATCACTTCATTCGTGACCATGTCGAAAAGAAGGATATCAGGATGGAAAAGATCCATACTGACAAACAAAGGGCTGATATACTGACCAAGCCTCTAGCTGAACCCAGATTCAGAGAACTTTCAGTAGAGCTAGGTCTGCTGGACCCTACTGACCCCAGTCAGTAATAAGGTTTCAGGAGAGGAACATTCTAGTGAGGGGGAATGATCACTCTCAGTACTGAGTAAGTTCAGTACGTAGAGACTCAGAAAACCATCTACACGAGGTATCAGCTGACTAGTATGTTCAGCTTACAGGTTTGCGTATCTCTACTCTATAGTATCTAATGCAACAATGATAAGCATTTATTATGGAGATTCAGCATGATTTAAATATCTCTTAGTTTGTCATTTATTGATAACAGATTACATTTAATACACGACATTCTATGCACAACTTTGCTGAACTCTGTGCGCATTAAATGCATGTCTTATCATAGTTACTCTTTAGGCATGTTTACAACTTGCATTGACTTAGACGGCTTTTGTGCTCATTACCTTTTATAATATTGAATCTTAACCGTCCATCTCATAAAGTAGGTTTAAACTCGACCTTAGATCGATAACTTGTTCATCTTCTAGATATGTACACATTTCGATCAAATCTTAAGAACCGCCATATTCGCGTTTAACATTTCGATCATATCTTACCTCTTAAAAATCCGAGAATACCTTTGCGTAAAAACCCTCATTTGCTTACATTCTCTTCGATAAAATTCTCGGTATGCCTACATGAAGTTACTTATGTGCTGATCTTTATTGATTAGTATCTAGTATTAAACTGTTTTATTTAAAAATCGATACTGATAACAACTTCGTGTAATAGGTACAATGGCGGAAACCAATATCTCTATGATATCTCCAGCAGATATGCAGAACATTCTGGAGAAGGATCGCGTATGGTTTGAACCCACCATGGATTTCTATTCATGCGATCTGGAGTATATGGATGAGATCTTCTCAGCTCTGCGCGAGTCAGGACTGGAGAAATTTATGTCTAGGAGGCCTTCGTACTTCCTCCCGAGACAGGTTGCAGAATTGTACTTGAATTCAGACGAAGTGTCTGGCGACATAGTGGCGAGATTTGTTGTCCATTCTATCCAAGACGCCACTACGGAGCCGAGCGGATGTCCATCAAGGAAGCCCCGAAGCGGAGCTTTAATGCGCCCCTCCGAAGGAATTAGTACAGTTGGGTACGAGAGACGACCGAGTTGATGAATATCTTACCGTCTTCACGTGGAAAGCCCACTATTTTCGTAGCCGCTTTCCGAAGAAACGACATGTTGCCTCGGTTCGGGGCACTTGCTTACATTGTCACGCAGCCTTACGACAAGCCAAGCGAGGTCGTTTGACCAGGTGTCGAGGCCTAAGATTCGAGATGATGATGGCCATATACGACCGAGCCCAAATTAACCGGACGGAGTTCTTTCTCCAGTGAATTCATGGCTCGGGATCGCTAAGTTCGACAAGGCATCGAACATGCCGAGCGCAAAGGGCAAATTGCTTTGTATGGACTCAAACTCGCCCATCATGATCGAGGATTTATGTGGATTCGAGCCTATCACCTACGGTGACAAGGAGTACTTCAATGTGAAGAAGGTCGGATTTCACAACAAGACAACAACGCTTCGGCAGATAGGGTCGGGACCCTCGGCAGTCTCTACGCAATCAAAGCCTCAAGAAAGCTACGCCTACAAAGAAAAGAACCCCTCCCGCTAAAACTCCTAAGGCACCGGCAAAGAAACCGAAAAAAGCCGTTGAGGTGCCGGCCTTCGAGGAGGTTCCGGAAGTACCTGCCGAACAAGGCTCCCGAGAGGACTACTCGGCCCCTGCACTGGTTGATGAGTCCGAGTCTTCGAGAAGACTCGGTCGATAAAGAAGATCGTCTCCACCGAAAGAAACCAAGGGGATGCTTCGAAGCTCGGAGCGCGAGATATTCGGCGCCTAGACCGCCCCCTTTCTGTCCCTCCACTCGGCTCGGTCCCTCCAACCGAAGAGCGAGACTTCACACATAGACTTGGAGTTCGAGAGCGCATCCGAAGGTGAATCAATCGGGATGGAAGCTTCAATGATCTTATCTCGAGCCTCCCGTGAGATCCTTCAACGGATACCGGAGCTTGCCGATCATTCGGACTTGATGATCATTGCCAAATCGGCAAGGCTCCACATGCTTCTTCGCTTTCGGGAGTGGCCGCATCTACTTCGCCTTGTTCTCCACTACTCCCGTCGGCAACTCCATGAAGAAGAGATGAAGTTGAGGCAGCAAAATAGGCTACTCGAGCCCGCCGACCTCAAGCACCATGGAGAATCCGAGGGCCGCTATGCTTGCGATGATACATGACAAACAAGCGGAAGGCTCAAGCACCCTCGGATGGGTCGGATCATGGACGACCAGGACCCACCCAAGGATTCGGGCCCTGGGACAACCCGATAGGGGATCACTCCGAGACAAGGATACACATGCCGACATTCCCGATATTCCTCTCGGTATCCTTGGTCCCGAGAAGTCCAAGGCTGGTGCTTCGTCCTCGGCGAGCCCGCTCGGCTCTTTGGCTGCGATTGACTTTCAAAGTAGCGCCCGGCCCAGACCGCAAAGAGATCTCGATCAGTGGCAAAAGCCTTAACCGCTCAAGGGATCAAAAATCGAGATCTTGCGAAGGCTATCCATAGGACATGGAAGCGGATCGCTCAAGCCACGACTAAAGAACTTCGGGGGTTGAAGTCTTACGTCGCTCCATCGGCCGCCCACGATGTTTACGCGCTTATTTCGAAGCGTTGGCTCAAAGAAGCAAGTCCAATTCGAAGCTCGGCTCAAGATCTTTCGGGAGAGCCAAGCCAAGCTACTTGATGAATTTTTGGCTTCTAAACCGGCTCATACCGACGCTATCACCGAACAATCCGAGGCCACCGAACAAAGACTTGAGAATATCCAACGGCCTTGGAAGACAAGATCATCGAGAAGCCGAATGATGTAAAGGCCGGCACTGAACTCTCTTACAAGCAATATGATGAAGTTCTAACTTTTGAGAGGAACGAGCTGCATGAGGCTCGACATACATCCACAATCAAATTCGATCGGCCGTCAACCTCCTTCAATGACCTTCGGAACACAATACTTATCCCTACCCATTTGCAATTGATGATGCCAAAAAGGGGGAAAGTAGAAGAGGGAAGAGTATTGAGCCGACCAAAGGCAAGAAACAGAGTATTGAGAAGGCGACCCCCACCAAAAGTCCAAAATCTAAGGGGGAAGCTACACCGAAGTCATCCCGGCACTCGGACTCGGACTCGTCGAAGGGTGAGGCCCGGGGTGTCCCAGTGCGAGCACAGCTACGCGACCGGCCCAGTGGCTCAGGGATCCCGTGCTACTCATGCAACCGGGACTCCCATTGATATCATCAAGGAGGTTGCGAGTATCTTTGAGCAGAAGAGGACTCGGATGATGATGAAGAAGTTCCTCTACCTCCACTTGTTCAAGGCAAAGGTAAGAAAATTCGAAACTCCCGACCCCCGCCAAAGAAAGAAACCCCAAGAGATACATCTCGCTGAGGAGGAGGCTCGGATTGCCGCCGATGAGAAGGCGGCAAGGGAGATCGCCGATCTTTGAAGCCGCCAACAAACCAAAGTCTAAGCTCGCTAAAGGAAAGACTAAGGCACCAACACGCGGTGGAAAAAAGAAGGCGCCCGCTAGATTGCCTCCCGTAAAACTTCGAATTGAAGATAATGAAGATAGGGAAAGCGGCAACAAAAAAAGGCACTGAGCAGCAAAGGTACATCCAAAACCAAATCCAGTACCTCTGGCGACTACGAACAAGCTCCTCGGAATCCTCAAGAGCAAGATGCGAAATTGAAGAAATCTTCGCTCGAGATGGATAGATATCTCTGCGAGAGGAGAGGAAGCTAGACAGATAGAGGCCGCCGAGCAGAGGATACATTTGGCGAGACCTTGAGGCACTCGGGAAGCGTCTTGAACAAGAGGCCAGCCGAGAGTTCCTTCGAAAGCGACATTCCTTATTGATACGAAGGTTCGGGAAGCCAAACGATGCGAAAACACATAGATGGCCGAGATCGGACGAATGGATGCCTATTCGGTTCAATCGAGAGATGGGAATCGGCCAAGATAGAGTTTATCAAGAGAAATTATTTACGGCGATTACGGCTCGAAATGTCTAAGGGCGATGCCTATGTCGAGTGGATGACCATTGCGAACTCGATCTTTACCCATATATGCGGAACGTAGCAAGAATCGAAGGGGTAGTAGTCGGCGTTCCGAGAAGCAAGGATCATTCCTCCACCCGGAAGACAAGACGACTCAAGTACATCTCTGAATGATTGAACAAGAAGTGAAGAATGTTGCGTTGAACGAGAGGTCTAGAACAAGATGAACCAAACAGACTTCGCCGAATACCAAGGCCGAGGAAGAACACGTTCGGAATGTATGGAGTCCCATCGCCCGAAGATAAATCCCAAGGTTTCATGAATAGGATTCAGCGGTTTAAGGGTTCTCCTTCTTAGTTCTCTTCTTAGCTTAGCAAGATTTGTAATGTCTTGAACCGTTTATCATATATATACAAATCTTCTTTTGGCTCGACAACTACTTGTTGTCTAAATAGCCGTGTTTGATTTATGCTTTAACACTCGAGAATCATCAAGTGATTACTCGACACACACACTTTGTTTATTTACTTGTCAGTTTTTTTTGCTCGGTTAGATCTCTGATAGTCTAGACTTTCATAGAGTTATTATTTCTCTTAGGGGAAATTGTTGCATGGGGGAAATTATTGTAAAGGGGGAAATTGTTCGCCCTGTCTCCCTCGGTAGTCTAGCACTTACCGGACAACTCCACCGATCCTACTTGTAATATTTGTAAGGAGCTCGTTTTCGAGTAAGTTAGTGTTTAGCATAGTTGATAGGACATAGATGATAGGTTTTGGCATCATCAAATAGGGGGAAATTGTTGGGTGATGATTCCATCCCTCAAGCCTTGTTTCACTCGGTGGGAAATGATTCGGTCTTAGACACGATCTTAAGCTCAGTAGCCTTGTGCTCTGTACTTGTCGAAGATTTGAAGATCCCAAAACCCTATCCGAATGATGAACCATTCCCTTGTATCTGTTTTGTCTCTGACGTTTCAGACTCAGTAGACACTCTGCTCTGGTCAAGGCGCTCAGTAGCTTATCTGCCTCAGCACCAATGCAGAAGACTCAGTGATACTGGACTTAGCAGGAGAAGTATACTGAGAGAGTCAGTTGAACTGAACTCAACAGGAGTAGTTCACTGACCTCAGAGCTGATCTTCAGTAGACTTACCTCAGCAGTCTATCTACTGAATACAAGGTCAGACTCAGCAACGACAGATAGTCTTCAGGACTGTCAGAATCTTTTGAAAGACAATCATCATTGTCATGTACGAGGAAGAGAGAAGTCAGCTTCAGTCTGTCTCGAAGTTTGTGCTGTCTCAACTACTCCATCCACCTCGACGAATGACAAGCATACACGTGTCTTCTCACCTGCTAAAGCTGCAGTCAACCTTTTACCTAAAAAGGTGGGAAAGTACACTGTTACCTACACCAAAAGAGCCGTTTGCTACCAAAAAGAGAGAGAGAGAGAAGAAGATCGTCTCCAACGGATCTATTTCAATCTCTGCTCTATAAATAGAGGGATCATTCAAGATTTGAAGCACGCCTAGAACACGAGAGAGCGCGAATAAGAGCGAATTCCAAAGAACAAAGTCTTAGCATGAACTTGAAGAACAATCTCCGGCGAAAGACTACATTCTAGCTCATAGGGAATCAAGCTATACCGACATATAAAGCCTCTAGTATCCAAATCGACGTTATACGAACTCAAAGCTTACCTTCAGCTGTTCGTCGATCTAGAAGCTACTCTCATATTCCCTATCCCTCTAATCCTAAGCTCAACTGTTCTTATCCATAGCTTAGACGAAGGAGTTCACATTTGAACCCAATCCTTATTGTATAAGGACTCCTTCACTGTTGGAGAAGTTTGTCAAACACTTTAAGTTTGATAGTGTTGTAAACTGAGACTTGGATCAGTATAAAAACCAAGACGCGGCTTTGCCCAGTGTGCAAGGCGGCGAGACTAACTCAGGATAATAAATAGCCTCCTGATCATTCGGGACAATGGACGTAGGATTTGAGCGATATCCGAACCACTTTAAAAATCCTGTGTCTCTTACTGCTTTCTTAACTGTTGCATTGATTTTACTATTCATACTGAACATCATATTTAAAATCAATCAACTGTCTCAGCATATTGAACTTTTAATCTACTGAACTGAGACTTAAAACGTTTTCTCACAAACCGATTTGGGGCCTACACTATTCCGGCGCACCGAACTCTTACCGTAGATACCGAATTCGACCTAGTCGGTTAGCGAGATCTCGGCTGAGTCGATACTCTTAGCCTTTAACTCGATTCGTAACAGGTTATGCAGTCCTTTGAACTGTTTTCGCCGACACCATCCCGAATAGGACTGTTCGAGTTCGAAGTTGAGAAATCGAATCAGGTGTATTCACCCCCCCCCTCTACACCTGACCGTACACTCGGGACCAACAATCATCATATTAAATGATGGATAATATTGAACAATTTTATCGTGCGGTAGTATTATAATTACAATTATTTAAGATTAGTTATATCATATTTTTTTTAAATAAAGAAGCGGTTTGATTGTGAATAATGTGCGGTTTAATTGTGAATAAATTATCATTCGATTGTGAATAAAGTGCAGTTCAATGATAAATCGTTGTATAGAAAAACATAAAAAACATCAATATTATTAAAGTGCATTACATTGTATGTTCGGATTTAAATGAAGTTGTTTTGGGACAATTTTAGATAGAACTTTTAACACGATCGTAGTTCTCTTCGTTCGCGGTGGAGGGCTCCAACGGAACTTTCTAAGAAAGGACGACATCCATTCGTGAGTTAAAAGATGAAAATTTCTGGATTTTGGACAAAGAATAATGATATTGTGGCGTAGAAATATAGATCGTTTGTATACGAATGGGAAGATTTGATTAGTGGTGATTTTTTTGGATAGATTGTATTTACACCTAGATTAGTGGGAGTAGGCTATTTAAAAAATCTTAGCATTTATAAAACATGCAAATTTACCCTTGAGTGCGATTGATTACTCTTTCAAGTGCAATTCGCTACTTTACAAATCAAATTAAATCTAAATCGTTTAGTAATTAAATTAGATGATCACGGTCTGTTCTTATATTAATATTTAAGAAGGTTTTCTTACCTGAACCAACGATCTTTTTGTTACAAATTAAATAAATTTAACCAATGATTTAAGAAGAATTAATATCATAATTATAAAATATTTGGTGATAATGTGCCAAAAAAATACTATTGGGGACCTGTATCATACAATGTTAATTGACTATAAAATATGTCAATTTGCCTTTTAAATATTACAAATTTGGATTTTAACTACTATTTTCCTTGCTAACTACCGCTATTATTCGTAACAACCTATTTTAATTTCTCATTTCTGCATTTTAATGAAACTAATAATGTATTTTCTAGTAAGTCAATTTGTTAAGCATATGTAATATTCCATCGGTCCCATTGATAATGTATTGTTAGCTTTGAGCTCGGAGTTTAAGATAATGGTTGTAATGGTGTAAGTTGTTGTGTAAATAAAAATATAAGATAGTAGGGTCCACTTGTTTTGATGATTTGTAGTCCATTCATTTCTTACAATTTTAGGTAAATGACAAGATGAGTGAGACAATCCAAAAAGGAAACAAGGCATTATCAATGAGACGGAAAGAGTATAAAACTCGAAGCGGCTTGTATGTACCACATTCGTATACCTTTATGTGTACTTCACCTTTGATCCTTCTTATCTTATGAAGGGAAATTCATTAAATTATTCTTAGCTGAGAGGCTAATTGATTATGCAATGTAAAATATACTTTATTTACTGACTTATAGTTTGTAAGTTAAGTAACACGAATATTTGATTAAATTATGTAGATATTTGTGTAATACAAAAGATCAGTAATGAGATCACCTGTCCAATAAATTCCTATCCAATTGGTGTCCGATTCAAAACGACGTAGTTTTGTATTAAAAAATACACTCTTTAACTGACATTCTATGTTAGTTATCCCAACATAGGCAAGCTTACATAGCTGGAGAATTGTCCGACTGCTCAAGCGACGCAGAGCTCTTTATGGAATCATCAGAAGATGATGATGCGTTCGTCGCACTTGAAGCAGAAGACACTGAACTGTGTCTCATGGCCGGATGTCTCATGGCCGGAGAAGAGGCTGAGGTAAACTCTGAACTTAATATAAGCCCCTCTTCACAACGCACACACGACAAGAGCTCAACTGTAGGAGAACCGCTGGACGTGGTTCTTGCATATGAGGATCTATTAGAAGAGCAGATTCAGATGAGCAAACAGTTCAGTAAGACTATTCAGGAGATGGATCTCCTGAAAGCTGAAAATCTGAGACTTTCAATGAGATATCAGGACTCTACTGAGTCTAAGGAACTTGTGCTAAGACAGAAGGAAGAGATTAATTCTCTAATGACTAAGTCTCAACATCAAAAGGCACAGATCTCAGTCTTGACCAAAGGCATCTCTGAGAAAGATACTAAAATAGCACAACTCAGTCAGAAACTCGCGGAAGTACATAGAGACTATGAGTCACTCAGAAGGAGTGATGAAATTTGGCTAGGATTGATGACAGAGCAATATCTTTGAGCAAATGAGAAGTTGAAAAGTATGCTCAAAGCTTAGAGGCCAGTCTCAGTGAAGGAAGGACTTGGCTATACATATGAGACATCCACTTCTACCTCCGAAGATTCTGAGAAGCTGGCTGATAGGTTTGTCAGAAGGAAGACTCAAACAGATGAACCTTCAACCCCTCAAGCAAAGAACAAGAAAAAGATAATAACACCTCAGCCCAACAGTAAGAAAATGACCCATGGTTCATGTCCCAAGACACCGAGGTCCAAGTCAGGGGGAATCAAGAAGGTCAGGTGGGCCGAACAATATGGCCAACCGAAGTGGACTCATCCAGCTCAGCATGGATCGCACTATTATGAGTCGAGAGTCCAAAGCCCAAAGGTTCAGAAGAAGAAGAAGGTTGAACCTTAAAAGAAGAAAAAATCAGCATCTCCAAGTTCAGTGGAGAAGTCAGCTGACAAATTGGGCAAGAAGTCTAAAACCGTCAGGGTTGTCAGACAAGTTTGGATCCAAAAGACTACTAACGTCTAAAGACCCAAAGTTGAACCCAAAGGGTACCTGAATCTTTTTCTATTTTGCAGTTGCTAAAGGACCCTTGGATTGTGGACAACGCATGCTCACGACATATGACGCATCAGAAGAATCTGCTGATTGGTGATCGTTATTTTCACCAAATAAATCCTGCAAAAATACTAGAACTTAAATCAGTATAGCAAACAAGTATCGAACACAGGGAACGAAGATTTTAAACTTAAAATTCCTATTAATCTAAATATTAGTTAGCGATCACGCAAATTTTGGAATTTCTCTAAAACTAATGCATCAAAATAAATAGCAAAGAAAATGGGTCCAGCAAGATGATTCACACGCACTTACAATCGATCATAGACACTAAAGATAAATTAATCCCTATAAATCAATCAGTTGTAGGACGCCGTAATTAAACTGATACATCCCATATTCCCCCTTAATTATTTGGTAATCTCCATGGTGGGCATTGAAACGACTACTTCTCTAAATTAGATGCAACCTACGTTGGTGGACAACTAATAGATTTAACACCTAATCAGCTTTAAGAACTAAGGGAACCCGATTTAGGAGCCTACTCGTATGGTGGACATCTAATAGTCTCCTACCAAATTAATCCTATTGCTCTAAGAACAATCGTGCTACTTATTTAGCCTAATCCCACGAGAAACAATGGAAGTAATAAATTAGCTATTAATTAAACTAACTTAGGGTGATAAAACCTAAATTAATTAATCCAATTAATTAACCAAGATTAATCTGGAATCTAAGTGATTAACTATTAAGCCTAAGTCTCACGAATTCCGTTAAGTGCGTGTTTCACATCTCGTCGGGTCCTAAAGGAATTAACCGCGAATAACGACCTGACTGGCCAGGCGGACGGGTATGCTGGGCAGAACACTAAACATGCTGAAATTCAGAATTTAAATGCACGAAAATCTGAACAACTTACGAAACTGAATAAAGCATGAAAGCAAACGAAATTTTAACTAAACAATCAGAAAGTACCAATTCGAAGTCTCCAAATCATCCAACGGAAAGTAAAGTCGAAAACATCCGAATCTAAACTAAGAAAACAGAATCAGGAAAGTGTTTGTAAACTCTAAACTTGATGCTCTCTCACGTACTGATCTCTCTCTCGCTGCGGCGTGAATAAGATGATGGAAAAGGAATGATGATCAGGATGATTAAAATAATGAATGCTTGTTTTCCTCCTTCGTCCCCGCGTGAATAAGATGATAAGGATTATAAAATAATCAAATCTCCTCTCCCTCGTTGGCGGTATGAAGATGATGAAAAAGGAATGATGGTAAGGATTATATCTCCCTCTCTCGCTGGCAGTATGCAGATGATGATAAGAATTAATAATAATGATAAGGATGATAAAATAAAATAATCAGCTTGTCTCCCTCCTTCGGCTTCTTGGCGTGAATAAGATGATGATAAAGAATTATTTCTCTCCCTTTTATTCACGTCTGCTCCTCCCTACCAATTCTGGAAAAGACTTTACTTAAGATAATACTTGAAAAGCAGCCCTGAAACCCTTATATAGGGTTTCTTGTTGTTTCCTTGTAGAAGTAGAAATCTTATCCAAGTATGGAAAGATATTATTGAATATATTATATCCAAATCTTTTCATACTCCTTATTTCCTTATCTATCACTTTCCTTTTACGTAAATTTCGCCCAAATTCAGCCCATTTAATCCTTTTACGTAAATTTCGCCACATCAGCTCGGGAATCTGTAAAACAACACATAAATGCAATCCAAAGGCCAAAATTGCACCAAAATAATAGAATTTAAATAGTACGAATTAAGACTCATCATTGATCGACTATGTTCAACAAGATGGAGCTAGAATTGAGTTTGGTGACAACTCCGAAGGCTACACAAAGGGATACAGAACGTTGAAAATAGGGACTGCAACAGTTTTTAGAGTATCATATGTTGAAGGACTTCAATATAATCTCCTTTTTGTTAGTCAATTTTATGATAACTCCAATAAAGTGACTTTTGACGCAGGTTTTTGTGATGTTCTTGATAAATTTACAGGAAAAACTGTGTTATCAGGGTCGCGGTGAAGAAACATATATTATGCTGAATGGAATACCGCCGAACCTGAAGCCTGCCTGCCAGCACACACGAAGTCAGATGATAAAACAACATGGTTGTGGCACAGACGACTGAGTCATCTGAACTTCAAAACAATGAACAAGCTAGCACGGGATGCTAAAGTCAGAGGACTGCCCAACGAAGTATTTAAGAGACACAAGAATTGTGAGGCATGCTTGAAGGGGAAGCAAACAAAGTTAAGCAATCCGCTTATCCCTTCACCTTCTACTGATGAGATACTTCAGCTGCTTCACATGGATCTCTTTGGGCCAGTCAAGCCAGTGACGATCAGAGGAAATAAATATTCTCTTGTAGTCATTGATGACTATTCAAGATATACATGGGTGATTTTCATCGCCATTAAATCTGACATCAAATCTGAACTGCCGAAACTGCTGAAACGGCTAAGCGTCGAGAAGGATATCAAGATTCAAAGGATATGCTCAGACCGTGAACATAGTTTCTGACGTCAATGATGAAGGACTACTGCGATGCTGAAGGCATTTAACACGAGACCTCAACGGCATGTACGCCTCAGCAGAATGGCCTTGCTGAACGGAAGAATAGAACACTTAAAGAAGCAACATGGACATTACTCGCAGACTCAGGTCTACCATTGAAGTTCTGGGAAGAAGCTACTGACATTGCCTGTTACACTCAGAACAAATCTCTATTGACTTATATGCACATGAAGACACCATACGGTTTGTGGAAAGGGAGAATTCCTTCTATCTCTCATTTTTCATGTTTTTGGCTGTGCATGGTTCATCCACAATAACAGAAAGGATCCGTTAAACGTCTTTGACAACAAGTTAGACCAGAGAGTTTTCTTAGGATACTCCAGGTTCAGCAAAGCTTTCATGGTCTTTAAGTACCGGACCCTTTGCGTGGAGCAAAGCCCTCATGTGGTATTTGATGAATTTATTTCTGAGGACAGGAAGTCAAACTCTGAGCAAGAAGCTGAAGAGGTCAGGAGCAAGCTACATGATCTAAGCTTAAAAGATAAAATCAAAAAGATCAAGCATTGTTCGGATGATGATTCAGCTGATGAAATCTAGAATCAACCAACAAGCGATGTAGCTGAGGAGATTGATTCTACTGAACAGAATCAATCCTAGGTAATTCGGGTCGATCAAGAAACCCTAGTGGTAACTGAGACCTCTACTGAGAATAGTAACTCAGGGGGAACTACAAATGTTCTTAATCTGAATACCCCTGAACCTGGTGACTCAGTAGAACCTGAACTCGTTACTAAATTGCTTCAATTACAGAACAATACATCTAAATCTCCTAACACTCCTACTATCTGTGTTGAATAAATTCTAGATGAAGTAACAAGACGTCGTCGTTCATGGTTAGATGCTCATAGTTCAGACCTGATAATCGGAGATCCTTCAGCCAATGTGAAGACAAGATCCAAATTCTGTTAGGGAAAAAGTGCATTATACTCCTGCTTCTGGTCCACTAAGAGCCTCAGACTATTGAGGATGCACTGAATGATGCTGACGGGATCACCGCCATGCAAGAAGAGCTCAACCAGTTAACTATAAATGACGTATGGATGCTTGTAGACAGACCTAGACATCATCACGTGATTGGAACAAAGTGGATCTTCAAGAACAAGTGAGATGAAAACAACGTCATCGTCAGGAACAAAGCTAGACTTGTTGCCAAAGGTTATTGTCAAGCTGAAGGGATATACTTAGACGAAACATTCGCTCCAGTCGCAAGATTGGAAGCCATTCGTCTATTCCTCGCATACGCAACACATCAGCAGTTCACAGTCTATCAAATGGATGTGAAGTCAGCTTTCCTGAACAACATGCTGAAGGAAGAAGTCTACGTAGAACAACCGCCGTCTTTCAGCAGGGTTATCAGGTTTATTGACTTAAGAAAGCATTGTACGAGTTAAAACAAGCACCCAGGGATTGGTACGATACCCTATCAGACTTTCTCCTTCAGAAAGGTTTTCAGAAGGGAGCTATAGATCGCACCCTATTCAATATCAAGTCAGAAGCGAACATCTTACTGGTGCAGATCTATGTGGACGACATCATCTTTGGATCAAGGAACCTGACTATGTGTCAGAAGTTTGAACAGATGATGAAAGAGAAATTTGAAATGTCGATGATGGGAGAGATGACTTATTTCCTTGGACTTCAGGTCAAACAATCCAAGTAGGGAATTTTCATCAATCAAGCGAAATATGCAAGAGATCTCATAAAGAAATTAGGCTACGAATCCAGCAAATCAGTAAAGATACCCATGAACACAAATCTCAAGATAGATCTTAATAAGGAGGGAGTATCTGTGAACTCTACTGATTATCGTGCTATTATTAGTTCTTTATTATCTAACAGCCAGCACACCTGACATAACTTATGATGTAGGTGTATGTGCACGATTTCAGGCGAATCCCAAAAGGAGCCACTTAGACTCAGTGAAGAAAATTCTCCGCTACCTGAAGGGAACACCTGATGTTGGATTTTGGTATATGATAATTTTGAACTAATAGGTTATTCTGATGGTGATTATTCAGGATGTCAACCTCAGGAGCTTGTCAGTTCCTCGACAGTAAGCTGATATCTTGGTTCTCCAAGAAACAAAATTCAGTAGCTACGTCCACTATTGAAGCTGAATACATGGCTACCGGAAGCTGCTGCGCCCAGATATTGTGGCTCAGACAACAGCTGAGAGACTACGACATTCATCAAGATGAAGTGTCTATCTACTCCGATAGTACTAATGCTATTGCAATCACGCAGAATCCTGTTCTACATATTCGATGCAAGCACGTGGACATCAGGCATCACTTCATCAAAGATCATGTCGAGAAGAAGGATATCAGAATGGAAAAGATCCACACTGATAAGCAACAAGCTGATATCCTGACCAAACCTCTAGTTGAGACCAGATTCAACGATCTCTCAGTAGAACTAGGTCTAGTGGATCCTACTGACTCCATTCAGTAAGGCAATCTAGAAGGTACTGAGTGAGGGGGAACGCTCTCAGTACTTCTTAAATACTAAGTGACATCAACGTGGACTCAACTGACTACTATGTTCAGCTGACAGGTTATGAGTATTTATTCAGCTTTTGGTGATCAGCATGACATAACATTTATTTTTCGCCATTAATATTCATCGTACTGCATTAAGCATGTCGTTCTCATTAAACGCACGACATTCTATAGACTGCGGCGCATTTAATGCATATCATTTCACCTTACCCATCTGGTGATTGAGATAAGTAGGCGAGATTATAGGCGACACAGTAATCATAACCTATTATAACATTCAATTTGAGCCGTCCACCTCTTTTAAAATGATTAATCTCAGCCGCACAAAAATAAAACCGTTCATATTCAGGTCATATATATATATCTTGTGTACATCACCACGCTGAATCACTTTGCCATTTACGATTGATCTGTGCTTTTAATACATTACTTTCTAAGAAATCTACCACCTTCAAGCACATTTCCTTCGGTAATTACTTCTCTAAGACTGTATCTAGTACTGATTAACTCTATTTTCAAGTGCTAACACTTCTTTTGCAGATTCAGTTTTATACATATCAATGGCGTCTTTCCCTGAGAAGGTTGTTGTTCAACCGTCTGACATGGAGGATATTATGCAGAGCAAGAGAGTCTGGATTGAACCATATCTTGCCTTCCAGTCCTGCGGGGTTGAATGCATGGACCGGGTATTCGATCTACTTCAGTCATCCGGTCTCGAGACCATACTGACCAGCTCCCCCATTCACTGCTTCCCAAGGTAGGTTGTTGAGTTCTTCCTCAACATCCACGAGGGAGAAGATCAACAGGAGGTTTCCTGCTTCACATACAGTAAGAAACGAGTAATAAAGGTTGGGTGGAAGATACCGTCGAGCTCGATATTGCTGACTGCCTGCAGTTAAGCTTCTATCTTCCCAGCACCGGAATATCTCCGATAGGATACAAGGAATCGTCTATCAACAAGTACCTATCGTGGTTCAGCGGCAAGAAGGACATAATATTCAAAGCAGCATTTCTCAAAAATCAGTTGCTCCCTGAATATAGAGGATTAGCATACATCGCCAACCACATCCTCACGAGTTTAGCCGAATCCTACGATCAACTTAGTAGGATCAGACTCCAGATCATGATGGTCATTGTTGATGGCGTTCAGGTGAACTGGATCGAATTCTTCCTTTCAGAATTATGTACCTAGAATTAGAAGTTTATCTACAGAGAAGACAAGACTTCCATGCACCTGATCCCGAAGGGCAAATTACTATATGGGACCAATGTGTCCATCCTGATCGAAGATCATTGGCCAGGGAACGTGGCCTTTGCTGATGTGCACTTCTTTGACAAGAAGAATGTCAAGTTCGCCAATGCAGCAGCCGTAGAGAAATCTATCGGCCGGGGACTTCAAGACAAACGTCCCCTGGCTCTCTCAGGCTCCTCAGCAACCTCAGCAGAAGAAGGGGAAAACGCTGAAGAAGCCTATAGCTGCAGAAGTACCTCCAGAGCATATATCTGTAGAGGATTCAGGGTCTAGGAAAGAGGACATGACCCTGAGGGAGAAAGTCAAGGGAATTCTTGACGAGGAGATTCAGTCGGAACCCCCCCACTGAAGCTGAAGTTCCACCGGCTGAATCCTGACCCTCTCTCCCCACCTCAGTTCTGCTTGCCCAGAGCAGAGCGACCAAGGAAATCATGGAGGAGATTCCCGAGATTCTGGACCATTCAGATCTGTGGACATCACTGTTCGGGCTAGGGTGCAGACGCGTCTGTGATTCCTTGAATGAGATCTGCTTGAAGAAACGTTGCACCTAAGGACTGTCGCAGAACTAGCAAAAGAGGAGCAGACTCTACTAGAGGAGATCGACTATGGTAAGCCGGTTTATATAACCTCATTAGAGGATCTAAGGGCCGCTATGCTGATGCTCCTAAGTCAGAAGGGGTATTCTGATCAGCCCAGTTAGCCCCAGACTCAGTCTGACTCCCACCGCGACAACTCACCCAAGGATGCAGACCATGGAGGATCTACTGAGGGACAATCTCCCAGGGACGAATCGCCACCTCCACCTCCAGAATCAGGCGCCGTCATCCCTACGCCATGTGAGACTCAGCCGAAGAAACAATCCAGATACCAGGCTGTTGAGATCAAGGAAATTGAACTGACGTCTATCAATAAGGTAATCAAATGCCAAGGTCACAAGAACCGTCTCCTTGCGGAAGACGTGCACAACAAATGGAGCCAATTTTCAGGGGCTCAGACCAAGGAGTTGGGAACCTTATCGACTGAAGTGCAGAGGATCAGCACACCAACTGAAGTAAATGCTAAAGCGATCCTCAAACAAGCACTGGAAGCTCAACGGACCGATCTGGAAGCTCAGTTCCAAATTATTATGCAGAATCAGGCCAAGAAGTTTACTGAAGAATTGCCCTCTTCTACTGATCGGGTCCTGAAGACAGTAGTGCAGCGACACCAGCTGGCTACTGAAAGTGTCTCCAAGGCACTTGTTGAGCAGAAAGCAGCTAACATAGAGGTCCGCAAAGAGGCTGTGGAATCTGTGGAAGTGTATCTGAAAAGGATCGATTCATCCAAGTCAGCTCTACTGAAGGCTATCAATCTTGAGCATGACAGGCGATGAACATCCGACACTGATGCAGCTGGCGATGTTGCAGCCTCTCTAGACTCGTTCAGAACATCCATCGAGGGGCTGAACAACAAAGTGACCGCCTTGGCAACACTGATTGATGATGCCAAAAAGGGGGAAAGTAGTAGGTTATCTCAACTACTGACACTCTTTAAAGCCGAAGAGGCAGGTCCCAGCACAGCTGCTGCTGTAAAGGGGGATAAGGGAAAAGAAGCTAAAGGCTCAGGAGAGCTTGCTGAAGAAGTAGTCGCTGACGTGACTCAGTATTTAGATGCTCTACCTACTAAAGAGCAAGAAGAGCCACAACTTGAGTCAGAAGATGAAGCCAAAGCCAAAGGCAAAGCTCCTGCCCCTCCCTCTCCCTCTCCTCAGAAAAAGCTAGAGTTTAAGACGCGTGAAGAGCAAATTGCATTCGATGAACAGCTCACGCGTGAGCTTGCAGAGGAAGATGTCAAGAAAGGCATACTGATCCGCACTCCAGTTCCTACTCGAACTAGATAAATACAACCCAAGCAGTCAAGATCTTCAGCAACAAAGACTCCCTCTAAGTCCAAACAAACTGAGAAGCCAAAGCCTGCATCTCCCAAGTCAAAATCAACAGAGGCTAGCGACTCAGACGTCCAATTGTGGGACAGCTGTGAACGTGGATTGGACAGAATACCTGAGGCCAGACAGAAGCTAGAGAGCATATCCATCTTGCTGATCTGGAGGCACTCAGGCTGAGAACTAAGAAGGAAGCTCGAGTGCAAGTTCCTGAGAAAGACAGGAGAATCCCTACTACTTCCAAGTATTTCATAAGAAGGGAGCCTGTCAATGAGGTGAAGATGACTATATTCAAAAGGACTGACGGATGGGTACCTTACAAAATCAACCAGAGATGGGAGCAGATTAAATTAGACTTTATCAAGAGATGCTATGTCTGGAAGACTCTGAATGAAGATGTTGATCCTGAAGAAGCCTTCGCAGATTTTCTCATGCACATGGATGCCCCTCTCTATCCTAAGATTTAGACCCTCCTAGAGTAGTTCGGTCAGACTCTGAAGGCTCCTCAATTCAGACAACTACCTCCTCTTATGACGCACCAAGGCAATCTATGCAAGAAGGAGATTGATGCAGAGATCTTTGATGTTATAAACATGAAAAGTCTGAACAAGCATGATGAAGAAGACAAGAAAGAGATTAAGGCCCTGCGGTAATGTATCTACTCAACTTACCGCTTAGATCTTCCTGAGAAGAAGTCTACTGACTTAAAAGCTCGGATGCAACTTTTCAAGAAGAAGTCCAGCTGACTGCTCTCTTAGTCTTCTAGGTTATTAGAATAGATTGTCAAGTATCTGTAATCTTCTTACTCCCTTTAATGACATCTTTTCTATTAGCCTTCGACAACTACTCATTGCCATCTAGCTGTGTATTTTCTTTCAGCACTACTGATTACTGAGGTAATCAGCTCACACACTCACATAACTGCTTATATGTTTCTCTGTGCTTAATTCCTTAAAACTTCTCAAGAGAAACTGACTTCTCCATGCTATAAAGGATAGTAACTATTAAGGGGGAGTAGTTAAGTAAGATAGGGGGAATATCTGGTCTACTGACCCAAGTTAGTAGACAGTAGTACTCAGTAGACGATATCATTCTAACACGCGATCAGGAAGCTTATTTGACAAACTAAGTCTCTAACTCAATAAGTATTTTCAGTATAATAATGACTTCTGTGTTTGAGTTTCGAACTTGAATAAAGGTGTGTTCAACCCCCTCCCCCCCAATTTGAAATCTCATCTCTGCACGAAAAGAATATATTTAGAATATACAAGTAATGTCTAGGGATAAATCTTGATCAAAATAATTTGAGCTTCTAGTTTCATATCCAAAACTAAAGTTCATGTATTTATAGGCTAATAACCCTTTCATCTTAAGAGCTAGTAGACTATTATGTTCATCTCTTCTGTTTTTGTCTATCTCTCTTTCTAAATTTTAATCATACAAATCACAAAAGAACATTTCCATTATGAACTAACACTAATCCTATTGATAATTCTTGATCTAGAATATCACTTTTATTAAGAATTGGATTTTATGTGCTTCTGCTTTAAAGGTACATATTCGTTTATTGTATGTTATTCATTTATACGATAATATGTGAGAGTTACGTCACTATCCCACCTGCAATGGGGATGATTAGTTTTTCTTAGGAATGATAAATTTATATATTATGGTGTGCAAATGCTACCATGTATTATTCTTTCAAGTTCTAGTTAACCCATATTGGCTTGGAATCTTTTCATTTATTAGAGATTAATTATCTTTAAAAGGCAAAAACTGTTTAGATTTAGAAGTATTAAATCTCTTTTCATTAAAGTTGAAATTATTTTATGAATTTTGATTTATGAATGCTAACTACATTCTAGTATCTGATAATTAGTGGTATATAAAATGTAATTTCAAGAATTAACTATATTATATATCGAGTAAAAGAGTAATATTTAATAGAAGATGCATCATTGTCTTACATGTAATTCTCTTAAAATGTTCTATCCCACCTTTTGTGTCTCGTTTTATGTCCCACCAATGAGATGGTGACATAAGTTAATTTTTTACCTACAATAATTCTTCTCCTATGATTATCAAATTCAAATTAGGGTATATATATAATAATTAAAAAAATACATGTATCAGCATTCCATTGGTGGGACATGTAATGTGACATAAAAAGTGGGATAGAGGATCCATGCATTTAGCCAGCTTTATACTTCTCTATTTCAGGAGTACCTATAATCGACACAGACTATTCTTGTACTCCCTCCATCCCATTAGTAACGCCCTATTTATTTTCCGCACGAAGATTAATAATGTAATGTTTTTTGGTGTATATTGTTTGACTTTTGACTAGTTAATTAATGTCCAAACATTATTTGCCATTTTTTGAAACAAAACAATTGTAATTGGACAATCAAATAAGGAATATATGACTTTACTAATTGGACGGAGAAAGTACTTGGTAATATTGTTAGAATTCTAGCTTGTAACACAGCCTATTCTAGTACTGAGCTTCGTTTCTTGCAAAGACTACTTTTTACGCAAGCCATTCTCCTTGAATCATGGTATAAATCAATAATTATTCTTGACTTTCGGCAACCCTCTACTTACCATATTGCATCAGTCTAAAACTTTTAGTAGTATTTTCTTTTCAAAAATTAGTGTAATACTTACATAGATCTTATATATCTTATCGACGGACGAGAAACACGGGTCGTTATATCGACAGATTACCAACGGAATCCATCTTTCAGAATCGTAGACGGAATACGAACGGAAAGCGTCGTCGTACAAATTCCGGACAAAATATTCTCAGTGAAACTGCTATGATTTTTCCTTTATTTTTCAATGAATTTTGCCGCAAAAAAATATTTCTTAATTTTTAAAAAATATTAGTCAATTTTGCCGATGGAAAATTCTGTCGACGACTTTTAAAAAAGAATTATTTCTTTTATTAAAATAAATAGCCAATTTTAATGACGTAATATTCCATCGATGATTGTTAAACAAGATTTCATCAGCAATCTGTCGGTGTAGCCCTAATATACGAAACAGAGCACAGTTTGAAGCAAAAAGGAGCAGAACCAAAAATTGAAGAGGAGGGGTGACTGAGCTTCGGTTTTTCGACATCTCAACACGGGAAATCTCGGAATCCATCTTCTCTCCCTTCTCCCTAAGGCTCTTTTCTTCTCTTCTCTTCTTCCTAAATTATTTCTATCCGGTTATTTTCATTAAAAAGGTCGACGCTGGTTAGGAAGCTAGTAGAATTCAAGAATTGACTTAAGGTACAATCCTCATCATTCTAATTAGCTTTGATTTTGAATTATTGCGAGACCTTCCCATAGCCTGGTTTTGTTTGATTAAGGATTGAGATTCAACTGGTCTTTCGGTTTCGGATTATTAGACTTGGTTTCGTGGTTTGCTTCTGCATTTATAGAGATAGAGTTCCTGCTAGAATGTTTATGGATTTTCATAGAATTTTTGATCTGATATTTCTTATAATTGATGGTTCATGACTTGGGTCTAACTTTTTTCTTGATTAGATTTTTAAAGAATATCTTGGCTAAATAGAAACTCGGCTAAATAGAAAGAAGTAATCCTTTGTGTCATATGCATTTCTTCACAGTTATGCATCAATGAGACTTTCTATTTTGTTAGGCTGATAATTATAGGGTGGATACGAAAAAATGAGACTTTCTATTTTGCTGCCTCAAAGCAAGTTGTCTCTCTCTTTTTTAATTTAATAAAAGTCATGTGAATTATGCGGTTTTTATTGGTTTAATGAATTTGATCAATGGATTGCCTACAAAGAATTCCGTGGTTGAATTTGATTACCATGTCAGCTATCTATTCTCATTCTCTTTCACACATAATTGTACGTGTTGGGTATGAGATTCTGTATGATAAGATTCGAAGATCCCTTAATTGAATGATGAACCTCATAATGTAATAGCTTAGTTGAGTTCAGCGTGTTAGGAACTCAGTAGGCTAGATAGAGTTCGGTAGCTAATAGACTCAGTAGTATCATCTTTTTTTCAGCAGGATGGACTCAGCACGAGGAACATAGTTGGGTCTATCAGGACCCACTGAATGAGTAAAGGAAATCGAGCCAAGTACTGAATATCTTAGAAGAATGTCAGTAGGAGACAACTCAGTAAAAGCATCTGATGAATCAAAGGAAGTCAACTCAGCATCTGCTTTGAAGTTTGCACAAACCTCACCAACTCTCAACCTTGACCAATGAGAAGTTGTCAGCACTGTACTTGCACTGACAAAAAGCTGCGCTCTAGACTGAAAAAGAGAGTATCTCTAAAGTGGCATCCAAAATTCAAGATGACTGTTTTCTTGTCGTTTTCGACACGTGGCTAGATCAATTCCAATGGATCTACTCATGAGTCGAGACTATAAATAGAGATGACTCTTCATGCAAAGAAGAAATTGGAAACCAAAAGCATTCAAACATTCAAACGCTCTAGCAATCAAACATCGTATACAACGAAGAACTCACTACACTGAGAGATACCATTAGTTCTTTACTCTAGAGATCAGTTTGTTCCCATTCTCTATTCTAATCAATTCTGGTAAGATCTTAAGCTTAGAAAATCGAAGGAGTTCAATTTATTGAACTATTCTTATAGTAAGAACTCCTTATTAATTGGAGAATATCAAACCCCGTGTTTGAAACTATAAAGTCAGTAGTACTATAACTAGAGTATTTGTCCAGCGTACATATCGACTGAGACTTGCTCAGTATAAGTAATCAAGAACTCCTGCTTTGTTCAGGACAGTGGACGTAGGATCCAGCGTATCCGAACCACTTTAAAAATTGCTTGTGTTCATTTATTGTTTCATTGATTCGCTCTTCATGCTACATACAAAGTTATCTTAAAAAATCACATACTCAACATTCTCGTAAAACTGAAATCACTTCAAGCTTTGAATCAAACAACTTTATAAAAAGGGGTTTTCAAACTGAGACGAAAAATATTTAGGCCTACACTTCCGCACTCTTTCTTATACTGAATTATTGTTAACTGACTAAAGTCAGTAGACAGGGCTCAGTAGACAGATATTCTCTGCCCACGCGTTCCAGAAAGCTTATTTGAGCACTTTTCAGTAGTAACTGACTTTCGCGTGTGAGTTGAAATTTGCATTTAGGTGTATTCACTCCCCCTAACAGCTGAAGGCTCGTCTCTGGACCAACAGTACAAAAGCTGAAGAATTGTGATCTCTATTAAGTAACTCCCATAATTTGTAGTTCTTTCCTTATTGCATGTTCAAGGGATAAAGACATTGACCTTATGACTTACAAGTTTTAAATGTTCAATTAGGATTTCAAATAATGAGTCGTTCGTGGATGTATACACGGTGGGCAGTAGACTGTTCATTGAATCCTCAATTTGTGAATGACATCGAGGATTTCATTGATTGGGCAAGTAGCCAGACAACTTTTATGGATGGGAAAAAATTAGAAATTATAAGAATAAGTTGATTCTGAATACACAAGTTGTAAGAGAGCACGTATATATTGGGGGTTCATTAAAAAATATAAATTTTAGTCTTCTCATAGGGAAAAAACATGTATCCCTATATGAGCAAGGTACGGGGAATGTTCACAATGACACGTCGACCTCCTACCAAAGGATGGTAACGGGTCATGTTGGGCCGAATTACAATGATGAGGACATCGAGGAACTGCAAAATGATGAAGCAAGCAAGATCTTTGAAATGTTGCAGGCAACCGAAACTGAGTTGTGGCCTGGTTGCAAGACCTACTCACAATTGTCTGCAGCGGTTCAGATGAAGAATTTGATGGCAGAAAATCATATGTCAGAGGGGGGCTATGATAGGATGAGTCAAATGATCAAAGATATGCTTCCCTAGGGAAATCTTATTCCTAATAGCTTTAGCGAGTCTAAGAGACCACTTAGTGGCATAGGCTTACCGGTAGAGAAGATCCACTATTATCAAGGTTCTTGTATGATCTATTGCCAAGAAGATGATGAACTGGAGAGTTCTAAGTTTTGCAGAACCTCGCGGTATTTTGATTACAATCAGAAATCTAGTAGGAGAACGAATAAAAAATTAGTGGCTACTAAGAAAATGTACTACTTTCCTCTAGCACATAGACTCCAGTGGATGTATGCATCTAATGCAACTGTTCCTCATATGCGTTGGAATGTTTCATCAATGGATGGTTGAGTGATGCGTCATCCTATAGACTCTCCAGCATGGAAGCACTTGGACTCAATGTTTCATGCTTTTGCCTCGGAAATTCGGAATGTTGGATTAGGCCTTTCTACATACGATTTTCAAATGTTATAAAAATACTGCAAACCGCCTTTTTACAGGCTACAAAACATTACCTAGATATTAACTTTCATAAGCGTAATTAAAAGATAATTAACGTAAAAATAAGATACCACATGGATCCTTCCCAAACCCGCTCCCTCCAGAATGGGGTATGACATCTTCCTTATTGAAAATTCTTGTTGCTTCGACACAATCTTTGTGTCATGCTGATGAGCCTAGATTTATAGCTCATTTATCCATTTAATTCGTGCATTTGTGTCATTAGTTATGTAGGTTTTGAGCTTGAATTGAAAGAAAACGAGGAAAATCAGTGCAGCCGAAAAAAGTACGAATTCTGGATGTAAGTGTGGAATTTGCCCAAATGGAATGGAAATGCACCGGAAAGAATGCCAGAGTAGGTTTATAATTTATTGGGCCGAAAGTAGATAATTAATTAGATTAATTCAAGCCCAAGAACCCGGCCCACACTTATTTACAGAATTTTGGCGGGAGTCGGTCTGAAGAAAGTACACGTTAGATCAACAGTGACTAGCAGTCCTTACCTTTGCACAGTGGATCTCCCACCTACAATCGGACTAAGTGCAGCGACCGATGCAAGATATTTTGATGAAGAAAAAGGAGAGATAAAAGACTAATCTATAACTCATGTTCAGTATCATTCTCTTAGTTAGAAAAACTCTCGACTCTCTCTCTCTATCTTTTGTAAAAATTTCCACCATTAATGTAGAACAAGAAACTCCTTTACTTTCTATCTAGCGTACCTACAAGCTCTCTTGTGGAGAAGACATCTATTTAAATACAAGTGTTTGTTCGCTCTTAAATACCTGCATTTATTTCTCCAACCTGAGTTATGTTCTGTTGTTACTGTTCACGTAATTTTATTCAATATACTCCTTGCTTTCTGTATTTATCTTGTAGAAGAATATTGTCTTTTCGCCCGCTGAATATTCCATGCTTTTAGATCTAGGTGCTTTCGAACTTGTACCATATTATTTCTCACCATTTTTAGTTAAATGTTCATGTTAGAATTCTGCTATTTAAGGAAAGTCTACTATTTCTGCTTTTATTTCCACATCTGCTATGTCCTGCTTTTACATGCTTAATCCCGCTTCTTTAGTTAATATGTGTAGCTAAACTCCTAGATCTGGTTGGGGTAATGAGGCGCCATCCCTAAGAATCCGTGAGAATGTACTTGATAATCGGTTTTGTAAAGGTGTTAGTCAAACTCTATTTAGGATAGTTGAGAACTGCTTACATCTGATCAGTCTAGGTAGGTATCTTCATTCTGGTCAGTCAAAGCTCAACATCAGTAGATCTTTGATATGGTTCCTCTATTCTTAATGCTCCCTAGTGTCTCCTCAGTCATTTCTCAACAAGGTAGGATAGCCATTTAGGTAGGTGACTGTTTCTATGCTTAACATGGTAGTCACGCCCCTGTGCTCAACACACCGTCCTGACCAGATAACCTTAACTATATTGATTCATTTAGAAATCTAGGATCAGACAGGGGATTGTGTGGAATTACCTCAGCTGGATTGCGTTTAATATTTTGTTAATCACTTGTTAATTATTCCATGTTATCCTTCTGCCTAGTTTTAGATGTTGGTCCGGAGACGAGTATCAGGTGTGTGTGTGTGTGCGGGGGGGGGGTTGAATACACCTGATTCCAAGTTCTTTCTCAAACGCGAAGGTCAGTCTTGTACTGAGTTTGCAACTGAAGAATTCAGTTGCCAGTTAAGCCTTCTGATCACGGGGCAGAGTGATTGAACAACTTAACTATTTCTACTGACTGAGGTGAGTACTGAGAAATTCAGTAGGAGAATACCGTGTTGAATAGTGTAGGCCCGGTTTAATTTCGTCTCTTTGAAAAATGTTTTATGCAAACCAAAACATTTTTGGTTAGTGCAGTTTCAAGTCTGTTTTATCGAAAGTATAATTTTGCAAACAGTTTAAACACAAATGCAATAAAACAGTAAATGAAACGAGCAGTTTTTAACGTGGTTCGGATATGCAAGATCCTACATCTATGGTCCTATAGAAAAGGAGGTCTTATTGATTTATCTGAGCAAGCCTCATCATACTTTCTGTGCACTGGACATAACCTTCTAAGTTATAGTCCTCAACGACTTTACAGATTCAAACCGGAGTTTGAAGGTTTTCTCCAACAATGAATGAGTTCTTACAATAAGAACGTTTCACTAACAGTGAACTCCTTAGATGGTCATAAGCTTAAGATATTACAATGTAGGCTTAAAAAAGAGATCGGGGAACAACTTTAGAGAGAAGAAATACAAAAGTATTTATGAGAATTCTAGTTCTTCGCTGGATGTAGCAGTGAGCTTGCTAGAGTGCAATAAGAATGTGTTGAGTTCTTGCTTTTCTGTTCTTCGTTGGTCTATTGTGTTGTAGACTTTGGTGTGTTTTGCACTTGGTCTATCGTAGACAATTTGTTGTTGTGGACGATCTCTTTATATAGTTGTGACCCAAGCATAGATCCGTTGGAGAGGACAATACCACGTGTCACAAGACTCCAAGGAAAATGACCGTGTAATTTTGAATGTCACCGCAGAGTGGTTGGATTTCTGTGCATAAGAGCATCTTTTGTGTCAGAGAAGGTAAGGTTCGCTTGCTTCTCATTGGTCGAGGTGTGGCTGTGGTTGAGACTTGTCAGACTTCAGTCTTCTAGCTGAATTGACTTTCTCTGAACCTCGGATACTGAGTATCCTCTGCTGATATCCAACTGATTAAGTTCAGGCTATGGATTTTCCTCGTATTGTCTGCAACTGAGTTGCAGCTCTATTCAGTAGATCTAGACTGATCCTACTGAGTCTTCCATCTGAGTCTTCTGAAGGATGATCTTCTACTGAGTGCTTTCAGCTTCTGACTCGAAGACAATCAACTGAGCTCTGCTCTCATTCAGTAGATCAAGGATGATTGTACTGAGTCTTCCATCTGAATCTGCTGAAGGGTGATCTTATGAAGAGTGCTTCCAGTGTCTGACTCTGAAGACTTCTGAGCTCTACTGAATCGATAACTTGGGGTTCTGGAACTTTAACTACTCTACTGAAGTTCAGTCCAACATTTTACCTCTTATAGGACTTAGAGAAAATAATCTATGAAGATCAAAGCCGGTTTAGCCTATCATAACAGTTCTACACACACAGGGGTTAGGACAGGGGTTTTGGGATCTTCAATTCCTCATAACAATGTAGTTTAGTATCCCTACATTTTCCCCCATAATCCTAACTCATATTATAATATATCTCTGTCAGAAGTTTCTACATATTTTGCAATTCCCTCTATTAGATGAGTTATGCAGAAACATCTACTGAGCCAAAACCACTAAGCACTAAACTACTAACCCCAAACCTCAGTTATAAATAACTGAAAGAAATACAGCTCAAGTTAATAGATACTCAAAGGCACATCAGAAGAAATTCAGGATTAGTGAGTGTGTGTTGATCACTTCAGTGATCAGTTGTGTTAAATAAACGACATAAGCCATAAGACAATGAGAGGTTGTCTGGCCAAGTGATGTGATGATTTATATTGATAGAGAATGTTTACAGTTACAATCAGTACTACACTATAGAGAGAGAGAGGAGAGAGAAAAGGCAAAGAGTGGAAGATAGGCTGAGTCTGCTACTGTTGAGATCTGAAATTATGAATTATGGATTTGAAGTCAGCAGACTTGGCCTCTGGAAGATCAAGCCCATAAGATATTTAGATTGCTTCCCTGAGACACTTGATGTGTGGAAGATCTTGTTGCATCCGAGATGAAAGATCATTGCGTCGCATGGCTATCTTCACCTCTTCCTCGATCTCCTTCGTGTAGATGGCGCCTTCAAGATTCCTGGGAGGGGTCAGTAGAGGGTATGCAGGCGTTGTTAGTGACATTCTTTGCTTGTATAAGAGCAGTTTGATCTAAGCTCGAAAATTAGGGTCGTGGTTGTATAGGAATCGATCGAACAATTTGACTGTCGGAACGTCACTTGGGTACCATTGCCACACATAATAGCCCTTGATGTAGTCCTCTTTCAGACCTTCCCATTCCTCATTCAGGTTCCACGGGATCCATTTGTCTACGCGGAATGGAGTTTTCCGGAGATACGGCTTCTGCCCACTGCATCTACAGAACTTAGAAGTCGTTGGGATCTCTCTGCTTTTGACTGGAACTGCTTCCCTGGCTGCTTTTTTAGTTTTACGATATGCTCTGCTAGTTCAGCTTTTCTCAGTCTCTCTCTGGCTTCAGCTGTCAGCCTTTCTCCGGCTCTGAAGGCAAGGCCCATTTCTACTGTGTCCCACATGGCCTTCTCCTCAGCAAGTTGTTCCGCTGTAAGTTTAAGAGTTTTCTTCTTTAGCCTTTCAGATAGTGGCAGTTTGTCAGTGTCGGACTCTTCAGTAGACTCAGAAGCTGATTCTTCAGTAGGCTTCTGCTAAGTCTTTTTAGGAGGTGTTAGCTTCAGCTGAGCTTTCTATCGCTGAGCCTAAGTCCTTGATGACTTGGCCAGTGGGACTTTTGGCTTTCTATTCAGTTTGGCCTCTTCTTTGAGTCTGGCTTCCTGATCCAGCTGAGCCTGCAACTGCTGAGCCACGAGTTCGTCACGCGCCTCTTGTTCTTTTCTCAATTTGGAATTAAGCGATGGAGGGGGAGAGCTTTTTGTGGCTATCTCCTTGTCAGGCCTCTTCGGCGCAACTTAATATCATCTGTCCCCTCAATGAAATCAGCTCTCTCATCTATATGTGCCTGAGCTGAGGATCCTTCTCTTGATCCTCCAGCCTACATTGTCAGCTGCTTTATGTTCTCCTAAGGCTGGATTGAGGGGAAGGAAAGATCAGACTCAATAAACTCCTCACTCTATGATATCTTTCACCTTTTTCTATTCCCCGTCCTTAGCTTCTCCTTCCTTCTATTCCCTAAACCTCTTCTCTACCCCAATTACTTCCCCCTTTTTCGCATCATCAGCTGAGGTCAGTAGGGTTTTGATAGCGGCTACGTCATCTCGTAGGCTGTAGAGAGAGGTTCTGATCTGGGAAATGGAGGAGCCAAGGTCCCCAACAGCATCACAGTATTTTTCCCAATCCCTTTCTTGATCACTTCGAATCTCCTAGATCAGGGTTTGAGTTTGAGTTCTATGCTGCAAAAGAGATGCGTCAAGTAACCCCTGGAAGTCCGATTGGATGAGTTCCAAATCTGTGGCTTGAGTTTCAAGAGGTTTAGTCACGCTAGTTAATGCAGCTTTGATTCTCTCATCCACCGTCTGCTGGACTTCTGCCGTTGCAGCACTCAGTTGCTCTGAGAATTGCTTGGTAACTAACACCCCTTGAAAGTAAGGCGTAGTACTTCGAGGAATTTAGCGTAAGTTTTTTTTTACTTCACAATTTTATAATTTAAGATTCTGATGTAATTAACATGTTTCATTTGGTAAATTGCAGAAACACTTCCATTGGCCAACTGATTGGGACCAGGTCGTCTACTAGATGTGAGACAAGAAGGCGGCTAAAAGATTCAATGATTAGCATTGTGAGATGAAGAAGGCCCCCCCTCAAAAGCCATACTACATTAACACAGAGAGGTGGAAAGCCCTCCATGAATATTGGAGGCGGCCATAGGTTGTGAGCAAGTTAGAGACTGCTACGCATTGTTGGTCGTCAAAGCCGGTGCCGAGCGTTGGGATCAGCAAGCACAAAGGAGGGTCCCGTTCAGGCGTATAGTATTCTCAGTCTACAGTAAGTCGTATTTTTAATAAGTGTTTACTCACAAAGGGTTTGTTTTGACACAATTTTGTTTATGCATGTGATGAACATGCTTCCGAGAGAAGATGCTCCATAGAGTCTACCGCGTTTGAGATTTTCCAGAGTCTCCATTACAAAAATGGTGACTTCTCCAACATGAAGGCGATGAGACTTTATGTAACTACTCAATTACAATATATAGAATATATTATACGACCTTCGGGAGGATAGGATTAGCTTATTGAACGTCGTTGCTCGTAGTTCTACTTCTTCTCTTGGGCCATCCCAAAACGAACTCGAGATTCTACGTCGGCTAGATGAGGAGTCGGCAACTAAGCAGAACCTCGAGCAAGAGATTGCTCAGATGAGGGAGATGGTGGCACAGTTGATGGCTTCGTCTGCTGAGGAGATACTTCTAACAACAACCAATCCCCCCCTCCTCTTTATGATTTAGCCGTATGTTTTAATGGATATTTAGTTTTGTAGTGGATACAAATTCTAATGCTTGTATTTATATTTTTGATTTGATTTGAATATGTTTTTTGTTTTGGGGTTCGATTGATATGTGGTTGGTTCTGCATTTGTATTTGGTTTAGAATTGAAATTATTGATATTGATACATGTTGTAGAGAACTAGGTACGAAAAAAATTAAAAAAATTAAAAAAAAACAATTACCGACGGAACATTCCAGTCAATGGATCTGCCAATGGAGAAATCCGTCGGTAATTTCTAATTGTTCAAGTAATTTACCGACGAAATTTTTCCGTCGGCACATCCATGATGGAAATATTCTGTCGATAATTCGTCGTTAATAGTTCGCCGACATAGCGATCGGCGACAATGTACTGGTCAATAATTATGTGGGTAATCCGTTGGTGAATTTTGCAGATGGAAACATTCCGTCGCGATTTTTTGCCGACAAAGCATGACTTTACGCGTGAAATCCGTCGGGATTCCGTCGGTAAGTGTTTGCCGGTGGAAAAAATTACGTCGGTATACCGTGAATATCTTGTATAATTTATATTTCTTTTTAGGTTGTTCTATAGATCTTATCTTGTTTCTTAAATTGACAAAATCATTTGGCTAGGATTTTCAAACAACTTGACGAACTCGCAACTTCACATAGAACTAATAACTCAAGTTTCCTTATTAACCGACTGTAAAAAACGTCACAAATCTATGGAATGAAGGAGTATTTTAAAAAAAAATTCTGCATATGCACAGTTAAGAATCCTAAAGCTCTAAGACTAAAAAACTCCGTGGGCCTTTTGTAGGCGAGAGGAGCTGTATATAGAGTGGGCAAGTTAAGTAGGCTTTTGTTGATTATTAGAATTCCTGTCATCATTTACTATGGTTGTGCAATAATTGATAGAGGAGCATCCCTTAGTAAAGCTTTCAATGTCTGACTCTCTATGCCGTAAACCAAAAGACTTTAACATTGCGATTTTGTCTGCAGTTCCATACAATTTATGGAATATCATATACTCCCTCCGTCCCATTATTTGTGGCTCAATTGGTTTCGGTACGGAAATTAAGAAATTACTCCCTCCGTCCCATTATTTATGTCCCATTGGGACTAGGCACGGTAATTAAGATAGTGGAGGTAAAGGTGTAAAGTTGTGGTGTAAAAGTATAAAAGAGTGGGGTCCACTTGGTTAGATTAATTGTGGTCCACTCATTTATTTACTTATTTGGTATGGGACATAAATAATGGGACAACCAAAAAAAGCAAGTGGGACATTAATAATGGGACGGAGGGAGTAGATGATAAAGTATGAGAGAGAGAGTAGATGATAAAGTATGAGAGAGAAGATGAGTAAGATAATGAGAGAGTATGAGAGAAAGATGATAAAGTAGGAGAGATAATGTAATAAAGTAGGAGAGAGAAGATGATAGAGTAGGAGTAATTTTTTACCAAATTAGGAAAGTGGGCACAAATAATGGGACACCCCTTTCGGGAAAGTGAGCCACAAATAGCGGGACGGAGGGAGTATAAGAATATGACTCATTAAAAAAGATACATTTTTATAAGCCGGGAAGATGAGGTGATTAGACAGTATATTTCTGTATAAAGATTAAAAATGAGCCTATAATATATACAGTAGAACCTCTATAATTTAATATTCGATAGATTAATAATCTCTCTACAATAATATTTTACGTCGGTCCCAACTCGGCCCAGTGTAAAAAACCACCAAATTCGATAAGACAATAAGACAATAATTTTATGAAATTTTCAATATAAATATATGGTCCCGTCAATATTATAAATTAATAATCATTTAAAATTATCAATAACACTAAGATAATTTTTGGAAATATGATTTTAGTGTTGTCTGCTTTTTCTTAAAATTAAAATTTTTTAATTAAAACTCATCTCTAACTTTTCTAATTGCATCAAAGAGTTGTTTTCTCAAATTGCAACATAAAATTGTGAAGAGTTGTAGACGCAATAAGTGTTTCATTGCGCGTAATTGGTTCCAAAGAAATTATAGTATCTTTAGTGTTTTTTTAGTGTTAATTATCAATAAATGTTAGCTATACATTGTACTTGTTTTTTAAATGGATAAATTCATTTTTTCTTAACAAATTAATTGTTGGTCCCGAGATAAACATTCAGGTGTAGAGGGGGGGGGGGGGGGGTTGGAGTGAATACACCTGAAAACACTTTCTCAACTTAAAGCGCGAACGCTTTTTTTTGGGGAAGATGTCTTTCTGAACGAGTTCGATGAGACCCGGATAAGTCGTTCCGAATCGCGTGGCAGAGTGACTGACTTCACTGAGGCTTGCTAGCTGACTTACGTCAGAATTCAGTACCGTTCAGCTGAAGTTCAGTAGAGTGCGGAAATGTGTAGGCCCAAATTCAGTTGAGTTAGAAAACGTTTTTAAGAAAACTGTTTCAGTATATTAGTACGATCTTTTAAGCTTTGCTGAAACACAGTTCAATGATTTTAAAAGATATTTGTTGTATGAACATTAATCAATGCAACAGTAAAAACAGAACACAAACAATTTTAAAGTGGTTCAGATCCAACAATCCTACGTCCACTGTCCCGAAAAGATCAGGAGGCTATTTCATTATACTGAGTTAGTCTCAGTCGGTTTGTTCACTGGACAAACACTGGTCTTGAGATTTATACTGAGCAAGTCTCAGTTTACAAGGTATCAAACTTAAGTGTTTGACAAACTCTCCAACTATGAAGGTGTCCTTTACAATAAGGACCAGTTCAGAGATGAACTCCTTCGTTCTAAGCTATATATATGGTCTGCTGAGCTTAGGTTAGAGGGAAGGGAACGAGAAAGTGGCTTCTAGAGCGACGAACGGTTAAGTATAAACTCTGGGTTTGTAGTCAGTCGCTTGGATACTAGAGGCTTATGATCTGATTCAGCTCGGTTCCCTTTGAGCAAGTATGTTGCCTTTCGCTGGAGATAACTCTATGAAGTTCTTGCGGAAAGCTTAATTCGATTCTGAGTTGCTCGTAAAATGCTCTTGTGTTCTTCGTTTTCTAGGTGAGCTTCAATCTGAAATCTTCCCTCTATTTATAGAGCAGAGATATGGATAGATCCGTTGGAGACGACGATCCATGTGTCTCTCTCTTTTGGGTAGCTAACGGCTCTTTCAAAGTATGGTGACAGAGTCCTTTCCCCCCATTTCTGGAAAGTTGTTGACTTGCGCTTTAATCAGAAAGTAGACAGCTGGCCGCTTGTCATTGGTCGAGGCTGAAGAAAGTAGGTGAGACAAACAGACTTCAAGGTAGATCTGAAGCTGACTTCTCTATACCTCGTATGACTCTGCTGATTTGACTTATGAGATCTCCTAACAGTCATAAGACTGTCTGGCCGTTGTTGGGTCTGATCTATGTTCAGTAGCATACTCCTGTTGAGTTCAGCTCTACTGAAGATCAACACTGAGTTTAGTGAACTACTCCTGCTGAGTTCAATTCCACTGACTCCGTTCGATATCGCTCCCGCGAGTCCAAGATTATCTTGAATCTTCTTCTTATGGCATCGAGGCCGATAGTCATCGAAGAACCAGCGGACAAAACTGAACGCCTGAACCATTTCGAAGGGTGTCTACTGAGTCTGAAACTCTCAGAGACAGAATAAACAATTACAACTGAATGGTTCATCAGTCAAAGTAGGGTTTTGGGATCTTCAAGTTTACTGAGCACTAGGCTACTGAATCATCTCCCAACATTAATATATTTCATTATTTCTAGATAGTAAATAGTAAAATGACATTAAAATATGATATATAGATATACTTATAACTCCAAAAAAATATCTAATTAAAATTCGGTTTCATTAAATTTATATTATCTTTAGTGTTTTTTAGTGTTCATTGTCAATAAAAGTTACCTATATCATTGTACATGTTTTTTAAATGAATACATTTATTTTTTCTTAACAAATTAATATAATTCATTATTTCTAGATAGTAAATACTAATATGATATATGAATATACTTAAAACTCAAAAAAAAAAACATCAAATTAAGATTCGATTTTGTTGATGTTCGAAAGCTCTCTCTAAATTATTATAGATAAATTAGTATATCTCTAAAATAATAAAATCTCACGGTTCCAACAATGTTAATTTAGAGATGTTTAACTGTAGTATTATACACAATTCTTACTTGATAAACATGGGGTGAGTTGCATGTTATAAATATAACAACTCAGAAATATTGACTTTAACTGCTAATATTTTTTTCATGTTTGTTATAACTATTATTCGTACCATTTCTTTCCTTTAGTCTGTTTTTATCGCCCATTCCTCTCTTAACAGAGGAAAGACAAAAAAAAAAAAAAAAAATTCACGATCCTATATGAGGTCTCCTAATCCAGAACATGTGTGGATGATAAAAATATATGGAGTCAAGGACATAGGCAATATTTTTATGAAGGAAGGGCAAAAAGTATAAACGTCTCATCCTTTCACGAATTTCAGAATGATACTTTATAATATTTGTGTTGGGATTCGGTAATAAAGAAAAGATTTGAAGATCTCAAAACCCTAGTTAAATGATGAATCTTATAATGTAATAGCTTAGTTGAGTTCAGTTTGTTAGGAACTGAGTAGGCCCGTAGAATTCAGTAGCTGATAGACTCAGTAGCATATCTGTTGTCTGTCGGAGCAACTCAGCACTGAAGACTCAATATGGTTGTTTATAACCCACTGAATGTGTGAAGGAAGTGGTTAACAAGCTGAATATCTCAGAAGAATGTCAATAGTTGACAACTCAGTAAAATGTCTAAGGTATAAGAGGAAGTCAACTCAGCATCTTTTTGGAGTTTGAACGAGCATCACCTACCATTCAATCTTGACCAAAGCGAAGCTGCCAACACTGTACTTGCACTGACATAAAAGCTGCCCTCAAGACTGAAAAAGAGAGAATCTCTACAGTAACATTCAAATTCGAGATGATCATTTTCCTTGTCGTTTTCGACACGTGGCTAGGTCTCTTCCAACAGATCTTTCCATAAGTCGAAACTACGATGAAGAGACGGGGAACTTAAAGCATTCACGCACTCAAGCTCTAGCGAACTTAAAGAATGCATAGCGAAGAACTCTCAGCTCAGAACAGACATTCTTAGTTCTTCTTTCTAGAGATTGTCTAGTTCCCATTCTCTATTCTAAACTAACCATTGTTAGATCACATGCTTAAAAAAATTGAAGGAGTTCATATTTATGAATTGTTCTTATTGTAAGAACTTCTTCTAGTTGGAGAACATCTAACCTTGTGTTTGAACCTTGTAAAGTGACTACGACTATAAGTAGAGTATCTGTCAGTGAACAGATCGACTGAGACTTGCTCAGTATAATAAATACAATAACTCCTGCTTTGTTCATGATATTGGAAGTATGATCTTGTGTATCTGCAGCACTTTAAAATTATCTATGCATTTGTTGTTTTATTGGTTTAGTGTTCATTCTGCATAAACTGATTTTCAAACACATAACTCAGATTTTCAGTAAAACCTGAATATACGCACAAGCACGACTTGAACAGATTTGATAAAAACGTTTTTCAAATAATAGATGATAAAATTCGAGTCTACAGTTCTACACATGTACGTACTGAGTTTACTGTAGATTGACTGAAGTCAGTAGATCGAATCATTCTGCCCACGCGATCAGAAAGTTAAATTTGTTAGCTGAGTCATTCAACTACCATACTCAGTAAAAGACTGACTTTCGCGTTAGAGTTAAAACTTGGACTCGGTATTCCCCGCGTTTACACCTGAAGACTCGTCTCTAGACCAACAATTTGATCATTTCTCAAGTCGATTGTCCTTTCTAGTAAATCTTAAATTATTTATAGTTGATTTTGAATAGTGTTAGGTAAATCAAAATTTCTATATAATAAGCACTAAAGTAATAAAAATCCATATAAATATTCTGGTGATTTAAAAAAAATCTTGTATGCATTAATTAAAATTAAGTTAATATACGTATTTAGCGTGCAAATACTGATATAACTTTAATTATGTATATATTCTATCTTTTATAAAGTAATAAACTATTAATAAATATCATATTTAATAAAACAAAATTACCAGTAAACGTAAATATTAAATTAAATAATGAGAATATTTGGGATATTTCATAAATAAAAATAAGGAATGGTGTTTGTCATCCCTTGCCCAAACATAACTCTGTCCTTGTGGGAGTAGATAAGGAGATGTAGAAAAATAAGAAAGACCCTATGTGACGTTATCGACCGTGTATAAAAATGGAAAAAAAATAAAAATAAACATACAAGTCTATGGGGGCATTGTATCATTAATGTAAGTGAGCCGATAGTTTAGTTCATAAATTATTATAAATTTAAATCAATCTTAACAGGAATTAAACACTGATCAATCTTAGATGATCCACTTACATAGAAGTGGGAATGCCAACTGCATTATATACATGTTTTGATTTTATTTTATTTTTATGTTGTGGAAGTCCTCACCCGCATTAATTTAGCGTCGATCATATTGTCCCCGTATAAATTTGAATAATTACCCCCTAAAATGAGGCCTTTTAAAGTGGCGAGTGAGCCAATCGTTCATATTTCAATTTTCAGACTCTTAACATGTTAATCCGTCACCAATCTTGACATTTAAACCTTTCTAGTTAAAGCAGCAGCGTAACAATATTATATCTACCGAGAAAATCTGTGAATGATCTAAGAGGAAACCAAGTAGATAGTATCTAAATTTATTTGTGTTGTAGGGGATCTAGTTGACTGAATCCATAGACCACTATTCTCTAGATGTACAAATATTTCTTAACTTGCAACTCACTAATGTGGATTCCCAAATATCTATTCCTGTTTTTTATTTTTTGGTGATGAGGGAACATATATATAACTGCTACGGGCATGTGCTGACAGTGAATTCTTGCATAGTACTCTCTCCGTCCCAAAATTCTTGTTCAATTTGCTTTTTGCACGATTTTTAAGGAGAGTTGTTAGTTGTGTGTAGATTGGTATAAAGTTGTGGGTCCCACAAAAAAGTTGTGTGTAATAATTTACTAAAAAAGGAAAGTGTACAAGAATTTTGGGACAACCCAAAATGGAATAGCGGACAAGAATTTTGGGACGGAGGGAGTAATAATTAAAGAGAGTAAACGATGTAAGTGATAATAAAATCAACGGAAAATTTTGACATTCATAAGACTTCTTTTTTTCCAAACCATGGAAATGAGACAAACCGACTAGACTACTTAATAAGTCGAATTCTTATGCTGCTAGCCTCAATATTATTGTGCTTGGTGTTTTGTTTGTTAAAATGAATCAACAAGATATTTTTAACCTTTAAGCAATAGTCTACCTACCAGTCTACCACGTTCTTATATTTATTATAAGAATTTTTTATTTAAAGTCGTGATTTTTTTTTAAGTAAATGTATGGGATCTTTAGCATTAATATTGAAAATTAAATATTTTAGTTTAATTTTAAAATTAATGTGTTTTAATCACCAAAAGTATATCAATATAAATATTTGAATTTAATCAATTTAATTGTTTAATTTTAAAGAAGCGAAGAAAATATAATTCAAACATAAAAAAACACTATTTTTGCGTTTAAAAATAGATAAGCATTTTCAAAAAACATTTGCCAATTCCTCTTTGTATTTTGTTTTTCTTTTTTTTTCAAAATAGTGTATTACTATCTTTTAATTTAGTCAGCGTATGGACCGGCCAGAATGATGGGGTTTTAAGAAAAAAAAGGTCATTGGTCGGTTGCTGGCACAAGTAATCAAGTATTGTAGAGGCCAAGGCAAATTCAGTAGATATATACTTGTTTTGATCTTTAGAATCCCATTCATCAACTAGTGTTATTGTGCAGTGATGAATTAAACCAGCAGTTGTAAAGTGTTCCATATTTGATTCTCTAAGTAGTGACTTAAAAGACTCCTCATCGTAAATAAATAAATAAATAATTCACAAGATGAATTATCTTTCTGTATAATTTATAGAATATTATAGAAAATATGATTTGTTCAAATTATACCCACATCATGTAATTTAGTTGATATTTTCATTTCTGCGTACATGATTAATCTAAAATTGATCCAGTGTTCAATCTTCATTAAAAATTAATTTAATAATAATATATAATTATTGTAGGTTATTCTTGCTAAATAAAAATCTTTAAAATTGATATACTACTTGCGAATCAGACTGAATTTAATGAGTACTGATTTGAACTGCTAGTCTTTTTTGCTTGTTTATTACGACTTGTATTTGTAAATTGTAACCACAATTGACTTATTTTCACTCTTCAGTTCGTTTTCAAAATCCACTTATTTTGATATTATTCAGTATTTCTTGCTTACATTTGATTATTGAATGAAAATACTAAACATTTTATATTTTAGAAAATCTTGTATTACTAGAATTTATAAAGTACGCCATATTTGACTCTCACAAAAGGTGGAAAGAATGCCTAATTAACTAACAACAATTTTTGTCATTATCATGATCACCATAACGGTCCATTATATAAAATTATTTTTGGTTTTCAGTGACATTCATCTTGGATTTTGATGTGAAAATAGATATTATAAATTAATATAGTTTCCTGTACAGAGCATTAATATTATGCAATATTAATATAAATAAAGGTTCTTGAGATAAAAGTTTAGTATTATGAAAAGTTGACAAGAACAATTTACTCTCTTAGTCTCAAATTTATATGTCTATTTTCTTTTTTCGCTTATTTCAAATTCTATATCTAACAACAAAATTTTGTGTCTAATTAGTTGTTTCACTAACTTTAATATGTTTAGTTAATAAAAAAGCTATTTTCTCTAACTTTTATAATAATATGTGCAATTATATCATTCACTTTTTAATAATTTACTTTAATTTGCTTAAATTCCAATACAAACATTCATCAAAGTTTCATATTATTAATTTTTTGTTAAGATGTGTAAAAATAAATAGTCTATTTGGGACGGAGGGTGTATAAAAAATCATAACGAACTTATCAAATCTGAGGGCTTATACACTATTATTTTAAAAACTGTTGTAAGCGCGCACAAATTTACGATTTATCATATATACTGTAACTATTACTGATAGGATATGCTAGATACTAGGTTGCACGGACACGGACACGGGACACGGTACGACACGGACACGGGACACGGGATACGGCATTTTTTGAAAAATTTAGGACACGACATGGGCGCTGATATAAAAAATATTAAATTATTAATATATATATATATATATATATATTTATTTACTTATTACTGATGTAAGGTAAGTAATATTTAATTATATATTTATTTACTTATTACTAATTATATATACGTGTCCCACTGTCCATTTACTTATTTAATTTTATATTTTTTTACTTTTTACTAATTTCTAACTACGTGGCCCATTCAACCGTGTCCACTACAAGACTAAATCAAAAAACGTGTCCGTTGTCCCCTTGGGATAGCAAAGTTGGTGAATGTGGGTAGGCCCGGGACCGATAGGTCCTGAGTTCAAATCCTATTGGAAGCAACTTTGTGGAGCCTGTCACCTATGGTTAGCGTAGGATGGTTGAACTCTCCTGTGTGGTTTGCAGTCTACTGCACAAGGAGCGGGGTTTACCCAGTGCGCACCGAAGGTAGCGGCTACGGGTTCCACGTATAAAAAAAAAAAAAAAAAAAAAAACGTGTCCATTCCGTGTCGGACACACAAATCGCCGTGTCCGTTCCGTGTCGGACACATAAATCGCCGTGTCCGAAAACATGTCCGTTTTTTTTTTTTTTAATTTATGGACACGTTTTTGCCGTGTCGGACACGTGTCGGGCGCGTATCCGGGCTTGTCCGTGTCCGACACAGTACGTCATGTTTTTTCGGAGTGTCCGTGCAAAATAGGCTAGATACAATTATGTGAATATTTATTGATCGTGAATTGCTATATGCTAATATGTTTCTATACTAACTTGATAATATATTTATGGCCGAAAATCATACGTCTTTTTCGACATATCACGTACACAAGTTTTCAAATTATTCGCTTGCAAATAATGAATTTTGACTTTTAAGACAGCTCACGTTGTCCTTCGAGTTCCAAATTATTTATAAAATTTGCCAAACTATTTAAGGAAAATAACATATTCCCTCCCTGTAGGCTGTAGTTCCAGATCCAGATTAAATAGCATGTCAATATTATAGTATGTGGCAACTAGCAAGTAAGTTTCTCCATTTGATTTATATGCAAATCATAAATCACAATTATAAATAAAACTAATGGATTCGGAAGAATAAACAGATCTGTAATACAATAGGACCGTATCCGCGACTTTTTAGAATCCATATCATATTAATTAGAAAGGTAAAAATAATAAAACAATATATTGTCCTTTGTTTTTGGCATAAATTGCCCGATAAGTTGAGACTTTAGAATAATAAATTATGGCACAGTTTTTCGAAGCACAACATATTTTACCCCACAGGATATTTTATCCCATTTTCTTGTGTCTCATTCGTGTCTCATTATCATTTGTAACTGTAAGCATCTCGGTGCTTATGATTTGAATTTTAGGGTAATCGTAAGCACCTAGGTGCTTATAGTTAAAATGTGAGTGGGACACAAAAAAGCGGGACAGAGGATCCGGATTAATATTTTACTACACATAAAAGGTGATGTCACTATGTCAGGAAAGTAATTAAATTATTATGTGTAGTAGTTATCAACTAGTCCTTCCGTTCCATTTATCTTGTTTTGTTTCCTTTTCAAATTATTCTATTCATTTTATCTCATTCTAAAAATGACTTTCTACACAATTAACCACTGTTTTTTTATGGGACATATCATTCACTCACAACTAGCAACTCCTTGTAATATATGTGCCTAAAATAAAAGAGACAATTTAATGAGACGGATAGAGTAATAAAAAAACTTGATTCAAGATCTGAGCAAATCACAGCCATAGTCGCATGCTAGCTATATATAGTTGGCAACCTTATTCAACCTTATATTTTATCAAATATAATTTGATAAAAATTATATTTGATTAAATTATGTAGATGTTTGTGTAATACGAAAAATTAAATAACAAACGTAGGCTGTTGTTGGCAATAAATTGTGGCGGCTCCAAGTTTTTATTCAAGCATGGAACTATGCATAGTGAACTATCAAATTCAGTTTTTTCGGAGTTTTTAGTTTATCGTACTGTGCAATTATTAGTAGAATTCATTGATCCCAATTAGAGCTTCAGATTATGTATAGTAATTTTTTTTTATCTTTTCATTTCAATTCTTAAATCTTAACCGAGAAAGATAAATGGTGTGCTTTGTATGCTGGTTATTCTTCTCGATTGATTTCAGAATCCCCATAATTTTATTTGCTTGGCTGAAAATATACAATTAGTAGTTGAACTTTTAGATTGATAATAACGTGGGTTGCGTTTGCACCGTTTTTATCGTAGCATGAACATGCCATATTTGACTTGCACACAAACGAAAATGACACGTGGAGAAAAAAAAATTAGTTTTGTCAAAGATTTGATTTCATAGTCGAGCGAATCAGAACCACAATAGGCTAGTATATATAGTTGGCCACCTTATTCAGATTTTATCATTCAATCCTCTAAACCTCAAAACCATATACAGCGTTCTGCTAAGCTTTGCCATATCTTCAATTAATCGAAAATGGTGGCTTCTTGCAACGGACAGTACGAGTGGGCGGAGGAAGTTAAGAGATTCGACGATACAAAAGCAGGCACCAAGGGTCTGGTGGATGCCGGAGCTACGGAGATACCTCGTTTCTTCGTGCACCCGAAGGAGAAACTCGACCTCCATCCGCGATATGAAGGGCCGCCACTGGAGCTACCCGTGATAGACTTAGAGGGCACCGAGAGCGGCGGACTGAGGCGGAAGGATGTGGTGGAGGCCATCCGCAAGGCTGCCAAAGAATGGAAACCTTAATTATAGTGAACCACTTGGAGGGCACCCCCTAAATAATGAAATAATATATGGTGGAGGTGAAGAAGTAAGTGATAGTTTAACTCCACTTGTTCCTCTCGATACATCCGACTCACCTATGGTTCGAGATTTTACGGACCTTTCGAAGTGGCATCTCGTGTGGGTAAGGTTGCTTATAAGTTGACGTTACCCCCGTCGGCCCGCATTCATCCTGTTTTTCACATAAGCCAACTCAAGCCGGTGGTCGGTAACCATCCAATCGAAAATAATCTGCCTTCTTCGCTTGAGATGGATGTTGGGGACGTCTTCGAACCGGAATCCGTTTTACGTTGGCGTAAACGTTCCACACCATCCGGGTCATGCACGGAAGTGTTGATTCAATGGCGCGGGCAACCGGCGGAAGATGCTACTTGGGTGGATAAGGAGGAGATTGAAGCTCAATTCCCATCTTTTAGCCTTGGGGACATGGCGGTTCTCGAGCGGGAGGGAGTTGATGTGCAGTGTTCTAGCGACTCCGAGAGGCAACGTGAGCATGGAAGCGAGAGGCAATGTGTGCATGGAAGCGAGCCAAGGGTGGAGATGGATCAACAAGATCATCGGGCCGGTCCGTGGAAGTTTTACGTACGAAGAGGGAGAAGAGTTGGGCCGGACGGGAATTAGGGTTTTATATTAGGGTTGTGTTTATGTTTGGGTTTACTTATTTTTGGCGTAAGTTTATCTTTCGTAATAAGGGCTCTATTTTAGGTTGGTTCTATTTTTATGCTAGGGTTATATGTTGCTTGGAGTAGTATATATAGGGAGTCGTAGTAGTCTCGTTGATTATCTCGGAACCTCGTTGTCGGTCTCGGGGACTCGAATTGTTCTCGTTTTATTTCAATTGAAGTATCCTTAATTTCGATTATACTCGTATCCTTTTGGATTTGTGTTATTCCACATTCTGAAATCCAACGTGCATCATATTACTCAGGAATCTAATAAGATGTTAATTAATTTAAGCTGTCAGTGAGTTTAATTAATTAACGGATATTTCTATCTTAAATACAGGGATCGATTAAGTCTAAAATACAAGCCCATGCTCAAGTTGGGATAAATGGATAAGTCAACATGAATTCTCTAGTGGAATGAATTTGTATTTGTTAATTAATTTCGCTTTGGACTGAGTATAGATAATTAATTAATTTGAGACTCAACTAGGACCTAAAATATAGACTAGGACTAATTGTTGATGACTGGACTTTAGAAAGATGAAGGAGGCAGGTGAAGAAGGATCAATGCAGATGACTAACTGCATTTTGTTAATACTAGCAGGTTGAGGTATGTAGCTCTATTTTGTTAATACTGGAAGACAAATGACTTGTTTTATTTTGTAGGTTGAAATATGTAGCTCTATTTTGTTAATGCTTGAAGGCTGATGACTAGTCGTATTTTGTCACTTTTGTGTTCAATGATTCCATTATAATCAATTTTTGAACACTATAACAACATTGCCCATTTTGTAGTGGGAATCCCTTCTACAGGGGCTTCTCCAAACATTATAACCACACCGCACATTTTGTACATATACTTTTTAATGGGAATGCATGATGCAAACAGGGGCCTCCCTCAAACATAGTGTTCAAATAGTTAAGAATGAAGCATGCAACAATTACGAGCTTAACAACAATTAGCAAAGATAGATATGTCAATTTTACTTATTCAATCAAGACACATATCTCCTCTCAATTACCAATCATAGATTTGAATGTAGATTGTATAGTGTGAGCAAATTATTATTTGAAAACCCCAACACCCAACATCCACAATGAGTTCTATTAACTTAAGAAAATGTAATCAAAACATAAGGATGCAAAAAAAGAAATTAGTCCAGGAAGCTTCTCAAAAAATCGAAGAATCTTGGAAGCCAAATTCGTAGTATCGTCAGGACCTCTTAGCTTCTCCAAGGATCGAGCGTCGCCTCCTTCCTCTCACTCTAATTACCCGTCAATGTTTGTAAACTAGTTGCCGACGAGTCCATGTCATCAACGGCACCGCTGACCACCTTTTTGCAGCTCCACTGACCACCTTGTTGCAGCTCAGATCTGATTCTTCCTCGACTATATCATCCTCCATTTAGATATATATGGATTATTAATTTTAAAATATAACAAACTGGCATTAATATAATACAATAGTTTCCGATTTCCATCACAATTATTTCTCATTGATATGAATTACTTATTGTAAATAGATCTATTATATATATAAATGTCATTATATGCAAATCTTAGAGCATCTCCAATGCATCAGCTTTGGAGATGGTCTTAGAGGTTCAAAAACCTAGCTGTGTAAACTCAATAAATAGAGTTCTATAACCATTATAATTGTACCCTTCTCATTCTCGCTCTTTTTTCTTATTTTATAATTCTATCTAGTTTATAACACTACTAATAGTTTTAGCATAAAACAAATTATTAATTATAAAAATTATGAAAAAAATACGAGCAAAAGAGAAGATAGAGAAGATGGAGCAAAAGTTATTAAGTGATATTCTAATTGGTGGAAATAAGTTACTTTGACAAATAATTTTATAATGAGATAATAACTTTTTTTTTATAATGCTATTTTGACAAAAAAAAATTTAAACATCACTTTAGCGTGATTTTTTTGGTTTATTAGAACTACTATTTGTACAGGGTAGCGACCCATTACCTTAACGACACAGAATTGTAGGCCCCCGAAGTTAGCTAGCATCGGTCGATCACTTCTTTTCAGTTCATTCTAGAATCCTATAACGACATATTTCTTATTATACATTTTGTACACTGATTCGTGGACTATGTGAAACATGCCAAATTTGACTTTCACTTAACATTTAAGTTGTTGAGCTTTATAATTATCCTTATTATTTAATTTATTATCTTTTACTCCCTCCGTCAGCTTGATTTGTCTTGTTTTCCTTTTTGAGTTGTTCCGTTTGATTTGTTTTGTTTCTTAAACTGAAAAATAATTACTATACAAACTCTAACTTTTTTTTTGTGGGGCTTACCTCTCTACACACAACTAAACACACATCTTAATCTCCGTGTAAAAAAGAAACAAGAGAAGTCGGGCGGGACGGAGGGAGTATATCAAATTTTTTTGACAAAATAGGTGTTTATTTGGAACAGTTTACCGTCAGCAGCTTATAGCTTTTAGTTCGTGTGCAAGTATTTGGAACATCCAACTTAAAGCTGAAATTCTTTACTAAGGGCTTGAAAATGGAGAAGTTGCTTAAGCTGCACCCAAGCTTACAACTTATGAATTTTTCGGACAAACTTAGCCTTAATAAATTTGTCTAATTCCTAAATTAACCTAACCCTAAAATTTGTGAAACTTCCTACTATCTTATTTAGAGGCTTTATCAAATTTATACTTTGTTCGTACGTACACAAATTTCAGCTCTACTTGTACATATAATATACGTAACTCTATTTTATATATAATATGAGACTTTAGACTAACATAACACTAAATCCAAGCGCAACTTTTATCTCAAACATAAGTCATATTACAAAAGTCACATTAGCTTATGCATAATTATTATTTTGTACCTTGTTTTGATATAAATATGAGTTAATACAAAGTAATATTTAACATATACTCCCTCCGTCCCGCCTGACTTGTCTTGTTTTTTTTTTTATGTTGTCCCGCTTGACTAGTCTTGTTTCTTAAAATAAAAAATAATTACTATACAAACTCCCACTTTTTCTTTGTAGAGCATACCTCTTTACACACAATCACTCACTCATCTACACACAACCACTCACTCATATTAATCTCCGTACCGAAAAGAAATAAGAGAAGTCGGGCGGAACGAAGGGAGTAGTAGTTATTATCTGATATATTTATGTTGATATGATTTAATAGGAAATCATATATAATATGTACATTAATTTAATCTTTTATAATATTAGATCGAAATTATAAAATAAACAATGAACATATAATAGGAACAACTTATCAATTTTATTTATTTATTATAAATTACAATTGTTATTAAAGGCATAACAGATATTTCCTTTAAAAGGTAAAAATCAGCTACTTCTATCCATAGCATTTCCCAATATTATTTTTTCCACTTTCAGTAGGTTTCAACACCTCTTTCCAAAAACATACTGATTCTCAAATAAGATGTTTTTAAATACTTTTAACACTTATCAATAAGTTTCAGTTGTTGAAAGGCAAATTAACAAATTTAACCCTTAAAGATGTCGTTTTTGTTGTTTTGGACTCATGCCAAGATATTATTTTTTAGTGTTTTGATCACCAAACAATTTACGTTAGTGATATTTGTTGTTTTGGACTCATGCCAAAATATTATTTTTTGGGGTTTTGATCACCAAACAATTTACGCTAGTGAAATTAGTTCCCTTTTAGTTTTTTGTTACGTTGATCATTAGTTAATAATTTTTTAAAATAATTAAAATGCGAAGGACAATTTTGAAATTAAAAAAATATTAGGACTAATCTACAATTAAAAAAAAACTTAATGACCTGTTTAACAAAACAAAAAAGATTGAGAACTAATTCCAGTAGTATGCTTCGTTGGGTGCAAAGACTTTTGTGCAAGTATTTTGTTTGTATCCTGGAAATGGTATAAATCATGATGTTATTCATGACATTGAGCAACCCTCTACTTACCATATTTCATCATCTCGAAAACTTATTTTCAATGGGTAAGATCATAAAAAATTAAATATAACTTGTTATGACACGTAACAAGAAATTTATCGTTTGAAGTGGGAACTAACAGAATTTTGAGTCAGAAACATCAACTTTTTCGGAATAATTTAGTCTTTCTTCTTTGAAAAATATGATATCCATTTTTAATTTAGTCAGCATGCACCGGCTACAATAAAAGTAAGTAAATAATAGTCCGTGGGCGGCTGTCGACAATCAGTATTGCATATCTTCGACAATCAGTATTGCACGAGATATGCAAGTTTAGTTGGCACTTGACATGCCCTCGTATTTTTATACCAATAAAAAATTAATTACTTTTTAGTCTCGATCCCCATCATGCAGTACTAATATCTTTTAATTTGTAAAGCATTCCATATTTGACTCTCAACGTAATGAATCAAAAGAATTTTACATTGCGATTTAATTTCTGGCTGACTAATTACCATACGATCATATTATTTATTGATTACTATACGCCTTAACTATATAATGACTGCACATTATTTCATAGAAAGAATCATATTTTTGAATGACTAAATGAATGATACGATTGTTTTGAAACAAATTAACATATGTAGTCATCTAACATTTTATAATTCTAATGATGTTGCGTAATCTTTTTTCTTTTTTTCTTTTTTTTTTGTGTATATTGATTGCATGGTCACCAAATATTTTATTATTGTGATGTTAAATTATTAATCCTTCCGTCTATTATATCGTTAGTTACAAAATATCATTTTCTCTCTCTTTAAACCGAAGGTCCAGTAACCTCTTCCTCAGAGTTTTTTGTGACTCCTTGAAAACGCATGAATCATATTCATATCTGATGTATATATATCAAAAACTTTCTAATAAAATTCGTGTAAAAACTGATTGTATAGAAGAATTAATGCGATGCTTACATATAATGAAATAATTGCGTTGTAACATGAAAGTTGGAAATACTTCTGGAACTCCAAGGCCATCCGTGTAATGTTATGGCTGGCCTTCTGTGACACACTGACACTGTTATTTCTTTCTCCTATGATGTTTTTTATGGTTATATATGAGTGTGTGGCAGGAGGTTTAAATGTGAACAGTCGGTTAATGTGTGAACGTGTGAATAAATCTATGTATTTGATTTTGTGGATTAAATGGTCTGATTTTATTAAAATATTTTTTCAATTAAAATTGCTGAACTGCACTTATAATATATTGCTACTGCACGTAAAGGCTAATAAATAATTTTTCATTTAAATAAAGTATTCATAACATAAATCAAGATATTCATAACCACATCTTGATTTACACTGATATTATTTCCCATATTTTTCAACATATTCAACAACTGATTCGCTCTATAAATGAAACCTTAATTCGTAAGAGGTTTCGTTAATCATCATATTAAATGATGGATAATATTGAACAATTTTATCGTGCGGTAGTATTATAATTACAATTATTTAAGATTAGTTATATCATATTTTTTTAAATAAATAGCATTTTGATTGTGAATAATGTGCAGTTTAATTGTGAATAAATTATCATTCGATTGTGAATAAAGTGCAGTTCAATGATAAATCGTTGTATAGAAAAACATAAAAAACATCAATATTATTAAAGTGCATTACATTGTATGTTCGGATTTAAATGAAGTTGTTTTGGGACAATTTTAGATAGAACTTTTAACACGGTCGTAGTTCTCTTCGTTCGCGGTGGAGGGCTCCAACGGAACTTTCTAAGAAAGGACGACATCCATTCGTGAGTTAAAAGATGAAAATTTCTGGATTTTGGACAAAGAATAATGATATTGTGGCGTAGAAATATAGATCGTTTGTATACGAATGGGCAGATTTGATTAGTGGTGATTTTTTTGGATAGATTGTATTTACACCTAGATTAGTGGGAGGAGGCTATTTAAAAAATCTTAGCATTTATAAAACATGTCAAATTTACCCTTGAGTGCGATTGATTACTCTTTCAAGTGCAATTCGCTACTTTACAAATCAAATTAAATCTAAATCGTTTAGTAATTAAATTAGATGATCACGGTCTGTTCTTATATTAAATCTAAATCGTTTAGTAATTAAATTAGATTGATTACTCTTTCAAGTGCGATTGATTACTCTTTCAAGGCATTATCAATGAGACGGAAAGAGTATAAAACTCGAAGCGACTTGTATTTACCACATTCGTATACCTTTATGTGTACTTCACCTTTGATCCTTCTTATCTTATGAAGGGAAATTCATTAAATTCTTCTTAGCTGAGAGGCTAATTGATTATGCAATGTAAAATATATTTTATTTACTGACTTATAGTTTGTAAGTTAAGTAACACGAATATTTGATTAAATTATGTAGATATTTGTGTAATACAAAAGATCACTAATGAGATCACCTGTCCAATAAATTCCTATCCAATTGATGTACGATTCAAAACGACGTAGTTTTGTATTAAAAAACTACAAATTAAAAGAATAAAAATTGAAAAAAGGATTTAATAAATAATTAAAGAGTGTATTTTTTAATACAAAACTACGTCGTTATAAATCGGATATTAATTCGATATGGATTTATTGGACATGTGATCTTATCTCGAAAGATCAAATAAGAAACGTGGGCTGTTGTTGGCAATAAATTGTGGCGGCTACAATATGCAAGATATTTAGCTAAATTTTTTAAATCTCATCTCATAGGGAACTATCAAATTAAGTTTGTAGTTGAACTTTTAGATTGATAATAACGTGGGTTGCGTTTGCACCGTTTTTATCGTAGCATGAACATGCCATATTTGACTTGCACACAAACGAAAATGACACGTGGAGAAAAAAAATTAGTTTTGTCATAGATTTGATTTCATAGTCGAGCGAATCAGAACGTCAATAGGCTAGTATATATAGTTGGCCACCTTATTCAGATTTTATCATTCAATCCTCTAAACCTCAAAACCATATACAGCGTTCTGCTAAGCTTTGCCATATCTTCAATTAATCGAAAATGGTGGCTTCTTGCAACGGACAGTACGAGTGGGCGGAGGAAGTTAAGAGATTCGACGATACAAAAGCAGGCACCAAGGGTCTGGTGGATGCCGGAGCTACGGAGATACCTCGTTTCTTCGTGCACCCGAAGGAGAAACTCGACCTCGATCCGCGATATGAAGGGCCGCCACTGGAGCTACCCGTGATAGACTTAGAGGGCACCGAGAGCGGCGGACTGAGGCGGAAGGATGTGGTGGAGGCCATCCGCAAGGCTGCCAAAGAATGGGGCTTCTTCAGCATAGTGAACCACGGCGTTCCCTTGGAAGTAATGGACGCCATGATGGAAGCCGACAAGCGATTCCACGAGCAGCCGTTGGAGGAGAAGAAGGTTTTCTACACAACCGAATGGAACAAAAAGGCAAAGCTCAACAGCAACCTTCCAGTCTCGGAAGATATTCCGGCTTGCTGGAGGGATATCTTGTCAATTGTATACACAAATGACAAAATTGACCCCCAAGAGATCCCTTCAGCCTGTAGGAAGGAAGTGCTGGAGTATGGGAAATACATGGTTGGGCTGAGGGTAATTATGGCAGAGTTATTCTCCGAAGCCCTGGGACTCCCCACTGATTACATGTTGAAAAATGAGTACATGACCAGCCAGTCCATGTCATTGCTCTACTACCCAGCTTGTCCGGAGCCTACAAAGACCTTGGGATCTCCGAAGCATTCCGATACAACTATCCTAACCCTACTCATGCAAGACAACTTGGGAGGCCTCCAGATGCTTTACGACAACCAATGGGTGGACGTCCCTCCAGTTCGCGGAGCTCTTATTGTCAATTTCGGAGATCTCATGCAGGTACTAACTACCTCGTTACTTATAATGTTATGCATAGCTCTTTTTATTTACAACTTCGAAGTTCTCATGAATATATATATATATATATATATATATATATATATATGCAGATGATTAGCAATGACAAGTTCATAAGCGTGAAGCACAGAGTGTTGTCCCAATCTGTGGGGCCGAGGATCTCTGTGGCAACTTTCTCAACTCCGAGCCTTTCAGCGGCTGGCAAGCCGTTTGGTCCCATCAAGGAGCTTGTGTCCGATCAAAGTCCAGCCCTATACAGAGAGTTCATGTTCAGAGAGTACATTGACTATTACAAGACCAAAGGCGCTAAATTTGGCTCCGCCCTCGATTATTACAAGATCATACAATAAATTACGAAATTAGCTTGTAACTTCGTGTGCTGGCGTGCTTTTATGTTTGTTGCAGTATGTAATATGTATGTTTTGATTCGTATAGCAAAATAATTGATGTACTTGTATACGTTTGCCTTTTGCCCTTTCTTTGTACTTAATTAAGATTAAGATTCTTCATCATATCAAAGCATCGCCAAAATTAACAATGCAAATGCATATATTAAAATAATTTTGGACTTCGAGAATAATACTATGAATGCATGAATTGTAGTTTATCAATTTATCTTTATATTTACGTAGATATTCTTCTAATCAAACACTATGACTTCTTATGGTCTTCTTGTTTCAGAGGGATGTATTTATGTTTTCAATAAATTGTACTCCCTCCGTCCCGGATGAAACGTCCTCTTTCTTTTCGGCGCGGTAATTTATGCGGTGTAATTTAGAAGTAAAGAATGGTGACCCACTTGTACTTTAGAGTAAGGGGAGTGAGTAGGTGTGTAGTAGTGGGTAGATTAGAGTAAATGTTTTGGGTCCCACATAAGTAATTAGATGACTAATTATTTCCAAAAAAGGAATAGGGGCCATTTCATCTGGGACACCCCGAAATAGAATAGGGGACGTTTCATCCGGGACGGAGGGAGTAATATTTGTGAATTAGTTATACATATTCGCCAATTTTAAGTTAATCTTTTCATAAATAAAATACTTCTCAATTGAGACGTAGAAGTGAAATTAAACAGAATATGCCTTATACTAAAATATGTAGAAGTTCTCACATGTTTATTTCTCTAGTAATAAGTGTCGTCTTGGTGGTCGCTGTTGACACCAAATAATCCTGCAAAATTGCTAGAACTCAAATTAGTATAGCAACAGGTATCGAACACAGGGAACAGAGTATTTTAGACCTAAAATTCCTATTAATCAAGGTTTGGTTAGCGACCACGCAAGTTTTTGAAATTTTCTAAACTAAAACAAAAGAAAGTAAATAGTAGGAATTAAACACAAAGTAAACTTATGCAAATAAAACGGGTCCACCAAGATGATTCACACATACAATCGATCATTGACACTATTAATTAATTAATCCCCTTAAATCAATTAGTTGTAGGACACCGTAATTAAACTAACACATCCCCTATTCGCCCTTAATTATTCGGTAATCGTCTTGGTGGACATTGAAACGACTACTTCTCTAAATTAGATGCAACCTACGTTGGTGGACAATCAATAGATTTAACACCTAATCAGCTTTAATAACTAAGGAAACCCAATTTAGGAGCCTACTCGTATGGTGGGCATCTAATAGTCTCCTACCAAATTAATCCTATTGTCCTAAGAACAATTGTGCTACTTATTTAGCCTTATCCCACGAGAAACGATGAAAGTACTAAATTAGCTATGAATTAAACTAACCTAGGGTGATCAAGCCTAAATTAATTAATCCAATTAATTAACTTAGATTAATTCAGAACCTAAATGATTAATTTTAAAGCCCTAGTCTCACGAAATAATGGTGGTGTGTGTTTCACATCTCGCCGGCCCTAAAAAGACTTAGCCACGCATATCGGCCCGACCGGCCAAGGGCACCGATTTGTTGGGACGTAACACAAAACATGCCGAAAATCAAGAAATAATTACGCACGTAAATCTAAACTATTACGAATCAATCGAATACGAATTAAAACGAATTTAAACCTAAGGAATTGGAAAATACCAAATTAAGTCTTCAAATCATCCAACGGGAAATAAGTACGGAAGCATCCAAATTCGGAAACGGAAACGAAAGCAAGAACATGTTGTTTTCTCCAAATCTAAACTACGAACAACGGGAACAATTTCCGAAATATCAAATCTGAAAATCGAACTAACTCCCTCGGCCTCGATCACTCCTTCTCGGCTCCGGTATCTCTCTCGGCTTTGGTCTCTCTCCTCGGCGTCAATCTCTCTCTCTCGGATTTCGGTTTTGGATGGTGAAGAATTATGATGATGAATGGCGTGAATGAGTATCAAGAATATTTCGGTGTGTAAGCGTATGAAGTCGCGGCGCCTCTCTCCCTTGAATATATATATGGCTTATCCCCTCCTTGTAGAATTAGGTCTTTTAAGTATGGAAAGATATAATATAAAGTATATTATATATTAAAATTCTTTCCATACTTAATCTTCCCTTATAATTTCTTCCGGATTAAGCCTATATTGCCTTTAATTTGCATCCGCCACATCAACGCCTCGTCACCGCCACATCATCATAAGAATCTGCCAAACAACACCAAAACGCAATCCAATGGCCAAAGTGGCGCCAAAATAAACGGAATATGGATAGTACGAATTTAGACCTATCAAACCTCCTTACACTTAGACTATACTTGCCCTCAAGTATAAGGAAAACCAAAGTATACGTACTATCCAAATTCCATCAATCCCCAAAGACTCAAGACTCTAAAATAAAAAGACAAGGACGAAAATAAGACAAGGAAAAGACAAGACAAAGACAAGAAACAACACGAGGACAAGGACAAGAACACAACATGAAACAAAGAAAGAAGCAGTACCAATCATATCCGTAATCTCCACACTCAAAGAACTAGCAAAACATGTCAAACTATGCAAATATGAATCACATCTAACAAGTAGAGTTGCAAATTTAAGACAAAGCAATCAAATATCAACTTGGTCAAAAACCCTAAGCAAAAGTGGATTATCCTCACGGTTCACTCAACACTCTCTAATTTAAGTCTGGTCAAGCCACTCAAAGAACATAGTCCATCTGTCACGATAAAAAATTGTCACAACTGCAATATCAAGGAGGTATTTCTTTTTTGGTTGTAATGGGGCTTAGGACATAGACAATTTTTTGTTGGTAGGGGTCCTAAGGGTTCTAAGCTCCACAAATGTGCATCAATGTCATGCATGTAATACTTGCTAAATTCGAGATAATCAAAGATGGAAAATCAATGCCTACCATAAAAGAACATCATATAAGCTGCTACAAAATTATTCACGTGCACCCCTTCTAAAACTGTTTCATTTTTTTTTAAAATTTGAAACAGCATATTACACACGAAAATCCGGGTACAAAAATCGAATTGACCTTAAATAACGCTATTAATATACAATTCCGGTCAACTATTATTTTGTAACAAGCAAGTACGATAGCAAGCAAAATCGGTAGGCAATATAATAAGATCAAATCTCAAATAAGCTTGTAAAACATACAATAACATGGGAAAAGAAAAGCTAAAAAGGCCTCGGTTTGTATTTTCTGACTAAATCAAAGGATAGGGCAAGGCTTAAATTAGCTCACTAGGGGATAATGCAAGGTTGGAAAATATTGTCGCGGCTAAATGGCTCAATCCCTAGTGCCTCCTATCACTTATCACAAGTAGCTCACTTTTATTCCAACTTCATGAACAAACACTCTTAATGAAATTAGTACGAAGTTTCCTACTTTAAAGGCTCAAGTCTAATATACGGAGTGTGTGTAAAATTCGATCCACAATTTACTTATTATTCGTCATCCCAAATTACATACAAATGTGCACCAAGTCCTACTCTTCACAACAACTATATGCTTGCATATTGAAACATAAAGCACAAATCAAACATGCTTAAACAAAGAACAAGAGTGCATCAACAACTTCAATTTTTGGCATGCTTCGACGACACAAAAGAAAGGACGACACAAAGTGAAACGACGTAAAGACATCCCTCCTTACACTTAAACCCTTGTGTGGCCTCACTCAAGAAAATAAAAAAGGACAGAGAACATGACAAAAAACACAAAACAAAGAACCCCTCCTTACACTTGATCGTTGCAAATGAGCAAGTAAAGGCAAAACCAAACATAAACACAAAAACAAAAGCACAGACTCAAGGAACAAGAAAATAAAAATAAAACAAAAAGGGGGGAAATAGCGTCACCTATCGCCCGGAAGCGGAAGGCGAGAGAGAACCGTGCGCTCCAAATCATCAAACCGCCGCCGAAGAGCAACAACCTCGACCCTCAGCACCTGGACCGAATCGATAGGAACCTACGAACCTACATGGGGAGCAGCACTCGGGACTCGAGGTCCCGGTGGATAAAATCTAACAACACCATTAGGCTCCCTATAGCAAATCCGGACATGGCCCATCAACTCAAGGTCGAACAAGGGGGGAGGAGATAACCGAGTGAGCAGAGAATCATGAAATATGACAAAATTACGTGCAAGAAATATAGCATAGAGATGACAAAGTGTAAGATGCCTAGCCACATGACTAGCAATATCACTCATGATACGAGCTACCCAATAACCGAAATCAACCCGCCGTCCCGTATACATGCACCACATAAAATAGATATCATTATCCGTGACAGTAGTAAAATCAATCCAACGCCCAGTCAGATTGTGGCAAATAAACTGATGGCACATACGCAAAACAGGATCAGCAACATATGAAATATCAGATAGAGAGGGACGAAAAAGCTGGGGATCAGCAGGAGCAATCAGAGACCAAGCATTCAAAGAACCAATATAATCACCAAGAGCAGAAGGTACACCACGAGGTGTAGCAAAGATAAGTGTCATCATCCAAATCCTCTAAAGACACAAGCCCCTAACCGGGTAGACCACTCGACCAAAGACAAACTCATAAAAGACACCAACAATACGAAACGATATACTTTTTACATACACATCATTCACATTCGTAAAAGAAAATGTATTGAAAAATTCAGCAGTCAGAGCATGATAACATGGATGATGATGAGACTCAGTCAACCAAAGCCAACCTATGCGGCGAAAATACTCGTAAAATGTACCGTGGACGCCCGTAGAGCGGAGGAAGCCATGATCGATAATGCGACCATTTCGGAATCTCTTGCTGCACCGAGTATAAGCACGATGTCGGTAAGGCTCCTCCTCAAACGTGGCCACAGCACGCACTACATCTGCATCCGGAAAATGCAAGACAATGAGATTGCCGTATGCTGCCGTCGACGGGAATGAGGACGACTTGGCAGAGTCCGCAAGGGATAACTGCTCTAGAGAGAGCTCCTCTTTGTTAGTGGATGGCGCATAATCGGACTCGTCCGAAGGTAAAGCCGAATTGGCCCCAACTTCCTCGATCTAATTTACGCCATCATAAAACAGCGTCGACATGTATGGAATCGGCTCCTGGAGAAAGGGGAATCGATCATAGAGATCGGGATTAGGATAGGCGGCCTCCGGCACCGACCAATCAACGTCAGCGGACGGAGAGGCGGCGGCCTCTTCTTCGGTGGAGTGGGCAGTGGCGGTTGAGGCAACATGGGGGGCGACGGCGTCGTCTTCAGCAAGGGAGGCAGCGGCGGCGGGCTCGGCATCGTCAATGAGGAACGGGCCAGTGACCGTGGGGTGCAGAGTGCGATGGATCCGGCCGGTGCGACGCGGCGGCCGCCGCGAAGAGGAACCAGCCGCGGTTGTCGACAGCGGAGACTCATCCAATTGGCTTTCGAACTTTGATTTCTTCTTCGGAACCATTAGCGTCGAGTTGGGCAAGGGGATTTGATGGGATTTAGGATGAATTTCAAAAAATTGAAGAGAAATTGAAGAAGAAAATGTGGGGGAATCAATATGAAGAAGAAAAGAAGAGAGTGGGGAAGTAAAAACGATTTGGGGGAAAAGTAATTTTTTTTTGCCAAATTCTCAATACTTATGAAAATTGCATAATGGCCCCTAGGAAGAAAACAAAACATATCCCAACTCCAATTCTTCGACAATTGTGTCCCCGTTTCGACTCCGTTTTTAATCGCCTCCTTACACTTAAGCTCTTTGACATCCTTCATAGCCTAGATCTGGAAAAACAACACAAAAAACAAAGACGAAACAAAAAATAAATCAAAGGACAAATATGGAAATACAAACCGGGTTGCTTCCCGGTAGCACCTCTCTTTATTGTCTTCGGCTAGACTCCATCTAAAAATCAAGAATAAGTGGGAACGGACAAGCTACGCTCATCCACGACCTCCAACATCTCAGCAACATGGTAGAGTTTCAGATGGTGGCCATTGACGGTGTATTCTGCATTAGAGTCCAATTTAGAAATCATCACTGCTCCACTTTTCGACACAGACCGAATCCGAAAAGGGCCGATCCAACGCGAACGGAGCTTGCCCAGCATGAGACGGAGGCGTGACTAATACAATAGCACCAATTGGCCTTCCTCAAAGCTCTTAGTACGAATATGCTTGTCAATACATGCCTTGGTACGATCTTGGTACCGTATTGTAGTGTCATAGGCCTCACGACGGATCTCCTCAAGCTCTGGCAGTTGATATTTCCTCTCTTTCGCACACTCTTGTAGATCCATATTAACCATGTTAACAACCCACCATGCCTTGTGCTCCAATTCCACGGGTAAATGGCAAAGCTTCCCAAAAATGAGCCGATACGGAGACATACCTAAAGGAGTTTTGTAAGCAGTACGGTAGGCCCATAAAACATCATCTAACCTCAAACTCCAATCCTTCCTAGAAGGATTCACGGTCTTCTCAAGTGTGGCTTTAACTTCCCTATTGGAAACCTCGGCTTGCTCATTCGTTTGTGGATGGTAGGGCGTAGAGCCACCATGCTTGACACCATATTTCTTCATGAGTGCTTCTATAGTGTGGTTGTAAAAATGGCTTCCTTGATCACTAATGATGGTCGTCGGCACTCAAAATCTGCTAAAGATGTCAGATCTAAGAAAACCTGCAACCACTTTAGAGTAATTAGTCTGTACGGCCTTAACCTCGACCTATTTAGACACGTAGTCTACGACAAACAAAATGTATAAGTTATCGCATGAGCTTGGGAACGGACCTATGAAGTCCATGCCCCACACATCAAAGATCTCACAGAAGCGTAACGACTTTTGGGGCATTTCATCCTTCTGGATATGTTGCCGGTCATTTGCCAACGTGTACATGTCTTGCAGAAATTGTAGGGGTCGAGGTTTAAGGTCAGCCAGAAAAAACCTGCATCCAAAACCTTTATGGTAGTATGTTTTGGACCAAAGTGTCCACCATAAGGGGACGAATGACAATGATGAAGAATCTCACCTTGTTCTGCTTCAGGAATGCAACGGCGAATTACTTGATCCACTCCCATCTTCCACAATATTGGAGAATCCCAAAAGTATTGTTTGCATTCACTCTACAATCTCTTCTTTTGGGCATGTGTGAAGTCGGAAGGGAGCTGCTTGGAAGTCAAGTTATTAACTATGTTAGCAAACCAAGGGAGTTTAGAAAGCTTACCCAAGACATTTAGCCATTCTGGAGCAGAATCGGCTGGTCTGGCCAGTTGGAGCCCTGGCTGAGTAGTGACTGAAAAACACTGAGCAGAGACCTGTCTGGCCAGACGGGCCAGACTGGAGACAGATTCGGGAACAACATATAGATACTCCTCGGGAAAAGTCTCCTTAATTGATTCTTCATCTTCCTCTTGGATCAAACGACTTAGATGGTCTGCCACTTGATTTTCTGCTCCCATTTTGTCCTTTACCTCCCAATCAAACTCTTGAAGTAAGAGTATCCATCGAATCAAACGAGGTATGGACTCCTTCTTGGATAGAAGGTGTTTGACGGCAGCATGATCAGTGTAGACCACGATTTTGGAACTAGTAAGATCGGTACTTGTCGAATGCGAAGACAATAGCAAACAACTCCTTCTTTGTGGTTGAATAATTGCATTGAGCCGGGTTAAGTGTCTTCGAAGCATAATAAATCACATGGCTCTCCTTACCATTTTTCTGCCCCAAAACTACTCCTACTGCCCGGTCGGATGCATCACACATGATCTCAAATGGCTTATTCCAATCGGGAGGCTGCATTATTGGGGCTGTGGTGAGCTTCTTCTTAAGGAGGTCGAAAGCCTCCTTACACTGTTCATCAAACATGAACTCAACATCTTGTTGTAGAAGCCTTGTGAGTGGTTGAGCTACCTCTACAAAGTCTTTGATGAAACGCCGATAAAATTCGGCGTGCCCCAGGAAACCTCGGATCTCCTTCGCAGATGTAAGGGGCGGTAGCTTCGCAATCAAGTCAACTTTGGCTTTGTCCACTTCAATCCCTCGGCTAGAAACCACGTGACCAAGTACAATACCTTCGGTCACCATAAAATGGCACTTCTCATAGTTAAGTACCAAGTTCTTCTCCACACACCAAGCGAGGACTTTGTCTAAATTCTTCAAGCATCCCGTGTATGAATTCCCGTAGACCGTGAAGTCATCCATGAATACCTCAATGCAATCCTCGATCAAGTCCGAAAAGATGCTCATCATGCACCTTTGAAAGGTGCTCGGTGCGTTACACAATCCGAATGGCATACGTCGATATGCGAAAGTGCCGAAGGGATAAGTAAATGTGGTCTTGTCTTGATCCTTCTCCTTCACATGGATCTAGAAGAAACCGCTATAGCCATCCTAAAAGCTGAAGTAGGCTTGCCCCACAAGTCTCTCTAACATCTGGTCAATAAAGGGTAACGGAAAATGATCTTTCCGTGTAGCTTCGTTCAACTTCCTGTAGTCGATGCACATACGCCATCCAGTCACCAATCTCATTGGTACCAATTCATTCTTCTCGTTCTCCACAACTTGAAAATCGAACTTCTTCGGTACCACATGAACTGGACTCACCCATTTGCTATCAGAAATAGGGTAAATGATACCCATAGAAAGAAGCTTCAGTACCTCTTTCAACACCACCTCTCGCATGTTAGGGTTGAGCTTCCGTTGGTGATCTCGGAATGGCTTACTATCAGGCTCCATGTGAATCGAGTGAGTGCAGATGTCAGGACTAATGCCGGTGATGTCGGCTAAAGTCCAGCCAATCGCCTTCTTATGCTTCTTCAAGACTTCCAATAAGGCCTCCTCTTGGGCTTGATTTAACTCCTTGCTAATGATGACTGTCAGCGTTCATCATCTCCAAGATATGCGTATTTCAGATGTTTTGGAAGCTGCTTCAGTTCGAGAACTGGCGGCTTCACCAATGAGGGCAGAATTCTGTCAGATTCGGTCTGCCTGGGCAGTTCGGCGATACTGCTGACAGCAGCAAATTCTGGCGATGCATAGAGTGCCATGATGCTTTCTCGGATCTCTTCATCCCTCATATCCTTAGCGTCGAGATCAGTCAACCCCTTGATGAGAGTAAGTTCCATCTTATCCTGTAACAAATGCGTCTCAAGATATTCTTGGACAAAACTCTCAATCTCATCAGTAGATAAAGCCATTTCATTCTCATGATCATAAGGTTTATTAAGTGCACTTGCAATATGATGAACATAAATCTCATTACGATATCGCACACTAATAGAACCTTCATCCACATCAATCACAACTTTCACAATTTTCAAAAATGGTCTACCCAACAAAACACCCGCAGTACTCTCAACTTGCCTATCATTTGTATCTATAACATCGAAATCAGCAGCATAGACAAAATTGTTAATTAACCAATAGGTGCAATACATGATCTATCAGCAAGTTGTATAATCACCCTAGTAGACACCAATTCAACTCCAGTTAATTGATGATACATAGAAAGTGGCTTAACATTGATTGATGCACCTAAGTCACACATAACCTATTTGACCATCACATTTCCCATAAGACAAGGTAAAGTAAACATACCTGGGTCCACAGATTTTGTAGGTAGCATCTTCTGGATAATTGCTGACACCGATGTGTCCATTAACATTTTCCCGGACTGCTGGATCTTGCCTGCAATGAAATCCTTGACAAATTTCCCAAATTGGGGAATTTTCACAGCCTCCAAGAAAAGGTATGTTGATTTCTAGCTTCGCGAACAGCTTCACGTAGTCCATATAATCCTTGTTCGGTGTTCGTTTCCTCTCCAATGCCTGAGGAGGAGGTATGGCAGTCTTAGGGTCTGTCTGGGCAGTTCGGCCCTCTCTGTTTGGCAGCACTTCCTCAGCTAGATTCTGCAATTCTGTCGGGTCTGTCTGGGCAGTTCGACCCTCTCTGTCTGTCAGCTCTTCATCAGCAAGATTTTGCAATTCTATCGGGTCTATCTGGGCAGTTCGACCCTCTCTGTCTTTTAGAATGCTCTGGTCTGGTCAGTTCGGCCCTTTCTGCTGCAGATTGAGTCTTTTTTGAGTTCATCTTCGGTACGGGTTCGGACAACTCCTTTCCACTCCTCAACATGATATGATTGCAATTGTGGGAGTTCGGATTAGGCTCGGTTTGAGACTGCAATTGCCCTTGACTTCCTCTTATTTTTTTAATTAAAGAATTCAACTTGGAAATCTGCGTAGATATATTCTCGAAGGTGCTTTGGTTATCCCTCTTAGTCTGAGTAAACTCTTCTTGCATCTGTTGTTGGTATGCAATGGCATTCTTCTGAGAAGTAATCATTTCGACCATCATTTTCTCCAACGGGTCGCTACGGTCGGCCCGGCCGACGGACCATTCTCGCTCGAAATTACTGGTTGAATTGCCTTTGATGTGGAGGCCTGTAGGGTTGTTGAAACCCTTGCTGTTGCGGTGGCTGATATTGTTGATGATGGTATGTAGGCTGTTGGAATGATTGTTGTGGAGGATTTCTTGGCGGTTGTGGCGCTTGGTCATCTTGTCTCCACCTTAAGCTCGGATGAACTTTGTGCTGTCCATTCCAATTGCTAGGTGCATTAACATCCTCGCCTTGACATTGCAAAGATGTATGCTGTTGGTCCCGAGAGTGAGTTCAGGTGTAGAGGGGGGGGGGGGAATACACATGAACCCAAATTTCTCAACTTCGAACACGAACAGTCCTATTCAGGAAGATGCCGTACTGAAAATGATTCAAAGCACTGCATAACCGTTCGAATCGAGTTAAAGGCTAAAAGGCCGACTCGGGCCGAGATCCGCTAACCGACTATGTCGAATTCGCATCGATCAGCAAGAGTTCGGGCGCGGAATAGTGTAGGCCCAAATCGTTTTTATGAGAAAACATTTTAAGTCTCGGTTCAAGAGATAAGAAGTTCAAGATATCGAGACGCTTAATTGATTTTAAATACGATGTTCAGTATGCACAGTAAAATCAATGTAACAGTAAGTAAAAGACACATAAATTTTTAAAGTGGTTCGGATATCAACAATCCTACGTCCACTGTCCCGATAGATCAGGAGGCTATTATTTATACTGAGTTAGTCTCGGCCGGCCTTGTGCACGGGGACAAAGCCGTGGCTTGGGGATTATACTGAGCAAGTCCCAGTTTACAATACTATCAAACTTAAAGTGTTTGACAAACTTCTCCAACAGTGAAGGAGTCCTTATACAATAAGGATTGGGTTCAAAGGTGAACTCCTTCGTCTAAGCTATGGATATATCGGTTGAGCTTAGGGTTAGAGGGATGGGGAACAAGAATGTAGCTTATAGAGCGACGAACGGCTGAGGTTTAGCTTTAAGTTCGTGTCACGTCGCTTGGATACTAGATGCTTTGTTAACGGTTCAGCTTGGTTCCCTTATGAGCTTAAAGGTAGTCTTTTGCCGGATATAACTCTTTCGATTCTTGCGGAAGACTTAGGCTTTTGGAATTCGCTCGTTTGAATGTTCGTGTGTGTGTTCGTTTCTTCATTAGCTCGTGAACTCGTGAACTTCAAATCTTGAATGATCCCTTTATTTATAGAGAAGAGAATGAGAAAGATCCGTTGGAGACGATCTACTTCTCTCTCTCTCTTTTTGGTAGCAAACGGCTCTTTTGGCGTAGGTAACAGTGCCTTTTCCTCCTTTTTCGGAAAGTGTTGACTTGCAGCTTTAGTAGGTAGGATGACACGTGTATGTTTGTCATTTGTCGAGGCGGATAGAGCGGTTGAGACGGCACAGACTTCGAGACAAGCTGAAGCTGACTTCTCTCATCCTCGTATATGACAATGCTGATTGTCTTTCAAAAGATTCTCGAAGCCCCGAAGACTATCCGCCGATGCCGAGTCCGACCTTGTATTCGGTAGATAGACAATGAGATAAGTCTATCGAAGATCAGCTCCGAGTCCAAAGTGAACTACACCCGCCGAGTTCGGTTCGACCGACTCTCTCGCATATCGCTCCCGCCGAGTCCAAGATCACCGAGTCTTCTACACCGGTGCCGAGGCAAATAAGCTACCGAGCGCCTTGACCGAGCAGAGTGTCTACCGAGTCCGAAACCTCGAGACAAACAACATATACAACGGAATGGTTCACCAATCAGATAGGGTTTTGGGATCTTCAAATCTTCTCAACAGCTTCAGCGTACATAGGCTACCGAGCTTGGTTCAAGATAGAAGATAGAATCATTTCCCACCGAGTGAAACAAAGGCTTCGAGGATAGAATCATCACCCAACAATTTCCCCTATTTGATGATGCCAAAACCTATCATCTATGCTAACACTAAATGCATTTAAACAAATCTCCTTACAATTTTACAAGTAAGATCGGAGGAGATGTTCCATCGATTCTAGACTATCAAAAACAGGGCAAAAATAATTTCCCCATTACATAGAAGCAATACTAGCGAGAATCTAACAAAGCAATAAACCGACAAGTAATAAAGAAAGTGAGTGTGTGTCAAGAATCACTTTAGTGATTCCGAGTGTTAAAGCATAAGACAAACACGGCTATTTAGACAACAAGTTGTTGTCGGAGGCAAAAGAAGATTTGTATATATAAGAGTGATTCGAGTTTAGTACATTACAAATCTTGCTAGACTATGAAGAGAGAATACTAAGACTATGGGCGCCTAAACCGCCGAATTCGGTCCATGAATCCTTGCGATTGTGTCTCGGAACAGTGGCACACCATACATTCGGTACGTGGTCTTTCTCGCCTTCAAGTATTCCGCGAAGTCACTGGGTTATCATCTTGTAAGAATCTTTGATCGCCAGCGTCCTTCACTTCAGCCTTCAATAGTCGCAACATGAATTGAGTCATCCATTCTTCTTGGAGGTGGAATGATTTCGGGTCCCGGAATCAATCTCTTTCCCTTCCGAAATGGCATTATACAAGTGGATGTAGAGATCCGCTTCAAGAAGCATCATCCATTCAAGCATAAGCTTTAGCTCTAGACTTGTTCGGCCGTAATCTCCGTAAATAATAGCGTTTGATGAACTCAATCTTCGAATTTTCCCATCTCTCGAGTGAATTGAGCCGGCATCCACTGCCTGTTCTCGGCCATCCGTGAGATTTCGGATCGTGGCCTTCTTTCCGAACTTCCCGTAACGATAGGGAATGTCGCCTTTAGCGGGAGTTCTCGTGCCCGGCTTCTTCCTCGAGCACGCTTCCTTAGAGCTTCCCAGATCGCCTAAGTGGATTCTGTTTCTCGTAGCCTCGATCTATCTCGCCTCTTCGCCTCTATATAAGTACCGTCCATCCGGGCGAATATGGCTTCAGCCTCATCATCTAGCTCTTTAGGTTTCGGGAGGCATCTTCTTCGAGTCGCCGGGGTACTTGATTTTTCTTTCGATGTACCCCGCTTCTCGCACTACGCCGCTCTCGCTCCTTCTCCTTTTCCCCGTCCTCATCGTCTTTGATCCTCGAGCTTCCTTGGAGGTAGCCCGGGTGGCTTTCTTCCTCCTCTCGCTTGGAGCTTTAGATTTTCTTTTCACAAAGCTTAGGCTTGTTTGCGGCTTCCGCTTCAAAGAATCTCCCTTGCCGACTTTTCATCCGGCAATCCGAGCCTCCTCTTCACCGAGATGTATCGTTTCGTTTTCTTTCTTTGGAGGGGTCGGGAGTTTCAAGTATCTTTTGCCTTTGCCCCTGAACAGGTGGAGGGAGAGGTGTTTCCTCTTCATCCGAATCTTCAGCACCTCCTCAAAGCATACTGCGACTTCCTTAATGATATCGTGGGAGTCCGAGTCGCATGAGCAAGCTTGGGTTCCTGAGCCACTTGGGCCGGTCTCAGCTGTGCTCGCAGCTGGGACACCCCGGGCCTCACCCATTTCGATCTGAGTCTTCTTCATGAGTTGCTGTACCCTTAGATTTTTCAGTTTTGGTGGGGGTCAGCTTCTCAGCACTCTTCTTTCCGTAGACTCTCCTCTTTTCTTTCCTTCTCTTTTCCTTCCCCCTTTTGGCATCATCAATTGCAGCCGGGGTTGGGATGAGTACCGACCTTTCCGCACTTTTTGTAAGAGGTTGACAGATCAGCAAGACGATTATTGATCTTAGTCAGAGCCTCATGCAGCTCGTTCCTCTCAGTGGCAAGATCTTCCTTGTACTGCTGGTGTGAGAGGTCAGCCGCTTCCTTGAACTCTTTCAGCTTGTCAGAGATCTTATCTTCCACGACCAACTGAATGTTGTCTAATCTGATCTCAGTGGCCTGGGCTTGTTCATCGAAGGACTCAGAATGAGTAGACAAAGATGCCTTGAACTCTGCAAGAAGCTTAGCTTGTCCTTCCTGGAAGATCCTGAGCTGATCATCAAATTTCGTCTCGCCGAGCCGTGGCTTGAGTGACAATGGCAGAGACATCAGGGGCGGCTGATTGGGACATAGAGGATTTCAGCCCTTGAAGCTCAGTAACGGTGGCTTCAGCAGTCTTCTTCCACACGTTGTGGACTGCCTTGGCGAGGGCACGGTTCGAGTGCCTTGGCTTTTAATAGCCCTCGCCACATACTTGGAACGTCGACGATGCGGGCCGGGCGCTACCTCGAATGCGAGACTCCAACAAGAGCCGAGCGGGCTCGTGGATGCCGAGGTACCAGCCTGCCGACTTCGCAGTCCAAGGATACCGAGCGACGCCGAGCTTCTTCAAGTATGTTTATCCTTGTCCTGGGGATTTCCCTCATCGAGCTTTCCAGTGGCCCGAATCACTGGGTGGGTCGTCATGGTCCGACCCATCGAGTGGTGCTTGGGCCCGAGGCAAGTTGTCGATCATGTACCATTGCCGGCATTGCAGCCCCTCAAATTTTCCATTGAGCTGAGGTCTTCGTGCTCGAATAGCCTATTTGTTCCCTCAATCTCAGTTCTTCTTCATGAAGCTGCTGACAGGAAAAGTGGAGAACTAGGCGTTGTAGACGAGGCCACTCCTGATGTCGCAGCAACATGTGGAGTCTTGCTGATTTGGCAATAAGCATCAGATCGGAGTAGTCAAGCAAGCTCCGGAATCGGTTGAAGAATTTCTCGGGATGCTCTGGATAGAATCACGGACGCTTCCATCCGGATTGTTTCTTCTTCGACGCCGTCTCAGATTCCAAGTCGATTGGAGACGTCTGATGTTCAGCAGGTGGCATACTTTCGCCGAGTGGAGGAACCGTGAGGGGGCCGTCTAGGCGTTGAATTTCTTCACCGTGAGCTTCGTAGCCTCCCCTTGTTCCATCTCTATTGGTTCTTCAAGTGGAGACTCCCTTCTCCACCGATTGAGTCTTCTCAGAAGACTCTGGCTCATCTATTAGCCGCAAAGGTTGAATAGGTTGCTGAGTAGCCCGTTCAGCAGGAGTTTCAGGAGATACCTCAGATTCAGCAGGCACGTCTGGGATGACTTTCTTCGTTTCTTAGCCGTGCCTTAGATATTTTTGCTTGGAGGTGTTCTCTTCTTTGAAGGTGCGCCTGGCTGAGGCTTAGTCGGTTGAGCTTGGGGACTCGACCCTATCCGCTGAAGGGCAGCAGACTGGTTATGTAAGCGCACCTTTTTCACATTGAAGTACTCTTTATCATCAAAGGTGACTTGATCTGAACCACAGTGGTCTTCAATCATTACTGAGAGTTTCAACCCATACAGTAATTTCCCCTTCGCGCCCAGGATGCGTGTTGATTTGTCAAACTTGGCCGCTTGGATCATGAATTCTCGGATGAAGAAATCTGTCCAGTTGATCTTAGCGCCATCGTATATCGCCATCATTAATTGGATCTTAGGTCGGGAGACTCGATCGAATGAGCCGGCTTGGCTTGTCGGCAAATGAGTGACAATGTAAGCCAAGGCTCGTATTGTGGTAGCATGGCGTTCTTGGGAAAAGCGACTCCGAAGGTTGTTGGCTTTCCGCGAGAATATGGATAGGTACTCATCTACCGAGTCGTCATTGTAGCCTACGGTGCTGATTCCTTCGGATGGTAAGTCAAAGTCGTTCTTCGATGCTTCCTTGATAGATATACGTTTCATGAGTTGGGAAGGATTGTTGATGGAGTAAGTTCGAACCTCCCAATGATGTCTCCAGGAGATGGAGTCCGAATTGAGTTATATTTCAGCCACTGTCGAGGAAGGAAGAACGTTGGCTTCCTCGATAGAAACTTCTCCGCACCGGACTCCGTAGAGATGCGAAGATCTCATCCATGTAGTCTAGGTCGCACGCATCGAATTCCATGACTGGTTCGCACCAGACACGGCCTTTTGCAAGAATGTCCTCCATGTTATGAGGGGCATCTACAGTTATGTTCGCCATAGTACCTGTTACATAAGAATCTTATTAGTATCAGTTTTAGATACAACAATTTATATATATTGATACTGAAGAAACAGAGAATACAAGAATAGCTTCTAATAAGCATACCAATAAAATCGAGATAAGATATGAAGATGAAGTTGTAAGTAAGGATTGCTTTTGCAAATCTCGGATTTTTCGGACTTGAAAGATTTGAAGTATGCTAATGGCGGTTTGAGAAGATATGATCAAATATATATATCAAAAGGGGAAGAGGAACAGTTATTTGATCAAAGGTTGAGTTTAAACCGCTTTATAGAATGGACGGTCAAGATTAGAAGATATATTATAGGTAATGATCGCATATGCCGCCTAAGTCAAAGCGCATTGTAAAAATAGCCTAAGTAGTAATCGTGAAAAGATATGCATTAAATGCGCGCAGAGAGTTCAAAGCAAGCTTATGTATGGAATGTCGTGCATTAAATGAAATCCGTTAATAATAAAGACAAACCAAGAGATATTAATATCATGTCTGAATCTTTGCAATAAATGCAAGATCTCGTAATATAAATTACTACCGAGTAGAGATACGCAAACCTGTCAGCTGAACATAGTAGTCAGCTGATACCTCGTGTAGATGGTTTCTGAATCTCTATGTATTGAATACATTCAAGATGCGAAAGTGAACATTCCCCCCTTATCGAAATGGTCCTCTCCCCGAAACCTTTTATCGATCGGGGTTAGTAGGGTCCAGCAGACCTAGCTCTACCGAAAGTTCTCTCGAACTGGATTCGCCTAGAGGCTTGGTCGGGATGTCGCCCGTTGCTTGTCGGGATGGATCTTTTCCATCCCGATATCCTTCTTTTCGACATGGTCACGAATAAAGTGATGTCCGATGTCCACGTGCTTGCATCTCGTGTGTAGTACGAGGATTCCGAGTGATTGCAATGGCACTGGTACTATCGCAGGAAGATCGGCACTTCATTCTGAATGACGTCATAGTCTCTCAGCTGTTGTCTTAGCCAAAGGATTTGGGCGCAACAACTTCCGGCAGCCATGTATTCAGCTTCAGTAGTCGACGTAGCTACCGAGTGCCGTTTCTTTGAAAACCATGAGATCGCCTTGCCGCCAAGGAACCGACATGTTCCCGAAGTTGATTTTCGGTCAATTCTACATCCCGCATAGTCAGCATCGGAATAGCCGCTTAGTTCAATATTATCATAAGTCGGATACCATAAACCCATGTCAGTGTTCCTCGGAGATAGCGGAGAATCTTCTTTCTTGAGTCCATATGGCTCGCTCGGATTCGCCTAAAATCGAGCACATACACCTACAACATAAGTTATGTCGGACGAGTAGCCGTTGAATATAATAATGAACCAATTATAGCACGATATTCGGTTTGGTCTATCGATACTCCCTCTTTATCAAGATCTATCTTCATATTCGTATTCATCGGGATCTTGATAGATTTGCCGGATGTGCGGCCGAATCTTTTGATGAGGTCTCGAGTGTATTTGCCTTGGTTGATGAACGTTCCCTTTTCGTGATTGCTTGACTTGAAAACCAAGGAAGTAGTTCATTTCTCCCATCATTGACATCTCGAACTTATCCTTCATCATCTTTTCAAATTGTTGACACATGATGACATTCTTTGATCCGAATATGATGTCATCCACGTAGATCCGCACAAGTAATAAGTCTTCTTTCGCCGAATCTTTGAATAGAGTGCGGTCATCGTGCCTTTCGAAAAACCTTTTCGAAGAAGAAACTCGGACAGGGTATCGTACCAAGCCCCGGGTGCTTGTTTTAACCCATACACGAGCCTTTCCGAGTCCATATACTTGATGTCCCCGTCGAAAGCCGGGCGGTTGTTCCACATAGACTTCTTCTTTCAAGACGCCATTCGGGAACGCAGACTTCACATCCATTTGATAAACTCGAATCTTTGATGTGTTGCGTAGGCTAGAAATAGTCTAATTGCCTCCAATCTTGCAACCGGAGCGAAAGTTTCATCGAAATCTATTCCTTCGACTTGACAAAGTAGCCTTTAGCCACGAGCCTTGCTTTGTTCCTTACTATAACGTTGTTTTCATCTCGCTTGTTTTTGAAGACCCATTTGGTTCCAATGAGATGTTGATGTCGGGGTCTCGTCTACAAGCTCCCACACTTCGTTTCTCGTAAACCGATTCAGCTCCTCCCGCATAGCTATGATCAAGTCAGCATCCTTTAATGCATCCTCAATGGTCCGAGGCTCTTCGGTAGACAAGAAGCGTAAAAATAATGCGCTTTCTCCTTGACGAGAATCCGGATCTTGTCTTGACATTAGCCGAGGGATCTCCAATGATTAGATCGGCAGGTGTGAGCACCGAGCCACGATCTACGAAGTTTCAGCTCTTCATCCGAAATTTGTTCAACACGGATAGTAGGTGAGTTAGGCATTTCGGTTGTACTATTCACGAGATTGAAGAATTTCAAGTGACAAGAGTATGGTCCATCGAGTCACTGTGTTCGGGGGCAAATTCGGCTCGGGAACATTACTAGATGTTCCCCCCCGAGTTGTTATTCTCGGTAGTGGTCTCGGTTACCTCGTGGGTTTCTTCATCGACCTGAAGTTACCCGGGATTGATTACTGTCGGGAGAATCAATCGCTCGACTACTTGCTCTGCCGGTTGAGATTCAGTAGATTTGTCTTCGCTTTCTTCGTCGAATCATCATCCCAACATAGCTGGATCTTTTCGAGTTTGTCCTTTAAGCTTAGATCCCGTAGCTGTCTACTGATGTACTCGTATTCGGAATTTGAGTTATTGCTCCTGTCTTCGTAGCAAACTCGTTAAAAACAACATGAGGGCTTTCCTCCACGCAAAGAGTCCGATAGTTGAATACTCTGAAAGCTTTGCTGACCCGAGAGTATCCTAAGAATACTCACTGATCTGACTTGCTATCAAAAGTCTTGAGCTGATCTTTCCCATTATTGTGGATAAAGCATGAACAACCAAAGATATGGAAATAAGATAGAGAAGGCTTCCTGCCGTTCCAAAGTTCATATGGTGTCCTCTTATGCTGCTTTGTTAGTAGAGATCTATTCTGAGTGTAACACGCAGTATCCATTGCTTCTGCCCAGAATTTGGATGGGAGTCCTGAATCTGCGAGTAGAGTTCTAGCTGCTTCTTTGAGAGTTCTGTTCTTTCGTTCAGCAACTCCATTTTGCTGAGGTGTGCGGGCAGCCGATGTCTCATGCTCTATTCCTTCTGCTTCGCAGAACTCCTCTACCATGGAATTAAGGAACTCAGTTCCTCTGTCTGAACGTATTTTTCTGATCTTGGTGTTCTTCTCGACACTGAGCCTTTTTAGAAGCGTTGGTAACTCTGTTTTGACGTCAGACTTGTTGGCAATGAATATGACCCATGTGTAGCGCGAGTAGTCATCTATGACCACTAATGCATATTTCCTGCCTCTGATCGTCACTGGGGAGACTGGACCGAACAAATCCATATGTAGCAGCTGAAGGATTCCATTAGTGGAAGGAGATGGAACTGTTGGATTTTGATTCTTTGTTTGCTTTCCCTTCAGACATGCTTCACACTGAGTGTCTTTGCTAAATATTTCATTCGGCAGTCCCCTTGCTAGAGTGTCTCTTGCTAGTTTGTTGAGCGTCTTGAAGTTGAGATGGTTGAGTCTTCTATGCCATAGCCACCCCGTTCGATTATCGTTCTTCGCCAACAAACAAGCTTCGTGTTCCACGAGTTCCGAGCCAAGAACATATATGTTCTTTCGCGCGAACCCGATAACTCTGTTTTCCCCGTAGATTTATCAATAACATCACGAAACCGGCGCCAAATACCACTCTATTTGAGTTATCACAAAATTGACTAACGAGAGAGAAGGTTATGTCAAGTCCTTCAACATATGATACTCTTGGAACTTTGGCGTTCCAATGCTCGAGTGTTCCATATCCTCTAGTATAGCCTTTTGCATTGTCTCCGAACTCACTCTGGGTCCTTCTTGATGATATAATTCTTGGTAGACTCCTTTGGTATGTCATATGTCTTGAGCATCCGCCGTCCACATACCATGGGTCTCTCGCGCACCCGCAAAAACGCAATTATATTCGGGTACCCTTTATTTTTGATTTTGGGTCCTTAGATGTTAGTTTTCATAACCCAAATCTGCCTAACAACCCCGGTGGTTTCTGACATCTTCTTTCCACTAGAGTTAACATATCCGACCACCGGATCGGTCATAGGTGACTTCGAGGCTTCCGAGGTTCGGGGAGTCCTAATCTTCTAAGGCCGTGGATCGCCGACCTTAGCCTTCGTGTGGCTTTCCTTTTCTTCCGACATTTGGAGCCTCTTTTGACTATAGGTTCATAATAATATGACCCATACCGAGCCGAATGTGTCGGCTTTGGAGGTCTATACCGATCCGCCAATTTTGATTTCTTCGGTTCCCCCCTTGATCGAACCGGGGTTTCTTGGCACCGATCTTCTTGTCGAATGTTGATGTGTGGGATGAGGTGCTTTCATCTTCTCGTTTGTTCTTTGCTAGGGGGGTTCAGTATATTTGCGTTCATAGTCTCCCCTTGAACAAACCTATCGCAAGCCGTACTCGAGTGTATGGGGGCGGATGAGGAAGCTCCCCTGGCTGAATCCAAGTCCTTCCTTGCAGTGCTTTGGCTTATTGCTTGCTAGCATAGCCTCTAATTTCTTCGCAACACCCTTGTACCTCTCAGCCATCGGGTTCCTCCGGATATCATCGCTTTTCTTCGATATGTCTTGAGCATCCGTTGTCCACATACCATGGGTCTCTGCACACCTGCAAAATAGAATTATATTCGGGTACCCTTTATTTTTTATTCTGGGTCCTTAGGTGTTAGTTTTAATAACCCAAATTTGTCTAACAATCCTGGTGATTTCAGACATCTTCTTTCCACTAGAGTCAACATATCGACCACCGGACTGATCATAGGTGACTTCGAGGCTTCCGAGGTTCGAGGAGTCCTAATCTTCTCGAGCGCGGTGGCTGCCGACCTTTGCTTGCCTTCGTGCGGCTTTCTGTTTCTTCGACTTTTGGAACCTCTTCGACTATAGGATCATAATAATATGACCCATACCGAGATTTGGATGTGTCGCTTTGGAGGTCCATACCGATCGGCCAATTTTGATTTCTTTGGTTCCCCCTCGACCGAACCGGGGTACTTTGGCTTTGATCTTTTTGTCAGAATGCTGCTGAGTAGGATGAAGTGCTTTCATCTTTTGTTTGTTCTTTGCGAGGGGGTTCAGTATATCAGCATTGATGGTCTTTCCTCTAACAAACCTATTAGCAAGCCGTCCTTCCGAGTGTCTTGGCAGCGCACGAGGAAGCTCCGTGGCCGAATCCAAGTCCTTCCTTGCGGTGCTTTGGCTTGTTGCTTGCTAGCATAGCCTCCAATTTCTTTTCGGCGCCCATGTACCTCTCGGCCATCGGGTTCCTCCGCACATCATCACTTTTCTTCGATGCATCATGTTCGGTCCGAAGTCCTCGGCGTTTTGCTTCAGCAGACTCGGGCCAAGATCTTTCGAGTCAAGTCATTGGTCAAAACCGAAATTCGATCTTCTTGATGCCGAGACTTGGCCATCGAGAGTTTAACTCCTTCCCGAGTCTCACCACAAGTCCTTCGGCCTCAGTAGTAACCCGACTCTACCGAGAAAGTCTCCGATTCTCCACTTTCAGGGGTATCCAACTCCCGAAGAGTCTTGGCTGAAGCTGCGGACTCATTTGAATTTGTTCATCTAGTAGATCTTCATATGCGGTTGTGATGTCCAAATTCCCATCCGCACTTCCGAAAGCTTTGTCGTGTGTGCAAGTGTGAAGAGGAGTTGGATCGGTTCATGAGAATTTACCTCATCCTCTTCGCCCGCCATCATGCACATTTCGGCCGATTCATCCGCTTCATGCTCTAAGGCCATGAAGGCCGCTTCATCGTCGAGATGAATCCATAAAGGAGTCGACCTCTTCGAGTCGTCTCCGAGATTTCGCCGACTATGTAGGATTGTCTTTTCGGGCGAATTTCTCTCTCCTTGCCTTACGTGCGGCTGCGTTCAAAGACTATCGAGCTCGGGACAATCATATTGATAATGTCCCGGCTTTTTGCGGTTGTAGCAAGTGATGACTTTTTCTTCTTTGGTTGCACTATCCCTTGAGGGTGCTCGAGTCATCTTTCTTTCGCATTCGGAAGATTGTGAGTCGAGAGAGCGTTTTGGTGTATATTCGACTTACCTTTTGTGTCTCGGTACGCTTTAGTCGGCCTTCTACGCCTCTCTTTCTCCTTCGATACTTTACAACGAGCAGCGCATACTTCCGAGCGAGACTTCCTTCTTGTAGATCATTGAGTGAAGGCTCGGCCTTACTCGTCGTCTTGCTCGTCACGGGAGATCTTTGCTTGCCTGTTGCTTTGAAAGCATGGTCGATCTTTGTGTCGCCTTCGGCTCTCGGCTTTCTTTGAGGTCTGTCGAACTCAAACTCCTCGCCCGTAATTCCGAAAAGATATGGTCGGGAGAGACAACATCTAAATCGAGAATGTCACAATAGAGTGGCAAAAGGTGTCCAAGGTCCGTCCGGGCAAGTGCCCTCGGTATCTTTAGATTCATTTCTCGGTTCTTCGAATGTCTTTCCCGGCCCGTTGATTGAGTTCATCGATTGGTAAATCGACGTTCGGATCTTCGATTTTGTCACCGTGCATGAGAGACAAGCTTTCCAGCCTTTTGGAGTTCTAGCGCTAGTTTATTCGCTTTAATCTTCCGAGTCCCTCGACTCGGTAGCGCTAGAGCATCCCGCAGTTCTTTAGCGGTTTTGCATTCCCGAACCCCGCCAAGATAAGAATCGCTAAGAGTGGTTAGTATGGCATTCCCGGCGACTCGGTCTAGATTGTGAAGCTTCTTCTCTTCGGGAGTGAAGAGACTTCGTCTTTAGGGATCTTCTTCCCGGCCACCATTCCTCCTCCTTCGGCTTGAGTTACAACACTATCGATCATGGGAACGATAGGTCCATCTTCAAGCACTTCGGTCATACCGTCATGGAGGGATGCGAGATGTGCTTCCATTCTCGACTCGCCACACTCCATAATTCTCCACCGAGAACATGGGTACCATTCTTATACCGACATATCAGCCATGGAGAATAATGATATGAATGTAGAGTGATATGCGGTGAAAAACGTTTTCCTCCGGATCCGTTCGAATAGACCCGGCCTCAAAGTGACAAGGTCTTAAGGAACTCATGCTCCGATACCAATTGTTGGTCCCGAGAGTGAGTTCGAGTGTAGAGGGGGGGGAATACACCGAACCCCGAAATTTCTCAACTTCGAACACGAACACCCTATTCGGGAAGATGCCGATCGAAAATGATTCAGCCAGACTGCATAACCGTTTCGAATCGAGTTAAAGGCTAAAAGGCTGACTCGGTTGAGATCTGCTAACTGACTAGGTCAGAATTCAGTATCGATCAGCAAGAGTTCAGTGCGCGGAATAGTGTAGGCCCAAATCGGCTTTTTATGAGAAAACGTTTTAAGTCTCGGGCCAGGAGATAAGAAGTTCAAGATTATCGAGACGGTTAATTGATTTTAAATATGATGTTCGGTATGCACAAGTAAAATCAATGTAACAAGTAAGTAAAAGACACAGAGATTTTTAAAGTGGTTCGGATATCAATAATCCTACGTCCACTGTCCCGATAGATCGAGGAGGCTATTATTTATACCGAGTTAGTCTCGGTCGGCTTGTGCGTGGACAAAGCCGTGGCTTGGGGATTATACCGAGCAAGTCCCGGGTTACAATACTATCAAACTTAAAGTGTTTGACAAACTTCTCCAATGTGAAGGAGTCCTTATACAATAAGGATTGGGTTCAAAGGTGAACTCCTTCGTCTAAGCTATGGATATATCGGTTGAGCTTAGGGTTAGAGGGATGGGGAACAAGAATGTAGCTTCTAGAGCGACGAACGGCTGAGGTTTAGCTTTAAGTTCGTGTCACGTCGCTTGGATACTAGATGCTTTGTTGACGGTTCGAGCTTGGTTCCCTTATGAGCTTAAAGGTAGTCTTTCGCCGGATATGACTCTTTCGATTCTTGCGGAAGACTTAGGCTTTTGGAATTCGCTCGTTTGAATGTTCGTGTGTGTGTTCGTTTCTTCGTTAGCTCGTGAACTCGTGAACTTCAAATATTGAATGATCCCTCTATTTATAGAGAAGAGATTGAGAAAGATCCGTTGGAGACGATCTTCTTCTCTCTCTCTTTTTGGTAGCAAACGGCTCTTTTTGGCGTAAGTAACGGTGCCTTTTCCTCCTTTTTCGGAAAGTGTTGACTTGCGGCTTTAGTAGGTAGGATGACACGTGTATGTTTGTCATTTGTCAAGGCGGATAGAGCGGTTGAGACAAAGACAGACTTCGAGACAAGCCGAAGATGACTTCTCTCATCCTCGTATATGACAATGCCGATTGTCTTTCAAAAGATTCGACGATCCCGAAGACTATCCGCCGATGCCGAGTCGACCTTGTATTCGGTAGATAGACAACCGAGATAAGTCTATCGAAGATCGGCTACGAGTCCAAGTGAACTACTCCTCGCCGAGTTCGGGCCGATCGACTCTCTCGCATATCTTGCTCCCGCCGAGTCCAAGATCACTGAGTCTTCTACACTGGTGCTGAGGCAAATAAGCTACTGAGCGCCTTGACCAGAGCAGAGTGTCTACTGAGTCTGAAACTTCAGAGACAAACAACGGAATGGTTCACCAATCAGATAGGGTTTTGGGATCTTCAAATCTTCTCAACAGTTCAGAGTACATAGGCTACTGAGCTTGGTTCAGTATAGTAGATATAATCATTTCCCACTGAGTGAAACAGTGCTGAGGATAGAATCATCACCCAACATGTTCCCTCTTCGACCACATGCACCACATGTGTGATCAGCCATTGTGCGCGCAGATGAAGAGGAAGAGGAAGGAGGATTCCTCTCCTTAAATAGACGATCCAATTTGTCTTCAAGTTTGCTGAACTTCTCCTCCATCTTTAGCCCAACTTTCATATCAAGATCATCTAGAAAGTCTCCACTCGGAAGATTCACAGATTTCTTTTGCATCCTTGGTCCTTTATATTTTGATGCAGACTCGGCAAGGCCTTCAATGATTGCCTTCGCATCAGTGTAGTAGCTATTAGCAAAGCTACCCTTCAATCCGACATTCACCATGGTTTTGGATGTTGGGATTTTGTATACTGGAAGCACTTTTTATGCTTGTATACAATGTGTTTTTTTTCCTTACCACTGTTTTATTCTCCTATCTGATAAATATGTATATTTGCACATGTTATCCTTTATCTTGTATAAAAGTTAGATTTGTGTGGTGTGTCGGGTATCACAGAAGACAACACAAATTGGTTGAACTGACAAGATATAAACAGTTAACACAGCTGAGACAACTTAAGGATGAAGTTGTCGGTTTAAGCTGCAGTTTAGATAAGAAGTGGCTTGTCTTAGCTGCTTGTCTTTACTGGTACACTTAGGTGGTGTATTGAAGGATCACAGTGAGATGTGTTCTCCTAACTGACCTTAGTGGAGAACCAAGATCTCGGTGACTTAGCTGATCTTAAGCTTGGTAAGACTTCAGCTGAGTGCATTTGGCTATCTATCACTTTGACCTACTATGGTGAACGTCCAATGAGCGACCGGATCTACGTATCTTGGGTGTTAGTAGTCATTTGTGGCTCAGCCGGTTGTCCGTATCTTGCGGCCGTATCCCGAGAATGGGTTGATAATATCCCCCGAGGAACTCGAAAGGATTAGCACACTAAACCCGGCCGGTTGATTAAGTTCAGGTGTGTTAATAAGGTCGAGTGGTACTACTCATGAATACAAGATGTTAATTAATTTAAGCAGTCAGTAAGCTTAATTAATTAACGGATATTTCTATCTTAAATACGGAGATCGATTAAGTCTAAAATACAAGCCCTTGCTCAAATTGGGATAAAGGGGTAAGTCAGCACGGATTCTCTAGTGGAATGAATCTGTGTTAATTAATTAATTTTGCTCTGGGCTGAGCATGGATAATTAATTAATTGGAGGCCCAAACTTTTATTTCTTGTATTGGATCCCACGATCCGGCCCAATTAGTTGCCTAGTAATTTATTATCTCTCGTAATTCATTATTAATGGATTAATGTATTTTACATTATTTAATAATGTTATTTATTCGGAATTAATTGGGCCGAGCCAATTAATTGATAAATATTAGTAGCCCAATAAATTAATTAATTATATTATGGGCTGATTTAATAGAAGCCCATTGGATTATAATTAAATTAATGGGCTACAAATATATTAATATTATATAGATTCTTGAAGCCTATATATATTAGTATTATGTTCAGAAATTCATACAATTGATTCATAAAAAACGAGAGTGGCGTGAGTTACAGAGAGAGAAATAAATTTATTTTCTTCAGATCTCTGACCACCCAGAGGGAGAAAAAGGCCGGGACACAGATCAGAAGGTCTAACACAGGAGCAACAATCGGAGCCACGACAACACACCAGGAGGAAGGTAGCCATACTATAAACCTATTATTCCTACATTGGAATCATCTGTCATTCCTTGGTAGAAGCATTGCAGCAAATCCACATCAGAAAAACCATGGTTTGGGCAGCTATCAACTAGCTTCCCAAAGCGCTCCTAGTATGCTCCACAAGACTCGTCAAGCTCCTGAGTAATCCCTGAAATCTCCTTCTTGAGTACATTTGTCTTTGATTGAGGAAAATACTTATCCAGGAATGTCTGACGCATCTGAGCCCAAGTAGTGATCGACCTAGGTCAAAGTCCAGAAAACCATGCTCGAGATCCGTCTTGAAGAGTAAAAGGGAATGCTTTGAGCTTGAAAGCATCCAAATGACCTTGCATGTGAAAATCACAGACCTGGTTGAATCCCTCCAGAAAAGCAAAAGGATTCTCGTTCAGCTTCCCATAAAACTTTGGACATGCTGGTACCAAATTCAACTTCACATCTATCTGCTCAGTGGTGGTTATGTTCATTGGTCCGGGCAAGTCCTCTCCCAAGTTCCTCGAACCTGAGTTCATCTTTATATTAGCTCCTTCTTCTTCAGCCATGATTTCTTCTTCAAATTCAGAACTGCTGTCTTTAGAAAACGGGTCTATCTGGCCAGTCGGACCCGTTTCAACTTCTGATTCGCTGGTTCTACCCTCTGTCTGGCTAGGCGGATCGGTTTTCTGCTCGTGATAGCACTGGTTTCTTTTGCAGCTTTGTTGCCTTCCGATTCCTTTTCACAGTCTTTTCAATTTTTGGATCGAAGTGTAGAAAAGGGCGGGAAGACCTGCTCATGCAACACTTAAGAAGCACAAAAGATCAGTAGGAAAAATAAGCTAAAAGATAACACCGTTCCCCGACAACGACGCCAATTTGGTGGTCGCTGTGTACACCAAATATTCCTGCAAAATTGCTAGAACTCAAATTAGTATAGCAACAGGTATCGAACACTGGGAATGAAGTATTTTAGACCTAAAATTCCTATTAATCAAGGTTTGGTTAGCGACCACGCAAGTTTTGGAAATTTTCTAAACTAAAACAAAAGAAAGTAAATAGCAGGAATTAAACACGAAGTAAACTTATGAAAATAAAATGAGTCCAGCAAGATGATTCACACACACACAATCGATCATTGACACTATTAATTAACTAATCCCCTTAAGTCAATTAGTTGTAGGACACCGTAATAAAACTGAAACATCCCCTATTCCCCCTTAATTATTCAATAATCGCCATGGTGGGCATTGAAACAACTACTTCTCTAAATCAGATGCAACCTACGTTGGTGGGCAATCAATAGATTTAACACCTAATCAGCTTTAAGAACTAAGGGAACCCAATTTAGGAGCCTACCCGTATGGTGGGCATCTAATAGTCTCCTACCAAATGAATCCTTTTGTCCTAAGAACAACTGTGCTACTTATTTAGCCTAATCCCACGAGAAACAATGGAAGTACTAAATTAGCTATGAATTAAACTAACCTAGGGTGATCAAGCCTAAATTAATTAATCCAATTAATTAACCTAGATTAATTCAGAACCTAAGTGATTAATTTTAAAGCCCTGGTCTCACGAAATAATGGTGGTGTGTGTTTCACATCTCGCCGGCCCTAAAAAGATTTAGCCACGCATATCGGCCCGACTGGCCAGGCAGACCGGTTTGCTGGACAGAACACAAAACATGCTGAAAATCAAGAAATAATTACGCACGGAAATCTAAACTATTACGAATCAACCGAATACGAATTAAAACAAATTTAAACCTAAGGAATTGGAAAATACCAAATTAATTCTTCAAATCATCCAACGGGAAATAAATACGGAAGCATCCAAATTCGGAAACGGAAACGAAAGCAGGAACATGTTGTTTTCTCCAAATCTAAACTACGAACAACGGGAACAATTTCTGAAATATCAAATCTCAAAATCTAAACTAACTCCCTCAGTCTCGATCACTCCTTCTCGGCTCGGTATCTCTCTCGGCTTTCAGTCTCTCTCCTCGGCGTCAATCTCTCTCTCTCGGATTTCGGTTTTGGATGGTGAAGAATTATGATGATGAATGGCGTGAATGAGTATCAAGAATATTTCGGTGTGTAAGCGTATGAAGTCGCGACGCCTCTCTCCCTTGAATATATATATGGCTTATCCCCTCCTTGTAGAATTAGGTCTTCTAAGTATGGAAAGATATAATATAAAGTACATTATATATTAAAATTCTTTCCATACTTAATCTTCCCTTATAATTTCTTCCGAATTAAGCCTATATTGCCTTTAATTTGCATCCGCCACATTAACGCCTCGTCACCGCCACATCATCATAAGAAACTGCAAAACAACTCCAAAATGCAATCCAACGGCCAAAGTGGCGCGAAAATAAACGGAATATGGATAGTACGAATTTAGACCTATCACGTCTCTATCAAACTTTATAAACAATCTTTCAATTGAGAAAAATAATGATATAATTGTTGTAAAATTTGATAAAGGTGCCAAAAAAGTTCATGCAATGGAATGTTCTAATCCTAGTCCTTTGGACACGGACGTCAACTATTCAAATAAGTCAACAGTATATTAATTAAAAAAAATTAAGGGTAGATTTTATTTTAAACACAGTTAGTTTTAAATGATTAAAGATTGGGAAAGAGCAACCAAATTTGCAGTCGTCATAATTATCTTTTAGAAAATGGTGTATCAGTCGAAATAGGTGTTTACTAGTACTCCCTCCGTCCTATAATTCTTAGTCCAAAACTTTTCGTCACGGTTTTGAAAAGAGTTTTTAATTGTGTGTAAAGATTTAGAGCCTAAAATAAAGTATTTGTAATAATTTATTATTTCCGAAAAAAGAGCAACAATTATGAAATAGTTCAAAAAAGAAAATGGAGCAACAATTGTAGAACCGAGTGAGTAATAGTCTTGAGAACTGCGTATGCTTTCCGAAAAATATGGAGAGTCGTCTTCGTTAATCTCAGTATTAGTTTGACCTTCTTTTCTGTTAGTTTTCCCGATGCCCATCACGACCTATTTCGAGTGTGTACTTTTTACCTTTCTATTGAAATAACAATTTACATTTTTGGAAATCGTGTACTGCATGAAATGCATGGCATATTTAATTCGATTCTCACTAAAAATGTGGCTCGTGGTGGAAAGTTCACCAATATAGCAACATTTAGTACAATGGGCAACAGGATCAATTGAATTTGTATATTTTTTGCACTAGCACTAAAACACAATTAGTACAATGGACAACGGGATCAATTAGTGATTTTATCATGCAATCAATATGAACTAAGAGTTGGTTGGAAATTTCCATTAATTGTGAGTTTTCTAAAACTACACAAGATATTTAGAGGTGGCAAGTTGGGCAACGGGCTGATCCAACCGCGAGCCTATCGGGCCTCCTCGATTTCTCAGGCCTGCCTAAGCCCGCACAAAAGTTTATGGGGTCGTGATACATCAAACCCCGCAAGCCAACCTTGGACTTTTGGGTACGCAGGCGGATTTAACCAACTAATTTTTTAATTTATTTTTATTGTTTTTAAAATTATTTTTTTGTTGTATAAAATAAAATAAATCTATAACTTTAAGGGTTTTTGCAAAAAAAAAAAAAAAAACACAAAGTTGTCTAAATTTGCAAATTTAACACGTTTTTTTAAAACTTGGTCAATTAATTTACGAAGTTTCAATTTCTTGCAATTTAAGACACGCTCCGACCCCCATTTTTTTCCGACCACCAAAATACTAACATGGACGCCTACGTGGTCATCCCAAAATACAAAACGACATCGTTTTGATAACGTGGATGCCAAGCTGGAAAAAATACACTTAAACGACGTCGTTTTTGCCACGTAAGATGCCAAGCTGGATAAATTGTTACACGTCACCTGCATATACAACACAAAACCGATGGGACTTAGAAAGCCCTAAATTGAAGGAGACATTTTTAAGCACAACTGCGATCGAAATAGTAACTTCGATCGACTTGGGCTTCGGCGGCGGAAGCTTCTCGATGGCCACCATCAACACCCTTGGTCCTCCCACTCCTCTCTCTTCCTCTTCCCGTTACTCTTAATCACCAGCTTGTTTTCCTCCTCCACTGTCACCTGCGTTTCGCGATAATCCCGCAACCAAATCATGCAACAACGTCGCCCAGTTCCGATTGTTTCTCGGCAGCTTCGAACTGATTCCCAGGCCTAACCTCCTCCGCAATTCGCTTCAATTTGGTGGTTTGAACAAGCCATGGCAATTTGTTTGTGAGTCTTCGTCCCCTATTTTGAAGATCCCAAATTCGCTGCCTCTCCGCTCAATCACGAAAGATCACTGTAGTAGTGTGTCTATGTTGCCAAACTTTACCGACAATAAAATGAAAAGTGATATCGATAGTTGTTTCTTACTTTCATTTCTCACATTTATTGAACCGTTGTTCTGCTACTGGTTTTGTTGCTCATGAGCTATTTGTTGAGAATTTTTTTATCACAAATTGATGCGTTATATATTATTTATATTTTAGTATAATTTTATGTAGTGTAATTTTATCACAAATTGACTTGGAATGGAAGGACACGAGAATATGCCTCTGGTTCTGTAGAAAACATCTTGCATTGTCCTGTATGAAAACCTCTGATGGAGATGATCTATATATATATTTTTATATGATTTATTTTGTTTCTTCTTTTTGTGCTTCTATTGACTTTGATTCTTTATAAAATACAGAGAGATGTTCTCTATACATATTTTTCATGGAGGAAGCTATATTAAAGTGGGAGATAAGGGAGTGTATAATGGTGGCGAAATTTCTAGATTTGGAAATCTTGATCCTGATAAATTTGAATATTTAGATTTAGTTGAACTTGTGGATAAGTTAGGGTATGTCTCTTGGGATTTTATGTACTTTATGGATAAGTTTCAAGTCCAGTACAAGGATGACCAGTTTATTGTCGATACCGTGGAGAAGACTTTGTTCTTGTAGATCTTGGGATATTACCGGAATTCCTTGCATACATGCTTGTTCAACAATAACTTTTCTTAAACGGGATCACTGACTATATGTTGCTGAGTGTTACAGTGTCAAGCAATACCAAAAGGCTTATGCACACGGAATAACACCTTTGAACGGTTATAGGATGTGGCCACCTAAAATCGGGAATCCCAAGAAACCACCGGCTCATAAGGTTATGCCGGGTAGACCAAAGAAAAAGAGAAGACGAGGAATCGAAGAAAAAGATGGTGAGAGTAGGAGCAGACTACCTCGAATAGGTGGGCATGAGACATGTAAAAAATGCAAAGAACAGAGTCACAACCAAAGAACTTGTAAAAATCCACAAGTGGTCCAGCCACCAAAGGTTCTAATTTTTCTGATTTTTGGTCTGATTTTTGCAGTTCTGATTTTGTGTTTTGATGTTCAGTTCAACATGCTGTTCTAATTTTTCTGGTTATGTTCTGATGATCAGTTCTAAGTTTCTGGTTATGTTCTGTTGATATTTTTGTCTGATGATCAGTTCTGCTGATATTTCTAGTCTAATTTTTGTGGTTCTGATTTTGTGCTTTGATGTACTTTTCTACATTCTGTTCTAATTTTTCTGGTTAGTTTTGATGATCAGTTCTAAGTTTCTGGTTATGTTCTGCTGATATTTTTTGTCTAATGATCAGTTCTGGTCTGATTTTTGTGGTTCTGATTTTGTGGTTTGATGTTATGTTCTACATATATTTTTTGTCTGATGTGCTTTTATACTCTTACTGATCTGTTTTACTGATATGTCATAATTGTTGGTCTGATATTCTGTTAATGGTTATTCTATAACTTTTAACTTTTCTAGGCGAAGCGTGGAAGACCCTTAAAAAGGTCATCTTCCAACGCAGAAGGACAAAGCTCAGAAGTCGAGCAAAGCTCCCAACATCAAAGGAAAAAAAAAAGCATCTCAACAATCTCAAACTCAACAAATAATGAAGGCGAGAGCACAGGTATACGATACTCAATTCTAGTTCTCATCTATAGTTCATTATTTTTTCTGGCTATATTATTTATCTTTAAACGAACCTTTAAATTTATGTGACGAAAATTGAAGGCCAGACAAGGATTAGGTATTTTGGTTGGTGAATCGAGAACTATTTATGCACGGGTATGAATATATTACTTTCAAATTTACCTTGTAAAATTTGTGAGATGATAATATTAATTTGCCTGATTGACAGATATCTAATGATAAGAGCATTCGTCAAATGAGCTCTACATGCGAGGTCAGTACTAGCTCAAGAAGCGAGACCGTGTGTCGAGGTCGCGGTCGGGGACGAGGTCGGGGTAGAGGGGGAAGGGGAATGGGAGCTACTGCAGGAGAACAAAGAAATGTCATGGAAACTCAAGAGAGTCGTAGCTAAGATTCGAATATTATGATGACTTTGAATTTAATACTCGATCATGACATGTTTTGAAACTTGTTTTGAATTTCATAGTCGATCACTATATGTTTTGAATGTAATATGAGAGTTTGAATCTGAAAGTGAAGGCGAATCAACTTAATTTGAATCTCTTAACCATGATTTAGTTTGTTCTGGGTGTGGCTGGAAGCAAATAAAGGTTGCTCCGACCCAATCTTTTTCTGGTGAGCATATAAGTCATTGCGAAAAAAGGTACAGGTCTTCAATGAAAATTTAAGAAAGAAGCAATTAAATTTACGAAGATTCTTAGTAAAGTTTGCTCACTTCCAAAATGTAGATGAGTTTTTTTTTTTTTTTGACAAATCTTGTGCTCCACATAAGTAATATTAACTCCGTGTACCTCATTGAGGCTCTCGAGTAAAGTATAGTAGATTTAATACTCGATCACTATATGTTTTTTTTTAACATGACTTATATTGCAAAAACTTGAAAGTTGATGATTTAATTTGTAAAAACGTGAAAGGTGGTGATTTAATTTGCAAAAAACTTAAACGATGGTGATTTAATTTGCAAATACATCTCATACTCAAAACGACGTCGTATTGGGATGGCCACGTAGACGTCCATGTCAGCATTCCGGTGACCAGAAAAAATTGGGGGTCGGAGCGTGTCTTAAATTGCAAGAAATTGAAACTTCGTGATTTAATTGACCAATTTTTAAAAAGCGTGTTAAATTTACAAATTTGGACAACTTTGTGTTTTTTTTTTTTTTTTTTTTGCAAAAACCCCTATCTTAAACTAAACATGTTAACATTTTTATAACGTTTAAATTATGAAGTAATCAAACAAATCAAATGGGTCATATTGAAAATTTATGTCTAAATAAACACCAGAGTTAAAAAATTGTACTCAAATAAACATCAAACAATCCAAACTAAAGCAAGAAACAACTTAAAATTCTCAAGTTTCATTGTCAATCACATTTCAATCTTCATTTAATAACTTTATCTCATACCCCTTTTCTTATATTTGTATATGTAGAATAATGTTAAGACTAATTAATAATTTACATATTATTGAGCGGGCGTTTTAGCCAAAAACCCCGGCCTCTTTTTATCCCGAAGTCAAAAAGCTTGGAGGCTTTTTGGGCGGGTTTATTAAGGCAATGTATTTTTGGGCTTCTAATTTTGGATCCTAACCTATACTTTTTTCGGGTTCCCCGAGCTGGCTCGTCAAATTTGTCGGCTCTAAAGATATTAATCATAGCAGACAAAAATAGCATAAAACATACAGAACATGGGATTAAGAAGATTATTACAAAGACTCCGCTTAGGAAAATCTACACCACTCACGTTCAACTCTCGATACAAGATTAATTGGTTAAGCTGAGGCTACAAGCCAGGGCGCTCTGTTGAGCACAAAGATGTCGAATCCTTAGATGTTTTGACCACTGAAGTCAAGAGGATCAGTATGATTCCCACTCGAAATACTGAGATGATCCTCCAGATAGATTTAGAGGCTCTGAAGACAGACCTCACGACTTAGTTCCAACAACTACTTGAAACTCAGGCAAAGACTTTCTCTGATCAACTGTTTGAAGTAGTGAAGGAACTGCTGAAGATTATTGAAGAGCGAAACAAATTAACAACTGTGAGTGTTTCTTAGGCACTCACTGAGCAAGCATCTGCTATGACGTTCATTCAAGAAGGATCTTCACGACTCCTATATGACTCCCTCAAGAAGTAAAAAGCCGATACTGATACGCTTCAGAGACGACCATGAGAAGCATCAGAGTGTTGTTTATGACGTTGAGGCCAGAGTTGATATAGTCAAGAATCAAGTTGAAAACCTCAGTCTTCAAGTGACCGCCCTCTCTACCCTTATGATAAAGGCTGATGATGCCAAGAAGGGGGAAGGAAAGGGGGAAGTGATCAAAGAAGAAGAGGTAACAATCGTTACTGATCTCTCTAAGGAGAAGAAGGGGGAAGGAGAGAAAGAGAAAGAAGGAGAGGAGAGGAAAATTGCTATCGCTGGAGGATCAGGAAAAGGATCCTCAGCTCAGGCGGCCATTGAAGAGATAACCTAATTTATTGATAAGCCAGGGCTGATTATACATTCAGAAGCAAAAGGTAAGGCTCTAGGTGAGAGATTTCCTACTCCTCCTAAATTCAAAAACAAAGATGAACAAGTAGCCTATAATGAGAAAATGGCTAAAGATTTCAAGAAAAAGAGTAACACGCTATAAACTCAAAGCTTAGAAAAATGTGTTATGATCAAAACCACAGTTCCTAAAAGAGCTAGGATTGTTGTGTTGAGACAATCCAGAGCTACAACTGCCAAATCCAAAACTCAGAAAGCCAAGGAAGCTGAAAAATCCAAATCGATTGAGTCACCTGCTGCTCAAGACTCAGAAGTTGAAGCTGAGAGCCCTACTAATCATCAAACTCTATCAACAAGAATGACTAAGGCTCAAGGAGTTGAGGCCAAAGCTATGTGGGATACCTGTGAGAGAGTCATGGATATAACAACTGAAGCTCGATAGGTTAGAGCGGCGAGGGAAAGGGTAAGGCAAGCTGAACTCAATGCTCAGATAGCAAAGACTCATAAAGAAGCTAGAGGAAGAGTTTCGGAGAAAAAAAACTAATCACTAATCCTCCTAGATTACTTAGAAAATAAACTAGAATTGGGAAGCTACGAAAGTTGATTTTATCAAAAGCTTCTACATTTGGAAGATATGGGATAGCTCAGCAGACGCAGATCAATTGTTTGAAGAAATATTATCTATCACTAATCCTGATCTCTATACTTAAGTTAAGACGCTACTAAAGAAAGTTGGACTACCACTGAGAGCACCGAAATTCAGGATTCTATCTCCCCCAATGACTCTTGAAGGCAACATGTGTATGAAGGAGATCGAGGAAGTGTTTATACATGACTTGTACTTGTAATATCATAGTCTTTTCTACTGATAATATTAATTTCTGTACTTGTAATCCTCACATCTTAATGAAATCAATATCACTTTTGGCTAAGACAATTACTCATTGTCACAATGAATACTGTATTTAATTTATACACTACTGATCACCTAAGTGATCAACACACACTCACACCTATGCTTTACTACTTATGTATTTGGGATGTCATCGGATTCACAATTAGTATTGTAATGGTTATTGCATTATGAAATAGGAGGAAATTGTTGGATGATGATTCAGTATATGATTTGAAGATCCCAAAACACTTAGCTGAATGATGAACCAATATAATTTAATAGTTTAATTGAGTTCAGCATGTTAGGAACGAAGTATGTTAGATAGAGTTTCTTAGCTGATAGACTCAGTAGTTTATTCCTTAGAACTCAGTAGGATTCCTTAGAACCTACTGAACGTGTGTTGAGCATAAGGATCAACCTACAAAGCCGAGTCTCTCAAAGAATATTAGTAGAGGACAACTCAATTAAAGTTTTCGAGGTATCAGAGGTAGTGAACTCAGCATCAGTCTTGGAGTTTGAACAAACCTCACCTACCAATCAACCTCGACACATGAGGAGCTGCGAGTATTGTACTTGCCCTGACATAAAACTGCCCTCAAGATCGAAAAATAGAGAATCTTGAAAGTGATATTCAAACCTTTTGTTTGATCTTAAACTGTTCTCGGTTGGAGAATATCAAAGGAGGTCATAAACTTAGATATCAAACCGTGTTAGATCTTAAACTTAGATATCAAAGGAGGTCATATCTTGAACTGTTCTCGGTTGGAGAATATCAAACCTTTTGTTTGAAACTATTGTAAAGTTGCTAGGACTATAACTAGTGATCTATCTAGTGCACGGATCAATAAGACTTGCTCAGTATAACTAATTCAAGACCTCCTGGTAATTCAGCATTGTGGATGTAGGATCTTGTGTATCCGAACCAATTTTAAAACTGCGTGTATAATTTACCTTTTTTTGGTTAATGTTCATCCTATGGAATAATGATATATATAATTCATAAGTGTGGATTTTCAGTAAAACCTTAAAACAAACACAAGCATAACTGTAACAGTTTTCAGTAAAAACTTTTTTCAAGGAGATGAATAAAATCGGGCCTACACTTTCCGCACAACTTCTTTTACTGAGTCTACCGAGGATTGATCGAAGTCGCAAAAACGGTGTTCGATATCTTGAACCACTCGCCCACGCGATCGTAAAGCTTATTTGGCGAACTGAGCTATTTAGTAAGCAAACTCAGTGAAAGACTAACTTTTGCGTTTGAGTTTGAACTTGAACTCAGGTGTATTAACACCCCCCACCCCACGCCAACCTGAAGATTCATCTCTGGACCAACACGAGCTATCCAGATTGATGAAGTCTAAGAAGCTTGCACTCAAAACTCAACGTAGATCTTACGAACTCAGAGTGGTATTTCATTACCATAGCCAATTCTACGAAGTTAGCTACTAATATCGTACGAGAAGCAAGAAATAAACATTGTATAAACAGGCATCATGTATATCCGAAGTTTAAAGGGGGAAAAGTGAACTCACTCGAAATAGTAGAGAGGTAAATATATGAGAACTTCTTCTGAAGGTAAATAATATTCTAGTACAAAGCTTACACACAAGGACTTAGATCTAGACAAATTGTAAGGAATAATAACGTTCAAGTACAAACACACAGATTGGAAACAAAATAAAAGGATAAAGCAGATTAAACAAGCTAAAGCTCCCGGTGCATGCAATGGATCGGATCTTTGAAAGCTAAGATTTAAAGAGAGCGTAAGATACCATAAACTAAGGTACATATTACCAAGAACCGAATGACCAAACTTTTAAGTCTTTTCCACACTTGGGGACCTTCAAAAGCATTATAAAAAAAATCACTAAAAGCTAAACTAGATCATAAAAGTAGAGAGTATTTTTGGTGGTGTTCATGATAGAAGAACTAGAGAGAGCCAACTACTAAAAATTGGAGTGAGAGATGATGTGAGATGATGCTCCTTTCTCTTCAAATCCAATTTTCTCATTTCCCGTGTTTTCTACGATTGGAGATAGCTTTTCTTTGAATCTGCATTCTGCAGAGTAGTTTATGAAAGATTTTGATCCGTATCTATTTCATTAATGAACCACGTACATATAGGCTACAACATCAGCGTTTCTTCTATGCTAAGACTAGGGTTAGGTCTATAAACTAGGAAACAATCTAGCCTATAATAATGTACAATATACATGGAATATAGCATGAGAATAGATTATTCTATAATCTATTAGCTCCCCATAGTCGGAGCGGGAGGTGCACGAACGTTGAGACTGGCTCGAAAATCTTCAAATAGAATGTGTGGAAGACCTTTGGTGAAGATATCGTCAATTTGATAATGAGAAGGGACATGATGAACCCGTACTTCACCACGAGCAACGTGTTCACGGACAAACAATATGTCTAGCTTGATATGTTTGATGCATTGGTGCTGGACAGGATTACCGGATAATTAAATGGCATTGACATTATCGCAATACGCCAAAGTGGTCTTCCGAAGAGGACAGTGAAGTTTGACAAGAAGATTGCGGAGCCAAAAAGCTTCAAAAACGACATTGTCTACGCCACGATGGAAAATGCTCTTTTTTTATGCATACTATGATGTTGGTTTATGCATAATTACGAACATTTTTATGCATAAACTGTCTGCCATTTGGATATTGTGTTCTACAATAAAACTACGTTTTATGCATATTAAAGTATTTGTTTATGCATAAGCCCAAACAATTTTATGCATAAAACTGTCTGTTATGTGGATATTATGTTGTATTGTACATATTACAGTATTTGTTTATGCATAAGGTCGAACAATTTTATGCATAGATTGACATATTACTGTACTAGTTCATGCATAATTCTATGCATTTTTATGTATAACATTGTCTGTGTTTATGCATATTGTTATTTTACAAATACAATTGATCATATTTATAATACATAACACTCACCTCTCTCTAGCTAGCGGCGGCGGCTGGCGGTGGCGGCGGGAGGTGGTAGGTTACTAGGGTTTTTTCCTTTTTTGTATTTCCCAAATTTAATTACCAAAATTATATATACCATTTTACTCTTTTCCTAATTTTGTGAATTAATTAAATCAAGAAAATATATTAATTGTACACCATGGATGGGATGGAGATCTATGATGTATACTGGTTCTTAATTTTTATCTAAGGGATGGTTCTTAGTAGAACCATACCCTATATAGAGGGAGTGGATTATGTGAGAACCCACATTTAATGTGAGAACTAAGAACCATGCATAATCATTATATGTTTTATTTATAATCCTTACATTTTGTATGCAAAGAACTTGTGTAATTTTAAATTATGCATAACTCTTATATGTTTTATGTAGAAGGACAAAGTATATGATTAATGGTTTTTTTGCATAAAATATTTAAAGATTATGCATAAAATATATGAGGATCATGCATGGTTCGCAATTATCACATTAAATGTAATTCTCACGAGATCCACACCCTGTTATTTATATACATATATATGAGACATATCTTTGAATTTCTTAGTTGATAATGTTAGGTGATGAGTTTTAATATAAGATTTGTACATCCCGAAACCCTAATGATGACAAACCACTATAACGTAATATTGATTTAGTTTAGTTGAGCTTGTCTCGTTAGGAAGCTCGATGAGACTAGTTAGGTCATTTTCAGTAGAACTGTCTGTACTCAGTAGAAGACTTTCTCAGTAGTATCTTAAATGGCTATAGACTGAGTAAGGTTGTTGGGATAAATTCATTTGATAAGATTTGAAGATCCCAAAACCCTTAGCTGAATGATGAACCTTCGATATTGTAATAGCTTAGTTTGAGTTCAGTTGTTAGAACTTAGTAGGCTAGAGTTCAGTAGCTGTGAAGTTAGTAGAAGATCTCGCACTCAGCTGAAGGACTCAATATCGAAGAAGTCAGTTAGTCTGTCTATCAAAGAATCGAATCAGAAAGAAATTCGTGCCAAGCGACTGAAGTGCTCAGACGGATGTCGATAGAAGACAATCAGGCGACGGTCCGAGGATTTAGAGGAAGTCAACTCAGTATACTTTGAGTTTGAACAAGTCTCACCAACTCTCATGTACCTCGACCAATAAGGAGCCGACAACGCCTTACACCGCTCGTCATAAAGTCGCTCCTAGCCTAAAAAGAGAAAATCTCTACAGTGCGCTCTACTCAATGTTCAAATTTCATATGGCCATTTTTCTTGTCTTATTCTACACGTGGCTAGACCCTCTCCAACGAATCTATTCACAAATCGAAGACTATAAATAGAGAAGGTCTTCAAGCAGAAGAAGATACAACACGGGAACCCAAGCGAACAAGCTCAAGAACTCTAGCAAACTTTCAAGCAACATACAAACGAAGAACTTGCCCTTAGATTAGACATCTTTCTAGTTCTCTTTTCTAGAGAATTTATGTTCCGTTTCTCTATCTAAGCGAGCTTATTGTAAAATATATAGCTTAGAAACCTCGTAGGAGTTCATATCTTTTGAACTGTTCTTTCTTGTAAGAACTCCTTTACAGTTGGAGAAAACCTTCTAACCTTAAACAATTAAGAGTTGTAAAGTCATTACGACTATAAGTAGGATCTGTCCTGTGTACAGACAACTGAGACTTGCTCAGTATAAGCAAACAAGTTTGTATCTATCCTGTTAATAGATCATTGAGACTTGCTTAGTATAAATAATACATGTTCTCCTACTTGTGTCAGGACAGCGGACGTAGGACCCAGCGTGTCCGAACCACTTTAAAAATCATTTGGTCATTTTTGATTATAAATGTTGCATTGACTTACTGTTCATTCAGCATCCTATTGAGGTTTTAATCAAACTTGCACGAATCAGGTTTTCATAAAAGACGCATATTTAAAAAGGCCCTACACTTCCGCACATAACTCTTGTACTAAACTACTATGCACTGACATAAGTCAGTAGGACTGTACTCAGTAGGAGAACTTTCTGCCTATACGATCGAGAAAGTATTTATGGCTAACTGACTCGTTCAGTAGCATTCTTCAGCTAAAGCTAACTTTCGCGTTCAAAGTTTGAATTTGCATTCAGGTGTATTCACCCTCCCCCCGCCCTCTACACCTGAACCGCATCTTTAGGACCAACAATTGGTATCAGAGCGGTGTTCTTCTAAGATCATCGTTATCTGTTTACTGGTCTTAACTCGAATAGATCCTTGAAAATTGTTTTCACTGCACGCGCATATCTCTTCACAGCATCCTGTACCATACTCTACATTATGTTTGATTTTTCAGGTATCAGGACTGTACCCATGCTTTCGGTAGAAAACTATGCGGTATGGAGGGTGAGGATGGAGGCTCATCTCACATCGCTGCATGACAGCATGACTGACGTTCTTGAAAAAGGCCTTATTGTTTCTATGATCGACAACGTTGAAATCGTAGTAGAAGGAGTATCAGGCTACAGAACAGGTCTAAAGGTCCCCAAAGATAAGAGCCTCTTCACACCTGAAGAGAGGAAGTTGCACAACCTAGACTGAGTTGCACGTAATGCAATACTAAGCACTCTTAGTGACTCGTATCTTGGCAGGGTGCATGAGTGCAAGATAACGAAGGAAGTATGGGATGCTTTAGCCCTACTGAGCTTAGGAACTCCAGAGATAAAGGAAAATAAACGGAGTTAGAGCTGCAGAAGCTAGAAGCAATCACTATGCTTCCATGAGAGTCTATTGATGATTTCAGCGTCAGATTCACAAATTAGATAAACATCATCAACGGACCGGGGAAGACATTTAGCAACAAAGAGACCAACACCAAGATTCTACGGGCTCTTAGCAGGCCCAAGTGGTACTCGTTTACAACTTGTTTAAGGAGAACTAATCTGAACTCTGTTACTCCTGATTATATTTTCTCATTATTAAAAGCTGAGGAGTTCGAGTTTAATCTCCCACACCCCCTTGGTGCTGAGACTGAAGTGCCAATAGATCACGCTTACAAGGCATCAGTCAGCACACTCGGAGCAAGTCCCTTCAGCGCAAGTCAGTCTGCTGGAAGCTCAACAACGATACCCTCTGCTAACAACTTGGCGAAGAAGTATGCTCTTCTTTCTGTGAAATACCAGAAGAAGAAGGACATGTTCCGAAGGATGAAGACAAAAGAGGCCTCCAGAAAATATCAAGGTAAGAGAGATCACTTGAAAAGTGAAACTAAACCTTTACCTGATTGCAGAATACTGAAGCGGCTCCCACTGGACATACCGATACACCATAAAGGGAGACTAGGAGTTCAGTAAGCTATCACTACAAGAAGTCGGGATATTATCAGTATGAATATCCAGAATTCTCAGCAGCTGAACGTGCTGAAAGGCAAGCCCAATGTGACAAATTTGTCAGGAAAAGGCAAGCTTACATAGCTGGAGAGTTGTCCGACTGCTCAAGCGACACATAGCTCTTTATGGAATCATCAGATGATCATGATACGTTCGTCGTACTTGAAGCAGAAGACACTGAACTGTTTCTCATAGCCGGATGTCTCATGGCCGGAGAAGAGGCTGAGGTAAACTTTGAACTTAATATAAGCCCCTCTTCACAAGGCACACACGACACGAGCTCAACTGTAGGAGAACCGCTGGACGTGGTTCTTGTATATGAGGATCTATTAGAAGAGCAGATTCAGATGAGCAAACAGTTTAGTAAGACTATTCAGGAGATGGATCTCCTGAAAGTTGAAAATCTGAGACTTTCAATGAGAAGTCAAGACTCTACTGAGTCTGAGGAACATGTGCTAAGACAGATGGAAGAGATTAATTCTCTAATGACTAAGTCTCAACATCAAAAGGCACAGATCTCAGTCTTGACCAAAGGCATCTCTGAGAAAGATACTAAAATAGCACAGCTCAGTCAGAAACTCGCGGAAGTACAGAGAGACTATGAGCCACTCAGAAGGAGTGATGAAATTTGGCGAGGATTGATAACAGAGCAATATCTTGGAGCAAAGGAGAAGTTGGAAAGTATGCTTAAAGCCTAGAGGCCAGTCTCAGTGAAGGAAGGACTTGGCTATACATATGAGACATCCACTTCTACCTCCAAAGAGTCTGAGAAGCTGACTGATAGGTTTGTCAGAAGGAAGACTCAAACAGATGAACCTTCAACCCCTCAAGCAAAGAATAAGAAAAAGATAATAGCACCTCAGCCCAACAGTAAGAAAATGACCCATGGTTCATGTCCCAAGACACCGAGGTCCAAGTCAGGGGGAACCAAGAAGGTCAGGTGGGCCGAACAATATGGCCAACCGAAGTGGACTCATCCAGCTCAATATGGATCGCACTATTATGAGTCGAGAGTCCAAAGCCCAAAGGTTCAGAAGAAGAAGAAGGCTGAACCTCAAAAGAAGAAAAAATCAGCATCTCCAAGTTCAGTGGAGAAGTCAGCTGACAAACAGGGCAAGAAGTCTAAGACCGTCAGGGTTGTCAGACAAGTTTGGATCCAAAAGGTTACTAACGTCTAAAGACTCAAAGCTGAACCCAGACGGTACCTGAATCTTTTTCTGTTTTGCAGTTGCTTAGGACCCTTAGATTGTGGACAATGCATGCTCACGACATATGACGCATCAGAAGAATCTGTTGATTGGTGATCGTTGTTTTCACCAAATAAATCATACAAAAATGCTAGAACTTAAATCAGTATAGCAAACAAGTATCGAACACAGGGAACGAAGATTTTAAACTTAAAATTCCTATTAATCTAAATATTGGTTAGCGACCATGCAAATTTTGGAATTTCTCTAAAACTAATGCAGGAAAATAAATAGCAAAAATAAATACTCAAATTAATCTAGCAAAGAAAATGGGTCCAGCAAGATGAGTCACACGCACTTACAATCGATCTTAGACACTAAAGATAAATTAATCCCTATAAATCAATCAGTTATAGGACGTCGTAATTAAACTGACACATCCCCTATTCCCCTTAATTATTCGGTAATCGCTATGGTGGGCATTGAAACGACTTCTCTAAATTAGATGCAACCTACGTTGGTGGGCAACTAATAGATTTAACACCTAATCAGCTTTAAGAACTAAGGGAACCCGATTTAGGAGCCTACTCGTATGGTGCGCATCTAATAGTCTCCTACCAAATTAATCTTATTGTTCTAAGAACAATCGTGCTACTTATTTAGCCTAATCACACGAGAAACAATGGAAGTACTAAATTAGCTATGAATTAAACTAACCTATGGTGATCAAGCCTAAATTAATTAACCAAGATTAATCTATAACCTAAGTGACTAACTATTAAGCCTAAGTCTCACGAATTCGATTAAGTGCGTGTTTCACATCTCGCCGGGTCCTAAAGGAATTAGCCGCGCATAACGACCCGACTGGCCAGGCGGACGGGTATGCTGAGCAGAACACTAAACATGCTGAAATTCAGAATTTAAAGGCACGAAAATCTGAACAACTTACGAAATTGAATAAAGCACGAAAGCAAACAAAATTTTAACTAAACAATCAGAAAGTACCAATTCGAAGTCTCCAAATCACCCAACGGAAAGTAAAGTCGAAAACATCCGAATCTAAACTAAGAAAACGGAATCAGGAAAGTGTTTGTAAACTCTAAGCTTGATGCTCTCTCACGTGCTGATCTCTCTCTCTCGCTCGCTGCGGCGTGAATAAGATGATGGAAAAGGAATGATGATCAGGATGATTAAAATAATGAATGCTTGTTTTCCTCCTTCTTCCCCGCGTGAATAAGATGATAAGGATTATAAAATAATCAAATCTCCTCTCCCTCGTTGGCGGTATGAAGATGATGAAAAAGGAATGATGATAAGGATGATCTCTCCCTCTCTCGCTGACAGTATGAAGATGATGATAAGAATTAATGATAATGATAAGGATGATAAAATAAAATAATCAGCTTGTCTCCCTCCTTCGGCTTCTTGGCGTGAATAAGATGATGATAAAGAATTATCTCTCTCCCTTTTATTCACGTCTGCTCCTCCCCTTATCTAGGGCTTCTTGTTGTTTCCTTGTATAAGTAGAAATCTTATCCAAGTATGACAAGATATTATTGAATATATTATATCCAAATCTTTCCATACTCCTTATTTCCTTATCCGTCACTTTCCTTCTACGTAAATTTCACCCAAATTCAGCCCCTTTAATCCTTAATTTCGTGCATGCCACCTCATCATCTTGTCATCGCCACATCAGCTCGAGAATCTGTAAAACAACACATAAATGCAATCCAAAGGCCAAAATTGCGCCAAAATAATAGAATTTGAATAGTACGAATTAAGACTCATCACTGATCGACTATGTTCAACAAGATGGAGCCAGAATTGAGTTTGACGACAACTCCGAAGTCTACACAAGGGGATACGGAACGTTGAAAATAGGGACTGCAATAGTTGTTAGAGTATCATATGTTGAAGGACTTCAAAATAATCTCCTTTTTGTCAGTCAATTATATGATAACTCCAATAAAGTGACTTTTGACGCAGGTTTTTGTGATGTTCTTGATAAATCTATAGGAAAAACTGTGTTATCAGGGTCGCGGCAAAGAAACATATATTATGCTGAATGGAATACCGCCGAACTTGAAGCCTGCTTGCCAGCAAACACGAAGTCAGATGATAAAACAACATGGTTGTGGCACAAGCGACTGAGTCATCTGAACTTCAAAACAATGAACAAGCTAGCACGGGATGCTAAAGTCAGAGGACTGCCCAACGAAGTATTTAAGAGACACAAGAATTGTGAGGCATGCTTGAAGGGGAAGCAAACAAAGTTAAGCAATCCGCCTATCCCTTCTCCTTCTACTGATGAGATACTTCAGCTGCTTCACATGGATCTCTTTGGGCCAGTCAAGCCAGTGACGATCATAGGAAATAAATATTCTCTTGTAGTCATTAATGACTATTCAAGATATACATGGGTGATTTTCATCGCCATTAAATTTGACGTCAAATTTGAATTGGCGAAACTGCTGAAACGGCTAAGCGTCGAGATGGATATCAAGATTTAAAGGATATGCTCAGACCGTGAACATAGTTTCCAAAGTTAATGATGAAGGACTACTGCGAAGCTGAAGGCATTTAACACGAGACCTCAGCGGCATGTACGCCTCAGCAGAATGGCCTTGCTGAACGGAAGAATAGAACACTTAAAGAAGCAGCAAGGACATTACTCGCAGACTCAGGTCTACCATTGAAGTTCTGGGCATAAGCTACTGACACTGCCTGATACACTCAGAACAAATCTCTATTGTCTCATATGCACATGAAGACACCATACGATTTGTGGAAAGGGAGAATTCCTTCTATCTCTCATTTTTCATGTTTTTGGCTGTGCATGCTTCATCCACAATAACGGAAAGGATCAGTTAAAGGTCTTTGACAACAAGTCAGACCAGGGAATTTTCTTAGGATACTCCAGGGTCAGCAAAACTTTCATGGTCTTTAACTACTGGACCTTTTGCGTGGAGCAAAGCCCTCATGTGGTATTTTATGAATTTACTTCTGAGGACAGGAAGTCAAACTCTGAGTAAGAAGCTGAAGAGGCCAGGAGCAAGCTACATGATCTAAGCTTAAAAGATAAAATCTAAAAGATCAAGCATTGTTGGGATGCTGATTCAGAGAATTAACCAAGAAGCGATGTAGCTGAGAAGTTTGATTCTACTGAACATAATCAATCCTAGGTAATTTGGGTCGATGAAGAAACCCTAGTGGTAACTGAGACCTCTACTAAGAATAGCAACTCAGGGGGAACTACTAATGTTCTTAATCTGAATACCCCTGAACCTGGTGACTCAGTAGAACCTGAACTCGTTACTAAATTGCTTCAATTAAAGAACAATACAACTGAATTTCCTAACACTCCTACTATCTGTGTTGAATCAATTCCAGATGAAGTAACAAGACGTCGTCGTTCATGGTTAGATGCTCATAGTTCAGACTTGATAATCGGAGATCCTTCAGCCAGTGTGAAGACAAGATCCAGATTCTATCAGGGAGAAAGTGCGTTATACTCCTGCTTCTGGTCCACTAAGAGCCTCAGACTATTGACGATGCACTGAATGATGCTGACGGGATCACCACCATGCAAGAAGAGCTCAACCAGTTAACTAGAAATGACGTATGGATGCTTGTAGACAGACTAAGACATCATCACGTGATTGGAACAATGTGGATCTTCAAGAACAAGCGAGATGAAAACAACGTCATCGTCAGGAACAAAGCTAAACTTGTTGCCAAAGGTTATTGTCAAGTTGAAGGGATATACTTCGACGAAACATTCGCTCCAGTCGCAAGATTGGAAGCCATTTGTCTATTCCTCGCATACGCAACACATCAGCAGTTCATAGTCTATCAAATGGATGTGAAGTCAGCTTTCCTGAACATCATGCTGAAGGAAGAAGTCTACGTAGAACAACCGCCGTCTTTCAGCAGGGTTATCAGGTTTATTGACTTAAGAAAGCATTGTACGAGTTAAAACAAGCACCCAGGGATTGGTACGATACCCTATCAGACTTTCTCCTTCAGAAAGGTTTTCAGAAGGGAGCTGTAGATCGCACCCTATTCAATATCAAGTCAGAAGTGGACATCTTACTGGTGCAGATCTATGTAGACAACAACATCTTCGGATCAAGGAGCCTGACTATGGGTCAGACGTTTTAACAGATGATGAAAGAGAAATTTGAAATGTCGATGATGGGAGAGATGACATAGTTCCTTGAACTTCAGGTCAAACAATCCAAGTAGGGAATTTTCATCAATCATGCGAAATATGCAAGAGATCTCATCTAGAAATTAGGCTACGAATCCAGCAAATCAGTAAAGATACCTATGAACACAAATCTCAAGATAGATCTTAATAAGGAGGGAGTATCTGTGAACTCTATTGATTATCGTGTTATTATTAGTTCTTTATTACCTAACAGTCAGCACACCTGACATAACTTATGATGTAGGTGTATGTGTGCGATTTCAGGCGAATCCCAAAAGGAGCCACTTAGACTCAGCGAAGAAAATTCTCCGCTACCTGAAGGGAACACCTGATGCTGGATTTTGGTATCCTACAGGTGATAATCTTGAACTAATAGGTTATTCTGATTGTGATTATTCAGGATGTCAACCTCAGGAGCTTGTCAGTTCCTAGGCACTAAGCTGATATCTTGGTTCTCCAAGAAACAACAATCAGTAGCTACGTCCACTACTGAAGCTGAATACATGGCTACCGAAAGCTGCTGCGCCCAGATATTGTGGCTCAGACAACAGCTGAGAGACTACGACATTCATCAAGATGAAGTGTCTATCTCCCGCGACAGTACCAGTGCCATTGCAATCACGCAGAATCCTATTCTACATACTCGATGCAAGCACGTGGACATCAGGCATCACTTCATCAAAGATCATGTCGAGAAGAAGGATATCAGAATGGAAAAGATCCACACTGATAAGCAACAAGCTGATATACTGACCAAACCTCTAGCTGAGACCAGATTCAATGATCTCTCAGTAGAACTAGGTCTAGTGGATCCTACTGACTCCATTCAGTAAGGCAATCCAGAAGGTACTGAGTGAGGGGGAACGCTCTCATTACTGCTGAATTACTAAGTGGCGTCAACGTGGACTCAGCTGACTACTATGTTTAGCTGGCAGGTTATGAGTATTTATTCAGCTTTTGATGATCAACATGACATAACGTTTATTTTCCGCCATTAATATTCATCGTACTGCATTAAGCATGTCGTTCTCATTAAACGCACGACATTCTATAGACTGCGGCGCATTTAATGCATATCATTTCACCTTACCCATCTGGTGATTGAGATAAGTAGGCGAGATTATAGGCGGCACAATAATCATAACCTATTATAACATTCAATCTGAGTAGTCCACCTCTTTTAAAATGATCAATCTCAGCCGCTCAAAAATAAAACTGTTCATATTCAGATCATATATATATCTTGTGTACATCACCACGCTTAATCACTTTGCTATTTACGATTGATCTGTGCTTTTAATACATTACTTGCTAAGAAATCTACCACCTTCAAGCACATTTCCTTCGGTAATTACTTCTCTAAGACTGTATCTAGTACTGATTAACTCTATTATTAAGTGCTAACACTTCTTTTGCAGATTCTGTTTTATACATATTAATGGCGTCTTTCCCTGAGACGGTTGTTGTTCAACCGTCTGACATGGAGGATATTATCCAGAGCAAGAGAGTCTGGTTTGAACCATATCTTGCCTTCCGGTCCTGCTGGGTAGAATGCATGGACTGGGTATTCGATCTACTTCAGTCATCCGGTCTCGAGACCATACTGACCAGAGCCCCCATTCACTACTTCTCAAGGCAGGTTGTTGAGTTCTTCCTCAACAAACACGAGGGAGAAGATCAACAGGAGGTTTCTTGCTTCACATACAGTAAGAAACGAGTAACAAAGGTTGGGTGGAAGATACCGCCGAGCTGATATTGCTGACTGCCTCAAGTCAAGTTTCAATCTTCCCAACACCGGAATATCTCCGATAGGATACAAGGAATCTTCTATCAATAAGTACCTATCGAGGTTCAGTGGCAAGAAGGACATAATATTCAAAGCAACATTTCCCAAAAATTAGTTGCTCCCTGAATATAGAGGATTAGCACATCCTCACGAGTTTAGCTGGATCCTATGATCAACTTAGTAGGATCAGACTCCAGACCATGATGGTCATAGTTGATGGCGTTCAGGTGAACTGGACCGAATTCTTCCTTTTAGAATTTTGTACCCAGACTTAGAAGTTTGTCTACAGAGAAGACAAGACTTCCATGCACTTGATCCCGAAGGGCAAATTACTATATGGGACCAATGTGTCCATCCTGATCGAAGATCATTGGCCAGGGAACGTGGCCTTTGCTGATGTGCACTTCTTTGACAAGAAGAATGTCAAGTTTGCTAATGCAGCAGCCGTAGAGAAATCCATCGGCCGGGGACTTCAAGACAAACGTCCCCTGGCTCTCTCAGGCTCCTCAGCAACCTCAGCAGAAGAAGAGGAAAACGCTGAAAAAGCCTACAGCTGCTGAAGTACCTCCAAAGCATATCTCTGTAGAGGATTTAGGGTCTAGGAAAGAGGACATGACCCTGAGGGGGAAAGTCAAGAGAATTCTAGACGAGGAGGTTCAGTCGGAACCCCCCACTGAAGCTGAAGTTCCACCGGCTGAATCCTCACCCTCTTCCCCACCTCAGTTCTGCTTGCCCAGAGCAGAGCGACCGAGGAAATCGCGGAGGAGACTCCCGAGATTCTGGACCATTCAGATCTTGTGGACATCACTGTTCGGGCTAAGGTGCAGATGCGTCTGCGATTCCTTGAATGAGATCTACTTGAAGAGACACTACATCTAAGGACTGCCGCAGAACTAGCAAAAGAAGAGCAGACTCATTGAGAGGAGATCGGCTATGGTAAGCCGGTTTATATAGCCTCATTTGACGATCTAAGGGCCGCTATGCTGATGCTCCTAAGTCAGAAGGGGCAATCTGATCAGCCCAGTCAGCCCCAGACTCAATCTAACTCCCAGCGCGACAACTCACCCCAGGATGCAGACCAGGGAGGATCTACTGAGGGACAATCTCCCAGGGATGACTCGCCGCCTCCACCTCCAGAATCAGGCGTCGTCATCCCTACGCCATCTGAGACTCAGCCGAAGAAACAATCCAGATACCAGGCTGTTGAGAACAATGATATTAAACTGACGTCTATCAATAAGGTAATCAAATGCCAAGGCCTCAAGAACCGTCTCCTTGCGGAAGACGTGCACAACAAATGGAGCCAATTTACAGAGGCTCAGACCAAGGAGTTGGGAACCTTATCGACTGAAGTGCAGAGGATCAGCACACCAACTGATGTCAATGCTGAAGTGATCCTCAAACAAGCACTGGAAGCTCAACGGACCAATCTACAAGCAAAGTTCCAAATTATTCTGCAGAATCAGGCCAAGAAGTTTACAGAAGAATTGCCCTCTTCTATTGATCGGGTCCTGAAGACAGTAGTGCAGCGACACCAGCTGGCTACTGAAAGTCTCTCCAAGGGACTTGTTGAGTAGAAAGCAGCTAACATAGAGGTCCGCAAAGAGGCTGTGGAATCTGTGGAAGCGTATCTGAAAAGGATCAAAAGCGTATCTGAAAAGGATCGATTCATCCAAGTCAGCTCTACTGAAGGTTATCAATCTTGAGCATGACAAGCGATGAACATCCTACACTGATGCAGCTGGCGATGTTGCAGCCTCTCTAGACTCGATCAGAACATCCATCGAGGGGCTGAACAACAAAGTGACCGCCTTGGCAACACTGATTGATGATGCCAAAAAGGGGGAAAGTAGTAGGTCATCTCAACTACTGACACTCTTTAAAGCCGAAGAGGCAGGTCCCAGCACAGCTGTTGTTGCAAAGGAGGATCAGGGAAAAGAAGCTGAAGGCTCAGGAGAGCCTGCTGAAAAAGTAGTCGCTGACGTGACTCAGCATCTAGATGCTCTACCTACTGAAGAGCAAGAAGAGCCACAACTTGAGTCAGAAGCCGAAGCCAAAGCTAAAGGCAAAGCTCCTGCGCCTCCCTCTCCCTCTCCACAGAAAAAGCTCAAGTTTAAGACGCATGAAGAGCAAAATGCATTCGATGAACAGCTCACGCGTGAGCTTGCAGAGGAAGATGCCAAGAAGGCCAAAGCCAAGAAAGGCGTACTGATCCGCACTCCAATTCCTACTCGAACTAGATCAATACAGCCGAGGCTGTCAAGATCTTCAGCAGCAAAGACTCCCACTAAGTCCAAACAAACCGAGAAGCCAAAGCCTGCATCTCCCAAGTCAAAATCAACAGAGGCTAGCGACTCAGACTTTCAATTTGTCACCACCACAGAATTGTCGAAGAGACAAGAGGCTGAGATGAAAGAATTGTGGGACAGCTGTGAACGTGGATTGGATAGAATACCTGAGGCCAGACAGATCAGGAAAGCTAGAGTGCATATCCATCTTGCTGATCTGGAGGCACTCAGGCTGAGAACTAAGAAGGAAGCTCGAGTGCGAATTCCTGAGAAAGACAGGAGAATCCCTACTACTTCCAAGTATTTAAGAAGAAGGGAGCCTGTCAATGAGGTGAAGAGGACTATATTCAAAAGGACTAACGGATGGGTAACTTACAAAATCAACCAGAGATGGGAGCAGATTAAATTAGACTTTATCAAGAGATGCTATGTCTGGAAGACTCTGAATGAAGATGTTGATCCTGAAGAAGCCTTCGCAGATTTTCTCATGCACATGGATGCCCCTCTCTATCCTGAGATTCAGACCCTCCTAGAGCAGTTCGGTCAGACTCTGAAGGCACCTCAATTCAGACAACTACCTCCTCTTATGACGCACCAAGGCAATCTATGCAAGAAGGAGATTGATGCAGAGATCTTTGATGTTATAAACATGAAAAGTCTGAACAAGCATGATGAAGAAGACAAGAAAGAGATTAAGGACCTGCGGCAACGTATCTACTCAACTTACCGCCTAGATCTTCCGGAGAAGAAGTCTACTGACTTAAAAGCTCGGATGCAACTTTTCAAGAAGAAGTCCAGCTGACTGCTCTCTTAGTCTTCTAGGTTATTAGGATAGATTATCAAGTATCTATAATCTTCTTACTCCCTTTAATGACATCTTTTCTATTGGCCTTCGACAACTACTCATTGCTATCTAGCTGTGTATTTTCTTTCAGCACTACTGATTACTGAGGTAATCAACTTACACACTCACATATCTGCTTATATGTTTCTCTGTGCTTAATTGCTTAAAACTTCTCAAGAGAAACTGACTTCTCCATGCTATAAAGGATAGTAACTATAAAGGAAGATGCATCATTGTCATACATGTAATTCTCTTAAAATGTTCTATCCCACCTTTTGTGTCTCGTTTTATGTGCCACCAATGAGATGGTGACATAAGTTAATTTTTTACCTACAATAATTCTTCTCCTATGATTATCAAATTCAAATTAGGGTATATATATAATAATTAAAAAAAAATACATGTATCAACATTCCATTGGTGGGACATGTAATGTGACATAAAAAGTGGGATAGAGGATCCATGCATTTAGCCAACTTTATACTTCTCTATTTCAGGAGTACCTATGATCGACACAGACTATTCTTGTACTCCCTCCATCCTATTATTAACGCCCTGTTTATTTTCCGCGCGGAGATTAATAATGTAACATTTTTTGGTGTATATTGTTTGACTTTTGGCTAGTTAATTAATGTCCATACATTATTTGCCATTTTTTGAAACAAAACATTTGTAATTGGACAATCAAATAAGGAATATATAACTTTACTAATTGGACGAAGAAAGTACTTGTTAATATTGTTAGAATTCTAGCTTGTAACACAACCTATTCTAGTCTAGTACTGAGCTTCGTTTCTTGCAAAGACTACTTTTTATGCAAGTCATTCTATTTGAATCATGGTATAAACCAAGAATTATTCTTGACTTTCGGGAACCCTCTACTTACCATATTGCATCAGTCTAAAACTTTTAGCAGTATTTTCTTTTAAAAAATTAGTGTAATACTTACATAGATCTTATATGTCTTATTGACGGACGAGAAACACGGGTCGGTATATCGACAGATTACCAACGGAATCCATCATTCAGAATCGTAGATGGAATAGGGACGAAAAGCGTCGTTGTACAAATTCCGGACAAAATATTCTCAGTGAAACTGCTATGATTTTTTCTTTATTTTTCCATGAATTTTGCCGCAAAAAAACATTTCTTAATTTTTAAAAATAATAGTCAATTTTGCCGATGGAAAATTTTGTCGGCGACTTCTAAAAAAGAATTGTTTCTTTTATTAAAATAAATAGCCAATTTTAACGACGTAATATTCCATCGATGATTGTTAAACAAGATTTCATCAGCAATCTGTCGGTGTAGCCCTAATATACGAAACAGAGCGCAGTTTGAACCAAAACAGGAGTAGAACCAAAAATTGAAGAGGTGGGGTGACTGAGCTTCGGTTTTTCGACATCTCAACACCGGAAATCTCGGAATCCATCTTCTCTCCCTTCTCCCTAAGGCTCTTTTCTTCTCTTCTCTTCTTCCTAAATGATTTCTGCCCGGTTATTTTCATTCAAAAGGTCGACGCTGGTTAGGAAGCTAGTAGAATTCGAGAATTGACTTAAGGTACAATCCTCATCATTCTAATTAGCTTTGATTTTGAATTATTGCGAGACCTGCCCATACCCTGGTTTTGTTTGATTAAGGATTGGGATTCAATTGGTCTTTCGGTTTCGAATTATTAGACTTGGTTTCGTGGTTTGCTTCTGCATTTATAGAGATAGAGTTCCTGCTAGAACGTTCATGGATTTTAATAGAATTTTCGATCTGATATTTCTTATAATTGATGGTTCATGACTTGGGTCTAACTTTGTTCTTGATTAGATTTTTATTTCAAAGAATATCTTGGCTAAATAGAAACTTGGCTGAATAGAAAGAAGTAATCCTTTGTGTCATATGCACTTCTTAACAGTTATGCATCAATGAGACTTTCTATTTTGTTAGGCTGATAATTATAGGGTGGATACGAAAAAAATGAAACTTTCTATTTTGCTGCCTCAAAGCAAGTTGTCTCTCTCTATTTTATTTTAATAAAAGTCATGTGAATTATGTGGTTTTTTTTGGTTTAATGAATTTGATCAATGGATTGCCTACCAAGAATTCCGTGGTTGAATTTGATTACCATGTCAGCTATCTATTCTCATTCTCTTTCACACATAATTATACGTGTTGGGTATGAGATTCTGTATGATAAGATTTGAAGATCCCTTAGTTGAATGATGAACCTCATAATGTAATAGCTTAGTTGAGTTCAGCGTGTTAGGAACTCAGTAGGCTAGATAGAGTTCGGTAGCTAATAGACTCAGTAGTATCATCTTTTTTCAGCAGGATAGACTCAGCATGAGGAACATAGTTGGGTTTATCAGGACCCACTGAATGAGTAAAGGAAATCGAGCCAAGTACTGAATGTCTCAGAAGAATGTCAGTAGGAGACAACTCAGTAAAAGCATCCAATGAATCAGAGGAAGTCAACTCATTATCTGCTTTGAAGTTTACACAAACCTCACCAACTCTCAACCTCGACCAATGAGAAGTTGTCAGCACTATACTTGTACTGACAAAAAGTTGCTCTCTAGACTGAAAAAGAGAGTATCTCTAAAGTGGCATCCGAAATTCAAGATGACCGTTTTCTTATCGTTTTCGATACGTGGCTAGATCAGTTCTAATGGATCTATTCATGAGTCGAGACTATAAATAGAGATGACTCTTCATGCAAAGAAGAAATTGGAAACCAAAAGCATTCAAACATTCAAACGCTCTAGCAATCAAACATCGTATAGAGCGAAGAACTCACTACACTGAGAGATACCATTAGTTCTTCACTCTAGAGATCAATTTGTTCCCATTGTCTATTCTAATCAATTCTGGTAAGATCTTAAGCTTAGAAAATCGAAGGAGTTCAATTTATTGAACTATTCTTATAGTAAGAACTCCTTCTCAATTGGAGAATATCAAACCCCGTGTTTGAAACTATAAAGTTAGTAGTACTATAACTAGAGTATTTGTCCAGCATACATATCGACTGAGACTTGCTCAGTATAAGTAATCAAGGACTCCTGCTTTGTTCAGGACAGTGGACGCAGGATCCAGCGTCTCCGAACCACTTTAAAAATTGCTTGTTCATTTACTATTTCATTGATTCGCTCTTCTCGTTAAATACAAAGTTATCTTTAAAAATCATATACTCAGCATTCTCATAAAACTGAAATCACCTCAAGCTTTAAATCAAACAACATTATATAAAGGGGTTTTCAAACTGAGACGAAAAATATTTAGGCCTATACTTCCGCACTCTATCTTATACTGAATTATTGTTAACTGACTAAAGTCAGTAGGCAGGGTTCAGTAGACATATATTCTCTGCCCACGCGTTCCAGAAAGCTTATTTGAGCACTTTTCAGTAGTAACTGACTTTAACGTGTGAGTTGAAATTTGCATTTAGGTATATTCACTCCCCCCCCCTAATAGCTGAAGGCTTGTCTCTAGACCAACAGTACAAAAGCTGAAGAATTGTGATCTCTATTAAGTAACTCCCATAATTTGTAGTTCTTCCCTTATTGCATGTTCAAGGGATAAAGACATTGACTTTATGACTTACAAATTTTAAAAGTTCAATTAGGATTTCAAATAATGAGTCGTTCGTGGATGTATACACGGTGGGCAGTAGACTGTTCATTAAATCCTCAATTTGTGAATGACATCGAGGATTTCATTGATTGGGCAAGTAGCCAGACAACTTTTAAGGATGGGAAAAAATTAGAAATTATAAGAATAAGTTGATTTTGAATACACAAGTTGTAAGAGAGCACGTATATATTGGGGATTCATTAAAAATATAAATTTTGGTCTTCTCATAGGGAAAAACATGTATCCCTATATGAGCAAGCTACGAGGAATGTTCACAATGACACGTCGACCTCCTACCAAAGGATGGTAACGGGTCATATTGGGCCGAATTACAATGATGAGGACATCGAGGAACCGTAAAATGATGAAGCAATCAAGATCTTTGAAATGTAGCAGGCAGCCGAAACTGAGTTGTGGCCTGGTTGCAAGACCTACTCACAATTGTCTGCAGCGGTTCAGATGAAGAATTTGAAGGCAGAGAATCATATGTCAGAGGGGGGCATTGATAGGATGAGTCAAATGATCAAAGATATGCTTCCCTAGGGAAATCTTATTCCAAATAGCTTCAGCAAGTCTAAGAGACCACTTAGTGGCATGGGCTTACAAGTGGAAAAGATCCACTATTGTCAAGGTTCTTGCATGATCTATTGGCAAGAAGATAACGAACTGGAGAGTTGTAAGTTTTGCAGCACCTCGTGGTATTTGGATTACAATCAGAAATATAGTAGGAGAACGAATAAAAAATTAGTGGCTACTAAAGAAAATGTACTACTTTCCTTTAGCACCTAGACTCCAGTGGATGTATGCATCTAATGCAACTGTTACTCATATGCGTTGGAATGTTTCATCAATGGATGATGGAGTGATGCGTCATCCTGTAGACCCTCCAGCATGGAAGCACTTGGACTCAATGTTTCATGCTTTTGCCTCAGAAATTCGGAATGTTAGATTAGGCCTTTCTACATACGATTTTCAAACATTTACTCAATTTGAAAAATAATACTCTTTGTGGCTTGTTATTCTAACACCTTACAATCTGCCGTTTGGCATGTGCATGAATGATCAATTCATGTTTCTAACGGTGTTGGTGGCTGGACCTCAAAATCCAAAAGACAAGTTGGATTCTACAGCAGTTGATAGTCGAGTTACTTAAGTTGTGGGAAGATGGTGTGTCTAGGTATGATGTTTCAAAGAAGCAAAATCTCCTGATGCGAGCTGCTTTATACATTTAGTGACATTCCGGCGTTCTCAATGTTGTCTAAATGGACTACAATATGGAAATTTGCATGCCCATAGTGCATGGAACGTTTGGGTGCATTTTATCTTGAGAATAGTGGTAAGGTGTCTTGGTTTGACAATCATATGAAGTTTCTACCACTAAGTCATCCTTTCAAACGAAATAAGAAGGCCTTCTTGAAAAATAAGGTTGTAGCACGATCTCCCCTTGACATGAGAACAAGAGAAGATATACTTAGTGAAATTGAGGCTTATGGTTTTGTTATAGTCACTGAAGACTACGATGGTTATAACAATTATGCATCTAAAGAAAATGTTACTAGTTTGAAGAAAAGAAGCATATTTTGGGATCTTCCTTATTGGAAATTCTTGTTGCTTCGACACAATCTTTGTGTCATGCTGATGAGCCTAGATTTATAGCTCATTTATCCATTTAATTCGTGCATTTATGTCATTAGTTATGTAGGTTTTGAGCTTGAATTGAAAGAAAACGAGGAAAATCAGTGCAGCCGAAAAAAGGACGAATTCTGGATGTAAGTGTGGAATTTGCCCAAATGGAATGGAAATGGACCGGAATGAATGCCAGAGTAGGTTTATAATTTATTGGGCCAAAAGTAGATAATGAATTAGATTAATTCAAGCCCAAGAACCCGACCCACACTTATTTACAGAATTTTGGCGGGAGTCGGTCTGAAGAAAGTACACGTTAGATCAACAGTGACTAGCAGTCCTTACCTTTGCACAGTGAATCTCCCACCTATAATCGGACTAAGTGCGGCGACCAATGCAAGATATTTTGATGAAGAAAAAGGAGAGATAAAAGACTAATCTATAACTCATGTTCAGTATCATTCTCTTAGTTAGAAAAACTCTCGACTCTCTCTCTATCTTTTGTAAAAATTTCCACCATTAATGTAGAACAAGAAACTCCTTTACTTTCTATCTAGCGTACCTACAAGCTCTCTAGTGGAGAAGACATCTATTTAAATACAAGTGTTGGTTAGCTCTTAAATAACTGCATTTATTTCTCCAACCTGAGTTATTTTATGTTGTTACTGTTCACAAAATTTTATTCAACATACTCCTTGCTTTCTGTGTTTATCTTGTAGAAGAATATTGTCTTTTCACGCGCTGAATATTCCATGCTTTTTGACCTAGGTGCTTTCGAACTTGTGCCATATTATTTCTCACCATTTTTAGTTAAATGTTCATGTTAGAATTCTGCTATTTAAGGAAAGTCTACTATTTCTGCTTTTATTTCCACATCTGCTATGTCCTGCTTTTACATGCTTTATCCCGCTTCTTGAGTTAATATGTGTAGCTAAACTCCTAGATCTGGTTGGGGTAATAAGGCGCCATCCCTAAGAATCCGTGAGATGTGAGAATGTGATTGATAATCGGTTTGGTAAAGGTGTTAGTCAAACTCTATTTAGGATAGTTGAGAACTGCTTAGATCTGATCAATATAGGTAGGTATCTTCCTTTTGATCAGTCAAAGCTCAACATCGGTAGATCTTTGATATGGTTCCTCTATTCTTAATGCTCCATAGTGTCTCCTCAGTCATTTCTCAACAAGGCAGGATAGCCATTTAGGTAGGTGATTGTTTCTATGCTTAACATGGTAGTCACGCCCCTCTGCTCAACACACCGTCCTGACCAGATAACCTTAACTAGACTGATTCATTTTGAAATCTAGGATCAGACAGGGGATTGTGTGGAATTACCTCAGCTGGATTGCGTTTAATATTTTGTTAATCACTTGTTAATTATTCCATGTTATCCTTCTGCCTGGTTTTAGATGTTGGTGCTGAGACGAGTATCAGGTGTGTGAGGGGGGGGGGGGGTGAAGGATAATTGAGGGTTAGAAACCGATACCTTCCTCCTTCGTATGTTGTTGCAGCTCTGATTGTTGCTCGTGTGTCAGGTCTTCTGATCTGTGTCGCGGCCTTTTTCTTCCTCTGGGTGGTCAAAGAACTAATGAAAATAGATTACTGTCTCTCTCTATACTCACGTTTGGCGTCTCCAATTTTTGTGAATATGTGTGTGTGTTTCTGAACAGAATACTAATATATATAGGCTTCAAAAGCCAATATAATATTAATATATTTGTAGCTCATTAATTTAATTATATTTTTAATGAGCTTCCACATAACCAGCCCATAATATAATTAATTAATTTACTGGGCTACTAATATTTATGAATTAATTGGCCCAGCCAATTAATTCCAGATAAATAACATTAGTAAATAATGTAAAAATACATTAATCTATTAATAATGATTTCTGAGAGACAATAAATAACTAGGCAACTAATTGGGCCAGATCAGGGATCCAATACAAGAAATAAAGCTGGGCCTCAAATTAATTAATTATCCATGCTCAGCCTAGAGCAAAATTAATTAATAAACACAGATTCATTCCACTAGAGAATCCGTGATGACTTACCCCTTTATCCCAAATTGAGCAAGGACTTGTATTTTTTGACTTAATCGATCTCCGTATTTAAGATAGAAATATCCGTTAATTAATTAAGCTCACTGACAGCTTACATTAATTAACATCTTATATTCTTGAGTAGTACCACTCGACCTTATTAACACACCTGAACTTAATCAACCGGCCGGGTTTAGTGTGCTAATCATTTTGAGTTCCTCAGGGGATATTATCAACCCATTTTCTTGGGATACACTGGAAGATACGGCATAACCACTCGAGCCACAAATAACTACTAACACTCAAGATATGTAGATCCGGGTCGCGATGACGTTCACCATAGTAGGTCAAAGTGATAGATAGCCAAATGCGCTCGACGAAGTCTTACCATGCTTAAGACCCGCCTAAGTCACCGAGATCTTGGTTCTCCACTAAGGTCGCTTAGGAGAACACATCTCACCGTGATCCATCAATACGCCACCTTAAGTGTAGCAAGAAAAGACAAGCGACTAAGACAAGCCATTTCTTATCTAAAGCTGCAGCTTAAACCGACAACTTATCCTTAAGTTGTCTCACCGTGATAACCGTTTATATCTTGTCGAGTTCAACCAATTTGTGTTGTCTTCTGTCGTACCCGACACACCACACAAATCTAAATTTTATACAAGATAAAGGATACCATGTGCAAATATTCATATTTATCAGATAGGAGAATAAAATAGTGGTAAGGACAAAAACACATTGTATACAAGCATAAAAAGTGCTTCCAGTATACAAAATCTCAACAGGGGGGGGTGAATACACCTGAGTCCAAGTTTTTCCTCAAACACGAAGGCCAGTCTTGTACTAAGTTTGCAACTGAAGAATTCAGTTGCCAGTTAAGCCTTCTGATCACGGGGTAGAGTGATTGAACAACTAAACTATTTCTACTGACTGAGGTCAGTACTGAGAAATTTAGTAGGAATACCGTGTGGACTAGTGTAGGCCCGGTTTAATATCGTCTCTTTGAAAAATGTTTTATGCAAACCAAAACATTTTTGGTTAGTGCAATTTCAAGTCTGTTTTATTGAAAGTATAATTCTGCAAACTATTTAAACACAGATGCAATAAAACAGTAAACGACACGAGCAGTTTTTAACGTGGTTCAGATATGCAAGATCCTACATCTATGGTCCTATAGAACAGGAGGTCTTATTGATTTATCTGAGCAAGCCTCATCATACTTTATGTGCACTGGACAGAACCGTCTAAGTTATAGTCCTTAGCGACTTTACAGATTCAAACCGGAGTTTGAGGGTTTTCTCCAACAGTGAAGGAGTTCTTACAATAAGAACATTTCACTAACAGTGAACTCCTTCGAAGGTTCTAAGCTTAAGATATTATAATGTAGGCTTAAAAAAGAGATCGGGGAACAACTTTAGAGAGAAGAAATACAAAGATATTTATTAGAATTCTAGTTCTTAGCTGGATGTAGCAGTGAGCTTGCTAGAGTGCAATAAGAATGTGTTGAGTTCTTGCTTTTCTGTTCCTCGTTGGTCTATTGTGTTGTAGACTTTGGTGTGTTTTGCACTTGGTCGATATAGTTGTGACCCAAGCATAGATCCATTGGAGAGGACAATACCACGTGTCACAAGACTCCAAGGAAAATGGCCGTACAATTTTGAATGTCGCCGCAGAGTGGTTGGATTTCTGTGCATAAGAGCAGCTTTTGTGTCAGAGAAGGTAAGGTTCGCTTGCTTCTCATTGGTCGAGGTGTGGCTGTGGTTGAGACTTGCCAGACTTCAGTCTTCTAGCTGAGTTGACTTTCTCTGAACCTCGGATACTGAGTATCCTCTGCTGATATCCAACTGATTAAGGTCAGGCTATGGATTTTCCTCGAATTGTCTGCAACTGAGTTGCAGCTCTATTCAGTAGATCTAGACTGATGCTACAGAGTCTTCCATCTGAGTGTTCTGAAGGATGATCTTCTACTGAGTGTTGTCAGCTTATGACTCGAAAACAATAAACTGAGCTCTGCTCTCATTCAGTAGATCAAGGATGATTGTACTGAGTCTTCCATCTGAATCTGCTGAAGGGTGATCTTATGAAGAGTGCTTCTAGCGTCTGACTCTGAAGACTTCTAAGCTCTACTGAACCGATGACTTGGGGTTCTGGAACTTTAACTACTCTACTGAAGTTCAGTCCAACATTTTACCTCTTACAGGACTTAGATAAAATAATCTATGAAGATCAAAGTCGGTCTAGCCTATCATAACAGTTCTACACACACAGGGGTTAGGACAGGGGTTTTGGGATCTTCAATTCCTCATAACAATGTAGTTCAGTATCCCTACATTTTCCCCCATAATCCTAACTCATATTATAATATATCTCTGTCAGAAGTTTCTACATATTTTGCAATTCCCTCTATTAGATGAGTTATGCAGAAACATCTACTGAGCCAAAACCTCTAAGCACTAAACTACTAACCCCAAACCTCAGTTATAAATAACTGAAAGAAATACAACTCAAGTTAATAGATACTCAAAGGCACATAAAAAGAAATTCAGGATTAGTGAGTGTGTGTTGATCACTTCAGTGATCAGTTGTGTTAAATAAACGGCATAAGCCATAAGACAATGAGAGGTTGTCTGGCCAAGTGAAGTGCTGATTTATATTGATAGAGAATGTTTACAGTTACAATCAGTACTACACTATAGGGAGAGAGAGAGAGAGGAGAGAGAAAAGGCAAATAGTGGAAGATAGGCTGAGTCTGCTACTGCTGAGATCTAAAATTATGAATTCTGGATTTAAAGTCAGCAGACTTGGCCTCTGGAAGATCAAGCCCATAAGATATGTAGATTGCTTCCCTGAGACACTTGATGTGTGGAAGATCTTGTTGCGTCCGAGAGGAAAGATCAATGCGTCGCATGGCTATCTTCACCTCTTCCTCGATCTCCATCGTGCGAGATGGCGCCTTCAAGAGTCCTTGGAGGGGTTAGTAGAGGGTATGCAGGCGCTGTTTGTGACATTCTTTGCTTGTATAAGAGCAGTTTGATCTAAGCTCGAAAATTGGAGTCGTGGTTGTATAGGAATCGATCGAATAGTTTGACTGTCGGAACATCACTTGGGTAGCATTGCCATACATAATAGCCCTTGATGAAGTCCTCTTTCAGACCTTCCCATTCCTCATTAAGGTTCCACGGGATCCATTTATCTACGCGCGGAATGGAGTTTTCCGGATATGCGGCTTCTGCCCACTGCATTTATATAAATTAGAAGTCGTTAGGATCTCTCTGCTTTTGACTGGAACTACTTCCTTGGCTGCTTTTTTAGTTTTACGATATGCTCTGCTAGTTCAGCTTTTCTCAATCTCTCTGTGGCTTCAGCTGTCAGCCTTTCTCCGGCTCTGAAGTCAATGCCCATTTCCACTGTGTCCCACATGGCCTTCTCCTCAGCAAGTTGTTCCGCCGTAAGTTTAGGAGTTTTCTTCTTCAGCCTTTCAGATAGTGGCAGGTTGTCAGTGTTGGACTCTTCAGTAGACTCAGAAGCTGATTCTTCAGTAGGCTTCTGCTAAGTCTTTTTAGGAGGTGTTAGCTTCAGCTGAGCTTTCTTTCGTTGAGCCTAAGTCCTTGATGACTTGGCCACAGGGACTTTTTGCTTTCTATTCAGTTTGGCCTCTTCTTCGAGTCTAGCTTCCAGATCCAGCTGAGCCTACAACTGCTGAGCCACGAGTTCGTCACGCGCCTCTTGTTCTTTTCTCAATTTGAATTTAAGCGATGGAGGGCGAGAGCTTTCAGTGGCTATCTCCTTTCCATGCCTCTTTGGCGGCGACTCAATATGCTCTGTCCCCTCAATGAAATCGGCTCTCTCATCTGTATGTGCCTGAGCTGAGGATCCTTCTCTTGATCCTCCAGCCTGCATTGTCAGCTGCTTTATGTTCTCCTAAGGCTGGATTGAGGGGAAGGGAAGATCAGACTCAATAAACTCCTCACTCTCTATGATATCTTTCACCTTTTTCTATTCCCCGTCCTTAGCTTCTCCTTCCTTCTATTCCCTAAACCTCTTATCTACCCCAATCACTTCCCCCTTTTTCGCATCATCAGCCGAGGTCAGTAGGGTTTTGATAGCGGCTACGTCATCTCGTAGGCTGTAGAGAGAGGTTCTGATCTGGGAAACGGAGGAGCCGAGGTCCCCAACAGCATCGCAGTATTTTTTCCAATCCCTTTCTTGATCACTTCGAATCTCCTAGATCAGGGTTTGAGTTTGAGTTCTCTGCTGCAAAAGAGATGCGTCAAGTAACCCCTGGAAGTCCGATTGGATGAGTTCCAAATTTGTGGCTTGAGTTTCAAGAGGTTTAGTCACGCTGGTTAATGCAGCTTTGATTCTCTCATCCACCGTCTGCTGGACTTCTGCCATTGCAGCACTTAGTTGCTCTGAGAATTGCTTGGCTTGAGCTTCAAGCAACTGCTGGCACTGAGTGGCCAAGTCCTGCTTCTGAGCCGCTAGAGCAGTCACGGTGATCTCCTGAATATTTGCCAACACAATCTTCATTAGATGAAGCATTTCAAGAGGATGACGTAGTAAACCGGCCTGTACGGGTGACGCGACATTAGAAGTTGATACAATATTAATTCATCCATATGGTGAAATAATAGATTCGTTGAGGAATATGTTGATGAATGAGATGATGAAGAAGAAGAATAAGTTGTGACCTCAGAAGAGGAGGATTTTAGTGATGACTAGTAATAATTACAAGTTAAAAAGATATATTCACACAAAGGGTTTGTTTTGACACAATTTTGTTTATGCATGTGATGAACATGCTTCCAAGAGAGGATGCTCCATAGAGTCCATCGCGTTTGAGATTTTCCAGAGTCTCCATTACAAAAATGGTGACTTCTCCAACATGAAGGCGATGAGACTTTATGTAAGTACTCAATTACAATATATAGAATATATTATACGACCTTCGGGAGGATAGGAGTAGCTTACTGAACGTCGTCGCTCGTAGTTCTACTTCTTCTCTTGGGCCATCCCAAAACGAACTCGAGATTCTACGTCAGCTAGATGAGGAGTCGGCAGCTAAGCAGAACCTCGAGCAAGAGATTGCTCAGATGAGGGAGATGGCACAGCTGATGGCTTCGTCTGCTGAGGAGATACTTCTAACAACAACCAATCCCCCCTCCTCTTTATGATTTAGCCGTATATTTTAATGGATATTTGGTTTTGTAGTGGATACAAATTCTAATGTTTGTATTTATATTTTTGATTTGATTTGAATCTGTTTTTTGTTTTGTGGTTGGATCGATATGTGGTTGGTTCTGCATTTGTATTTGGTTTAGAATTGAAATTGTTGATATTGATACAGGTTTTAGAGAACTAGGTACGAAAAAAATAAAAATAAAAATAAATTAAAAAAAAATAATTACCGACGGAACATTCCAGTCAGTGGATCTGCCGATGGAGAAATCCATCGGTAATTTCTAACTGTTCAAGTAATTTACTGATGGAATTTTTCCGTCAGCACATCCATGATGGTAATATTATGTCGATAATTCGTCGTTAACAGCTCGCCGACATAGCGATCGGCGACAATGTACCGTTCAATAATTATGTGGGTAATCAGTCGGTGAATTTTGCAGATGGAAACATTCCGTCGCGATTTTTTGCCGACAAAGCATGACTTTACGCGTGAAATCCGTCGGGATTCCGTCGGTAAGTGTTTGCCGGTGGAAAAAATTACGTCGGTAAACCGTGAATATCTTGTATAATTTATATTTCTTTTAGGTTGTTCTATAGATCTTATCATGTTTCTTAAATTGACAAAATCATTTGGCTAGGATTTTCACACAACTTGATGAACTCGCAACTTCACATAGAACTAATAACTCAAGTTTCCTTATTAACCGACTGTAAAAAACGTCACAAATCTATGGAATGAAGGAGTATTTTTAAAAAAAATTCTGCATATGCACAGTTAGGAATACTAAAGCTCTAAGACTAAAAAACTCCGTGGGCCTTTTGTAGGCGAGAGGAGCTGTATATAGTGGGCAAGTTAAGTAGGCATTTGTTCATTATGAGAATTACTATCATCATTTATTATGGGTGTGCAATAATTGATAGAGGAGCATCCCTTAGTAAAGCTTTCAATGTCTGACTCTCTATGTCGTAAACCCAAAGACTTTAACATTGCGATTTTGTCTGCAGTTCCATACAATTTATGGAATATTATATATAAGAATATGACTCATTTAATATGCATGATAGAATAATGATCATATATGAATTTCCCGCCAAATTAAAAAAGATACATTTTTATAAGCCGGGAAGATGAGGTGATTAGACAGTATATTTATGTATAAAGATTAAAAATGAGCCTATAATATATACAGTAGAACCTCTATAATTTAATATTCGATAGATTAATAATCTCTCTGCAATAATATTTTACGTCGGTCCCAACTCGGGCCAGTGTAAAAAACCACCAAATTTGATAAGACAATAAGACAATAATTTTAAGAAATTTTCAATGTAAATATATGGTCCCGTCAATATCATAAATTAATAATCATTTAAAATTATCAATAACACTAAGATAATTTTTGGAAATATGATTTTATTGTTGCCTGCTTTTTCTTAAAATTTAATTTTTTAATTAAATCTCATATCTAACTTTTCTAATTGCATCAAAGAGTTGTTTTCTCAAATTGCAACATAAAATTGTGAAGAGTCGTAGACGCAATAAGTGTTTCATTGCGCGTAATTGGTTCCGAAGAAATTATAGTATCTTTAGTGTTTTTTTAGTGTTCATTATCAATAAATGTTAGCTATACATTGTACTTGTTTTTTAAATGGATAAATTCATTTTTTCTTAACAAATTAATTGTTGGTCCCGAGATAAACATTCAGGTGTAGGGGGGGGGGGGTGTATACACCTGAAAACACTTTCTCAACTTAAAACGCGAACAGTCCTTTTCAGGAAGATGTCGTACTGAACAAGTTCAGTAAACCAGATAAGTTGTTCTGCATCGCGTGGAAGAGTGACTGACTTCACTGAGGCCTGCTAGCTGACTTAAGTCAGAATTCAGTACCGTTCAGCTGAAGTTCAGCATAGTGCAAAAATGTGTAGACCCAAATTCAGTTGAGTTAGAAAACGTTTTTAAGAAAACTGTTTCAGTATATTAGTGCAATCTTTTAAGCTTTGCTGAAACACAGTTGAATCATTTTAAAAGATATTTTCAGTATGAACAGTAATCAATGCAACAGTAAAAACAGAACACAAGCAATTTTAAAGTGGTTCAGATCCAACAATCCTACGTCCACTGTCCCGAAAAGATTAGGAGGCCATTTTATTATACTGAGTTAGTCTCAGTCGGTTTGTGCACTAGACAAATAATGGTCTTGAGATTCATACTGAGCAAGTCTCAGTTTACAACGTATCAAACTTAAGTGTTTGACAAACTCTCCAACTATTAAGGAGTCCTTTACAATAAGGACCAGTTCAGAGATGAACTCCTTCGTTCTAAGCTATAGATATGGTCTGCTGAGCTTAGGTTAGAGGGAAGGGAACGAGAAAGTGGCTTCTAGAGCGACGAACGGTTAAGTATAAACTCTGGGTTCGTATTCAGTCGCTTAGATACTAGAGGCTTATGATCTTATTCAGCTCGGTTCCCTTTGAGCAAGTATGTCCCCTTTCGCTGGAGATAACTCTACGAAGTTCTTGCGGAAAGCTTAATTCGATTCTGAGTTGCTCATAAAATGCTCTTGTATTCTTCGTTTTCTAGGTGAGCTTCAATTTGAAATCTTCCCTCTATTTAAAGAGCAGAGATATGGATAGATCCGTTGGAGACGACGATCCATGTGTCTGTCTTTTTTGGGTAGCTAACGTCTCTTTCAAAGTATGGTGACAGAGTCCTTTCCCTCCATTTCTGGAAAGTTGTTGACTTGCAGCTTTAATCAGAAAGTAGACAGCTGGCCGCTTGTCATTGGTCGAGGCTGAAGAAAGTAGGTGAGATAAACAGACTTCAAGGTAGATCTGAAGCTGACTTCTCTATACCTCATATGACTCTACTGATTTGACTTATGAGATCTCCGAACAGTCAGAAGACTGTCTGGCCGTTGCTGGGTCTGATCTATGTTCAGTAGCATACTCCTGCTGAGTTCATCTCTACTGAAGATCAACTCTGAGTTCCGTGAACTACTCCTGCTGAGTTCAGTTCCACTGACTCCTTTCAGTATACTGCTCATGCTGAGTCTAGTACTACTGAGTCTTCTTCTTATGGTACTGAGGCTCATAGTCTGCTGAAGAACCAGCGGACAGAAATGAACGCCTGAACCATTTCGAAGGGTGTCTACTGAGTCTGAAACTCTCAGAGATAGAATAAACAATTACAACTGAATGGTTCATCAGTCAAAGTAGGGTTTTGGGATCTTCAAATTTACTGAGCACTTGGCTACTGAATCATCTCCCAACAATTTCTCCCTATTTGATGATACCAAAACCTAACACTACAAACTGTCAGAGACAAACTCCTTACAAATATTACAAGTAGAATAAGTAGAGTTGTTCTTCAAGTTCTAGACTACTGAGGGAGTTTAGGGAAGAAATATCAGAACCTATACAGAAATCTAACAGCAATTTCCCCCTTTCTAACAACAATTTCCCCCAAACAATCTATCAACCACAAAAGAATCTATCAAGCTAAGTAAAAAATAGACAGACACAAATATATTAAGTGAGTGTGCGAGTCAGTAATCACTTAGGTGATTCTGAGTGTTAAGCATAAATAACAAGGCCAGATAGACAATAAGGTATTGTCAGGGCCGAACAACAATGATGTTTTATATATATTAGAAAGTTTAAGTACAGTACATTAGCTTGCTATTCTAGAAAACATAAAATAAGATACAAGAAGCTATTAGCTATTTCCTGAGCTGCTGGATCCGCTCTTAAGTCTTCCAATGAGCTGATGTCCGCAGGCTCAGAGTAGCCTATCTGCTCGCGGAGGATCAAGTCTTCTTCTTTCAGTTGTTCGCATGTATGGTGTAGGATGAGCTTGTTCAGAGAGAACCAATCCTGGAACCGAATGAGCATGTGAAGCTTGGCCTGCCGAGCAAGAGCAACCAAGTCAGAGTGACTTGAGATCTCAGGTATGGCCTCTGAGACTTCTCGGGAGGCTCTATTCTGAAGAGCATCAACCTCTAATCCGATAGTCTCGGCTTCTGAGCTTGTCTCCGTGTCATCTACCTCAATCGTAGACATAGCCTTCTCAGCAGAAGGGATACTTCTGAGAGGTGGAACATCCAGCGGGGTCTTAGAAACGGGAGTAGACGGTTCTTAGAAACAGGAGTAGACGGTTCAGCATCGGACCTCTGTTCCACTGACACTTCCCTTTCAGCGGAGACTGCATTCTCCACTGAGACTGTTTTCTCAGAAGAGTCTGTGTCGTCTCGCAGTCTGAAGGGAGGAATGATAATTGCTTGTTCAGAAGTTGTCTTCTGCTTCTTGGATGGAGTCTTCTGAGCAGTTTTCGGCGGTGAAGACCTCTTATTAGTGGGAGTAGAGGTCTTTTTCTTCCCTTTGCCAGCCTCAGCAGGCCCTGCCCCTATCTTCTGGAGGGCTGCTGCCTTGCTGTGGAATCGCACTTTCATAGGGTTGAAGTACGCCTTATCTGCGTATGTAATATGGTCAGCACCACATAAATCTTCTATCATTACAGTCAGCTTCATCCCATATAGAAGCTTTCCCTTGACTGTTAGGCTGTTTGTGATTCTGTCAAACTTGGCTGCCTGAGTCTGGAATTCTTTCAGAAAGAACTCCGTCCAGTTCACCTGAGCTTTATCATAAATAGCCATCATCATCTGGAGATTAGGCCTGGAGACTTGGTCAAATGAGCCAGCTTAGCTAGTTAGTATCTGCGTGACTATGTAGGCCAAGGCTCTATACTGCGGCAGCATGCAGTTTTTAGGGAATGCCGCCTTGAATGATGTCGGCTCGCCACAGAATATCTCTAAATATTCACCGATCATATGATCCTTGTAGCCTGCTACACTGATTCCCGAGTCAGGTAGTTGAAAGCTCCTCTGGAGAGCTTGCTTTATGGACATCTGTTTGATCTCTGAATCAGCACGTGTGGGGTTAGTACCATGATGAATAATGAAATGTCCCACGATGTCGCCGTCTACTGAGTCGGAGTTCAGATACAACTCCGAGATCTGACTAGGAAGGAAGAAAGCAGACTTCCTTTATAAGAATCCCTCGAGGCCTGACGCCCTCAGCGCCTCGAATACCTCCGTCATAATATCGAGCTCGCAGGTGTCAAACTCCATAATAGGCTCGCACCAGACTCTGTCCTTCTCGAGGATCTCTACCATGTTGGTCGGAAGAATGACTAAAACGTTCTTGGATGCCATTTCTAGAATTTGCAATAGTCAATATCAATATTAAAAAATATGATATGTAAGCATGGAATACTAAATAAGCAAGTAATTTTATAATTTCTGAGAAATTTTTGAAAGCAATTTGCAAATAAGGGATTTTAGTTCTCAGAAATCTAGGGTTTACGTTGCAGAGGATGAAAATGGCAGTTTTTCTAACTTTGAACGTGATATATATGATCAAGAAGTTGAATAGTTTAAAATCGACGGTTCAGTTTAAATCTGCTTTATGAGATGGACGGTCAGGATTTGATGTTATAAAATAGGCAATGATCATCGTAGCCGCCTAAGTCGGCTTACAGTTGTATATAACCAAAGAATTAACTTGATAAGACATGCATTTAATGTACGGCAGAATTTAGCAAACTTAGCATAGAATGTCGTGCATTTAATGAAAATCGTTATATTAAATGATATTCTTTTAAGGCATTGAATACGATGCTGAATCGGAATCATAAATGCATTAAATATAATGTTGGCAACTGAAAAGAGATACATAAACCTATCAGCTGAACATCGTAGTCAGCTGATACCTCGTGTAGATGGTTGCTGAATCTCCATATACTGAGTGAGACCAGTACTGAGAGTGAACATTCCCCCTTATTGAATGCTCCTCTCCTGAATCCTCTTACTGACTTGAGTCAGTAGGGTCCAGCAGACCTAGCTCTACTGAAAGTTCTCTGAATCTGGCTTCAGCTAGAGGCTTGGTCAGTATATCGGCCCTTTGATGGTCAGTATGGATCTTCTCCATTATGATATTCTTCTTTTCGACATGGTCACGAATGAAGTGGTGTATGATGTCCACGTGCTTGCATCTAGTATGAAGTATATGTTTATGAGTGATTGTAATGGCACTGGAGCTGTCGCAGAAGATCAGTACTTCATTCTGAATGGCATTATAGTCACGTAGCTGCTGTCTCATCCAAAGGATTTGGGCGCCGCAAATTCCGGCAGCCATGTATTCAACTTCAGTAGTTGATGTCGCTATTGAATGCTGTTTCTTTGAAAACCATGAGATCAGCTTACTGTCAAGGAACTGACAAGTTCCCGAAGTTGATTTTCGGTCAATCCTGCAACCTGCATAGTCAGCATCAAAATAACCATTTAGTTCAATATTATCGTCTGTTGGATACCATAAACCCATGTCAGGTGTTCCTTTGAGATAGCGGAGAATCTTCTTTGCTACAATTGTTGGTCCCGAGATAAATGTTCAGGTGTAAGGGGGGCGGGTTGAATACACCTGAAAACTTTCTCAACTTAAAACGCGAACAGTCCTATTTAGGAGAGTGCCTTGCTGAACAAGTTCAGTAGACGAAACAGAGTGACTGACTATACTGAGGCCTGCTACCTGACTGATGCCAGAATTCGGTATCGTTCAATAAAAGTTCAGTAGAGTGCGGAAATGTGTAGGCCCAATTCGGTTGAGTTTGGAAACGTCTTTATTAAAACTGTTTCAGTATATTAGTGCAATCTCTTAAGTTTTGCTGAAACTCAGCTGAATGATTTTAAAAGATAGTTTTCAGTATGAACAAAAATCAATGCAACAGTAAAAATAGAACACAACGATTTTAAAGTGGTTTGGATATCAAACAATCCTACGTCTACTGTCCCGAAAAGATCAGGAGCCTATTTTATTATACTTAGTTAGTCTCAGTCAGTTTGTGCACTGGAGAAACACTGGTCTTGAGGATTATACTGAGCAAGTCTCAGTTTACAAGTATCAAACTGAAGTGTTTGACAAACTCTCCAATTATGAAGGAGTTCTTCACAAGTAAGAACAATTTAGAGATGAATTCCTTCGATCTAAGCTATGGATATATTTAGTTGAGCTTAGGTTAGAGGAAAGGGAACAAGAAAGTGGCTTCTAGAGTGACGAACAGTGAGGATTAAGCTCTCTGGGTTCGTGTTTGATCACTTGGATACTAGAGGCTATTGATTCTAATTCAGCTTGGTTCCCTTGAGCAAGGATGTCACCTTTCGCTTGAAGTATTTCTCTGAAGATCTTGCGGAAAGCTTAGGTCGGTACGTGTTTTGCTCGTAATCGCTCGTGTGTTCTTTGATGTGTCTAGGTGAGCTTCGATTTGAATTTTCCCTCTATTTATAGAGGTGAGTTATGGAAAGATCCGTTGGAGACGACGATCCATGTGTCACACTCTTTGGGTAGCTAACAACATTTTCAAAGAAATCTGGCATAGTCTTTTCCCTCCAATTCTAGAAATAAGTTGACTTGCAGCCTTAATTAGAATGTGGACAGCTGGCTGCTCTTCATTGGTCGAGGTGTAGAAAGTGGTTGAGACAAACAGACTTCAAGGCAGATTTAAAGCTGACTTCTCTAAATACCTCGTATGACTCTACTGATTTAACAAGTAAGTTCACTGGTGAGTCTGACCTAGGTTAAGTAGTATACTCCTGTTGAGTCCAACTCTACTGAAGGTCCACTCTGAGTTCAGTGAACTGCTCCTGCTAAGTCCAGTTCTACTAACTCCTTTCAATATGCTGCTCCTGCTGAGTCCAGTACTACTGAGTCTTCACTCTATGGTACTGAGGCTGATATTCTACTAAAGGGTCAGCAGACAGAACTAAGTGCCTGAACCATGCTGAAAGAATATCTACTGAGTCTGAAACTCTCATAGACAAAGGCAAAATAATTACAACTCAATGGTTCACCAATCAAATTAGAGTTTGGGATCATTCAAATCTTCTAATGCTGTACTACCGAATCATCTCCCAACACTTGCCTTAAAGTCTTTTGATTTCTCTTCAGGTAGAGGGAGTCCATACATCTTGAAGGTGTCTCTTCTGAGCTTCTGAATCTTCTGGTTGTCTTCAGAATCATTAGGATAAAGATCTAGAGCTAAGACTGCTCTTCTGACTTCTCCTTCAATCACGCCAGTGTAGAGAGATCCATCCAGCTTCTGAGGTGGAGGCAGTGGTCTGAAAGCCAGAGTCTGAACATCTTCTTTATCTTCAATGGCATTTTCGACCATATTGTACATCTCTGAGTCACACTTGAAGATCCAGTCAGGAAAGACATCATCTTTATGAGATTCTGGCCAGAATTGCCAGACATAGTAGCGTTTGACGAATTTAGCCTTAAGCGTCTCCCAGTGCTGAGTCTTCTCCCAGGGCATCCATTTGTTGACCCAAGGCCACCTGTGTATATTCTGATTATTAGGTCTTCTGATCTATTTGTTGACCCGAGGTCACCTGTCCTTCGGCGGAGGAGGTCTTGGTTTCAGTCTTTCTGTTTCTCTAGCTTCTTCAGCAGCCTTCTCTTTTGCTAGAGCCTCTTGCCGTCTAAATTCCTCCAGCTGATAGTATTTTTCTCTCTTATCAAGTGCGATAATGATGAAGTTTATCATTTCGTCCATCGTCGGCTCAACTCTCTTCTTTCCTTGCTGCTGCTGTGAGTCACTAGCCGTCTTCTCAGCTTCCTGCTCTTTTTCCTTTTCCTTATCAGCTTCATCTCTCAGGATGAGTTTCCTTGCAGGAGGCCTTTTTGCTAGTTTCCTAGCCGGAACCTTAGTGCGGGCCTTTGCCGGAGCCTTGTTTGGCTTGTTTGCTGCCTCTGCCTCAGCCAGCTCTCTTGCCAATTTTTCATCAGCTTTTATCTGAGCTTGTTCGGCTGGGCTTATGTATCGTTTAAGGGATTTCTTCAGAGGTGTAGGAACCTTCAGTGGCTTCTTTCCCTTTCCCGATACTAGTGGAGGTAGAGGAGGCTCTTCCTCCTGTTCTGAGTCCTCCTCCAAGAATTCAGCAACTTCCTTAATGTGTTTCTGAGATTCAGCAGAAGTTCCTATTCCTGTTTCTTTGGGTCCTGAGCCACTTGGGCCAGTCTCGGCGCCTACATCACCTGCGCCGGAGACACCCTGGACCTTACCCTTTGTCTCAGTCTCTTCCCCCGTAGCAGGAGTTGGGTCAGTGGGAGCAGATCTGACTTGAGTCCCCAATACTGATTTCTTTCCTTTAGCTATTCTTTCCCCCTTTTTGGCATCATCCAATATGTCAGGAGTGGGAAGGGAGACAACCTTGGAATTCAAAGCTGAGTAGGCATTCGATTGCCTATCCAAGGATTTTTGCAGACCTTCGAATTTCTCATGCAAGTCGTTCCTCTCAGTTATGAGATGTTCACCATATTTGCGGTGAGAGGAATCGACAAGGTCCTAAATCGTCTTCAGCTTGGCGTCAAACTTCTCCTCACACTCCTTCTGAATAGAAGAAATTCTGACCTCATGAGCTTGAGTGAGTGCGGAGAGTCTGGTCATGTGATCTGACTGAGCTGGCTTGAAGGATTCCAGAAGTGAAGTCTGGGCAGCAGTCATTGATGCTTGCTGAACTTCGAATTCAGCTCTTTGTGCGGTAAGGGCTTTCTTGTGAATAGTAGAGAAATCTGGGACAGACGTATTCTGAACTGAAGTCATCAGTGCCCTGATCTCCTCGCACTGAGCTGCCGCAACCTTCTTCCATATCTTGTGGACATTCTTCGCCAGGAGGCAGTTCTATGTCCCTTGACTTTTGAGTGCTTTGGGTACTGATTTTGATTTTCGGCGTTTGGCAATAGGGGCAACCTCATAAGAAGATCGTAGCAACAGCTGTCCAGGGTCAGTATCATGGGAGGTTCCTTCTGCCGCCGAACTTGGAGGGAAGGAGTTGATAGATAGATTAGCTGAAGGATGAGCTCCTTCCTCCTGTTGAGTACCCTCAGCAGGCTTCTCAGGGCCTGCATCACTAGGTGGGTCCTGATCATCCGGATCAGAGCCCTCTGAAGGGACGGTTGCTGAGGGATTCCTGTCCTCAAGCAAAGCCAGCATTGCCACATTTAAGTCCTCGAGGGAGTATATGTCATCAAGCTCGGAGTAGCCTATTTGCTGACGAATTTCAACTCCTTGGTATTCAGTAGTTCGCAGGACTTGAATCTGATAAGACGATCAAGGGTGATCAAATCCTGGAACATGAATAGCATCTGAAGTCTGGCCTTGAAGTCATTATTCACCAAGTCAGAGTGACTTGTGATTTCGTGAATGGCCTCAGAGATCTCTCGGGTTGCTCTATCCTGAAGCGTGTCAACCTCGTACCCTAGAGTCTCTACTTCAGTACTTGTCTCTATATCATCGACGTCTATGGGAGACTGTGGCTTCTCAGCAGAGGGAAGACTGCTGATCGGTGGTACATCCAGTGGGGACCTGGATGTTGGAGTTGTAATCTCAGAGGCAGTCCCCTGTTCTGCTGAAGCCGCTTTGTCAGCTGAGGCTGCCTTTTCTTCAGACGCAACCTTTCTTACTTAGACTGTCTTCTCAGTAGAGTCTGAATCATCCCTCAGTCTGAACAGGGCCACTACCACAACCGTCTCAGAAGCCTTCTTCTGCTTCTTCTGAGGGGTAGCACCCTTCTTTACTGGATTAGGGGCCTTCCTCTTCCCCTTACCCTCCTCAGCTGTACCAGCGCCTATCTGCTGCAGCGCACTAGCGCGGCTATGGAACCGAATCTTCTTTGGGTTGAAGTAACCTTTGTCAGCATACGTGACATTATCATCAGAAATCTTCGACCAGTACTGACAGCTTCATCCCATAAAGAAGCTTCCCGATCATAGAAAGAATCTTCGAACTTTGAGGATTGCGTCTGGAATTCTTTTAGAAAGAATTCAGTCCAATTGATCTGGGCCCGATCATAGATGTCCATCATCATCTGAAGGTTGGGCCTGGACACCTGATCAAATGATCCGGCTTGGCTCGTCAAAATCTGCGTGACTACATATGCCAACGCCCTGTACTGCGGGAGCATGCAGTTTTTCGGAAATGCAACTCAGAATGTGGTCGGCTCCCCACAGAATATCTCAAGATACTCGTCAAGTAAATCATCCTTGTATCCTGCTAAGCTCTAGCCACTGTTAGGTAGCTGAAAACTTCTCTGAAGGGCTTGTCGCACAGATATCTGTCTGACTTCAACATCGGCTTTTGCGGGGTTAGCAAGACGATGAACAGTGAAGGCGCCTAGCAAATCTCCGTCTACCTCTTCCAAGTTGAGGGAGAACTCATATATCTGACGTGGAAGGAAGTAAGCGAGCTTCCTCGTCAAAAGCTTCTCTAGCCCCGATGCTCTGAGAGCATCAAAAACATCGTCCAGCATCTCTAAACCGCTGGAGTCGAACTCCATAATTAGTTCGCACCAAACTCGATCCTTCTCTAGGATCTCAATCATATTTACTGGAATGATCACACTGACACCACTGGGATTTTCCATTACTGAATCTGCAGAGTTACGTATTAGTACTATAAAGTAAAATAAATCAACATGAGTACTAATGAACGTAAAATTTTACCGTATAAATCTCTAAAAGTATGAAAATACTAAAGAAAAAGGTTGAAAGTTAGGGTTTTTCAGAGAGTTTAAGGTTTTAAACAGGGCGAAAATGGCGGTATAAGGATAGATACGTCGATATATATGAACTGAAGATGGAACGAGTGAAGATCGACGGCTCAGTTTAAATCCCGCTTTTACTAGTGGGCAGTCAAGATTTAATATTATATAAAGCAATGAGTAAGTAAGCCGCCTAAGTCAAGTCCAATTGTTAATCACATGTAGGAGTAAGTTGATATGACATGCATTTAATGCAAAGCAGAGTTCAACAATCATAGCATAGAATGTCGCGCATTTAATGAAACCGTTTATAATAAATGACCTTCTCGAAGGCATTGAATACGATGCTGAATGGATATCATAACAACATTATATACTGGGTTGACTACTGAAAGAGATACGCAAACCTGTCAGCTGAACAATATAGTTAGCTGATACCACGTGTAGTTGGTTTATGAATCTCTGTGTACTGAACGAGTCCAGTACTGAGAGTAGGCATTCCCCCTTGCTAAATGCTTCTCTCCTGAATCCACTTACTGACTTGAGTCAGTAGAGTTAAGCAGACCTAGCTCTACTTAATGTTCTCTGAATCTGGCTTTATCTAGAGGTTTGGTCAATATGTCGGCCCTTTGATGGTCAGTATGAATCTTCTCCATCCTGATATCCTTCTTTTCGACATGATCACGTATGAAGTGGTGTCTGATGTCCACGTGCTTGCATCTAGTATGGAGAACAGGGTTCTGAGTGATTGCAATGGCATTGGAGCTGTCGTAAAAGATCAGCACTTCATTCTGAATGACGTCATAGTCGCGTAGCTACTGTCTCAGCCAAAGGATTTGGGTGCAGCAACTTCCGGCAGCCATGTATTTAGCTTCAGTAGTTGACGTGGCTACTGAGTGCTATTTCTTGGAGAACCATGTGATGAGCTTACTGCCGAGGAACTGACAAGTTCCTGAAGTAGATTTTCGGTCAATCCTGCAACCTGCGTAGTTAGCATCAGAATTACTAGTTAGTTCAATATTATCATCTGCTGGAAACCATAAACCCATGTCAGGTGTTCCTCGGAGATAGTAGAGAATCTTCTTTGCTCAGTCCATATGGCTCTGCTTAGGATTCGCCTGAAATCTCTGCTCAGACACCTACAACATAAGTTATGTCAGGTCTAGTAGCAGTTAGATATAATAAGGAACCAATTATAGCGTGAAATTCAGTATGGTCTACTGATACTGCCTCTTTATCAAAATAGGTTCACCAATCAAAATAGGATTTTGGGATCTTCAAATCTTCACAGACTTATTCAGAGCACAGGGCTACTGAGTCGTATGTTAACACAGAAGACTGAGTCATTTCCCACTATTTATCGACACTGTTGCGGATTGTATCATCACCCAACACTAAGTCCATATGGCTCTGCTTAGGATTCGATTGAAATCGAGCGCAGACACCTACAACATAAGTTATGCAAGGTCTAGTAGCAGTTAAATATAATAGAGAACCAATAATTGCACGAAATTCAGTATAGTCTACTGATACTCCCTCTTTGTCAAGATCTATTTTCATGTTCGTGTTCATTGGGATCTTGATTGGTTTGTTGGATGTGCAACCGAACTTCTTGATGAGGTCTCGAGTGTATTTGCCTTGATTGATGAACCTTCCCTTCTCGGATTGTTTGACTTGAAATCCATGGAAATAATTCATCTCTCCCATCATTGACATCTCAAATTTTTCCTTCATCATTTTCTCGAACAGCTGACACATGATGACATTCTGTGAACCGAATATGATATTATCTACGTAGATCTGCACAAGTAAGATATCTTCACCTAGATAAATGTTGAATAGAGTGCGATCTACTATGCCCTTTTGAAAACCTTTCTGAAGAAGAAACTCAGATAGGGTATCGTACCAAGCCCTGGGTGCTTGTTTTAACCCGTACAGAGCCTTTCTGAGTCTATACACTTGATGTCCCTACTGAAAGCCGGGAGGCTGTTCTACATAGATTTCTTCTTTCAGTACGCCATTCAGGAACGCTGACTTCACATCCATTTGATATACTCTGAAGCGTTGATGTGTTGCGTAGGCAAGGAATAGACTGATTGCTTCCAATCTTGCAACTAGAGCGAACGTTTCGTCGAAATCTATTCCTGCGGCTTGACAGTAGTCTTTTGCTATGAGTCTAGCTTTGTTCCTTACTACGATGTTGTTCTCATCCCGCTTGTTCTTGAAGACCCATTTGGTTCCGATCACATGTTGGGGTCGGGGTCTATCAATAAGCTCCCGTACGTCATTTCTAGTGAACTGATTCAGCTCCTCTTGAATAACAATGATCTAGTGAACATCTTTCAGCACGTCCTCAACTGACTGAGGTTCTCCAGTAAACAAGAAGCATGAATGTAGAGCGAATTCTCCCTGATAGAATCTGGATCTTGTCTTAACACTTGCTGACGGATCTCCAATAATAAGATCAGAAGAGTGAGCATCCAGCCACGATCGACGATATCTTGTCTCTTCATCTGAAATTTGTTCAACACAGATAGTAGGTGAGTAAGGTATTTCAGTTGAAGCAATTTAGTGACAAGAGTTGGGTCTACTAATTCACCAGGTTCAGGGGTATTAAGCTCAGAAACGTTATTAGTTCCCCCTGAGTTGTTATTCTCAGTGGAGGTCTCAGTTACCACTTGGGTTTCTCCATCGATCTGAGTTACTTGGGATTGATTCTGTTCAGTAGAATCAATCTGCTCAGCTACGTTCGATACTGGCTGTGATTCAGTAGTCTTGACTTCATTATCCTCTTCTGAATCATCATCCCAACAAAGCTGGATCTTTTGAACATTATCCTTTAAGCTTAGATCCCGTAGCTGCTGTCTGATGTCCTCAGATTCTGAATTTGAGTTTCTGCTCTTGTTTTCAGTAGCAAATTCATTAAAGACAGCATGAGGGCTTTCTTCTACGCAAAGGGTCCGGTAGTTAAAAACTCTGAAGGCTTTGCTGACCCGGGAGTATCCTACGAAAACTCCATGATCTAACTTGCTATCAAAAGTTTTTAACTGGTCCTTTCCATTATTATGGATAAAACACGAGCACCCAAAAATATGGATATGAGTTAAGAGAGTCTTCCTGCCATTCCATAGTTCATATGGTGTCTTCTGAAGTTGCTTTGTCAATGAAGATTTGTTGCACTATCAGTGGCTTCTGCCCAGAATTTTGATGGGAGTCCTGAGTCTGCGAGCAGGATTCTTGCTGCTTCTTTGAGTGTTCTATTCTTCCTTTCAGCAATCCCATTGTGTTGACGCGTGCGTGCGGCAGACGTCTCATGCTCTATTCTTTCAGTATCACAGAACTCTTTAACCACCGCATTCAGGAACTCTGTTCAGGTTCTGAGGCTTTACAGGTTCTGAGGCTTTGCAGGTTGTTATTCTCAGTGGAGTCCTGATCTTTTGAAGTGGTTGATGTTGACTTCTGAGGCTTGATGTTGACTTGTTGATGTTGACTTCTGAGGCTTTACAGGTTCTGAGGCTTGATGTTGACTTGTTGATGTTGACTTCTGAGGAACTCTATAACAACTCAGACTGGTTGATGTTGACTTCTGAGGCTTTACAGGTTCAGGAGTCCTGATCTTCTGAAGTGGTGGACTGCTGACCTTAGCCTTCAGAAAGACCTTTTTCTTCTTCTTCTGAATTTTGGAACCCCTTCTGACTATAGGATCATAATAATACGACCCATACTGAGCTGGATGTGTCAGCTACAGCGGTCCATACTGATCAACCCATTTCACTTTGCTAGTTCCCCCTTGACTGAACTGGGGTGATTTTGAGCTAATCTTCTTGTCAGATTTCTGATTGTTTGAATGAGGTGCTTTCATCTTCTGTTTGTTCTTTGCTAGGGGGTTCAACATTGATCGTCTCCCCTTGAACAAAACTATTAGTCAGCCGATTCTCTGAGCAAGTGGGGGCACATGAGGAGGCTCCATGGCTGAATCCGAGTCCCTCCTTGCAGTGTTTAGGCTTGATGTTGGCTAGCATCGTCTAAAGCTTTTTCTCGGCTCCCATATACCGCTCAGTCATCAGGTTCCTCCAGACATCGTCACTCTTCTTGAGAGTTTCATGCTCGGTCTGAAGTCCTGAGAACTTCTGCTTCAGTAGACTCAATTCAGTATCCTTCAGATTTAAGTCCTTGGTCAGTACTAAGATCAGATCATCTTGTTGTTGAGACTTGGCCATCAGAGAGTTAATCTCCTCCCTGAGTCTCAAAACAAGTCCTTCCGACTCAGTAGTAACCTCAGTCTCCTGAGAAAGTCTCTAATTCTCCACTTTCAGGGTATCCAACTTCTGAAGAGTCTTATTGAGCTACAGACTCATCTGAATTTGCTCGTCGAGTATTCTTCGTAGGCAATCACGACGTCCAGATTCTCATCTGCACCTGAAATAGTAGTTAAATGGTTCGTGAGAGTTTACCTCATCCTCTTCTCTTGTCATTAGGCACTTTTCAGTATCTTCTTCAAGCTCTTGGGCCATAAAGGCCGCTTCATCATCTGATGAATCCATGAAAGAATCGACTTCATCTGAGTTATCTGAGAGTTCACCGGCAATGTAGGCTTGTCGCTTTTTGATGAACTTCTCCCTTCGAGCTTTTCGTGCAGCTCTTTCAGCCGTACTGAGCTCAGGACAGTCATATTGGTAATATCCTAGCTTTTTGCAGTTGTAGCAGGAGGCGACTCTGCTTTCTCTGTTCTCACTGTCTTTCGACTATGTAGAATCCTCCTATTTCCTGCATTCAGAAGTATGTTGTTCAGGAATGCGCTTAGGTGAGTATTCAGACTTAGTCTTTGAGTCTCTGACGACTCTAGAAAGTTTTCTGCGCCACTCCTTTTCCTTCTGATATTTGATGGCAAGCAGTGCATATCGTTTAGCTAGGCTTCCTTCTTGTAAGTCACAGGTTGAAGGCTCAGCTTTGCTAGATGCTAGAGCTGCTGTGCTGACTGAGGCTTTAAAAGCATGGTCAATCTGAGTGTTAGCTTCAGCTCGCTGCTTGCACTGTGGTAGACCGAACTCGAACTCCTCAGCTTTCAATTCGAAAATAATATATGATCAGGACAAACAATATCAAGATCAAAATGTCTAAGCAATGTAGCAAAGAGAGTCCAATGTCCGTCTGGCAGTGCTCTCAAGATTATGAGATTCATCTCTCAATTGGAGAACGTCTTTCTCAGCCCATTGATGGTGTTCATCAGATCCGTAAATCTAACATTAAGATCTTCAATTGTGTCGCCGGGCATGAGAGACAGTCTCTCCAGATTCTGGAGTTCCCGCGCTAAGTTGTTAGCTTTGATTTTTGAGTCCCTCGACTCAGTAGCGCTAGAGCATCCCAGAGTTCTTTGGCTGACTTGCAGTCCTGAACTCTTCTGAGATATGAGTCGCTCAAGGTGGTCAGTATGGCGTTTCTGGCAACCCAGTCAAGATTGTGAAGCTTCTTCTCTTCTGGAGTGGAAAGGCTTCTGTCTTTTGGAACCTTCTTCCCGGTTACCATTCCTCCTCCTTGTGCTGGATCCTGGAGATCAACACTATCGATCATGGGTACGATAGGTCCGTCTTCTAAGACCTCTATCATACTGTCGTGGAGGGAAGTAAGACGAGCTTCCATTCTGACTCGCCATACCCCGTAGTTCTCTACTGAGAACAAGGGTACCATCCTGATTCCTGATATATCGGACATGTTAGATAATAATATGAATGAAAAATGATATGCAGTGAAAAAGTTTTCAGGATCCGTTCAAGTAGACCAGTTTCAGAAAACAAGAGTCTAAGAGAACTCCTGCTCTGATACCAATTGTTAGTCCCGAGATAAACGTTCAGGTGTAGAGGGGGGGGGTGAATACACCTGAAAACTTTCTCAACTTAAAATGCGAACAATCCAATTCAGGAGAGTGTCTACTGAATAAATTCAGTAGACCAGGCAAGCTGTTCTGGATCGCGTGGACGGAGTGACTACCTATACTGAGGCCTGCTAGCTGAATGATGTCAGAATTCAGTACCGTTCAGTAAGAGTTCAGTAGCGTGCGGAATAGTGTAAGCCCGATTCAGTTGAGTTGAAAACGTTTTTATTAAAACTGTTTTAAGAGGTTAGTGCACTTAGTTTAAGCTTTGCTGAAACTCTATTGTATGATTTTATAAAATAGTTTTCAATATGAATAGTGAATCAATGCAACAGTAATTGAATACAGCAATTTTAAAGTGGTTCGGATATTAAACAATCCTACATCCACTGTCCCGAAAAGACCAGGAGGCTATTTTATTATACTGAGTTAGTCTCAGTTGGTTTGTGCACTGGAAAAACACGGCCTTGAAGATTATACTGAGCAAGTCCCAGTTTACAAGGATCAAACTATAAAGTTTGACAAACTTCTCCAACGATGAAGGAGTTCTTAACAATAAGAACAGTTCAAGATATGAACTCCTTCGGGTCTACGCTATAGATATTTCAGAGGAGCTTAGGTTAGAGGGAAGGGAACAAAAAGTGGCTTCTAGAATGATGAACAATAAGGAATAATCTCTCTTGGTTCGTGTTCAATCACTTGGTTACTAGAGGCTTTGATTCTATTAAGCTTGGTTCCCTAGAGCAAAGTTGTCGCCTTTCGCGTTGAGTGTTTCACTAAAGTTCTTATGAAAATCTTGTGTTCTTGTTCGTTTATTGCTCGTAATCGCTCGTTCTTGTTGTTGTTCCTTCGATTTGATTTTCCCTCCATTTATAGAGGTGAGCTATGAATAGATCCATTGGAGATGAACTGTCCACGTGTCACTCTCTTTGGGTCGCTGACGTGTTGGGTGATGATTCTGTCCTCAGCATAGTCTTACTTGGTGGGAAATGATTCTATCTTCTATACTGAACCATGCTCAGCAGCCTAGTGCTCTGAATGTTGAGAAGATTTAAAGATCCCAAAACCCTATCTGATTGGTGAACCATTCCGTTGTAATCGTTATTCTTGTCTACGAGGTTTCGCACTCGGTAGACACTCGCTTCGATCAAGGCGCTCGGCAGATTATCCGCCTTAACACCGTAAGTAGAAGACTCAGTGATCTTGGACTCGGCAGAGCAAGATATCGAAAGAGTCGATGGAACTGGACTCAAGCAAGAGCGATTCGCCGAACTCGTAGCTGATCTTCAAGAGACTTTACTCGCCTATCCACCTACCGAATACGGGATCGGACTCAAGATCGGTAGACGCCTCTTCGAACCGTCGCCTACTTTTGAAAGACAATCAGCATTGTCATATACGAGGAAGAGAGAAGTCAGCTTCAGTTTGCCTTGAAGTCTGTGCTGTCTCAACTACTCTATCCACCTCGACGAATGAAAAGAACACACGTGTCTTCTCACCGCTAAAGCCGCTGCACAACCTTTTACCTAAAAAGGTGGGAAAGTACACTCGTTACCTACTTCAAGAGAGCCGTTTGCTACGAAAAGAGAGAGAAAGAAGAAGATCGTCTCCAATGGATCTTTTCCAATCTCTGCTCTATAAATAGAGGGACATTTCAAGAAGAGAGAATGCGCATAAGCTTAAACGACGAAAACATACACAAGCATTCAAACGAGCTAGAACCGAGAAAACCCTAAGTCTTCCGCAAGAACTTGAAAATCTATCTCCGGCGAAAGACTACCTTCTCGACTCATAGGGAACCAAGCTAAACTGTTAGAAGAGCCTCTAGTATCCAAATCGACGATACATGAACCTAAAGCTTATTTCAGCTGTTCGTCGATCTAGAAGTTACATTCTCATTCCCTATCCCTCTAACCCTAAGCTCAACCGAATATACTTATAGCTTAGACGAAGGAGTTCATATTTGAACCCAATCCTTATTGTAAAAGGACTCCTTCATAGTTGGAGAAGTTTGTCAAACACTTTAGTTTGATGCCTTTGTAACCGGGACTTGCTCAAGATAATCCCCAAGCCACAACTTTGTCCTGTGCACAAGCTGACTGAGACTAACTCAGTATAATAAATAGCCTCCTGAACTTTCGGGACAATGGACGTAGGATCGATTGATATCCGAACCACTTTAAAAATCTGTGTCTTGTTATTGCTTTCTGATTACTGTTGCATTGATTTTACTGTTCATACTGAAAATCTTCTTTAAAGTCATACAACTGTCTCAGCATACTGAACTGTCTACTAGCTGAACTGAGACTTGTATAAAACGGTTTTCCACTCAACTGATTAGGGCCTACACTTTTCCGCACCGCTGAACTCTTCCTGTTTGATACTGAATTCTGACTCAGTCAGCTAGCGGATCTCGGCAGAGTCGAGACTCTTTGCCACACACGATTCGTAACGGCTATTTGGTCCGCCGAATTATTTCAAGATCGGCACTTTCCCCGAACAGGACTGTTCGTGTTCGAAGTTGAGAAAATCGGATTCGTGTGTATTCACCCCCCCCTCTACACCTGACCGTACACTCGGGACCAACATGACGGCTCTTTTAAGGAATCGTGCAGAGTCTTTTCCTCTATTTCTAGAAAGTTGTTAACTTGCAGCTTTTACCAGAACTTTGACAGCTGGCTGCTTGTCATTGGTCGAGGAGTATAAAGTAGTTGAGATACACAAACTTCAAGGCAGATACTGAAGCTGACTTCTCTGATGTGAACAACCTCGGACTACTCTAGTGATTTAACATAGAAGATCATCTGACAATCAAGGAGACTACCAGGCCGTTGCTGAGTCTGACCTGGGGTTCAATAGAATACTCCTGCTGAGTCTAACTCTTCTAAAGGTCGACTCTGAGTTCAGTTAACTGCTCCTGCTAATTCCAGTTATACTGACTCCTTTCAGTATGCTTCTCCTCCTAAGTCCAGCACTACTGAATCCTGAACACCTCTCAGTATACAACTTATTCTGAGTCCAACACTACTGAATCCTGAACACATCTCAGTATGCTGCTCCTGCTGAGTCGAGAACTACTGAATCTGAACACCATGGTACTAAGGCAGATAGTCTGCTGAGGGATCAGCAAACAGAACTCTGAGCCTGGACCATGCTGAAGGAAAGTCTACTGAGTCTGAAACTCTTAGAGACTAAGGCGTTACTATTACAACAAAATGGTTCACCTATCAAATTAGGGTTTTGGGATCAGCCAAATCTTCTAAATAATCTACTGCTGAATCATCTCCCAACAAAGATTCAAACAAAGATGTTTGAATAATTCTCCAACAGTGAAGGAGTTCTTTACAGTAAGAATAGTTCAAGATATGAACTCATTCGGTTCTAAGCTATAGATATTTCAGTGGAGCATAGGTTAGAGGGAAAGGGAACAAGAAAGGGCTTCTAGAATGAAGAACAATGAGAAATAATCTTTCTGGGTTCGTGTTCTTTCACTTGGATGCTAGAGTCTTTAATTCTATGAAGCTTGGTTCCCTAGAGCAGTATAAGTGCCTTTCACATTGAGTGTTTTCTCTAAATTTCTTGCCGAAAGCTTGTGTTCTTGTTCGTTCAATGCTCGTATGTTCCGTATATTCTTCGATTTGATTTCCCCTCTATTTATAGAGGTGAGCTATGGATAGATCCTTTGGAGACGAACTGTCCACGTGTCACTCTCTTTGGGTATCTAACGGCTCTTTTGAAATATTGCAGAGTCTACTCTCTTTTTAAGGAAAAGTGGTTGACTCACAGCTTTTCACCAGTACTTTGATAGCTAGCTGCTTGTCATTGGTCGAGGTGTAGAAAGTTGTTGAGACATTCAAACTTCAAAGGAGATACTGAAGCTGGCTTCACTGATGTGTACGACCTCGGACAACTCTACTGTTTTTTCTTTGAAAACCACTAACAGTTAAGGAAACTGTCAGGCCATTGCTGAGTCTGACCAGGGGTTCAATAGCATACTCCTGCTGAGTCCCACTCTACTAAAGTTCAGTAGTCGACTCGAGTTCGCAGAATCGCGCTCCCGCTCGAGTCCAGCTTCTACCGACTCTTTCAAGATGCTTGCTCCCGCCGAGTCCGGAACTCCGAATCTGAACACCTCTCAGTATGTTGCTCCTGTTGAGTCAAGCACTACTGAATCTGAACACCTCTCAGCATGCTGCTCCTGCTGAGTCCTGCACTACTGAGTCTTCACTCCATGGTATTGACGTGGAAAGTCTACTGAGGTTCAGCAGACAGAACTTCTGAGCCTGGACCATGCTGAAGGAAAGTCTACTGAGCCTGATACTCTCAGAGACCAAGGCGTTACAAATACAAAGGAATGGTTCACCGATCAAATTAGGGTTTTGGGATCAGCCAAATCTTCTAAATAATCTACTGCTGAATCATCTCCCAACAACTTGCCTTCATAGAAACTAAGAGATGTTCTTAGGGTAACTCTTATTTCTTAAGCACTGTCTGACTAACTCTAGTTTCAAATGCTAACCATCATTTTCGCAGATATAATCATGTCGAATCTTCATGTTATTGCTCCGACTGACATAGTCGAGATCCTTGAGAAGGGAAAAATCTGGTTTAAGCCAGTGATGGAGTTCAACTCTAGCGGCCTGGACTTCTTAGACGATATTTATGATGCCCTGCGTGTATCTGGGCTGGAGAAGTTTCTATCAAAGAAACCCTCCTACTTCCTGCCCCATCAGATAGCTGAGTTGTACCTCAACTTGGAGGAGGAAGATGACGACGTGGTTGGAACGTTCCGCGTTCATGACATCAACGATTCAATCACAGTCATTCCTGTTATGAGGAAACTTTCCCTGAAGCAATCTCTGATCAGCAGCTTCAGTCTTCCGTCAGAGGGGAAGAAGTCTATGTGGAACAGCCTCCCGGGTTTCAGCAGGGACATCAGGTACGATACCCTGTCTGAGTTTCTTCTTCACAAGGTTTTTAGAAGGGCACCGTGGATCGCACTCTATTCAACATTCGTCTAGGCGACGACATCTTCCTTGTGCAGATCTACGTAGATGACATTATCTTCGGTTCAAAGAATGTCATCATGTGTCAGCAGTTCGAGAAAATGATGAAGGATAAATCCGAGATGTCAATGATGGGAGAGATGAACTATTTTCTTGGATTTCAAGTCAAAGAATCCGAAAAGGGAACGTTCATCAGTTAAGGTAAATACACTCAAGACCTCATCAAAAAGTTCGGTTGTACATCCGGCAAACTAGTCAAGATCCTGATGAACACGAATATGAAGATAGTTCTTGACGAAGAGGGAGTATCAGTAGACCATACTAAATTTCGTGCAATTATAGGTTCTCTATTATATCTTGCTGCTACTAGACCTGACATAACTTATGATGTAGGTGTCTGCGCCCGATTTTAGGCGAATCCTAACCAGAGCCACATGGACTCAGCAAAGAAGATTCTCCGCTATCTTAGAGGAACACCTGACATGGGTTTATGGTATCCAACAGATGATAATATTGAACTAACTGGTTATTCTGATGTTGACTATGCAAGTTGCAGGATTGACCGAAAATCAACTTCATGAACTTGTCAGTTCCTCAGCAGTAAGCTCATTTCATGGTTCTCCAAGAAATAACATTCAGTAGCAACGTCAACTACTAAAGATGAATAAATGGCTGCCGGAAGTTGCTGTGCCCAAATCCTTTGGCTGAGATAGCAGGTTCGAGACTATGGTGTCATTCAGAATGAAGTGTCGATCTTTGGTGATAGCTCCAGTGCCATTGCAATCACTCAAAAACCTATTCTCCATACTAGATGCAAGCATGTGGACATCAGACACCACTTCATTCGTGGCCATGTCGAAAAGAAGGATATCAAAATGGAAAAGATCCATATTGATCGTCAAAGAGACGACATACTGACTAAACCTCTTGCTGAAACCAGATTCCGAGAACTTTCAGTAGAACTAGGTCTGCTGGACCCCACTAACTTAAGTCAGTAAGTGGATTCTGAAGAGATAAGCATTCAGCAAGGGGGAATGCCTACTCTCGGTACTAAACTCGTTCAGTACACAGATACTCATAAAACAACTACACGTGACATCAACTGACAGGTTTACATATCTCTTTCAGTAGTCAACCCAGTAATTAATGTTGTTATGATATTTGCTCAGCATCGCATTCAATGCCTTCGAGAATGTCATTTATTACAAACGGTTTCATTAAATACACGACATTCTATGCTACATATGAACTCTGCTTTGCATTAAATGCATGTCATATTAACTTACTCAAATAGGCTATTTACAATTGGATTTGACTTACGCGGCATGTTTACTCATTACTTTTATATTATAAAATCTTGACCGTCCACTGATAAAAGCGGGATTAAACCCTAACCGTTGATCTTCAAACGTTCCATCTTCAAAACATATATATCGACGTATCTATCCAAAAACCGCCATTTACACTCTGCAAAACCTTGATCTCTCTGAAACCCTAAGCTTTCAACCTTCTATCTGCTTTCTTTGCATATTTTCAGAGATTTTATACGGTAAACTTTATATTCTATAGCACTCGTACTGACTTACTTTACTTTAGAGTGCTAATATATGATTTTGCAGTTTAAGATATGAAGAACATCAGTGTTATCATTCCTGTAAACATGGTGGAGATCCTTAAGAAGGATCGTGTCTAGTGTGAGCCCACAATGGAGCTCGATTCCATTGAGCTCGAGATGTTGGACGACATGTTTAATGCTCTCAGAGCATCTGGGCTCGAATACTTTTTATCGAAGAAGCCATCGTACTTCCTCTCACGTCAGATTTCTGAATTCTACCTCAACATGGAGGAGGCAGATGGAGCTTTATTCGGATCGTTCATTGTTCATCTCGTTTCTGACCTAACGAAAGCATACTCAGAAGTCAGAAGGAGTTTCTAACTGCCCAGCAGTGGGATGAATCCTTTCAGATACAAGGATGATCTCCTTGATGAGTACCTGACAACATTCTGCGGGGAGCCGACCACTTTCAGAGCAGCTTTTTCGAAGAACAGCATGCTCCCACAGTTTAGGGCCTTGGCGTATATTGTTACGCAAATACTGACCAGCCAAGCCAGTTCCTTTGATCAGGTGTCCAGGCCCATGTTGCAGATGATGATGGCCATTCATGACCAGGCCAAGATCAACTGGACTGAATTCTTCGTGAAGGAATTTCAGACGCAATCAGCTAAATTTGATCGATCTACTGGGCTTGTGAGTGCTAAGGGCAAGCGCCTCTATGGGATGAAGCTTTCAGCAATGATCAAAGATTTTTGTGGAGATGATCATATCACATACGCTGACATACCCTACTTCAATCCGAAGAAGATTAGATTCCATGTCACGCCAGAGCGCTTCAGCAGATTGACGCTGGTGCAGCTGAAGAGGGTAAAGGGAAGAGGAAGGCCCCTACTCCCGTTAAGAAGGGTGCTACCCCTTAGAAGAAGCAGAAGAAGGCTTCTGAGATAGCCGTGGTAGTAGCCCAGAGCGCTTTCAGACTGAGAGATAAGTCTGATTCTGCTGAGAAGACAGTCTCAGTAGAAAAGGCTGCTTCAGAGAAGAAGGCAGCCTCCTCATCTGAAAAAGAGGACTCAGTAGAACAGGGTACTTCTCCTGAAGTTACAACTCTTACGTCTAGGTCTCCCCTGGACGTACCCCCAATCAACAGTCTTCCCTCTGCTGAGAAGCCAGAGTCTCCCATTAACGTAGATGAGATTGAGACTAGCACTGAAGTTGAGACTCTTTTGTTTAAGATTGATCTACTTCAGGAAAGAGAAACCCAAGAGATCTCTGAATCTATTCCTGAAATCACAAGTCACTCTGACTTACTGGATTTAGCCTACAAGGCTAGACTTCAGATGCTGTTCAGGTTCCAGGACTAGATCACTCTTGAGCGTCTGATCCGATTCAAGTCCTCAGAACGACTGAACTCCGACGAGCCTCAGAACAGCAGATAGGCTACTCAGAGCCTGCTGACGTGTGCTCGTTCAAGAATCTTAGGGCGACAATGCTGGCTCTGCTTGAAGATAGGAATCCTTCAGCAACCATCCCTACCGAGGGTTCCTTTGATCCCGATGATCAGGACCCACCCAGTGATGCATGCCTTAGGAAGCCTGCTGAGGGTTCTCAACAGGAGGAGGGAGCTCAACCCTCAACTGATCAACCTATCAGCTCTGTTCATGCTGGCTCAGTGGCCATAGGAACCTCTCATGACTGAGACCCAGGACAGCTTTTGCTGCGGTCTACTTATGAGGTTGCCCCTGTCGCAAAACACCGCAGGTCAAAATCAGTAGCCAAGAAACTCACGACGCAAGGGATATAGAATCGTCTCCTTGCAAGGAACGTCCATAAAGTTTGGAAAAGGCTACGACAACTCAGTGCGAGGAACTCAGGGCACTAAAGTCTTTAGTTCAAAATGCTCCTATCCCTGACTTCTCTACTATCACCAAGGATGCTCTAGCCGCACAGAAAGCTGATCTTAACGCTCAGCAAGCATCCACTCAAGTATCGATGCCTGCTGCCCATACTTCTCTTCTTGAATCATTCAAGGCAACACAATCGGATCATCTGACCAGACTCTCCACACTCACTCAGGCTCATGAACTCATGATATCTACTATTCAGAAAGCGTGTGAGGAGAAGATGGATGCTAAGCTGAAGGAAATCCAAGACCTTGTAGACTCCTCTCACCGCAAGTATGGATGATCTCATTACTGATAAGTTTGAAGGTCTTCAGAAAACTTTGGTTAAGCTCAATTATGCCTATCAAGCATTGAATTCCAAAGTTGTCTCACTTCCCACCCCTAGCATATTGGATGATGCCAAAAAGGGGGAAAGAACAGTCAAAGGGAAAAGGTCAGTTTAGGGGACTCAAGCTATATCTACTCCCACTGCCCTGATTCCACTGACTGAGGGGGAAGAGTTTGAGACGGGTATGGCCCAGTGTATCTCAGGCACAGGAGATGTAGGTGCTAAGACTGGTCCAAGTGGCTCAGGACCCAAAGAGGCAGGAACATGCAGTTCTGACTCAGAAGATGAAGAAGAGCCTCCTCTGCCTCCACCAGTATCTGGAAAGGGAAAGAAAGTACTGAAGGTTCCTACACCTCGCCCAATATCCTTGAAAAGATACATCAGCCTAGCTGAACAGGCTCAGATTGAAGCTGATGAGAAATTAGCAAGAGATCTGGCATAGGCTGAGGCTGCAAATAAGCCAAAGAAGGCTCCCACAAAGGCTAGAACTAAGGTTCCTGCTAGGAAACCAACTAAGAGGCCTGCTGTCAGAAAGCTTACCCTCAGCAATGAAGCTGATAAGGAAAAAGAGAAAGAAAGGGAAGGTGAAAAGAAGATAGCTATTGAATCTCAGCAGCAAGGACAAAAAAAGAGAGTTAAGCCGATAATTTAAGAGATGATCAACTTCAGCATTATCGCTCTGGACAAAAGAGCCGAATATCACCAGCTTGAAGAATACAGATGACAAGAAGCTCTAGCAAAAGAGAAGGCTGCTGAAGAAGCCAGAGAAGCTGAAAGGCTGAAGCCAAGACCTCCTTCACCGAAGGATAGGGACATTCCATCTTCTTCAAAGTTCAGGAGAGGCTGCAGACCCAATTATCAGAAGATGCATAGGTGGCCTCGAGTTGACAAATGGATGCCCTGGGAGAAGACTCAGCTGTGGGAAACTCTCAAAGCTGAATTCATCAAACGCTACTACGTCTTGCAATTTTGGCCTAAATCTTCAAAGAACGATGGCTTTGCTGATTGGCTCTATAAGTGTGATTTAAAGATCTACCAAACAGGCGAGAAAGCCATTGAAGATAATGTTAATGTTCTAACTCCGGCTTTCAGGACTCTGCCCCCACCTCAGAAACTAGACGGATCTCTATACCGACGTAATAGAAGGCGAAGTCAGGAATGCAACCATAGCTCTTGAGCTTGATTCTAATGAACCATAAGACGTTCTGAAGATTCAAAAGATGAGAAGAGACACTTTCAAGCTATATGGACTCCCTCTGCCTGAAGACAAATCGAAGGACTTTAAGGCAAGGATTCAACACTTCAGGAGATACTCTTGATAGGTCTCTGTTGTTTTTTCTTAGTGTAGCAAGCAATGTATCTGTACTGAATTTCACACATATATATACATCAACTGTTACTTGGCCTGACAATCTCTTATTGTCTCCATTACCTACTTTGTCTTACTTTAACACTCAGAATCACCTAAGTGATTACTGACTCACACACTCACTGCTTATCTGTGTTTGTCTGTTTTTGCTAAGTTTGATTGATGGCTAGGAAGAAATTGTGTTCTGAGAAATTGTTTTTAATGAGATAATTCTGTAAACTCCCAACGGTCCTCAGTAGATTAGTAACTAGAAAGTGCAACTCCACTGTTTCTTCTTATAACATTTGTGAGTTTGTACCTGATAATTTATAGTGTTAGCTGATAGTGATAGGTTTTGGCATCATCAAATAGGGGGAAATTGTTGGGAGATAATTCAGTGGTAGAATGTTTAGAAGATTTGACTGATCCCAAAACTATAATTTAATCGGTGACCCATTCCTTTGTATATGTAATGCCTTGGTCTCTGAGAGTTTCAGACTTAGTAGACTTTCTTTCAGCATGGACCAAGGCTCAGAAGTTTTGTTTGCTGAAGTTCAGTAGACTATCCACCTCAGTACCATAGAATGAAGATTCGTGAGTGCTTGGACTCAAGCAGAGCAACATACGTAAAGGTGTTCAGGAGTCGAGAGAACCGGACTCAGCGAGAGCGGTCCTAGTGAACTCAGAGTCGACCTTCAGTAGAGTTGAACTCAACAGGAGTATACTACTGAACCCCTGGTCAGACTCAGCAACGGCCTGACAGTTGTCTTAACTGTCAGTGGTCTTCAAAGAATAAATCAGTAGAGTTGTCCGAGGTTGTACACATCAGAGAAGTCGCTTAGATATCGCCTTGAAGTCTCGAATGTCTCAACAACTTTCTACACCTCGACCAATGACAAGCAGCCAGCTGTCAAAGTACCGGTAAAAGCTGCAAGTCAACCACTTTCGTGAAAAAGATAGTGGACTCTGCATGATTTCAAAAGAGTCGTTATCTACCCAAATAGAGTGACACGTGGAGTGTTCGTCTCCAACGGATCTATCTATAGCTCACCTCTATAAATAGAGGGAAAATCAAATCAACAACAATACATTATATACGAGCATTGAACAAAAAGGAACACAAGATTTCTGCGAAGAACTGCAGAGAAAACAACCAACCGCAAAAAGCACTCATACTGTTCTAGGGAACCAAGCTTTCATAGAATCAAAGCCTCTAGCATCCAAGTGAAAAGAACACGAACCCAGAGAGATTATTCGTCACTGTTCTTCACTCTGGAAGCCCTTTCTTGTTCCCTTTCCCTCTAACCTAAGCTCAACTGAATCTATCTATAGCTTAGAACCGAAGGAGTTCATCTCTTGAACTATTCTTATTGTTAAGAACTCCTTCATCGTTGGAGAAACATCAAACTTATTTTTTGTTTGACTCTATAAACTGAGACTTGCTCAGTATAATCACAAGGTTGTGTTTGTCCTGCGTACAAAGCGACTGAGACTAACTCAGTATAATTAAATAGCCTCCTGCCTTGTTCAGGATAGTGGGCGTAGGATTTTTGATATCCGAACCACTTTTAAAAGTCGCTGTGTCTTTTACTGTTGTATTGATTTACTATTCATTCTGAAAAATGTTTAGAAAATCATTCAACAGAGTTTCAGTAAAAAGCGTAACTGAGTGCTTTAATCTACTGAAACAGTTTTAATAAATAAACATTCTCAAACAAAATTGAATCGGGTCTACACTATTCCGCACACTACTGAACTTCTACTGAACGGTCTTGAATTCTGACATCAGTCAGCTAGTAGACCTCAGTATAGTCAGTCACTCTGTCCAAGCAATCTAGAACAGCTTGTCTGGTCTACTGAATTCATTCAGTAGATAATCCCCGTGAATCGGACCGTTCGCGTTCAAATTTGAGAAAAAGGTTTTCAGGTGTATTAAACCCCCCCCCCCTCTACTCCTGAACGTTTGACTCAGACCAACAAAGATACAAACAACCAACCTAAGCCACAAATAACTACTAACACCCAAGATACATAGATCCCATCGCGATAACATTAACCATAATAGGTCAAGGTGCTAGCAAGCCAAATGCACTCAACTGAAGTCTTATCAAGCTTAAGATCAGCTAAGTCACCGAGATCTTGATTCTTCGCTAGTGGTTCTCCACTAAGGTCAGTCAGGAGAACACATCTCACTGTGATCCATCAATACACCACCTTCAGTGTACCAATATAGACAAGCAAACATGACAAGCCATTTCTTATCTAAACTGCAGCTTAAACCGACGACTTATCCTAAAGTTGTCTCAGCTGTGATAATTGTTTATATCTTGTTAGTTCGACCAATTGTGTAGTCTTCTGTAATCTACAACATACTACACAATCTAACTTTCATACAAGATTAAGGATTACATGTGCAAATATATTTATATCAGATAGGAGAATAAAATAGTGGAAAGGAAAAACACATTATATACAAACACAAAATTTGCTTCCAGTATATAAAATTCCAACAGGCCTCAGGTATCACTTGTGTTTCTTCTTGGACCTGAATTTCCTTGGATTGATTTTGTTCAGTAGAATCAATCGGTGCAGCTGCACTGCTTGTTGGATGAGTATAGATTTTGTATTCATCATCTGAATCATCATCCCATCAATGTTGGATCTTTTAAGTTGTGTCGTTTTTGTTCAGATCTTGTAGTTTGTTGCTGACTTCTTCAGCATCTTGCTTAGAGTCCTGTTGCCTATCCTCGGTAACATACTCATTAAATACAACATGAGGGCTTTCTTCTACGCTAAGTGTCCGGTAGTTAAAGATCCTGAAAGCTTTGCTGACCATGTGGGATCCTAAGAAGACTCCTTGGTCTGACTTGCTATCAAAGACCTTCAACTTATCCTTTCCATTATTGTGGATAAAGCAAGGATAAGCGAAAATATGAAAATGTGAAATAGAAGGTGTTCTCCTTTTCCATAATTCACATGGTGTCTTCATTTGAGCTTGAGTCAGTAGTGATTGGTTCTGAGTATAACATGCTGTCTTAATAGCTTTTGGCAGAAACATTGATGGAATCCTAAGTTTGCAAGCAACGTTCTTGCTGATTGTTTGAGTCTTCTGTTCTTTCATTCAGCAAGACAATGGAAAGGCTTCGGCACTAGAACCGAGGGATGATGGAGTTGTTGTCTTTATTGCGTTAGTTGCTGCCATCGAGCGCCATGAATGAATAATAAATTAACAACATAGGGAATCAATAATATGGTTCTTATTTAACCGAGTTATAGCTAGCATTCGATTACACACTAGAGGTTTGCAAGAACTGAGGGACAATGTCCCCTAACCTAAGTGGACCTACTAAGGTGTGCGTACTGTTGATGTCTCATGTTTAATTCCTTCAGCTTTGCAGTACTCTCTTATCACAGAATTTAATAACTCCGTCCATCTGTCTGAGCGAATTCTCTGAATTTTGATATCCTTTTCTACGCTCAATCTTTTAAGAAGTTTTGGATAGAATTATCACAGAATTAACTAACGGAAAGGAGATTATGTTGAAATCCTTCAACATATGTTACTTTAGGAATTATGCCAGTTCCGATTTTTAGTGTTCCAAATCCATTTGTATGTCCTTTAGAGTTGTCGCTAAATTCAGTTAGGGGTCCTTTTTCTTGAACTTAGTTGGTCAATAGATTCTTTTGGTACGTCATTTGTCTTGAGATTTCACTGTCCACTATCAAGGGTCCTAATGCACCTGCAAAATAAAAGTAAATTCAGGTACCGTTTAGGTTCAAGTTGGGTCCTCAGATGTTAGTCATTGTAGGAATCCAAATATGTCTGACATCCCTGGTGGACACAGATATCTTCTTCCCAATGTTATCAGTGTATCTCACTATTGATTCGGGAGATGATGACTTGTTTACGAACTGAAGTTCCGGAGTTCTCTTCTTCTGAACTTTCGGACTTCTCCTGGCCTTAGCCTTATAATAGTATGATCCATAGTGCACTGGATGAGTCCATACTGTTCAGCCTATTTGACCTTCTTGGTTCCCCCTGAATTTGATTTAGGTGTTCTGGGGCTTAAACCTCTGTCATCTGTTGATAGCTCGGATGAGGTGCTTTCATGTTTTGTTTGTTCTTTGTTTGTGGTTGATTAGGTTTGTCATATTCTTTTTTCCATTGAACAAACCTTTCAGTCAGCCTTTTTGAGCTGTTGTGGACTGAGGTAAATGTTTCATTTGTGTATCCAAGTTCTCTCTTGGTGAAGGCTGGCCTTTGTACTCACATCATTCCCTCAAGTTTCTATTTAGCTCCAAGGTATTACTCAATCATTAGAGTTCTCCCAACCTCATCAAATTTCCTCAATGCTTCATAATCAGCTTTGACTTGTGTAAGCTTCTGATTTAGACTGCAATTTCAGTATCTTTCTCAGAATTGTCTTTGGTCAGAGCTGATATCTGATCTTCTTTTTGTTGAGACTTGGTCATCAGAGAGTTGATATCTACTTTTTGTCTCAAAACAAGTCCTTCTGACTCAAGAGACCTGATGCTTCAAGAGAAGTTTCTGATTTCCAGCTCTTACGTGTTCCAGCTCCTGAAGCATCTTATTGAACTACTCATTTGTATTTGTTCTTCTAAGAGATCTTCATAGGCTAGAACCACGTCTAGAGGTTCTCCTGCAGCAGAGCATAAGTCTTGTGTGTGCGGTGAAGAGGGATTCATCCCGACATTTATGTGGCATTTATGTCTTGTGTGGCTAGTGCATCCCCGCATTTATGTAGCATTTGAGAAAGGTGATTGTAGCAAATGGGACCCACCTAAAGGGAAAGAATACCGGCATTCTATTTGCTGCAGTTACTAAAGACTGCAACGAACATCTTATACCGCTCGCCATTGGCATTGGTCCAATTGAGAACAATGACTCTTGGGCGTGGTTTCTACAAAATCTTAAGCGAGTGTACGGTTCGAGCGGCAACCTACTTATCGTGTCTGACTAGCACGTCAATATTAAAAATGCTGTTGAAGCAGTATTTTCCGGAGTTCCTCACTGCCTTTGCAACATCCATCTTCATAACAAGCTCACTTCTTACAAGAATTGAGTACCCTACATGTTGTGTCAGGCAGCCGCTGCATACCGTGAGTCGGGCTTTAGGAAGTACATGGCATCAATCCTGGTGGCGAGTGAAGGAGCATACAACAAGCTGATAGAGGTTGGTCCCGAACATTGGGCACGGTCGCAATGCCCGTGGCATCGCTACAGTTTTCTATCATCAAATTGTGTCGAGTCTTTCAACGGAAGACTTTTGTGGGCCCGTCGATTGCCGATTTGCTCGATAATATACACTATACGAGCGATCATAGAGTCATGGTGGGGTGAAAGGCGACAATTGCTGAGTGAGAATAGCCATCTGGTAGTGGACGTTGTGAAGAGGAAGTTAAGCGCGCAGATTGACCTTGCACGCTCATATATTGTGACCTTGGCCTCCAGAGGAAGATACAAAGTGAACGACAGGAAAAATCACAACTATAAGGTGGACTTGGAGAACCAAACGTGCACGTTTCACGAATTTGATATGGATCTAATGCCATGCTCCCACGTTGCCGCTGATAGGGAGAGCGGAGACCAATTTTACAAACTATGTTGTTTTACAAACATGTTGTCGCTGATAGGGAGAGCGGAGACAAATTTTACAACTATGTTCACAATATGTACACTACAAGCAACCACAAGGAGATATACAAACACCACTTTAATTCGTTACCTGCATTGGAGCTTTGGACCATTCCAGACCACATTCGAGATGCAGATCCACTGCTACCACCCCTAGCGAAGCGGCAGGCCGGTCGCCCAAAGCAGAGACGTTACCGATCGGGGGCAGAGGCCTCCACAAGCTCAAGTCAAGGTCGTAGCAGAAAGTGTGGTGTTTATCACGAAAGAGGCCACACAAGGAGGACATGTTCAGAGAGGGAGACACAAGATTAAATTTGTCGTGTCTTATTTCTACTTTGTTTTCTATGTATTTTTTGAAGTATGAAGTTTTATTAACGAAGTACGAAGCTTAACTTTCTCCAGTTCAGATCTCTAATAAATAAAAAAGTCACTGAAATGCAAGTAGTAAATTACTAAGATATTCCCAAACAAAAGTCAGATCCTAAAGTAATATTTAGTCTCAGCACACTAGAAAATTTCTGATCGGATAGTTTCGAAGTTACATGTTGTGATTTTTCATGAACCACAGGCTAGTATTACAAATGTAATATGAATAACCTAGTTTTTTAAAATAGACACCAATAGAGCCGAAATGAATACGAATAACACAATTAAATCATACTATTCTCCAGTAAAGAACTTGTTGATACATAATATGAATTCGTGTTTTTACAATTATTTTAGCATTACTAAAATAAATCAAATTACTCTGTTTTATACCTAATTGGAATAACTATAATATAATCATAGTTATACCGTGAGTTAACTTTTTTATGTTATTCACGCGACTTCAAATTAAACTAACCACATACTTATATATCTAATATCCCCCTAATATTTTAAGCTAATCTCAAACGGTATATATATTAAACTATCCCTCTAATATTTTATTGCATTTGCATTCACTATTAAATATGTCTATAAGTAAAAAGTAAAAAGGTTGCTTACGAATTTGAATATGAGGCGGTTTTAGGCATGCGGCTGAGATTAATCAGGTTTTAAACAGTAGACGGCTCAGATTGAATGTTATAATAGGTTATGATTACTGTGCCGCCTATAATCTCGCCTACTTATCTCTATCGCCTAAGTGGTAAGGTGAAATGACATGCATTTAATGCGCCGCAGTCAGATTTATGGAATGTCATGAGTTTAATGAAAACGACATCGTCAGTGCAATACGATGAACATTAAAGGCGGGAAATAAATGCTATGACATGTTGAATCACCAAAACCTTAATTTAATACTCGTAACCTGTCAGTTGACCATCGTAGTCAGCTGATACCACGTTTGACGAATCTGAGTATTCAGCTGTACTGAATATGGGTTCCCCCTTACTCAGTACTTCCCGGATTATTTACTGAATCGTATCAGTAGGATCCAATAGACCTAGTTCTACTGAGAGATCGTTGAATTTGGTCTCAGCTAGAGGTTTGGTCAGGATATCAGCTCTTTGCTTATGAGTTTGGATCTTCTCCATTTTGATATCATTTTTCTCGACATGATCTCTGAAGAAGTGATGACGAATGTCCATGTGCTTGCACCTTGTATGTAAAGCTGGATTCCGAGTGATTGCAATAGCACTGGTACTGTCGCAGTACATCGATACTTGTTGGGATGTGATTCAGCAGTAGGTTGTTTAGATGCTTAGAAGATTTGGCTGATCCCAAAACCCTAATTTGATTGGTGAACCATTGTGTTGTAATGTCTTTATCTCTTAGAGTTTCAGACTCAGTAGACATTCCTTCAGCAAGGTTCAGGCTCAGAGTTCTGTCTGCAGATCCTTTAGTAGACTATCCGCCTTAGTACCATGGTGTGAAGACTCAGTAGTGCTGGACTCAGCAGGAGCATCATACTAAGAGGTGTTTAGATTCATTAGTGCTGGACTCAGTAGGAGCAGCATACTGAAAGGAGTCAGTAGAACTGGACTCAGCAGGAGCAGTTCACTGAACTCAGAGTCAACCTTCAATAGATTTATTTGGTATACGAACTACTTTAAAATCGCTGTGTTCCTTTACTGTTGCATTGATTTACTGTTCATACTGAAAACCGTTTTACAAAATCATTCAACAGAGTTTCAGCAAAGCTTAAACTGAATGCACTAACCTACTAAAACAGTTTTAATAAAAATATTTTCAAACTCAACTAAATCGGGCTGGGAAAGACATTCTCCAACCGAGAGATGAATCTCAAAATCTTGAGAGCATTGCCAAACGGACATTGGACTCCCTTTGCTACTTTGCTTAGACATTGATCTTGATATTGTTTCTCCTAATCATATATTTTCAGAATTGAAAGCTGAGGAATTCGAGTTCGGTCTACCAAAGAAGAAGCAGCGAGTTGAAGCTGACACTCAGATTGACTATGCTTTCAAAGCATCAGTCAGTACAGCAGCTCCCGCATCTAGCAAAGTTGAGCCTTCAACCAGTAATCTATAAGAAGGAAGCCTAGCTAAGCGACATGCACTGCTTGCCATCAAATATCAGAAGGAAAAGGAGCGGCGCAGAAAGCTTTCCAGAGTTGTAAGAGACTCAAAGAGTAAGTCTGAATAATCACCTAAGCGCACTCCTGAACCACATACTTCTGAATGTAGGAAACAGGAGGATTCTGCACAGTCGAAAGACAGTGAGAGCAGAGCAAGCAGAGTCACCACCTGCTACAATTGCAAAAAGCCATGACATTACCAGTACGACTGTCCTGAGCTCAGCACAGCTGAAAGAGCTGCACGAAAAGCTCGAAGGGAGAAGTTCATCAAGAAGCGACAAGCCTACATTGCTGATGAACTCTCAGACGACTCAGAAGAAGTTGATTCCTTCATGGATTCATCAGACGAGGAAGCTGCCATTATGGCCCAAGAGCTTGAAGAAGATACTCAAAAGTGTCTAATGGCAGGAGAAGAGGATGAGGTAAATTCTCACGAGCTATTTAACTCTTCTTCACACTGCACACTGCACACAAGACACTATTTCAAGTACAGATGAGAATCTGGACGTCGCGATTGCATATGAAGAACTACATGACGAGCAGATTCAGATGAGTCTGCAGCTCAATAAGACTCTCTCAGGAGAGTCAGGTTGATACTAAGTCGGAAGGACTTGTGTTGAGACTCAAGGAGGAGATTAACTCTTTGATGGCCAAGTCTCAGCAACAAGAAGATCTGATCTCAGTACTGACCAATGACTTGACTTAGAAGGATACTGAATTGAGTCTACTGAAGCAGAAGTTCTCAGGACTTCAGACCGAGCATGAAACTCTCAAGAAGAGTGATGAAGTCTGGAGGAACCTCATGACAGAGCGTTATATGGGAGCCGAGAAAAATCTTGAGGCGATGGTAGCCAACAACAAGCCTAAACACTACAAGGAGGGACTCGGGTTCAGCCATGGAGCCTCCTCATCTGCCCCATACGCTCAGAGAATCGGCTGACTGATAGATTTGTTCAAGGGGAGACGATCAATGATGAATCACTGAACCCCCTAGCAAAGAACAAACAGAAGATGAAGGAACCTCATCCGAACTATCAGAAATCTGACAAGAAGATTAGCTCAAAATCACCCTAGTTCAGTCAAGGGGGAACCAGCAAAGTGAAATGTGTTGATCAGTATAGACCACCGCTGCTGACACATCCAGCTCAGTATGGGTCATATTATTATTATCCTATAGTCAGAAGGGGTTCCAAGAGTCAGAAGAAGAAAGCCGTTCAGAAGGCTAAGGTCAACAGTCCACCACCTCAGAAGATCAGGACTCCTGAACCTGTAAAGCCTCAAAAGTCAACATCAACCAGTCCAGTGGTTAAGTATGTTGATTAGAGTGGGAAGAAACTGTCTGAGACCACCAGGGTCGTAAGACAGATTTGGGTTTCCAAAACTAACGCTTAAGGACCCAAAATCAAAAATAAAAAGGGTACCTGAATATAATTCTGTTTTGCTGGTGCACAAGGACCCTTGGTACGTGGACAGTGGATGCTCAAAACACATGACGTACCAGAGGAGTCTACTGAAGAATTATATCACTGTAACAGTTCAGCCACCTCAACTTCAAGAGTATCATATGTTGAAGGACTTCAGCATAACCTTCTCTCTATTAGTCAATTTTGTGATAACTCGAATAGAGTGATTTTTGACACTGGTTTTTGTGATGTTATTGACAAAATTACAGGGAAAACAGTGTTATCAGGTTCGCACAAAAAGAATATATATGTAGCTGACTGGAAATCAGCAAAACCTGAAGCATGCTTGCTGACGAAGAACGACAATAGAACGGGGTGGCTCTGGCACAGAAGATTCAGCCATCTCAACTTCAAGACGCTCAACAAGCTTGCTAGAAACGCTCTAGTGAGAGGACTGCCGAATGAAGTGTTCAGCAAAGACAATCAGTGCAAGGCATGCTTGAAGGGAAAGCAAACAAAGAAGCAAATCCACCTATTCCATCACTGTCCACGGATGGAATCCTTCAGCTCCTGCACATGGATTTGTTCGGCCCAGTCTCTCTTGTGATGATCTGAGGCAAAAAGTATGCTTTAGTGGTCATTGATGAGTACTCGCGCTACACATGGGTCATATTTATAGCCAACAAGTCTGACGTCAAAACAGAGTTGCCTACGCTTCTGAAAAAGCTCAGTGTCGAGAAGAACACCGAAATCAAAAAGATTCGTTCTGATAAAGGAACAGAGTTCCTGAATTCGATGGTGGAAGAGTTCTGCAAAACTGAAGGACTAGAGCACGAGATGTCTGCGGCACGCACGCCTCAAAAAAATGGGATTGCTGAAAGAAAGAATAGAACACTCAAAGAAGTAGCTAGAACCTTGCTCGCAGACTCAGGACTCCCATCTAAATTCTGGGCAGAAGCAACTGATACTGCATGTTACACTCAGAACAGATCACTACTGACAAAGCAACATCAGAAGACACCATATGAATTATGGAACGGTAGGAAACCTTTCTTATCTTATTTCCATATTTTTTGGTGTTCGTGTTTTATCCACAATAATGGAAAGGATCAATTAAAGACTTCTGATAGCAAGTCAGACCAGGGAGTCTTCTTAGGATACTCCCGGGTTAGCAAAGCCTTCAGAGTTTTTAACTACCGGACCTTTTGGGTGGAGGAAAGCCCTCATGTTATTTTTAATGAGTTTGCTACTGAAGACAGGAGCAGGAACTCAAATTCAGAATCTAAGGACATCAGTAAATAGCTATAGGATCTAAGCTTAAAGGATAATGTTGGTCCCGAGATAAACGTTCAGGTGTAGAGGGGGGGGGGGTTGAATACACCTGAAAACACTTTCTCAACTTAGAACGCGAACAATCCTTTTCAGGAAGATGTCGTACTGAACAGGTTCAGTAGACTAGATAAGCTATTCTGAATCGCGTGGCCGAGTGACTGACTTCACTGAGGCCTGCTAGCTGACTTAAGTAAGAATTCAGTACCGTTCAGCTGAAGTTCAATAGAGTGCGGAAATGTGTAGGCCCAAATTCAGTTTAGTTAGAAAAAGTTTTTAAGAAAACCGTTTCAGTATATTAGTGCAATCTTTTAAGCTTTACTAAAACACAGTTGAATGATTTTAAAAGATATTTTTAGTATGAACAATTATCAATGCAACAGTAAAAACAGAACACACAGAACACAAGCAATCCTACGTCTACTATCCCGAAAAGATCAGGAGGCTATTTTATTATACTGAGTTAGTCTCAGTCGGTTTGTGCGCTGGACAAACACTGGTCTTGAGATTTATACTGAGCAAGTCTTAGTTTACAAGGTATCAAACTTAAGTGTTTGACAAACTCTCCAACTATGAAGGAGTCCTTTACAATAAGGATCACTTCAAGGATGAACTCCTTCGTTCTAAGCTATAGATATGGTCTGTTAAGCTTAGGTTAGATGGAAGGGAACGAGAAAGTGGCTTCTAGAGCGACGAAGGGTGAAGTATAAACTCTGGGTTTGTATTCATTTGCTTGGACACTAGAGGCTTATGATCCGATTCTGCTCGGTTCCCTTTAAGCAAGTATGTCGCCTTTCGCTGGAGATAACTCTATGAAGTTCTTGCGGAAAGCTTAATTCGATTCTGAGTTGCTCGTAAATGCTCTTGTGTTTTTTGTTTTCTAGGTGAGCTTCAATTTGAAATCTTCCCTCTATTTATAGAGCAGAGATATGGATAGATCAGTTGGAGACGATGATCCATATGTCTCTCTCTTTTGGGTAGCTAACGGCTCTTTCAAAGTATGGTGACAGAGTCCTTTCCCTCCATTTCTGGAAAGTTGTTGACTTGCAGCTTTAATCAGAAAGTGGACAGTTGGCTGCTTATCATTGGTCGAGGCTGAAGAAAGTAGGTGAGACAAATAGACTTCAAGGTGGATCTGAAGCTGACTTCTCTATACCTCGTATGACTCTGCTGATTTGACTTATGAGATTTCTTAATAGTCAGAAGACTGTTTGGCCGTTGCTGAGTCTGATCAATGTTCAGTAGCATACTCCTGCTGAGTTCAGCTCTACTGAAGATCAACTCTGAGTTCAGTGAACTACTCCTGCTGAGTTAAGTTCCACTGACTCCTTTCAGTATACTGCTCATGCTGAGTCCAGTACTACTGAGTCTTCTTCTGGTACTGAGGCTGATAGTCTTCTGAATAACCAGGGGACAGAATTGAACGCCTGAACCATTTCGAAGGGTGTCTACTGAGTCTGAAACTCTCAGAGAAAGAACAAACAAACACAACTAAATGGTTCATCAGTCGAAGTAGGGTTTTGGGATCTTCAAATCTACTGAGCACTAGGCTATTGAATCATCTCCCAGCAATTTCCCCCTATTCGATGATGCCAAAACCTAACACTACAAACTGTCATAAACAAACTCCTTACAAATATTACAAGTAGAATCAGTGGAGTTGTTCTTCAAGTTCTAGACTACTGAGGGAGTTCAGGGAAGAAATATCAGAACCTATACTGAAATCTAACATCAATTTCCCCCTTTCTAACAATGATTCCCCCAAACAATCTATCAACCAGAAAAGAATCTATCAAGCTAAGTAAAAACAGACAGACCCAAATATATATATATATATATATATATATATATATATATATATATATATATAGTAATTGTGTGGGTCAGTAATCACTTAGGTGATTCTGAGTGTTAAGCATAAATAACAAGGCCATGTAGACTAATAAGGTATTGTCAGGGCCGAACAACAATGATGTTTTATATATATCATAAGGTTTAAGTACAGTACATCAGCTTGCTATTCTAGAAAAAGAAAACGAGATACAGAGAAGCTATCATCTATTTCCTGAACTGCTGGATCCGCTCTTTAAAATCTTTGGACTTCTCTTCAGGTAGCAGCAGCCCATACATTATGTATGTATCTTTTCTCAGATTCTGTATCTACACCATGTCAGCAGGATGAGTCTCATCAAGATCATTGGCTTGAACTACACTTTTGACCTCTCCTTCAATGACACCAATATGTAGGGAACCATCGAGCTTCAGTGGAGGGGGCAGAGGTCTTGGAGCTGGGACTCTGACATCAACCTTCTCAGCTAGGGCCTTCTGAACTCTTGCATATATCTCTGGATCACTCTTCAGAAGCCACTCAGCAAAAGCTATCGACTTATACATGTCAGACCAATACCTCCAGATGTATAACCTCTTGATGAAATCTGCTTTAAGTGTCTCCCACCTCTGAGTTCGATCCCATGGCATCCAAGTATCGATTCTGGGCCATCTGTGGATTTAAGGTCAGTAGGCTTCCTGAGTCTTCTGTACTTGTAAGGAATTTCAACCGTGTCAGGAACCTTTCTGGTGCCTCTTTCTCAGCCTTGAGCCTTAGAGCTTCTAGGTCAGCGAGTTTGAGTCTTTCCCTTGCTTCACTTATCTGCCTGGCTTCAGCTCCTCTGTCCAGATACCTTTCCATCTGATCCCAGATTTCTTTCATTTCTTGCTCCTGAGCCTTAGAAGGGGCATAGGATGGAATGTGCTCTTGCTCTTCTTCTGAATCAACAGGTGTTGATGATTTTTATTTTGATCCACCCTGCTGACAAGTCTGCTGCTGCTGCTGCTGTTCTTTTTCCTTCTCTTTGTCAGCTTCATCGCTGATCTTCAGTTTTCTAGGGGGTTGCCTTGTCCCAGGCTTCCATCTCCTTTGAACCTTGGTTTTGCCTTTGGCAGGTAGTTTCTTTGGCTTGTTGGCAGCCTCTGCCTCAGCTATCTCCCTTGCAAGCTTTTCATCAGCCGCAATATGAGCTTCTTCCTCAAGAGATATGAACCTTCTGGTTCCTTTCTTGGGTGGAGTAGGGAGTTTCATAATCTTCTTCCCTTTCCCCGGCACTGGAGGAGGTAGAGGAACTTCTTCTTCTTCAGAATCCTCTCCAGCGTATTCAACAACCTCCTTAATAATTTCGCTAGGAGTCTGGGTTGCTGAATCTTTTGGTCCTGAGCCACTTGGGCTGGTCTCAGCAGGCACTACAGCTCCTGCTGTTGAGACACCCTGGGCCTGACCTTGATCTTGGGGAGCAGTGGGAGCGGATTGCTGAGTCTGAGTTGCTCCTTTCACTGTCCTGATTCCCCTTGGTGCCCTTGGTATCCTTTCCCTTTCCCCCTTTTTGGCTTTAGCAAATGGGCCTAGGGTAGGAACCTGCACCTTCTGATTCAGACTGGTGTATGCTGAGGCTAGCTTATCCAAAGCATCCTGCAGTTTCACATGTCTTTCATGGAGTTCATTCCTCTCATCTGTTAGCTCTTCACCATATTTCTTATGAGAGTTCTCCACTACAGTTTGAATCGATTGCAACTTCAGATCCATCTTGTCATCCGAGGCCTTCTGAATATTTTGGAGTCTGAGCTCTGAGGCCTGAGTCAGGGAAGATATGGATTCTGTATGAGCTGACTGGGCTGCCTTATAATCTTCAAGAAGTTTGGCCTGGGCAGCTTCCATCAGCTTTTGTTGCCTGTCAAACTCGGCCCTCTGAGTGGCTAAGGCATCTGTCAAGATAGTAGAGAAATCAGGAGCTAGAGATGTCTGAATGGATGTTCTGAGCTCCTTAATCTCCTCACTCTGAGCCTGAGTGGACTGCTTCCACGTCTTGTGGACGGCGCGGGCAAGGAGTCGGTTCCGAGCACCCTGACTCTTGAGGGCCCTTACCACAGTCTTCGAGCGTCGGCTTCTCGGGCTGGGCGCTACCTCAAAAGCAGACCCCAGCAACATCTGTACTGGGTCTGTGGACTGAGAGGGACCAGCCGCTGACTGACCTGGCGGGAGGATGCTGAGAGGTTTTTCAACAGTTGTCGTGGGTGGAGCATCCTCCTCCAGTTAAGATCCCTCAACAGGCTTGTCAGGGCCTGAATCATGGGGCGAGTCCTGATCATCGGGATCAGACCCATCTGAGGGAGCGGCTGCTGAAGTTGGGAGTATGTCATTCAGCAAGGCTAGCATAGCCGCCCTCAGATCATCCAGGTAGCAGAGATCTTGTTGGGAGATGATTCAGTCCCTCCACAACTTGTTGGGAGATAACTCAGCTGCCTAGTGCTCTGAATATTTGCTGAAGATTTGAAGATCCCAAAACACTACTTTGACTGATGAACCATTGCGTTGTAACTTGTTTTGTTTTGTCTCTGAGATTTGAGACTCAGTAGACACTCTTCATTTGGTTCAGGCGCTCAGTAGATTACCAGCCTCAGTACCCGAAGAAGAAGACTCTGTGATACTGGACTCAGCAGGAGTAGTATACTGAAAGGAGTCAGTGGAACTGAACTCAGCAAGAGTTGTTCACTGAACTCAGAGTTTATCTTCAGTAGCGCTGACTCAGCAGGAGTGTGCTACTGAATATAGATCAGACTCAGCAACGGCAGGACAGTCTTCTGACTGTCAGGATTTACTAAGTCAAATCAGCAGAGTCATACGAGGTATAGAGAAGTCAGCTTCACATCTACCTTGAAGTCTGTTCTGTCTCACCTACTCTCTTCAGCCTCGACCAATGATGAGCAGCCAGTTGTCCACTTTCTGATTAAAGCTGCAAGTCAACAACTTTCCAGAAATAGAGGGAAAGGACTCTGCCAAGATCTTTGAAAGAGCCGTTAGCTACCCAAAAGAGAGAGACACAAGGATCGTCGTCTCCAACGGATCTATCCTTGTCTCTGCTCTATAAATAGAGGGATACAATTCAAATTGAAGCTCATGAGTGAACACCAAGAGAAACCAAGAATATTTGCTGAAGATCTTGTTGAGAGATGATTCAGTCCCTCCACAACCTGTTGGGAGATAACTCAGTAGCCTTGTGCTCTGAATATTTGCTGAAGATTTGAAGATCCCAAAACCCTACTTGGACTGATGAACCATTCAGTTGTAATATGTATTGTTTTGTCTCTGAGGTTTCAGACTCAGTAGACACTCTTCATTAGGTTCAGGCGCTCAGTAGATTATCGGCCTCGGCACTCGTAAGAAGAAGACTCTATGATCTTGGACTCGACGGGAGCAAGATATGCGAAAGGAGTCAGTGGAACTGAACTCAGCAGAAGTAGTTTACTGAACTCAGAGTTGATCTTCAGTAGAACTGACTCAGCAGGGGTATGCTACTGAATATAGATCAGACTCAGCAACGGTTGGACAGTCTTCTAACTGTCAGGATTTACTAAGTCAAATCAGCAGAGTCATACGAGGTATAGAAAAGACAGCTTCAGATCTACCTTGAAGTCTGTTCTGTCTCACCTACTCTCTTCAGCCTCGACCAATGACGAGTAGCCAACTGTCCACTTTCAGATTAAAGCTGCAAGTCAACAACTTTCCAGAAATGGAGGGAAATGACTCTGCCACCATCTTTGAAAGAGCCGTTAGCTACCCAAAAGAGAGAGACACAAGGATCATCGTCTCCAACGGATCTATCCTTGTCTCTGCTCTATAAATAGAGGGATACATTTCAAATTGAAGCTCACGAGTAACGACCGAACGAGTGAACACAGAGAAAATCTAAGAACACACGAGCATTCACGAGTAACTCGAAACGACCTAAGTCTTCCGCAAGAAGTTCAAAGAGTAAATCTCTGGCGAAAGACGACATACCTGCTCATAGGGAACCAAGCTGAACCCGAGTATAAAGCCTCTAGTATCCAAGCGACTGAATACGAACCCAAGTCCATACTTAAACTGTTCGTCGCTCTAGAAGCAACTTTCTTGTTCCCTATCCCTCTAACCTAAGCTCAGCAGATCTTATCCATAGCTTAGACAAAGGAGTTCATATCTGAACTGATCCTTATTGTAAAGGACAACTTCATAGTTGGAGAGTTTGTCAAACGCTTTAGTTTGATACCTTGTAATTTGAGACTTGCTCAGTATAAATCTCAAGACCAGTGTTTGTCCAGTGTACAAACCGACTGAGACTATCTCAGTATAATACATAGCTTCCTAATCTTTCGGGACAGTTGACGTAGGATTGTTAGATCCGAACCACTTTAAAAACTGCTTGTGTTCTGTCTCGTTTACTGTTGCATTGATTACTGTTCACACTGAAAGTATTTCTAAAATCATTCAACTATGTTTCAGCAAAGCTTACTCGATCGCACTAACATACTGAAACTGTATTATTAAAAACGTTTTCTAAACTCTACTGAATTTGGGCCTACACATTTCCGCACTATACTGAACTTTAGCTGAACGGTACTGAATTTTGACTCAATTTAGCTAGCAAGCCTCAGTGAAGTCAGCCACTCTGTCACACGATCCATAACAACTTATTTGGTCTACTGAACTTGTTCAGTACGACACTCTCCTGAAAATGACTGTTCGTGTTTAAAGTTGAGAAATTGTTTTCAGGTGTATTCACCCCCCCTCTACACCTGAACGTTTAATCTTGGGACCAACAATTGGTATTAGACCAGGAGTTCTCTAAGACTCTTGTTGTTCTGAAACTGGTCTACTTGAACGGATCCATAAAACGTTTTCACTGCATATCATTCTTCATTCATATCATTATCTACTATGTTTGATATGTCAGGAATCAGGATGGTACCCATGTTCTCAGTAGAGAACTATGGGGTATGGCGGGTCAGAATGGAGGCACATCTGACTTCCCTCCACGACAGCATGACAGAGGTACTGGAGGACGGACCTATCGTTCCGATGGTTGATAGTGTCGTAACTCAGGACCCAGGACAAGGAGGAGGAATGGTGACCGGGAAGAAGATCCCTAAAGATAGAAGTCTCTTCACCCCTGAGGAGAAGAAGCTTCACAACTTAGACCGGGTCGCCAGAAACGCCATACTGACCACTCTTAGCGATTCTTATCTCAGGAGAGTTCAGGACTGCAAGTCCGCGAAGGAACTCTGGGATGCTCTAGCGCTACTGAGTCGGGGGACTCAGAAGATCAAAGCGAACAAGCTGGCGCTGGAACTTCAGAAACTGGAGAGACTGTCTCTCATGCCTGGTGACTGCATTGAAGATCTCAACGTCAGATTCACGGATCTGATGAACTCTATCAACGGGCTGGGAAAGACATTCTCCAACCAAGAAATTAATCTCAAGATTTTGAGGGCACTACCAGACGGTCATTGGACTCCCTTTGCTACTTTACTAAGACATTCTGATTTAGATATTGTTACTCCTGACCATATCTTTTCAGAACTTAAAGCTGCGGATTTCGAGTTTGGTCTACCTCAAAGGAAGCAGTGAGCTGAAGCTGACACCCAAGTCGACCATGCATTCAAAGCATCAGTCAGCACAGCGGCACCAACTTCTAGCAAGGCTGAACCTTCACTCAGTAATTTATAAGAGGGAAACCTGGCTAAGAAGTACACGCTGCTTGCCGTGAAATATCAGAAGGAGAAGGAGAGGCGCAAAAAACTCTTAAAAGTCGTCAGAGACTCCAACGGTAAGTCTGAGTATACACCTAAGCGCACTCCTAACTCATATACTTTTGACTGCAAGAAACAGGAGGACTTAGCTCAGTCGAAAGACAGCGAGAGCAAAGAAGAGGGAGTCACTACCTGCTACAACTGCAAGAAGCCAGGACACTATCAGTATGACTGTCCTGAGCTCAGTACTGCTGAAAGAGCAGCACACAAAGCTCGAAGGGAGAAGTTCATCAAGAAGCGTCAAGCATATATAGCTGGTGAACTCTCAGATGACTCAGATGAAGTCGATTCCTTCATGGATTCATCCGAGGATGAAGCGACATTCATGGCCGTAGAGCTTGATGAAGACGCTGAAAAGTGTCTCATGGGAGGAGAAGAGGATGAGGTAAACTCTCACGCTCCATTTAACTCCTCTTCACACTGCACACACGATACTATTTAAAGTGCAGATGAGAATCTGGACGTCGCAATCGCATATGAAGAACTACTCGACGAACAGATTCAGATGAGTTTGCAGCTCAGTAAGACTCTTCAGGAGTTGGATACCCTAAAAGTGGAGAATCAGAGACTTTCTCAGGAGAGTCAGGTTGCTACTGAGTCAGAAGGACTTGTGTTGAGACTCATGGAGGAGATAAACTCTCTGATGGCCAAGTCTCAGCATCAAGAAGATCAGATGTGGACTTGGATTCAGCCATGGGGCCTCCTCATCTGCCCCCGTACGCTCAGAAAACCGGCTAGCTGATAGATTTGTTCAAGGGGAGACCATCAACGCAGAGATTCTGAACCCCCTAGCCAAGAACAAACAAAAGATGAAAGCACCTGACCCCAGCAATTAGCATTCTGACAAGAAGATCAGTTCCAAATCACCCCAATTCAGTCAAGGGGGAACTCGCAAAGCTAAGTGGGCTGATCAGTATGGACCTCCGCAGCTGACACATCCAGCCCAGTATAGGGTCATATTACTATGATCCTATAGTCAGGAGAGGACCTAAGAGTCAGAAGAAGAAGAAGAAAGCCGTGCAGAAGGCAAAGGTCAGCAGTCCACCTACTCAGAAGATCAGGACTCCTGAACCTGTGAAGCCTCAGAAGTCAACATCGCCAGTCCAGTGGTCAAGTATGTTGATCAAAGTGGGAAGAAACTGTCTGAGACCCAAATCAAAAATAAAGGGTACCTAAATATAATTATGTTTTGCAAGTGCACAAGGACCCTTAGTATGTGGACAGCGGATGCTCAAGACATATGACATACCAAAAGGACCTACTGAAGAGTTATACTATTGAAGAAGGACCCCGAATCGAGTTTGGAGACAGCGCAAAAGGCTATACCAGAGGCTATGGAACACTTAACAATGGAACCGCAACAATTCCAAGAGTATCATATGTTGAAGGGCTTCAGCATAATCTTCTCTCTATTAGTTAATTTTGTGATAACTCGAATAGAGTGATTTTTTACGCTGGTTTATGTGATGTCATTGATAAATCTACAGGGAAAACAGTGTTGTTAGGTTCGTACAAAAAGAATATCTACGTAGCTGACTGAAACTCAGCTGAACCTGAAGCTTGTTTGTTGGCGAAGAACGACAACAGAACGGGATGGCTCTGGCACAGAAGACTCAGCCATCTCAACTTCAAGACGCTCAACACGCTAGCTAGAAACACTCTAGCAAGAGGACTGCCGAATGAAGTATTCAGCAAAGACACTCAGTGTGAAGCATGTCTGAAGGGAAAGCAAACAAGGAATCAAAATCCACCTGTTCCATCTCCTTCCATTGATGGAATCCTTCAGCTGCTACATATGGATTTATTGGGTCCAGTCTCTCCGGTGATGATCAGAGGCAAAAAGTATACTTTAGTGGTCATTGATGACTACTCACGCTACACACGGGTCATATTCATTGCAAATAAGTCTGACGTCAAAACAGAGTTACCAACGCTTCTGAAAAAGCTCAGTATCGAGAAGAACACCAAGATCATCAAGATACGTTCAGACAGAGGAACTGGGTTCCTGAATTCGATGGTGGAGGAGTTCTGCAGAGCTGAAGGCTTAGAGCATGAGACGTCTGCCGCGCGCACGCCTCAACAAAATGGGGTTGCTGAAAGGAGGAATAGAACACTCAAAGAAGCAGCAAGAACCACCTTGCGGCACTCGGGACTCCCAACCAAATTCTGGGCAGAAGCTACTGACACTGCATGTTACACTCAGAACAGATCTCTACTGATAAAGCAGCATAAGAAGACACCATATGAATTATGGAACGCCAGGAAGCCTTCTTTATCTTATTTCCATATTTTCGGGTGTTCGTGCTTTATCATAATGGGAAGGTTCAGTTGAAGACTTTTGATAGCAAGTCAGACCAGGGAGTCTTCTTAGGATACTCCCGGGTCAGCAAAGCCTTCAGAGTCTTTAACTACCGGACCTTTTACGTGGAGGAAAGCCCTCATGTTGTTTTTAATGAGTTTGCTACTGAAGAAAAGAACAGGAACTCTAAACCAGAGTCTGAGGAAATCAGTAAGCAGCTCTAGGATCTGAGCATAAAAGATAAAGTTGAAATGATCCAGCTGTGTTGGGATGATGATTCAGATGAAGAAACTTAAGATAAGTCTACTGAATCTCACACAGCAGCGGAAGTAGCTGAACAGATTGACTCTACTGAATAGAGTCAATCCCAGGTAACTCAGGTCGATGAAGAAACCCTAGTGGTAACTGAGACCTCTACTGAGGATAATAATTCTGGGGGAACAAATGAAGTTCCTGGCTAAATGCCCCTGAACCTGGTGACTCAGTAGACCAACTCTAGTAACTGAATTGCTTCAATCTCAGACTAGTACAACTGAAATACATACCTCACCTACTATCTGTGTTGAAAAAATCTCAAATGAAGAGTTGAAACATCGTAGATCGTGGTTGGATGCTCACACTTCTGATTTGATTATTGTAGATCCTTCAGCAAACGTAAAGACAAGATCCAGATTCTGTCAGGGAGAAAGCGCATTTTATTCCTGCTTCTTGTCTACTGAAGAACCTCAGTCAGTTGAGGACGCACTTAAGGATGCTGGATCATAGCCATACAGGAGGAGCTGAATCAGTTCACGAGAAACGAAGTATGAGAGCTTGTTGACAGACCCCGGCATCAACATGTGATTGGAACTAAATTGGTCTTCAAGAACAAGCGAGATGAAAAACAACGTTATAGTAAGGAACAAAGCAAGACTCGTGGCAAAAGGCTACTGTCAAGCTGAAGGAATAGATTTCGACGAAACTTTCGCTCCAGTTGCAAGATTGGAGGCAATCAGACTATTCCTAGCCTACGTAACACATCAGCGATTCAGAGTTTATCAAATGGATGTGAAGTCTGCGTTCCTGAACGACGTGCTGAAGGAAGAAGTCTATGTAGAACAGCCTCCCAGCTTTCAGCAGGGACATCAGGTCTACAGACTCAGAAAGGCTCTGTACGGGTTAAAACAAGCACCTAGGGCTTGGTACGATACCCTGTCTGATTTTCTTCTTCAAAAAGGTTTTCAGAAAGGCACAGTAGACCGCACATTATTCAGCATTCAACTGGAAGACGATATCCTACTTATGCAGATCTACGTAGATGACATAATCTTCGGATCGAAGAACGTCATCATGTGTCAGCAGTTTGAGAAAATGATAAAGGATAAATTCGAGATGTCAATGATGGGAGAGATGAATTATTTCCTCAGCTTTCAAGTCAAACAATCTGAGAAGGGAACGGTCATCAATCAAGGTAAATACACTCGAGACCTCATCAAGAAGTTCGGTTGCACATCCGGCAAACCAATCCAGATCCCGATGAACACGAACATGAAAATCGATCTTGATAAAGAGGGAGTATCAGTAGACCATACTGAATTTCATGCTATTATTGGTTCATTATTATATCTAACAGCTACTCGACCTGACATAACTTATGTTGTAGGTGTCTGTGCTCGATTTCAAGCGAATCCTAAGCAGAGTCACATGGACTCAGCAAAGAAGATTCTCCGCTATCTCAGAGGAACACCTGACATGGGCTTATGGTATCCAGCTGATGATAATATTGAACTAACTGGTTATTTTGATGCTGACTATGCAGGATGTAGAATTGACCGAAAGTCAACTTCTGGAACGTGTCAGTTCCTTGGCAGTAAGCTGATTTCATGGTTCTTAAAGAATCAACATTCAGTAGCGACATCAACTACTGAAGCTGAATATATGGTTGCCGGAAGTTGTTGCGATCAAATCCTTTGGCTGAGACAGCAGCTACGCGACTATGATGTTATTCAGAATAAAATGTCGATCTTCTGCAACAGCACCAGTGCAATTGCAATCACTCAGAACCCAGTACTTCATACGAGATGCAAACACGTGGACATCAGACACCACTTCATTCGGGATCATGTCGAAGAGAAGGATATCAGAATGGAAAAGATCCATACTGACCATCAAAGGGCCGATATTTTGACCAAGCCTCTAGCTGAAGCCAGATTCAGAGAACTTTCAGTAGAGCTAGGTCTGCTGAACCCTACTGACTCCAGTCAGTAAGTGGATTCAGGAGAGGAGCATTCAGCAAGGGAGAATGTTCACTCTCGGTACTGAGTAAATTCAGTACGTAGAGACTCAGCAACCATCTACACGAGGTATCAGCTGACTACGATGTTCAGCTGACAGGTTTGCGTATCTCTACTCAGTAGCCAATGAAACATTATGTGCATTTATGATTCAGATTCATCTTCGTATTCAATGCCTTAGAAAATCTCATTTAATATAACGGTTTACATTAAATACACGACATTCTATGTAAAGCATGCTGAACTCTACGTCGCATTAAATGACTATCGTATCAAGTTACTTCTTTGGCTATTTACAACTGTATTTTGACTTAGGCGGCTAAATTGATCATTACCTATTTTATAACATTAAATCCTAGCCGTCCATCTCAAAAAACTATTTCAAACTGAACCGTGGATTATTAACTTTTCATCTTCTTTAACATATATAAACACGTTCAAAGTTAGAAACCGCCATTTTTTCACTCTGCAATTTTTACGAACCCTAGATTTTCTGAGAATATCTTCCGACTCCTTGCAAACTTATTTTCAAATCTCTCAGAAAACTCTTTGGTAAATCTTTAATGATATTCAGCATCGTATATGATACTTTTGATATTTTTATTTCGATACTGATATTTCTTCTTTTTTGCAGAATATTAAACATGGCAGGATCATTCGTTAACGTACCTCTAGATATGAAGGAGATCCTTGAGAAGGATCGCGTCTGGTGCGAACCAATGATGGAGTTCGACGCTTGCGAGCTCGACTACATGGAGGAGATCTTCGACGCACTCAGAGCGAGTGGCCTAGAGGGATTTCTGTCGAGGAAGCCATCTTATTTCCTCCCTCGACAAATTGTTGAGTTCTATCTGAACTCAGAGTCAGCAGAAGGGGACATTCGATGCAAATTCATAACTCATATAGTTGTCGACCCCTCTCAAACTTATTCCGAGATCAAGATGATGTCAGTGAAGGAAGCTCTTCAACGCAGCTTCAAACTTCCCAAGGAGGGATTCAGCACCGTGGGTTACAAGGATGATCTGATGGACGAGTATCTTGAAGTCTTCTACGGGAAGCCAACTTCATTTAGAGCAGCATTCCCAAAGAGCGCTATGCTCCCAAAATTCAGAGCACTCGCCTACATCGTCACCCAGATACTGACGAGTCAGGCCAGATCCTTTGATCAAGTATCGAGGCCAAAGATACAAATGATGATGGCCATATACGATCACGCGAAGATCAACTGGACTGAGTTCTTCCTCAAAGAATTCATGACTCAGTCCGCCAAGTTCGACAAATTGTCCCAATACCTAGCCGTGAAGGGAAAATTATTATATGGACTGAAGCTGTCAGTCATGATAAAAGACTTTTGCGGATCAGACAATGTGGTGTATGCTGATAAGCAATATTTCAATCCGAAGAAGGTCCGATTCCAGAGTAGGGCAGCGGCCCTTCAGCAGATTGGGACAGGGCCTGCTGATCCCAAGACAGGAGCTCAGAAGACCTCCAATCCTACAAAGAAGAGGTCACCTCCCAAGTCTACTCCCAAGATACCGACCAAGAGACTGAAGAAAGTCTGTGAGGTCGTAGCTGAGGTTGCTGCTGAACCACCTCTGCAGCTAAGGGACGAGGCTAAGTCCTCAGAGAAAACTCAGTCAGTGGAGAAGGTCGTCTCCACTGAACGAGATGAGACAGTGGACCAAGGGGTCGAAGCTGAACCTATTCCTACCTCTCAAAGCCCCTTGGATATTCCTCCACTTAGTAGCATTCCGTCTGCTGAGAAGCAACAGTCTCCGATTGAAGTCGAAGATTAAGAGACTGCTTCAGAGTCAGAATCGATCAGGATGGAGGCATCTGCTCTGCAATCAAGAGCCTCCCGAGAGATTGCTGAACATATTCCGGAGATAGCCAGCCATGCGGATCTTATCATACTAGCACGATAGGCTAGACTACATACGTTGATCAGGTTCCAGGAGTGGTCTACCCGGAACAAGCTGATCAAACACCACTCTTGTGAACAGCTCCACGAAGAGGAGCTGATGATAAGGAACAAGATTGGCTTCTCAGAGCCATCTGACATCTGTTCCTTAGATAACTTGAGGGCTACCATGCTCGCCATGCTGAATGATCGCCAACCAACCTCAGCAGCGGCGCCCTCAGATGGGTCTGACCCCGATGGTCAGGACCCACCCCGTGATTCTGAGAAGCCTGATGAGGGAACTCAACTGGACAAGGATGCTCCAACTTCTACAGCTGAACCTCCTCTCAGCATCCTTGGACCAGGTCAGTCGTAGGCTGGTACCTCGAAGTCAGCAGAACCAGCTCAGCTTCTGATTGAGTCTGCATTTGAGGTAGCGCCCAGCCCAAAAAGCCAATGATCAAAGTCAGTGGCCAGGGCCCTGAGGAGTCAAGGAACTCAGAATAGACTCCTAGCCCGTGCCGTCCACAAGACGTGGAGGCAGACCACTCAGGCTCAGAGTGCGGAGATCAAGGGGCTTAGAACTTCTATTCAGAAAACACCTGCCCCCGACTTCTCAACTATACTGACTGAAGCACTCGCCACCCAACGAGCCAACTTCGAAGAGCAACTGAACTTGATGGAGGCTGGCCAGGCTAAACTTCTGGAAGAATACAAGGCTGCCCAGTCAGCTCACACTGCATCCATCTCCTCTATCTCTCAGGCCTCCGAGCTCATAATCCAAACAATTCAGAAGGCTATGGAAGATAAGGTGGATCAGAAGTTGCAGGACATTCAGACAGCAGTAGACGCCTCTCACAAGAAGTACAGCGAACAGCTAACTGATGAGAGAAACGAACTGCATGAAAGACTTGTAAAGCTACAATATGCATTGGATGATCTCTCAACAGCTTACAAGAGTCTGGATAAAAAGGTACAGGTTCCCACCCCTGGCTTATTTGCTGATGCCAAAAAGGGGGAAGGAAAGCTGAAGGTACCGGAAGGGAAGGAGAAGGTACTGAGAGTACCAAAAGGAGTAAGGATAGTGGTCAGAGCAACTCAGATTCAGCAATCTACTCCCACTGGTTCCTCCACTCAGATTGCACAAGGCGAGGCCCAGGGTGTCTCAGCAGCAGGAGATGTACCTGCTGAGACTGGCCCAAGTGGCTCAGGACCCAAGGATTCTGCTACTCAAGCAACTCAGACACCCAGTGATATCATCAAGGAAATTGCTGAGTATGCAGAGGAGGACTCAGAAGAGGAAGAGGTTCCTATGCCTCCTCCAGTGCAAGGAAAGGGTAAGAAAGTACTGAAGCTTCCCACTCCTCCCAAGAAGAAAGGAACTAAAAGACACATCACTCCTGAGGAAGAAGCTCAGATAGCTGCAGATGAGAAGCTTGCCAGAGAGATTACCGAGGCTGAGGCTGCCAATAAGCCAAAGAAAAAGCCAGCTAAAGGCAAGACTAAGGCTCCAGCAGGAGGTAGGAAGCCTGGAACAAGGCTGCCTCCAAGGAAACTGAAGCTGAGTGATGAGGCTGATAAAGAGAAAGAAAAAGAACAGCAGCAGACATCTGGTCAGCAGGGAACCTCAAAAGAAAAATCTTCTACTCCTGCGGACTCAGAAGAAGAAGAGCATGTACCCTCCTATATCCCCTCAAAGAAACAAGAGCTAGAAATGCAAGAGATATGGGATCAGATGGAGAGGTATCTAGATAGAGGAGCTGAAGCAATGCAGATAGAAGCAGCAAAAGAAAGGCTCAGATTGGCAGATCTAGAAGCTCTGAGGCTGAAGGCTGAGAAGGAAGCAAGCCAAAGGATTCCTGAGAAAGCAGATACTCCTTACAAATACAGAAGACTCAGGAAGCCTACTGACCTCAAGATCCACAGATAGCCCAGAGTTGATGAATGGATGCCATGGGAACGGACACAGAGGTGGGAGTCACTGAAGGCAGACTATATCAAGAGATACTACTTCTGGAGATAATGGCCTGAAATGCACAAGTCCATTGCATTTGCTGAATGGCTTCTGAAGACTGACCCAGAGATCTTTGCTAGAGTTCAGAAGGCCATAGCAGATAAGATTGATGTCAGGGTCCCAGCTCCAAGGATTATGCCTCCCCACTGAAGCTTGATGGTTCTGTTCATTATGGGGTGGTTGATAAGGAGATTAAGAATGCTGCCCAAGCAAGACATTTAGATGAAGACAAGCCTGCTGATTTGCTAGAGATACTGAAGCTGAGGAAGATCACTTATAGAATGTATGGATTGCCACTTCCGGAAGCAAAATCAAAGGACTTCAAAGACAGGATTCAGCAGTTCAGAAGATGATAGATAACTTCTGTATTTCTTGTATTTTATGTTCTGTTATTCTTAGAATAGCAGTATGATGTAACTCTACTGAAAACTCTTCATATATAAAACATCACTGTTATTCGGCCCTAACAATTCCTTATTGTCTATATGGCCTTGTGTATTTTATGCTTAACATACAGAATCACTCAAGTGATTACTGACTCACACACTCACTGAAGGAAATTTATCTGTCAGTTTTTACCTGTTAGATTCTGATCTGTTAGATTGCATTGATGGGGGGAAAATGTTGTTAAAAAGGGAGAAATTGCTGATTAGTTTTCTGTATAGGTTCTGATATTTCTTCCCTGATTCCCTCAGTAGTCTAGAACTTGAAGAACAACTCCACTTATTTTACTTGTAATACTTGTAAGGAGCTCTATTTCTGATAGTCATAGTGTTAGGTGTTGGCATCACCAAATAGGGGGAAAATGTTGGGAGATGATTCAGTCCCTCCACAACTTGTTGGGAGATAACTCAGCAGCCTAGTGCTCTGAATATTTGCTGAAGATTTGAAGGTCCCAAAACCCTACTTTGACTGATGAACCATTCCGTTGTAACCTGTTTTGTTCTGTCTCTGAGATTTCAGACTCAGTAGACACTCTTCATTTGGTTCAGGCGCTCAGTAGATTACCAGCCTCAGTACAAGAAGAAGAAGACTCAGTGATACTGGACTCAGCGAGAGCAAGACATCGAAAGGAGTCGGTGGAACCGAACTCGGCGGGAGTACTTCACTGAACACAGAGTTGATCTTCAGTAGAACTGACTCAGCAGGAGTATGCTACTGAATATAGATCAGACTCAGCAACGGCTGGACAGTCTTCTGACTGTCATGATTTACTAAGTCAAATCAGTAGAGTCATACGAGGTATTGAGAAGTCAGCTTCAGATCTACCTTGAAGTCTGTTCTGTCTCACCTACTCTCTTCAGCCTCGACCAATGACGAGCAGCTAGCTGTCCACTTTCTGATTAAAGCTGCAAGTCAACAACTCTCCAGAAATGGAGGGAAAGGACTCTGCCACCATCTTTGAAAGAGCCGTTAGCTACCTAAAAGAGAGACACACAAGGATCGTCATCTCCAACGGATCTATCCTTGTCTCTGCTCTATAAATAGAGGGATACATTTCAAATTGAAGCTCACGAGTAACGACCGAACGAGTGAACACAGAGAAAATCTAAGAACACACGAGCATTCACGAGCAACTCGAAACGGCCTAATTTTTCCGCAAGATGTTCAAAGAGTAAATCTGCGGCGAAAGACGACATACCTGCTCATTGGGAACCAAACTAAACCCGAGTATAAATCCTCTAGTATCCAAGCAACTGAATACAAACCTAAGTCCATACTTAAACTGTTCGTCTCTCTAGAAGCCACTTTCTTGTTCTCTATCCCTCTAACCTAAGCTCAGCCGATCTTATCCATAGCTTAGACGAAGGAGTTCATATCTGAACTGATCCTTATTGTAAAGGACTCCTTCATAGTTGGAGAGTTTGTCAAACGCTTTAGTTTGATACCTTGTAAACTGAGACTTGCTTAGTATAAATCTCAAGACCAGTGTTTGTCCAGTGTACAAACCGACTGAGACTATCTCAGTATAATACATAGCTTCCTGATCTTTCGGGACAGTGGACTTAGGATTGTTGGATCCGAACCACTTTAATAACTGCATGTGTTCTGTCTCGTTAACTGTTGCATTAATTACTGTTCATACTGAAAGTATTTCTAAAATCATTCAACTAAGTTTCAGCAAAGCTTAATCGATCGCACTAACATACTGAAACTGTTTTATTAAAAACATTTTCTAAACTCAACTGAATTTGGGCCTACACATTTCCGCACTATACTGAACTTCAGCTGAACGGTACTGAATTCTGACTCAAGTCAGCTATCAGGCCTCAGTGAAGTCAGCCACTCTGCCACACGATCTAGAACAGCTTATTTGGTCTACTGAACTTGTTCAGTACGACACTCTCTAAAAGGACTGTTCGTGTTTAAAGTTGAGAAATTGTTTTCAGGTGTATTCACCCCCCTCCCCCCTCTACACCTGAACGTTTAATCTTGGGACCAACAGATCTGCAGGCTCGGAATAGCCTATCTTCTCTCGGATTATAAGCTCGTCCTCATGGAGTTGTTCGCAGGAGTGGTGCTGGATAAGTCTGTTCAGTGTAGACCACGCCTAGAACCGAATCAGAATGTGAAGCCGAGCCTGTCTAGCCAAAGTGACTAAGTCTGAGTGGGTGGCTATCTCAGGAGTGGCTTCTGAGACTTCTCGGGAGGCTCTGGATTGAAGAGCTGAGGCCTCCATCCCGATGGTCTCTGATTCCGATGTTGTCTCCGAATCCTCAATCTCTATCGGAGATGCTTCTTTCTCAGCAGATGGGATGCTGCTGAGAGGTGGAATGTCCAAGGGGGTCTGAGCAGTAGGAGTGACAGGTTCTGCTCCTGCCTCTTGTTCCACTTCCTCACCCTGTTCAGTGGAGACGGCCTTCTCCACTGAGACTGTCTTTTCTGATGACTTTGCCTCGTCCCTAAGTTGCAGGGGAGGTACAATCACAGCCTGAGCGACCTTCTTCTGCTTCTTGGTCAGTGTTTTCTCAGCTGTTTTGGGAGGTGACCTCTTCTTAGAAGGCGTAGAGGTCTTCTGGGAGCTTTTCTTGGACTCAGCAGGCCTTAAGCCCTACTCTGGAACCTCACCTTTTTCGGGTTGAAGTACCCTTTATCTGCATATATGGCATGGTCAGCTCCACAAAGATCGTCAATCATTACAGAGAGCTTCATTTCGTATAGGAGCTTTCCCTTGACAGCTAGGCAGTCAGTGGAATGATCAAACTTAGCTGCCTCGGTCATGAACTCCTTTAAGAAGAATTCCGTCCAGTTTATCTTCGCATGGTCATAGATGGCCATCATCATCTAAATCTTTGGCCTTGACACTTGGTCGAATGACCCAGCCTGACTCGTCAGAATCTGAGTGACGATGTAGGCTAATGCTCTGTACTGAGGGAGCATGGCGTTCTTCGGGAAGGCGGATCTGAAGGTGGTAGGCTTCCCACAGAATATCTCCAGATATTCGTCCATAATATCGTCTCGGTATCCAATGGTGCTGAATCTGGTGTTCGAAAACTGAAAGCTCCACTGAAGAGCTTCTTTAATCGACATCTGCTTGATCTCCGATACAGCACGAGCGGGGTCAGCGACATGGTGAATAACGAAACGGCATCTGATATCGCCATCTACTGACTCAGAATTCAGATACAGTTCTGAAATCTGTCACGGAAGAAAGTATGATGGCTTCCTTGAGAGAAATGCTACCAGCCCGGACGCCCTCGGTGCGTCGAAGATTTTCTCCATGAAATCCAACTCACACGCTTTGAATTCCATAATAGGCTCACACCATACGCGGTCTTTCTCTGGGATTTCTTGCATATCGGCTGGGACAACAACGCCTCTTCCTGCCTTGATTATAATCTGCAAAATAGGATGTCAGTATCGAAAAAAAATATTATTAGGAAACATATACGATACTGAATAAGCATGAAGATTTACCAAAGTATTTCTGAGAGATTGTAATAGAAGTTTGCAAAAGAGATAAATGCTTTCTCAGAAAATTTCTAGGGTAAAAGTTGCAGAGTAAAATGGCGGTTTTCTAACTTTGAACGTGTTTTATATATGATCAAGAAGATGAACAGTTATTAATCCACGGTTCAATTTAAATCTGCTTTATGAGATGGACGGCTAGGATTTAATGTTATGAAATAGGCAATGATCAACTTAACCGCCTAAGTCAAATTACAGTTGTATATCTTCATGCTTTTAAATATGCATTTAACGCGCCGCAGAGTTCAGCAAACTTAACATAGAATCTCGTGTATTAAATATAAATCGTTAGGTTAAATGATATTTTCTAAGGGATTGAATACGAAGCTGAATCTGAATCATTAATGCACATAATATTTCATTGGCTACTGAGTAGAGATACGCAAACCTGTCAGCTGAACATCGTAGTCAGCTGATACCTCGTGTAGATGGTTGCTGAGTCTCTAAGTGCTGAATAAGTTCATTACCGAGAGTGAACATTCTCCCTTGTTGAATGCTCCTCTCCTAAATCCACATACTGACTGGAGTCAGTAAGGTCCAGCAAACCTAGCTCTACTGAAAGTTCTCTGAATCTGGCTTCAGCTAGAGGCTTGGTCAGAATATCTGCCCTTTGATGGTCAGTATGGATCTTTTCCATCCTGATATCCTTCTTTTCGACATGATCACGAATGAAGTGGTGTCTGATGTCCACGTGCTTGCATCTAGTATGGAGTACTGGGTTCTGAGTGATTGAAATCGCACTGGAGCTGTCGCAAAAGATCGGCACTTCATTCTGAATGACATCATAGTCGCGTAGCTGCTGTCTCAGCCAAAGGATTTGGGCGCAGCAACTTTCGGCAGCCATGTATTCAGCTTCAGTAGTTGACGTCGCTACTGAATGTTGTTTCTTTGAAAACCACGAAATCAGCTTACTACCAAGGAGCTGACAAGTTCCAGAAGTTGACTTTCGGTCAATCCTACATCTGGCATAGTCAGCATCAGAATAACCAGTTAGTTGAATTTTATCATCTACTGGATACCATAAACCCATGTCACGTGTTCCTTTGAGATAGCGGAGAATCTTCTTTGCTGAGTCCATGTGACTCTGTTTAGGATTCACCTGAAATCGAGCGCAGACACCTACAACATAAGTTATGTCAGATCGAGTAGCAGTTAGATATAATGATGAACCAATAATAGCACGAAATTCAGTATGGTCTACTGATACTCCCTCTTTAATAAGATCAATTTTCATATTCGTGTTCATCGGGATCTTGATTGGTTTGCAGGATGTGCAACCGAACTTCTTGATGAGGTCTCGAGTGTATTTGCCTTGATTGATGAATGTTCCCTTCTCAGATTATTTGACTTGAAAGCTGAGGAAAGAATTCATCTCTCCCATCATTGACATCTTGAACTTATCCTTCATCATTTTCTCAAATTGCTGACACAGGACAACGTTCTTCGAACCGAATATTATGTCATCTACGTAGATCTGCACAAGTAAGATGTCATCTTCCAGTCAAATGCTGAATAATGTGCGGTCTACTATGCCCTTCTAAAAACCTTTCTGAAGAAGAAACTCAGACATGGTATTGTACCAAGCCGTGGGTGCTTGTTTTAACTCATATAGAGCCTTTCTGAGTCTGTAGACCTGATGTCCCTGCTGAAAGCCGGGAGGCTGTTCTACAAACACTTCTTCGTTCAGCACGCCGTTCAGGAACGCAGACTTCACATCTATTTGATAAAATTGAATCGCTGATGTGTTGTGTAGGCTAGCAATAGTCTGATTGCCTCCAATCTTGCAACTGGAGCGAAAGTTTCGTCGAACTCTATTCCTTCGGCTTGACAGTAGCCTTTTGCCACGAGTCTTGCTTTGTTCCTTACTATAACGTTGTTTTCATCTCGCTTGTTGTTGAAGACCTATTTAGTTCCAATCACATGTTGATGCCGGGGTCTGTCAACAAGCTCCCATACTTAGTTTCTCGTGAACTGGTTCAGCTCCTCCTGCATAGCTATGATCCAATCAGCATCCTTGAGTGCGTCCTCAACTGACTGAGGTTCTTCAGTAGACAAGAAGCAGGAATATAATGCACTTTCTCCCTGACAGAATCTGAAGGATCTCTAATAATCAAGTCAGAAGTGTGAGCGTCCAACCACGATCGACGATGTTTCAACTCTTCATCTGAAATTTGTTTAACACAGCTAGTAGGTGAGTTAGGCATTTCAGTTGTACTATTCTGAGATTAAAGTAATTCAGTTACGAGAGTTGGGTCTATTGATTCACCATGTTCGAGGGCGTTTAGCTCAGGAACTTCATTTGTTCCCCCTGAATTATTATCCTCAGTAGAGGTCTCAGTTACCACTTGGGTTTCTTCATCGACCTGAGTTACTTGGGATTGACTCTGTTCAGTAGAGTCAATCTGTTCAGCTACTTCTGCTGCTGGCTGAGATTCAGTTGTCTTATCTTCAATTTCCTCTTCTGAATCATCATCCCAACATAGCTGGATCTTTTCAACTTTATCTTTTAGGCTCAGATCCTGTAGCTGCTTACTGATGTCCTCAGATTCTGATTTAGAGTTCCTGCTCCTGTCTTAGTAGCAAACTCATTAAAAATAATATGAGGGCTTTCCTCCACGCAAAGGGTCCGGTAGTTAAAAACTCTGAAGGCTTTGCTGACCCGGGAGTATCATAAGAAGATTCCCTGGTCTAACTTGCTATCAAAAGTTCTTAACTGGTCCTTCCCATTATTGTGAATAAATCACGAACCAAAAATATGGAAATAAGAAATGAAAGGCTTCCTTCCGTTCCATAGTTCATATGGTGTCTTCTTATGCTACTTAGTCAGTAGAGATCTGTTCTGAGTGTAACATGCAATGTCAGTTGCATCTGCCCAGAATTTGGTTGGGAGTCCTGAGTCTGCGAGCAGGGTTCTTGCTGCTTCTTTGAGTGTTCTATTATTCCTTTCAGCAACCCAATTTTGTTGAGGCGTGCGCGCGGCAGACGTCTTATAATCTTTGTGTTCTTCTCGACACTGAGCTTTTTCAGAAGCGTAGGCAACTCTGTTTTGACGTCAGACTTGTTGGCAATAAATATGACCCATGTGTAGCGCGAGTAGTCTGTTTTGACGTCAGACTCTGTTGGCAATAAATATGACCCATGTGCCTACGCTTCTGTTTTGACGTCAGACTCTGTTTCAAAAGCATACTTTTTTCCTCTGATCATCACCGGAGAGACTGGACTGAATAAATCCATATGTAGCAGCTGAAGGATTCCATCAGTGGAAGGCGATGGAACATGCGGATTTTGCTTCTTTGTTTGCTTTCCCTTTAGACATGCTTCACACTGAGTGTCTTTGCTGAATACTTCATTCGGCAATCCTCTTGCTAGAGCGTTTCTTTCTAACTTGTTGAGCGTCTTGAAGTTGAGATGGCTGAGTCTTCTGTGCCAGAGCCACCCCGTTCTCTTGTCGTTCTTCGCCAACAAACAAGCTTCAGGTTCAGCTGAGTTCTAGTCAGTTACGTAGATATTCTTTTTGCGCGAACATGATAACACTGTTTTCCCTATAGATTTATCAATGACATCAAAGAAACCAGCGTCAAAAATCACTCTATTCGAGTTATCACAAAATTGACTAACAGAGAGAAGATCATGCTGAAGTCCTTCAACATATGATACTCTTGGAACTGTGGCGGTTCCAATGCTGAGTGTTCCATAGCCTCTGGTATAGCCTTTTGCATTATCTCCAAACTCGATTCTGGGTCCTTCTTAAGTAGTATAATTCTTCAGTAGATCCTTCTGGTATGTCATATGTCTTGAGCATCCGTTGTCCACATACCAAGGGTCCTTGTGCACTTGCAAAACATAATTATATTTAGGTACCCTTTATTTTTTATTTTGGGTCCTTAGATGTTAGTTTTGGAAACTCAAATCTGTCTCAAGACCCTGGTGGTCTCAGACAGTTTCTTTCCACTCTGATCAACATACTTGACCACTGGACTGGTCGATGCTGAATTCTGAGGCTTCACGGGTTCAGGAGTCCTGATCTTCTGAATTGGTGGACTGCTGACCTTTGCCGTTTGAACGACTTTCTTCTTCCTTTTCTGACTTTTGGATCCTCTCCTGACTATAGGATCATAGTAATATGACCCATACTGAGCTGGATGTGTCAGCTGTGGAGGTCCATACTGATCAGCCCATTTAACTCTGTTGGTTCCCCCTTGACTGAGCTGGGGTGATTTAGAGCTAATCTTCTTGTCAGAATGCTGATAGCTGGGGTGCGATGCCTTTATCTTTTGTTTATTCTTTGCTAGGGGGTTCAGGATCTCAGCGTTGACAGTCTCCCCTTGAACAAATCTATCGTCTAGCCGGTTCTCTGAGCGTACGGGGGCAGATGAGGAAGCTCCATGACTGAATCCAAGTCCCTCCTTGCAGTGCTTATGCTTGTTGCTGGCTGACATTGCCTCAAGTTTCTTTTCAGCGCCCATGTACCGCTCTGTCATCAGATTTCTCAAGACATCATCACTTTTCTTAAGCGTTTCATGCTCGGTCTGAAGTCCTGACAACTCTTGCTTCAGTAGACTCAGTTCAGTATCCTTCTGAGTAAAGTCATTGGTCAGTACTGAGATATGATCTTCTTGACGCTGAGACTTGGCCATCAGAGAGTTAATCTCCTCCCTGAGTCTCAACACAAGTCCTTCTGACTCAGTAGCAACCTGACTCTCCTGAGAAAGTCTCTGATTCACCACTTTCAGGGTATCCAACTCCTAAAGAGTCTCACTGAGCTGCAGGCTCATCTGAATCTGCTCTTCTAATAATTCTTCGTAGGCGATCGAGACATTCAGATTCTCATGTGCACCTAAAATAGTGTCGTGTGTGCAGTGTGAAGAGGAGTTAAATGGAGCGTGAGAGTTTACCTCATCCTCTTCTCCTGCCATAAGACACTTTTCAGTATCTTCTTCAAGCTCGACAGCCATAAATACCGCTTCATCATCTGTTGAATCCATGAAGGAGTCGACTTCATCTGAGTCGTCTGAGAGTTCACCGGCAATATACGCTTGACGCTTCTTGATGAACTTCTCCCTTCGAGCTTTGCGCGCTGCTCTCTCAGCAGTACTGAGCTTAGGACAGTCATACTGATAGTGTCCTGGCTTCTTGCAGTTGTAGCAGGTGGTGACTCTTTCTTCTTTGCTCTCGCTGTCTTTCAACAGAGCTGAGTCCTCATGTTTCCTGCAATCAGAAGTATGCGATTCAAGAGTGCGCTTAGGTGTATATTCAGACTTACCCTTGGAGTCACTGACGACTCTAGAGAGTTTTCTGCGCCTCTCCTTCTCCTTCTGATACTTCACGGCAAGCAGTGCATATTTCTTAGCTAGGTTTCCTTCTTCTAGGTCACTGAGTGAAGGTTTTGCCTTGCCAGATGCGAGAGCCGCTGTGCTGACTGATGCTTTGAAAGCATGGTCGATTTGAGTGTCAGCTTTAGCTCATTACTTCCTTTGGGGTAGACCGAACTTGAACTCCTCAGCTTTTAATTCTGAAAAAATATGATCAAGAGAAATAATATCTAAGTCAGAATGTCTCAGCAAAGTAGCAAATGGAGTCCAATTTCCATCCGGCAGTGCTCTCAATATCTTGAGATTCATTTGTCAGTTGGAGAATATCTTTCCCAGCCCGTTGATGGTGTTCATCAGATCCGTAAATCTGACGTTAAGATCTTCAATCGTGTCACCAGGCATGAGAGACAGTCTCTCCGGCTTCTGAAGTTCCAGCGCCAGTTTGATTGCTTTGATCTTCTGAGTCCCCCGACTCAGTAGCGCTAGAGCATCCCAGAGTTCCTTCGCGAACTTGCAGTCCTGAACTCTTCCGAGATAGGAATCACTCAGGGTGGTCAGTATGGCATTTCTGGCAACCCGGTCTAAGTTGTGAAGCTTCTTCTCCTCAGGGGTGAAGAGACTTCTATCTTTCGGGATCTTCTTCCCGGTCACCAAGCCTCCTCCTTGTGCTGGATCCTAGGTTTCGACACTATCAATCATTGGAACGATAGGTCCGTCCTCCAGTACCTTTGTCATGCTGTCGTGGAGGGAAGTCAGATGTGCCTCCATTCTGACTCGCCATACCCCGTAGTTCTCTACTGAGAACATGGGTACCATCCTGATTCTTGACATATCAGACATTGAAAATTGTGATATGAATGAAGAAAGATATGCAGTGAAAATGTTTTCTGGATCCGTTCAAGTAGACCAGTTTCAAAAAAACAAGAGTCTTAGAGAACTCCTGCTCTGATACCAATTGTTGGTCCTGAGATAAACATTCAGGTGTAGAGAGGGGGGGGGGGGGTGAATACACCTGAAAACATTTTCTCAACTTAAAACGCGAACAGTCCTTTTCAGGAAGATGTCGTACTGAACAGGTTCAGTAGACCAGATAAGCTGTTCTGAATCGCGTGGCAGAGTGACTGACTTAACTGAGGCCTGCTAGCTGACTTAAGTCAGAATTCAGTACCGTTCAGCTGAAGTTCAGTAGAGTGCGGAAACGTGTAGGCCCAAATTCAGTTGAGTTAGAAAGCGTTTTTAAGAAAACTGTTTCAGTATATTAGTGCAATATTTTAAGCTTTGTTGAAACACAGTTGAATGATTTTAAAAGATGTTTTCAGTATGAACAGTAATCAATGCAACAATAAAAACAGAACACACAGAACACAAGCAATTTTAAAGTGGTTCGGATCCAACATTCCTACGTCCACTGTCCCAAAAAGATCAGGAGGCTATTTTATTATACTGAGTTAGTCTCAGTCGGTTTGTGCACTGGACAAACACTGGTCTTAAGATTTCTACTGAGCAAGTCTCAGTTTACAAGGTATCAAACTTAAGTGTTTGACAAACTCTCCAACTATGAAGGAGTCCTTTACATTAAGGATCAGTTCAAGGATGAACTCCTTCGTTCTAAGCTATAGATATAGTCTCCTGAGCTTAGGTTAGAGTGAAGGTAACGAGAAAGTGGCTTCTAGAGCGACGAACAGTTAAGTATAAACTCTAGGTTCGTATTCAGTCGCTTGGATACTAGAGGCTTATGATCTGATTCAGCTCGATTCCCTTTGAGCAAGTATGTCGCCTTTCGCTGGAGATAACTCTATGAAATTCTTGCGGAAAGCTTAATTCGATTCTGAGTTGCTCGTAAATGCTCTTGTGTTCTTCGTTTTTTGGGTGAGCTTCAATTTGAAATCTTCCCTCTATTTATAGAGCAGAGATAGGGATAGATCCATTGGAGACGATGATCCATGTGTCTCTCTCTTTTGGGTAGCTAACGGCTCTTTCAAAGTATGGTGACAAAGTCCTTTCCCTCCATTTCTGGAAAGTTGTTTACTTGCAGCTTTAATCAGAAAGTGGACAGCTGGCTGCTTGCCATTGGTCGAGGCTGAAGAAAGTAGGTGAGACAAACAGACTTCAAGGTGAATCTGAAGCTGACTTCTCTATACCTCGTATGACTCTGCTGATTTGACTTATAAGATTTCTTAACAGTCAGAAGACTATTTGGCCGTTGCTGAGTCTGATCAATGTTCAGTAGCATACTCCTACTGAGTTCAACTCTACTCATGATCAACTCTGAGTTCAGTGAACAACTCATGCTGAGTTCAGTTCCACTGACTCCTTTCAGTATACTGCTCATGCTGAGTCCAGTCCTACTAAGTCTTCTTTTGGTACTGAGGCTGATAGTCTTCTGAAGAACCAGCGGACAGAACTGAATGCCTGAACCATTTCGAATGGTGTGTACTGAGTCTGAAAGTCTCAGAGATAGAACAAACAAACACAACTGAATGGTTCATCAATCAAAGTAGGGTTTTGGGATCTTCAAATCTACTGAGCACTAGGCTACTGAATCGTCTCCCAACAGATAACGTTGAAAGATCCAGCTTTGTTGGGATGATGATTCAGAAGAAGAAAATGAAGACAAGTCTACTGAATCTCTGCCAGCAGCAAACATAGCTGAACAGATTGATTCTACTCAACATAATCAATCCCAGGTAACTCAGGTCGATGAAGAAAACCAAGTGGTAACTGAGACCTCTACTGAGAATAACAACTCAGGGGGAACAAATGAATTTCCTGAGCTGAATGCCCCTGAACCTGGTGACTCAGTAGACCTAACTCTTGTAACTGAATTGCTTCAATCTCAGAATAGTACAACTGAAATGCCTAACTCACCTACTATCTGTGTTGAACAAATTTTAGATGAAGAGATAAAACATCGTCGATCGTGGCTGGACGCTCACTCTTCAGACCTTATTATTGGAGATCCTTCAGCAAGTTTAAAGACAAGATCCAGATTCGGTCAAGGAGAGAGTGCTCTATATTCCTGCTTCTTGTCTACTGAAGAACCTCAGTCAGTTGAGGACGCACTTAAAGATGCTGACTCGATCATTGCTATGCAAGAGGAGCTAAATCAGTTCACAAGGAACGACGTATGGGAGCTTGTTGACAGACCCCGACATCAACATGTGATCGGAACTAAATGGGTCTTCAAGAACAAGCGAGATGAAAACAACGTCATAGTAAGGAACAAAGCTAGACTCGTGGCAAAAGGCTACTGTCAAGCTGAAGGAATAGATTTCAATGAAACGTTCGCCCCAGTTGCAAGATTGGAGGCAATTAGACTATTCCTTGCCTACACAACAAATCAACGCTTCAGAATTTATCAGATGGATGTGAAGTCAGCGTTCCAGAACGGCGTACTGAAAGAAGAAGTCTATGTAAAACAGCCTCCCGGCTTTCAGCAGGGACATCAAGTTTATACACTCAGAAATGCTCTGTACGGGTTAAAACAAGCACCCAGGGCTTGGTACGATACCCTGTCTGAGTTTCTTCTTCATAAAGGTTTTCAAAAAGGCACAGTAGACCGCATACTATTTAGCATTCGTCGAGACGACAACATCTTACTTGTGCAGATCTACGTAGATGACATTATATTTGGATCAAAGAATGTCAACATGTGTCAACAGTTTGAGAAAATGATGAAAGACAAATTCAAGATGTCAATGATGGGAGAGATGAATTATTTCCTCGGATTTCAAGTCAAATAAATAGAGAAGGGAACGTTCATCAATCAAGGCGAATACACTCAAGATCTCATCAAGAAATTTGGTTGTACATCCGACAAACCAATCAAGATCCCAATGAACACGAACATGAAAATCGATCTTGATAAAGAGGGAGTATTAGTAGACCAAACTGAATTTCGGGCAATTATTGCTTCTTTATTATATCTAACTGCTACTTGACCTGACATAACTTATGATTTAGGCATCTGCGCTCAATTTCAGGCGAATGCTAAGCAGAGCCACATGGACTCAGGAAAGAAGATTCTCTGCTATCTTAGAGGAACACCTGACATGGGTTTATGGTATCCAGCAGATGGTAATATTGAACTAACTAGTTATTCTGATGCTGACTACGCAGGTTGCAGGATTGACTGAAAATCAACTTCGGGAACTTGTCAGTTCCTCGGCAGTAAGCTAATCTCAAGGTTCTCAAAGAAACAGCACTGAGTAGTGACGTCAACTACTGAAGCTGAATACATGGTTGCCAGAAGTTGCTGCACCCAAATCCTTTGGCTGAGACAGCAGCTACGCGACTATGACGTCATTCAGAATGAAGTGTCGATCTTCTGCGACAACTGCAGTGCCATTGCAATCTCTCAGAACCCTGTTCTTCATACTAGGTGCAAGCACGTGGACATCAGACACCACTTCATTCGTGATCATGTCGAAAAGCAGGATATCAGGATGGAGAAGATCCATACTGACCATCAAGGGCCGATATTCTTACCAAGCCTCTAGCTTAAGCCAGATTCAGAGAACTATCAGTAGAGCTAGGTCTGCTGGACCCTACTGACTCAAGTCAGTAAGTGGATTCAGGAGAGGAGCATTGAGCAAGGGGGAATGTTCACTCTCAGTAGTGGACTCGTTCAGTACACAGAGATTCAGCAACCAACTACACGAGGTATCAGCTGACTATGATGTTCAGCTGACAGGTTTGCGTATCTCTTTTCAGTAGTCAACCCAATATTTAATTCTGCTATGATTTTGTTTCAGCATCGTATTCAATGCCTTAAAGAATGTCATTTATTATAAACGGTTTCATTAAATGCACGACATTCTATACTAAGATTGCTGAACTCTGCATTGCATTTAATGCATGTCATGTCAACTTACTTCTTAGGCTATATACAACTGTATTTTGACTTAGGCGGCTAAGTTGATCATTACCTATTATAAAATCGAATATAGACCGTCCATCTGATAAAGCGGGATGTAAACTGAGCCGTTGATTAAAAACTGTTCATCTTCACTATCATATATATCAACGTTTAAGCACTGAAACCGCCATTTTCACCCTCTGCATTAAAACCCTAAAAATCTCTGAACCTAGAATTTTCTTCTTGCAAACTGCATTAACCTTCAATCAGAGATTATTACGGTAGATTTCCATGCTTATCTTGTATTTATGCTTAGATGTTATATTTTTCAATACTAATATTGAGTTCTGCAGATTCAGATATGGCGCAGTTGCACGTTTCAGTTGTTTCAGATATCTGCAGATTGAGATATGGCGCAGATATTAGAGAAGGACTGGGTTTGGTGTGAACCCATCATGGAGTTTGACACGTGCGAGCTTCATATCATGGTCGAGTTATTTGATGTGCTCAGGGCATCAGGCCTCGAAGCTTTCTTGTCGAGGAAACCGGCGTACTTCCTCCCCCGTCAGATATCTGAGTTATACCTCAACTCAGAAGCGGTAGATGGTGACATCATCAGCAGATTTATAATCCATCACGTGGCTGACCCCTCCAAAGCTGATGAAGAGATAAAGAAGATGTCTATCAAGCAGGCTCTTCAGAGGAGTTTTAAGCTACCAGATAGTGGAATCAGTATCCAGTGGCACGGTTCTGGCACTGCCTGCTGCATCTACTACAAGTTCGATTGTGTCGACCATCGAAACAATGGGGCCTTTCTCCAGAACATCGGTCATGCTGTCGTGCAACGAAGTTATATGTGCCTCCATCCTCATGCGCCATATCGCATAATTTTCAGTGGAGGACGTTGGCACGGTCCTAATCCCTGAAATATCAACCATGGAAAGAAATAGGATATAGGATGTAATGAAGAGATGCAAGATGTAGTGAAAACGGATTTTCTAGGATCTTTGTTCGAGATAGACCAGTTTCAGAGAACAATGATCAGTTAAGAACACTGAGCTCTGATACCAATTGTTGGTCCTTAGACGTGGTTCAAGTGTAGGGGGGGGGGGGGGGTGAATACACCTGAATACAAATTTCTTTTTAAAACTCAAAGTCAGCTCTAGCTGAGTTTGCTACTGACTGAGTCAGGAAGCCAAATATGCTTCAGATCGCGTGGGCAAGAAGATCTTCTACTGAGTTCAGTTCTACTGACTTTAGTCAGTCGAATAGTCATTCAGTATCAGAGTGTGTGCGGAACTGTAGGCCCTATCAAACGTCTCGGTTAGAAAACACCGGTTTTATGCTAAGTTTTATGAAGTACAGTTTTGAATGCAGTATGAGCAGTTAAGGAAAACAGTAAATCAACACATCAATTTTTAAAGTGGTTCGAACACACTGGGTCCTACGTCCACTGTCCTAACCAAAGCAGGATACTTGGTATATTTATACTGAGCAAGTCTCAGTTGGTCTGTTCACTGGACAAACACAAAACTTGAAGCTTGTACTGAGCAAGTTTTCATCTGTGCGCATGACAGATTCTCTACTTATAGCCGTAGTGACTTTTACAGGGGTTTCAAACTTTAAGTGTTTGAGTCTTCTCCAACTAAGAGGAAGTTCTTACAAATAAGAACGGTTTCCCAAGGATGTGAACTTCCTCGAGGTTTCTAAGCTAAAGATATTACAATGAGCTTGCTTAGATAAGAGAAGGGGAACAATTATAACTCTAAGTGATGAACTAAAAAGGGTTCTTCAATGGACGCTAGTTCTTCACTAGATTCTTCGTTGAGAGTGTTAAGAGTTTGTGCGTAGATAGCTTGGGTTCCCGGTGTTGTCTCTGCATGGCGACTTCTCTTATTTCTAGTCGTCGATGGTGAATAGATCCGTTGGAGGTAGGTCTAGCCATGTGTCGAAACAACAAGGAAAACGGCTCCTTTAATTTGAATGTTGGTGAGTAGGTGCACTGTAGAGATTCTCCTCTTTTTCAGTCTGAGAGCAGCTTTTGTCAGAGCAATAGGTCGCTGTCGGCTCTTTATTGGTTGAGGTAGATATGATTGTGAGACTTGTCAAACGTTAGGGTTAACTTCTTCTTAATCCTCGGACCTTTAACTGAAGTGACTTTCCTACTAACATTCTTCTGAGCATTCAGTGCATGGGCATGAATTCATGAGCATATTCAGCTGGAGATGCTTGTCCAACTGACTTCTTCAATCCTGAGTTTATCAGCTGAGCGCGAGGTCTTCTACTAAATCCTCCAGCTACTGAACTCTAGCCTACTGAGTTCTAACAGCTGAACTCGACTAAGCTATTACAGATACGAAGGTACAATATTCAGCTAGGGTTTTGGGATCTATCAAATCTGTCGATTCATCTATTGAATCCTTATCCCGACATTGTATATAACCTTGTATATAATATAAATGATAATATTGAATCATATTTAGTTTCGAAAATGGATAATATTTACATGTCAGTTTTTGCTCTGTTAGATCTCTGATAGACTAGACTTTCAGTTACTATTTCTCTTTGGGGGAAATTGTTGCATAGGGGGAATTATTGTAAAGGGGAAAATTATTCTGCTCTGTCTCCCTCAGTAGTCTAGCACTTACCAGACAACTCCACTGATCCTACTTGTAATATTTGTAAGGAGCTCTGTTTCTGAGTAAGTTAGTGTTTAGCATAGTTGATAGGACATAGATGATAGGTTTTGGCATCATCAAATAGGGGTAAATTGTTGGGTGATGATTCAATCCTCAGCATGATCATACTTGTGGGAAATAATTCTATCTTCTATACTGAATCACGCTCAATAGCCTCGTACTCTGAACTGTTGAGAAGATTTGAAGATCCCAAAACCCTATCTGATTGGTGAACCATTCCTTTGTATTCGTATTTGTCTCTGAGGTTTCAGACTCAGTAGACACTCTGCTCTGGTCAAGGCGCTCAGTAGCTCATCAGCCTCAGCACCAGTGTAGAAGACTCAGTGAATACTAGACTCAGCAGGAGCAGTATACTGAGAGAGTCAGTTGAACTGAACTCAGCAGGAGTAGTTCACTGGACTCAGAGCTGATTTTCAGTAGACCCTTCTCAGCTGTCTATCTACTGAATACAAAATCAGACTCAGCATCGGCTGACAGTCTTCTGAACTGTCTGAATCTTTTGATAAGCTATCAGTGTTGTCAAGCACGAGGAAGAGAGAAGTCAACTTCAGTTGCCTCGAAGTTTGTTCTGTCTCAACCACCACATCTACCTCGACAAATGACAAGCATACACGTGTCGTCTCACCTACTAAAGCTACAGTCAACATATTTCCGTAAAAGGAGGGAAAGGACACTGTACCTACTACACAAAAGAGCCGTTTGCTACCACAAAAGAGGGAAAAAGAAGAAGATCGTCTCCAACGGATCTATTCTTCTCTCCACTCTATAAATAGAGGGATTATTCAAGATTTGAAGCTCACCTAGAACCAACACAAAAACACTAACAAAAAACGACCAACAACGCACAGAGCATTCAAACGAGCGAAATTAACGACTAAGTCTTCCGCAAGAATCAACCGAGTTATCTCCGGCGAAAGACTACATCCAGCTCAAAAGGAACCAAGCTGAACCGACATAAGCTTCTAGTATCCAAGCGACTGACACGAACCTATAGCTAAACCCTCAGCTGTTCGTCGCTCTAGATAGCTACATTCTCGTTCCTTATCCCTCTAACCCTAAGCTCACTTGTTATATCCATAGCTTAGCCGAAGGAGTTCACATTTGAACCCAATCCTTATTGTATAAGGACTCCTTCATTGTTGGAGAAGTTTGTCAAACACTTAAAGTTTGATAGAATTGTAAACTGGGACTTGCTCAGTATAATCCCCTAGCCACGGCTTTGTCCAGTGTACAAGCTGACTGAGACTAACTTAGTATAATAAATAGCCTCCTGATCTATCGGGACAGTGGACGTAGGATTATTGATATCCGAACCTCTTTAAAAATATCTGTATCGTTTACTTACTGTTTCATTGGTTTTACTGTGCATACAGAACATCATATTTAAAATCGATTTAACTGTCTCAGTATTCTGAACTTCTTATCTACTGAACTGAGACTTGCATAAAACGTTTTCCTCATTAAAACTGATTTGGGCCTACACACTTCCGCACACTGAACTCTCACTGATCGATACTGAATTATGACCTAGTCAGTTAGTAGATCTCAGCTGAGTCAGTACTCTTTTAGCCTTTAACACGATTCAGAACAGTTGTCTGGTCTGCTGAACTATTTCAGTACGGCACCTTCCTGAATAGGACTGTTCGTGTTCGAAAGTTGAGAAATTTGGATTCAGGTGTATTCACCCCCCCCCCCCTCTACACCTGAACTCACTCACGGGACCAACAATTGGTATCAGAGCAGGAGTTCTTTGACTCTTGTTATCTTTGAGACTGGTCTATTCGAACGGATCCGAGGGAAAGCGTTTTTCACTGCATATCACTCTACATTCATATCATTATTCTTCATGGCTGATATGTCAGGTATAAGGATGGTACCTATGTTCTCGGTGGAGAACTACGGAGTATGGCGAGTCAGGATGGAAGCTCATCTGACATCCCTCCATGACGATATGGCGAAGTGCTTGAAGATGGACCTATCGTTCCTATGATTGATAGTGTCGTGACTCAGGACCAAGCTCAAGGAGGAGGAATGGTGACTGGGAAGAAGATCCCCAAAGACAGAAGTCTCTTCACTCCTGAAGAGAAGAAGCTTCACAATCTAGACCGAGTCGCCGGGAATGCTATACTAACCACCCTTAGTGATTCTTATCTTGGCAGGGTTCAGGAATGCAAGACTGCTAAAGAACTCTGGGATGCTCTTGCGCTACTGAGTCGAGGGACTCAGAAGATTAAAGCCAACAAATTAGCGCTGGAACTCCAAAAGCTGGAAAGCTTGTCTCTCATGCCGAGGGACAAAATCGAAGATCTAAACGTCAGATTTACCAATCTGATGAATTCTATCAATGGGCTGGGAAAGACATTCAAGAACCGAGAAATGAATCCGAAGATTATGAGGGCACCGCTCGGACGGACACTTGGACACCTTTTGCCACTTTATTGCGACATTCGATTTAGATGATGTGTCTCTCGACCATATCTTTTCGTAATTACGAGCGAGAGGAGTATGAGTTCGACGGACCTCAAAGAAAGCCGAGAGCCGAAGGCGATACGAAGATTGATCATGCTTTCAAAGCTACGGTCAGCACAACATCTCCCGCTACGAGCAAGACGACGAGTAAGGCCGAGCCTTCACTCACCGACCTACAAGAAGGAAGTCTAGCTCGGGAAGTACGCTTGCTCGCAATGAAGTATCGAAGTAGAAAGAAAGGCGTAGAAAAACCGACCAAAGCATACCGAGATACAAAAGGTAAGTCGGAATATACACCTAAACGCGCTCCCGATACTCAATCTTCTGAATGCAGAAAGAAGGATGACTCAGCACCCTCAAGGGATAGTGCAACCAAAGAAGAAAAAGTCATCACTTGCTACAACTGCAAGAAGTCGGGACATTATTAGTATGATTGTCCTGAGCTCAGTGAGTCTTGAACGCGCAAAGCACGCAAGGCAAGGATAGAGAAATTCGCCCAGAAAAGACAATCCTACATAGGTGGCGAAATCTCAGACGACTCGAAGAGATCGACTCCTTTATGGATTCATCGACGATGAAGCGACTTTCATGGCCTTAGAACATGAAGCGAGATGAATCAGCCCGAAATGTGCATGATGGCGGGCGAAGAGGATGAGGTAAATTCTCATGAACCAGCTTAACTCCTCTTCACACTTGCACACACGGCACTATTTCAAAGTGCGGATGGGAATTTGGACATCTCGACCGCATATGAAGAACTACTAGATGAACAAATTCGGATGAGTGCAGGCTCGGTAAGACTCTTCGGGAGTTGGATACCCCGAAAGTGGAGAATCGGAGACTTTCTCGGGAGAGTCGGGGTTATTGCGAGGCCGAAGGACTTGTGTTGAGACTCGGGGAGGAGATAAACTCTCGATGGCCAAGTCTCGGCATCAAGAAGATCGGATTTCGGTCTTGACCAATGACTTGACTCGGTAAAGATATCGAACCGAGTCTATCAAGCAAGAACTGTCAGGACTTCAGACCGAGCACGACGCACTGAAGAAAAGTGATGATGTCTGGAGGAACCTGATGACTGAGAGGTATATGGGCGCAGAGAAGAAATTGGAGGCTATGCTAGCAAGCAATAAGCCAAAGCACTGCAAGGAAGGACTTGGATTCAGTCTAGGAGCTTCCTCATCTGCCCCAGTACACTCAGAAGTACGGCTTGCTGATAGATTTATTCGAGGGGAGACTATCAACGCAGATATACTGAACCCCCTAGCAAAGAACAAACAGAAGATGAAAGCACCTCATCCCACACATCAGCATTCTGACAAGAAGATCAATGCCAAGAAACCCCAGTTCAGTCAAGGGGGAACCAACAAATCAAACTTGGCAGATCAGTATGGACCTCCGAAGCTGACACATCCTGCTCAGTATGGATGATATTATTATGAACCTATAGTCAGAAGAGGCTCCAAAGGTCAGAAGAAAAAGAAAGCCACACAGAAGGCAAAGGTCAGCAGTCCACCTACTCAGAAGATCAGGACTCCTGAACCTCAGAAGCCTCAGAAGTCAGCTGTGACCAGTCCAGTGGTCAGATATGTTGACTCCAGTGGAAAGAAAATGTCTGAAACCACCAGGGTTGTTAGACAGATTTGGGTTACTAAAACTAACATCTAAGGACCCAAAATCAAAAATAAAGGGTACCTGAATATAATTCTGTTTTGCAGGTGCGTAAAGACCCATGGTATGTGGACAGCGGATGCTCAAGACACATGACATACCAAAGGAGTCTACTGAAGAATTATATCATGAAGAAGGACCCAGAATTGAGTTCGCAGACAATGCAAAAGGCTATACCAGAGGATATGGAACACTCAGCATTGGAACTGCCAACGTTCCAAGAGTATCATATGTTGAAGGACTTCAAACATAATCCACGAGGAAAACAAGTGTTATCGGTGTTCGCACGTAAAGAACATATATGTGGTCGACCGGAACTCGGTGAACATGAAGCTTGCTTATTGGCGAAGAATGACAACCGCACGGGGTGGCTATGGCAAAGAAGACTCAGCCATCTCAACTTTAAGACGCTCAACAAGCTTGCAAGAGACACTCTAGCAAGGGGACTACCGAATGAAGTATTCAGCAAAGACACTCAGTGTGAAGCATGTCTGAAGGGAAAGCAAACAAGGAATCAAAATCCTCCAGTTCCATCGCCTTCCACAGATGGAATCCTTCAGCTGCTACATATGGATTTGTTCGATCCAGTCTCCCCGGTGACGATCGAGGCGAGAAAATATGCATTAGTGGTCATAGATGACTACTCGCGCTACACATGGGTCATATTCATTGCCAACAAGTCGACGTCAAAACGAGTTACCAACGCTTACGAAAAAGCTCGGTGTCGAGAAGAACACCAAGATCGGAAAAATACGTTCGGATAGAGGAACCGAGTTCCTTAATTCCATGGTAAAGGAGTTACGCAGCGAAGGAATAGAGCATGAGACTTCACCGCACGCACACCTCAGTGAGAATGGAGTTGCTCGAACGAAAGAACGAGAACTCTAAAAGAGGCGGCTAGGACTCTACTCGCAGACTTAGGACTCCCAACCAAATTCGGGCGGAAGCCGCAGATCTGCATGTTATACTCGGAATAGATCTCTACCGACAAAGCAAAGCATAAGCGGACACCATATGAACTATGGAACGGCGAGAAGCCTTCTCTATCTTATTTCTATATTTTTGGTTGTTCATGCTTTATTCACAATAATGGGAAAGATCAGGTGAAGACTTTTGATAGCAAGTCGAGATCGGGGAGTATTCTTAGGATACTCTCGGGTCAAAGCAAAGCTTTCGAGTATTCAACTATCGGACTCTTTGCGTGGAGGAAAGCCCTCATGTTGTTTTTAACGAGTTTGCTCTCGAAGACAGGAGCAATAACTCAAATTCGAATCCGAGGACATCAGGAAGCGGCTACGGGATCTAAGCTTAAAAGACAAATGCGAAAAGATCCGGCTATGTTGGGATGATGATTCGAGACGAAGAAACCGAAGAAAAATCTATCGAATCTCAACCTCGCGAGCAAGTAGCTGAACAGATTGATTCTCCCAAACAGAATCAATCCCAGGTAACTCAGGTCGATGAAGAAACCATTGAGGTAACTGAGACCAACACTACTGAGAGCAACACCTCAGGGGGAACGTCTAGTAATGTTCCTGAGCTGAATGCCCCCGAACCCGGTGACTCGATGGAGACCATACTCTTGTTCTTGAATTACTTCAATCTCAGAATAGTACAACTGAAATGCCTAACTCACCTACTATCTGTGTTGAACAAGTTTTAGATGAAGAGTTGAAACATCGTAGATCGTGGCTCGATGCTCACACTGCTGATTTAATCATTGGAGATCCTTCAGCAAATGTCAAGACAAGATCCAGATTCTCGTCAAGGAGAAAGCGCATTATTTTCCCGCTTCTTGTCATCGAAGAGCCTCGGACCATTGAGGATGCACCGAAAGATCTTGGCCCGGATCATTGCTATGCGGGAGGAGCTGAATCGGTTCACGAGAAACGAAGTATGGGAGCTTGTAGAGCAGAGACCCGGCATCAACATGTTATTGGAACTAAATGGGTCTTCAAAAACAAGCGAGATGAAAACAACGCTATAGTAAGGAACAAAGCAAGACTCGTGGCTAAAGGCTACTGTCAAGCCGAAGGGATAGATTTCGATGAGACGTTCGCTCCAGTTACAAGATTGGAGGCAATCAGACTATTCCTGGCCTACGCAACACATCAACGATTCAGAGTTTATCAAATGGATGTGAAGTCTGCGTTCCTGAATGGCGTGCTGAAAGAAGAAGTCTATGTGGAACAACCGCCCGGCTTTCAGCAGGGACATCAACTATATAGACTCAGAAAGGCTCTATACGGGTTAAAACAAGCACCCAGGGCTTGGTACGATACCATGTCTGAGTTTCTTCTTCAGAAAGGTTTTCAGAAAGGGACAGTAGACCGCACTCTATTCAGCATTCGACTGGAAGAAGACTTATTACTTGTGCAGATCTACGTGGATGACATTATATTCGGATCAAAGAATGTCATCATGTGTCAGCAATTTGAAAAGATGATGAAGGATAAGTTCGAGATGTCGATGATGGGTGAAATGAACTACTTCCTTGGTTTTCAAGTCAAGCAATCTGAAAAGGGAACGTTCATCAACCAAGGCAAATACACTCGAGACCTCATCAAAAGATTCGGCTGCACATCAAGCAAATCAATCAAGATCCCGATGAACACGAATATGAAGATAGATCTTGATAAAGAGGCAGTATCAGTAGACCAAACTGAATACCGTGCTATAATAGGTTCTTTATTATATCTAACAGCTACTCGTCCTGACATAACTTATGTTGTAGGTGTCTGTGCTCGATTTCAGGCGAATCCCAAGCAGAGTCATATGGACTCAGCAAAGAAGATTCTCCGCTATCTACGAGGAACATCGACATGGGTTTGTGGTATCCAGTGATGATAATATTGAACTAACCGGTTATTCTCGATGCCGACTATGCGGGATGTAGAATAGACCGAAAATCAACTTCGGGAACATGTCGGTTCCTTGGCGGCAAGCCGATCTCATGGTTTTCAAAGAAACAAGCACTCGGTGGCCACGTCGACTACCGAAGCCGAATACATGGCTGCTTGGAAGTTGTTGCGCCTGCATCCTTTGGGCCGAGACAAACGAATGAGAGACTATGACGTCATTCGGGAATGAAGTGCCGATTTTACTGCGACGATGCCAGTGCTATTGCAATCACTCGAGAACCCCGTACTTCACACGAGATGCAAGCACGTGGACATCGGACATCACTTCATTCGTGACCATGTCGAGAAAAAGGATATCGGGATGGAGAAGATAAATGCGACAAGCAACGGGGCTGATATATCGACCAAGCCTCTAGCCGAATCCGTATTCGGAGAACTTTCGGTAGAGCTAGGTTCTGTTGGACCCTACCCGACCCCGGTCAGCAAGAGGTCTCGGGGAGAGAGACATTTCAAGAAGGGGGAATGTTCACTCTCGATCGATACATTCGGTACGTAGAGACGTAAAACCATCTACACGAGGTATCAGCTGACTACTATGTTCAGCTGATAGGTTTGCGTATCTCTACTCAGTAGTAATTTAATACAACAGTACTTTGCACTTATGACAAAGATTCAGCATGACATTAATATCTTTTGTTTTGTCGTTATTATTAACGGCTCACATTTAATGCACGACATTCCATACATAAGCTTGCTGAACTCTGCACGCATTTAATGCATGTCTTTTCACAGTTACTACTTAGGCTATTTTACAACTGGCTTTGACTTAGGCGCCTTTTGTGATCATTGCCTATTTTTAACTTCTAATCTTAACCGTCCATATCATAAAGCAAGTTTAAATTCAGCCTTCGATCGAAAACCGTTCATCTTCATAGTTGATATATATATTCGATCATATCTTTGAAACCGCTATTAGCATACTTCATAACTTTCAAATTCCGAAAAATCCGAGATCTGCATACACAATCCTTACTTGCAACTTCATTCTCAATCTTATCTCGAATTTTATCTATTGGTATGCTTATATCTGTTAATGTATTTTTCAGTATCGCATTGTAAAGCACTGTTCTATCCAAGAAACGGTACTGATTCATTTCTTGTAACAGGTACTATGGCTGGTCTATCTGTCAGTTCTCCCGACAAGTTAGAGGAAATCCTCAGTAAGGGCCGCATCTGGTGCGAACCAGTCATGGAGTTCGACACGTGCGAGCTCGAGTACATGGACGAGATCTTCACATATCTGAGGAAATCCGGACTTGAGGAGTTTCTATCGAGGAAGCCGACCTTCTTCCTTCCTCGACAAGTGGCGGAACTGTATCTGAACTCCGACTCAGTTGGAGGAGACATTCTAGCGAGGTTCGCTGTTAACACCATTGACGACGCATCGAAGATACTGAAGCAGATGTCTATTAAACAAGCGCTGAAGAAGAGCTTCAACCTCCCGTCTGAAGGTGTCAGCACCTTGGGGTACAATGACGACGCTGTCAACACATACCTCTCCGTTTTTTGTGGCAAGCGCACAACCTTCAGAGCAGCATTTCCGAAGAATGCAATGCTACCGCAGTTCAGAGCACTGGCGTACATCGTCACTCAGCTGTTGATGAGCCAGGCTGGCTCTTTCGATCAGGTCTCCCGACCCAAGATCCATATGATGATGGCAATTTATGACTGCGTGAAAGTCAATTGGACCGACTTCTTTGTTCGCGAATTTATGGCTCAGGCAGCCAAGTTCGACAAAGCTACGCGAACACTGACCGCAAAAGGAAAGCTTCTCTACGAACTTAAATTGTCAGTCATGATCGAGGATTTCTGCGAGGCTGAGCAGATCACATATGCCGACAATGAATATTTTAATGTGAAGAAAATCCGCTTTCACAACAAGTCCGCGGCCCCTGCAATTGGTTCGGGGCCAGGCCGCGTAAGCTCGGCCCATCTAAGCCCCGGCGAGCGACTCCTAAGAAAAGGACACCTCCGGTAAAATCACCTAAGGCACCAGCCAAGAGGCCGAGGAAGGCCATACCGGATACACCTGTCGAACCGGAGACTACTACCGAAGTGGCTACCGAACCAACTCCTATTCAGCCACTACGGTTGGTAGATGAGTCTTCCTCATCCGAGAAGACCAAGTCGGTGGAGAAAGCCGTCTCCACCGAGGAACAAGTTCAAGAGGAACGGGGAGAGGCTACGAAGCCCAAAGCGAAGAAGTCCAACGTCCGGATAGCCCTCTCTCTCGTGCCTCCGCTCGGCAGCCGCCCACTGCTCGACTCCGAGACCGACTTCGTTGATATCGAGTCGGATTCTGCGTCTGCGAAGAGACTCTCGGGATGGAAGCGGCGGTTATTGTCTCTAGAGCTTCCCGAGAGATCATCCGGTTCATTCTAGAGCTTGCCGACCATTCGGATTTGCTCGTCCTAGCCAAGTCGGCAAGGCTCCATATGATCCTACTCTTTCGGGGAGTGGCCTCGGCTTCAATGCCTTGTTCTACACTACTCTGTCGCCAGCCTACACTTGGAAGAACCGAGATTGCGTGAGGAGATAGGCTATTCGAGCACGAGAACCTCAATATGATGGAGAATCTAAGGGCAGCCATGCTTGCAATCATTGCCGATCGACACCAAGCGGTGGCTCGCCGCCCTCGCGATGGGTTCGACCACGACGGTCGGGACCCCCCCAGATGATTCGAGCCCCGGAAAGCCCGATGAGGGACATCCACGAGACAAGGATACCCATGCGAAGAAGCAGCACCACTCGGTATCCTTGGGCACGAGAAGCCTTCGGGCGGTGTCTCGTCCTCGGCGAGCCTGCTCGGCTCCCTGCTCAAGTCGACATACGAGGCGGCGCCCAACCCATCCGCCAAGAGATCCCGTTCAATTGCCAAAGCTCTAACCGCACAAGGAGTTAAAAATCGGGGAATTGGCGAAGGCGATCCCACAAGGTGTGGAAGAAGTCTCGCATTGGCCACCAACTCGAGCTTCGAGGGCTGAAATCCAACATCTCTACATCAGTTGCCCCGATGTCTCCGCTCTCATATCTGAAGCATTGGCCCAGCAGCAACAGCAGTTTCAGACTCAGCCAAGGACAATTCAGGAGGGACAGGCCAAGCTCCTTGAACAATTTCAGAACGCCCTGTCCGCTCATACTGAGTCATTCACCGAGCAAGCCCAGGCCACGGAGAACAGACTAGACCTCATTTAACTGGTCGTGGAGGACAAGATCGGTGAGAAACTAGCTGAACTGAAGTCAGAAGCCATTCTCTCTCATACAGCATACAAGGACGCACTCATATCTGAGAGGAACGAGCTGCATCTAGCATTGGAGAAAGTGAATAACAGACTGGACGATTTGTCCACTATTTATCAGAAGCTAGAAAAGAAGGTACTCATCCCAACCCCGGCTGTACTTGATGATGCCAAAAAGGTGGAAGGAAAGAAGAAGGGTACTGAGAAAGAAAGTGAAGGAAGTGAAGGAAAGAAAAAGAGTACTAAGAAGCTGACCCCCACTAAACCTTCTAGACTACGAAGGGGACAGACTGCGAAGAAAAGAAGGGGACTGAGAAGAAGAAATCTATTGCTGACCTTAGCAAAACTCAGTCTCAGAAAACTCAGACTCAGACTCCAGGTAAGGCCCAGGGTGTTTCGGCTGCGAGCACAGCTGAAACCGGCCCAAGTGGCTTAGGACCCCAACAGACTACTCAGGCAACCCGGACTCCCAAAGACATTATTAAGGAGGTTGCCTGAGTACGCCGAACAAAGCGGTGGAGGACTCGGAAGAAGAAGAGGCTCCTCTTCCACCACCGGTTCAAGAAGGCAAGGGCAAACAAAAGCTTAAAATTCCAACCCCTCCAAAGAAAGCGATTAAGGTACATATCTGGCCGAGGAGGAAGCCCAAATAGGCTGCGGATGAGAGGCCGGCCGGAGAAATTGCGGAGGCCGAAGCCGCTAACAAGCCAAAGTCTAAGCTTGCTAAAGGAAAGACTAAAGCCCCATCCGAGGAGGAGGAAAGAAAACCGCTAGAGCGCCTCCGAGAAAGCTCATCATAACGAGATGAAGAGGACGAGAGAAAAGGAAAAGGAGCGAGCGAAGAAGATCCGAAAGGCGGGGTACGTCCAAATCTAGATCTAGTACCCCTGCTGAATCAGAAGAAGCCCCTCAGCAAGCCACTGATACACAAGGAGATGAAAACGAAGTCATATTTGATATGATGAACAGATATCTATACAGAGGCGAGGAGGCAAGACAGATTCGGGCTGCCGAGAGACGAGAATTTGGAAGCGGACCTTGAAGCTCGATGAAAAGGATCGAAGAGGAGGCCAGGCGAGAGTGCCTTCTAAAGCCGATATTCCATACGGATACGAGGAAATTCGGGAAGCCAGCTGACCTGAAATTTCAAAGATGGCCAAGAACAGATGAATGGATACCAGCTCAGCTCAATTAGAGATGGGAAAATGCGAAAATTGAGTTCATCAAGAGGAACTATTTTTGGAGGTTCTGGTCCAACAGGACAAGGATTGAAGCTTACATGGAATGGATGTTCGCTACTGAACCTGAACTCTACCCATACCTCGACAAAGCCATATCTGAAGGTATAGAAGTCAGTGTTCCGGGACCCAGAATCATACCACCACCGAGAAGACAGGATGACTCAGTACACTTTGGTACGATTAAAGCGGAAGTGAAGCATGCAGCAGCGAAGAAAGAACTTGCTGAAGATGAGCGTGCTGATTTTGCAGAATTTCTGAAGCTAAGGAAGATCACATACAGGATGTATGGAGTGCCGCTCCCTGAAGATCAGACTCAAGAGTTCATGGACAGAATCAAGAAGTTCAGTAGCCCTCCTCCTTAGATCTTTAGCTCATTCTCTTAGCATAGCAAGATTGTATCTGTACTGAATTTCTCTTATATATATACAAATCTTCTTTTGGCTCTGACAACTACTTGTTGTCTAAATAGCCGTGTTTGCTTTATGCTTTAACACTCAGAATCACGGAACTGATTACTGACACACACACACTTTGTTTATTTACTTGTCAGTTTTTGCTCTGTTAGATCTCTGATAAACTAGACTTTCAGTTACTATTTCTCTTTGGGGGAAATTGTTGCATAGGGGGAATTATTGTAAAGGGGAAAATTGTTCTGCTCTGTCTCCCTCAGTAGTCTAGCACTTACCAGACAACTCCACTGATCCTACTTGTAATATTTGTAAGGAGCTCTGTTTCTGAGTAAGTTAGTGTTTATCATAGTTGATAGGACATAGATGATAGGTTTTGGCATCATCAAATAGGGGGAAATTGTTGGGTGATGATTCAATCCTCAGCATGATCATACTTGTGGGAAATGATTCTATCTTCTATACTGAATCACGCTCAGTAGCCTCGTACTACGAACTGTTGAGAAGATTTGAAGATCCCAAAACCCTATCCGATTGGTGAACCATTCCTTTGTATTCGTATTTGTCTACGAGGTTTCGGACTCGGTAGACACTCTGCTTCCGGTCAAGGCGCTCGGTAGCTCATCGGCCTCGGCACCGGTGTAGAAGACTCGGTGAATCTTGGACTCTGCGGGGAGCGATATGCGAGAGAGTTAGTTGAACCGAACTCGGCGAGGAGTAGTTCCTTTGGACTCGTAGCTGATTTTCGTAGACCCTTCTCATTGTCTATCTACCGAATACAAAATCGGACTCGGCATCGGCCGACGAGTCTTCCGAAGCTATCCGAATCTTTTGATAAGCTATCGGTGTTGTCAAGCACGAGGAAGAGAGAAGTCAACTTCGGTAGCCTCGAAGTTTGTTACTGTCTCAACCACCACATCCACCTCGACAAATGACAAGCATACACGTGTCGTCTCACCTACTAAAGCTACGGTCAACATATTTCCGTAAAAGGAGGGAAAGGACACTGTACCTACTACACAAAAGAGCCGTTTGCTACCACAAAAGAGGGAAAAAGAAGAAGATCGTCTCCAACGGATCTATTCTTCTCTCCACTCTATAAATAGAGGGATTATTCAAGATATGAAGCTCACCTAGAACCAACACAAAAACACTAACAAAAAACGACCAACAACGCACAGAGCATTCAAACGAGCGAAATTAACGACTAAGTCTTCCGCAAGAATCAACCGAGTTATCTCCGCGAAAGACTACATCCACTCAAAAGGAACCAAGCTGAACCGACATAAGCTTCTAGTATCCAAGCGACTAACACGAACCTATAGCTAAACCCTCAGCTGTTCGTCGCTCTAGATAGCTACATTCTCGTTCCTTAGCCCTCTAACCCTAAGCTCACTTGTTATATCCATAGCTTAGACGAAGGAGTTCACATTTGAACCCAATCCTTATTGTATAAGGACTCCTTCATTGTTGGAGAAGTTTGTCAAACACTTAAAGTTTGATAGAATTGTAAACCGGGACTTGCTCGAGTATAATCCCCAAGCCACGGCTTTGTCCGGTGTACAAGCCGACCGAGACTAACTCGGTATAATAAATAGCCTCCCGATCTATCGGGACGGTGGACGTAGGATTATTGATATCCGAACCACTTTAAAAATATCTGTGTCGTTTACTTACTGTTTCATTGGTTTTACTGTGCATACTGAACATCATATTTAAAATCGATTTAATTGTCTCAGTATTCGAACTTCTTATCTACCGAACCGAGACTTGCATAAAACGTTTTCCTCATTAAAACCGATGCGGGCCTACACAATTCCGCACACCGAACTCTCACCGATCGATACGGACTTCGACCTAGTCGGTTAGCGAGATCTCGATGAGTCGGTACTCTTTTAGCCTTTAACACGATTCGAACGGTTATGCAGTCTGGTTCGAACTATTTCGATACGGCACCTTCCCCGAATAGGACTGTTCGTGTTCGAAAGTTGAGAAATTTGGATTCGAGTGTATTCACCCCCCCCCTCTACACCCGAACTCACTCACGGGACCAACAATCAACTTCTTCTTAATCCTCGGACCTTTAACCGAAGTGACTTTCCTACTAACATTCTTCTGAGCATTCAGTGCATGGGCATGAATTCATGAGCATATTCAGCTGGAGATGCTTGTCCAACTGACTTCTTCAATCCTAAGTTTATCAGCTGAGCGCGAGGTCTTCTACTAAATCCTGCAGCTACTGAACTCTAGCCTACTGAGTTCTAACAGCTGAACTCGACTAAGCTATTACAGATACGAAGGTACAATATTCAGCTAGGGTTTTGGGATCTATCAAATCTATCGATTCATCTATTGAATCCTTATCCCGACATTGTATATAACCTTGTATATAATATAAATGATAATATTGAATCATATTTAGTTTCGAAATTGGATAATATATAGGATATTCTAGAATATTTTTCGAATATATATCTATCAATGTTTTACGTAAGAATAATTACTACTCTATGATTTTATATAATATATATGATAATATTTATCAAGGTTTTACCTAATATTCATGAACCACAAACTAGTATTAGAATTGTCATATAAAGAGTAATTGTTTAATCCATTTAAATATTATGTTTATCTTATTTAATATTACAACTTTATCAATATCAAAAATTATGTTTATCTTCTTCGTTAACAACAAATAAGTTTACACCACGAAAAGTTAGTTCAGAATTATCGAAAATTACTAAAATAAATTAACGAAATTCCATAAATTAAATTATCGAAATTGTCAAAATTCAATTAACGAAATTGCCTAAATTAAATTTATGAAATTCCCTAAATTAAATTAACGAATTTGCTTAAATTAAATTAACAAAAATCACTAAATTAAATTAACAAAATTACCTAAATTAAATTAACGAAAATTCCATAAATTAAATTATCGAAATTGATGATATATGTTATATTTTAATTAATTTCTCCCATTTATTACTGGAGAATCTTGTAACTAATAGACTTGCAATATTAGTCAAGGAAATCTTAATAATGTCAAAAAAAGGAGACGAAAAAATTCTAGAGGCACGATATACACTCAAAAGCTTATACACATGGGCATCATGTCTCTCTGAATTACATATATGAAATTCTGGAGGGCACGATGTACACTCAAAAGCTTAACGAAATTGCCTAAATTAAATTAACGAAATTGACTAAATTAAATTAACAAAATTACCTAAATTAAATTAATGAAATTTCCTAAATTAAATTATCGAAATTGTCTAAATTCAATTAACGAAATTGCCTAAATTAAAGAAATTCTCAAATTAAATTAACAAAATTCCCTAAATTAAATTTACGACCTTCCATAAATTAAATTAACGAATTCAATATATTAAATTGACGAAATTTCCTAAATTAAATTTACGAAAATATTACAATTAAATTTATGAAATTCCACAATATAATCTTCAAAAAATTCCAAAAAATATTACAATTACTGTTTTCAAGCATGCATGCTTGTGTTTTTTTTAATAATATCTTGAGCTCTCGGCTATACATGGGAAGTTTTTTTTATATATATAATATCTTCAACTCTCGGCTTCATGCATGCGTGCATGGGAAATTTTTTTTTTTATTTTATATATCTTCGGGTTTTGTTTTCATGCATGTATGCTTTTTTTTTAATATCTTTAGCTCTCGGCTTCATGCATGCATGCATGAGAATTTTTTTTATATCTTCAGGTTTTGTTTTCATGCATGCATGTTTTTTTTTAATAATATCTTCAGCTCTCGGCTTTATGCATGCATGCATGGGAAGTTTTTTTTTTTAATATCTTCAGCATTTATTTTCATGCATGCAGGCATTTATTTTGTAATTATCGAGCCATGCGAGTAAAATAAGGAGAAAGAATCCAACACACACCTGCACAGACACTGCACACACACTACACACACTACATGTGAAATAGGTTAATTTATACGTTTTTGCAATTATGGAAAATCATGTATATATTTGCATTTTTCAAGTTTGAAATATATATATTTGACATTCCCTCAAAAATCATAACGAACTTATCAAATCTGAGGGCTTATACATTACTCCCTCCGTCCCATTATTTGTGGCTCAATTGGTTTCGGCACGAAAATTAAGAAAGTAGATGATAAAGTGTGAAAGAGAGTAGATGATAAAGTATGAGAGAGAAGATGAGTAAGATAATGAGAGAGTATGAGAGAAAGATGATAAAGTATGAGAGATAATGTAATAAAGTAGGAGAAAGAAGATGATAGAGTAAAAGTAATTTTTTACCAAATTAGGAAAGTGGAGACAAATAATGGGACACCCCTTTCGGGAAAGTGAGCCACAAATAGCGGGTCGGAGGGAGTATTATTTTAAAAACTGTTGTAAGCGCGCACAAAGTTACGATTTATCTTATTTACTGTAACTATTACTGATAGTTACAGTATTTAAGGAAAATACCATATTCCCTCCCTGTAGGCTGTAGTTCCAGATCCAGATTAAATAGTACGTCAATACTATAGTATGTGGCAACTAGCACGTATGTTTCTCCATTTGATTTATATGTAAATCATAAATCACAATTATAAATAAAACCTCATGGATTCGGAAGAATAAACAGATCTGTAGTACAATTAGACCGTACCCGCGACTTTTTAGAATCCATATCATATTAATTAGAAAGGTAAAAATAATAAAATAATATATTGTCCTTTGTTTTTCGCATTAAATTGCCCTATAAGTTGAGACTTTAGAATAAAAAATTATGGCGCAGTTTTTCAAAGCACATCATATTTTACCCCCACATGATCTTCTATCTCATTTTCTTGTGTCTCATTCGTGTCCCACTGTCATTTTTAACTGTAAGCATCTAGGTGCTTACGATTTGAATTTTAGCATTATCATAAGCACCTAGGTGCTTATAGTTAAAATATGAGTACATTTAAGATGTATCTCTCTATTCCATTCCTGTAAATCCTCATCCCATTCGGGAAGTTGGAATAGGAGTATACGGCTAATATTTTTTGCAATTATTAATGAAGGTAATATAATATTTTTTCTAACAATAGATTGAGTTAGTAACATGCAACTTCTTATTCCTTGCGCAAATGGAATGCTATCCCAGGCCTCTGCTATCTCTATTCGCGCTTTTTCCTTTCTTTTGTTCTTGTCTCTTTTTTCTTCTCTTTTTGTTTGTTCTTTTGTAGACTACAAAACAATTCTTGAATGAGGCCAGGGATGAATCGAAAAAGAAATCTTTACTGGGACACAAAAAAGCGGGACAGGGAATCCGAATTGATATTTTACTACGCATAAAAGGTGACGTCACTACGTCAGGAAAAGTAATTAAACTATTATGTGTAGTAGTTATCAACTAGCCCCTCCGTTCCATATATCTTGTTTTATTTCCTTTCTGAATTATTCTATTCATTTTATCTCATTCTAAAAAAGGATATTAGCCTGTAAATACATCATCTTTGGTCCGAATTTGGTTTTGCACATGACATTAAAAACGCTCCTCAAAATACACCACTTTTATAATCTGTTCAATTTGCACACCGGCGAAATTTCCGGCAACATCGAAGCTGACCTGTCGGACGACATGGCATATGGTTGCTGACGGGGAAGAATAACTATGACACATGAAATTATAAAGGATTGGTTAGCTAATTAATACATGAAGTTTGCTATCTTTTGGTTTTGCAGATGACTTAAAAAACTTTTCAATTTATATATTTGTTTTAGTTTGCTTAATTGGGAATTGATAATTCAACACTTAATATTAATTTTAAATTATAAAATTAAAATTCAATAACCTAGCACTTAATATTAATTCCAAATCACAAAATTATAATTCAATAACCTTACACGTATAATATTATAGCAAAAAAATCAAAAATTCATTATTTCCAAATATGATTGCAAAAATTTGAAAATTCAATATTTCAAATGAACAAATCATTCTAGACTTCTAAAGTTCAAGATTAAACCAAAAGATAGCAAACTTTCCTGAAGTAACTGGTAAAAGCTGCAAGCCAATGACAAACAGCCAGCTGTTAAAGTAACTGGTAAAAGCTGCAAGTCAACCACTTTCCTGAAAAAGATAGTGGACTCTACAGAAATTCAAAAGAGTCGTTAGCTACCAAATAGAGTGATACATGGACAGTTCGTCTCCAACGGATCTATCCATAGCTCACGTCTATAAATAGAGAGAAAATCTAATTGTTGAATATGATATAAAACACACGAGATACAACAACGAACAGAGCTCAAGCAAACAAGAACACAAGCTATACGCGACGAAGTTTAGAGATATATCTTAGCGTGAAAAGCATGCAACATGCTCTAAGGGAACTCAAGCTTACATAGAACTCAAGCCTCTAGCATCCAAGTGAAGAACACGAACCCAGAGAGATTATTCCTCATTGTTCTTCATTCTAGAAGTGTTTCATGTTCCCTTTTCCCTCTAACCTAAGCTCAACTGTATCTATTTATAGCTTAGACTGAAGGAGTTCAATTTATTGAACTGTTCTTAGTGTTAAGAACTCCTTCATCATTGGAGATACATGAAAACATAATTTTGTTTAACCCTGTAAACTGAGACTTGCTCAGTATAATCACAAGACAGTGTGTTGGTCCCCGAGAGTAGACGAGTCTTCAGGTGTGGACTACACCTGAGTCAAAGTTCAGCAAAGAGCGCGACGGTCGATGCTGCCCGAATCGATGCTGGCGAACGCGTGGGCAGAGAATCCTTCTACTGAGTACGGTCTACTGAATTCAGTCAGTAGAACAGTAGTTCAGTAACAGGTTTCGAGTGCGGAAGAGTAGGCCCAAAAGAATATTCGTCTAAGTCAGAAAAGCACCGTTTTATGCTATTTGATTTAAAGTCAGTTTTATGCAAGTGAACAATTAAGCAGAGCGACAATAAATCAACACAGAGTTTTTAAAGTGGTTCGGATATCAATCGATCCTACGTCCACTGTCCCGAACAGTTCAGGAGGCTATTTATTATACTGAGTTAGTCTCAGTCAGCTTGTGCACAGGACAAACTGCGGCTTGGGGATTATACTGAGCAAGTCCCAGTTTACAAAGGCATCAAACTAAAGTGTTTGACAAACTCTCCAACTATGGAGTCCTTTTACAATAAGGAACAAGTTCAAATATGAAGTCCTTCGTCTAAGCTATGGATATTACAATAAGATCAGCTTAGATTAGAGAAGGGGAACGAGATATAACTCTAGAGAGAAGAACTATAAGAATATATCTATGAAAGATTAAGTTCTTCTCTGGATATGGCTTGAATCTTCTAGAGTGTTTGTTCGGTTGAGCTCGGTTCCTTGGATGTGTCCATCATCGTCATGATCACATCCTTTTTCTCCTCGTCTTTTGTTTGCGTGAAGACACTTCTCTATTTATAGAGGTGACCTAGGCATATGTCCGTTGGAGAGGACAATGCCACGTGTCACTCTATGGAGTAGCAAACGGCTCTATTGAATTCTGTAGAGTCCACTAACTTTAATAGAAGTGGTTGACATGCAGCTTTATGTCGGAGACTCTGCCAGCTGGCTGCTTGTCATTGGTCGAGGTACAGAGAGTGGTTGAGACCTATTCAGAATTCAAGGTGATACTGAAGCTGACTTATCAGATGTACGACCTCGGACAACTCTACTGAATTGTTCTTCTGAAGTCCATGGTCAGTTAAAGTAACTGACCGACCATTGCTGAGTCTGATCTTGATTAAGTAGGTAACTTTCTGCTGAGTCTTCCTTACTGAAGATCAACTCGAGTTCGATGGCTGCTCCCGCTGAGTCCGATTGGCCGATCGACTCCTTTCAAGATCTCGCTCCTACCGAGTCCAAGTATTTCCGAGTCTTCTCCGAATGCACGGCTATTGAACTTTAGCTAGTCTCATGAGTTCCTAACACGGTGAACTCAGTTAAGCTATAACAATATCGAAAGCTCATCATCCAGCTAGGGTTTTGGGATCTTCAAATCTATCATAGTGAACCTAATTCCCAACACAGTGTTTGTCCAGTGTACAAACCGACTGAGACTGTTGGTCCTGAGTCAAACGTTCAGGTATAGAGGGGGGTGAATACACCTGAAAACTTTTTCTCAAACTTGAACGCGAACAGTCCGATTACGGAGATTGTCTACTGAATAAATTCAGTAGCCCGACAAGTTGTTCTGGACCGCGTGGACAGAGTGACAGACTATATTGAGGCCTGCTAGCTGATTGATGTAAGAATTCAGTACCGTTCATTAAGAGTTCAGTAGCGTGCGAAATAGTGTAGGCCCGATTCAGTTGAGGTTGAAAACGTTATTAATGAAAAGTGTTTTAGTAGATTAGTGCACTCAGTTAGGCTTTTTACTGAAACTCTGTTGAATGATTTTGTAAACGGTTTTCAGAATGAAAAGTAAATCAGTGCAATAGTATAGGCTATGTTGACATCTCCACAGAAGTCTTCTTGGGATTGAAGTAGCCCTTGTCAGCATAGGCTATGTTGACATCTCCACAGAAGTCTTCTATCATCACTGACAACTTCATCACATATAGGAGTTTGCCCTTAGCACTCAGACGACAGGTAGATCTATCGAATTTTGTGGACTGCGTCTGAAACTCCTTCAAGAAGAATTATGTCCAGTTGATCTTTGTCCGGTTATAGATGACCATCATCATCTGTAGCTTTGGCCTGGACACCTGATCAAATTAACCGGTCTGGCTAGTCAATATCTGCGTAACAACGTAAGCCAAGGCCCTATACTGCGGGAGCATGAAGTTTTTCAAAAAAGCTGCTCTGAATGTGGTCGGCTCCCCATAGAATATCGACAAGTAGTCATCAAGGAGATCATCCTTGTACCGTGCAAGGCTCATGCTGCTGCTGGGCAGCTGAAAACTCCTTTCTAGAGCTTGCCTTATAGACATCTGTCTGACTTCAGGATCAGCTTTCGAAGGGTCAGCAACAAGATGTACTGTGAAAGCTCCAAGTAAATCCCCGTCCGTCTACCTCCTCCATATTAAGGTAGAACTCTAAAATCTGACGCGGAAGGAAATATGCTGGCTTCTTCGACAAGAGACGCTCCAGCCCAGATGCTTTGAGATCATCAAAAACATCATCTAACATCTCAAGACCGCTGGAATCGAATTACATAATGGGCTCTCACCATACCCTATCCTTCTCGAGGATCTCCACCATGTTTACTGGCACGAAAACACTGATACCACTGGTATTTGCCATGACTTAATCTGCAAAATCACGTATTAGTGCTTGAAAGTAAAATAAGTCAGTATGAGTACTAATGAATGTAAAATTTACCGTAGAAATCTCTGAAAATATGCAACAAATAGCAGATAACAAGGTTGAAGGCTTAGGGTTTTCTGAGAATTCAAGGTTTATGTAGAGTGAAAATGGCGGTATAAGGATAGATACATGGATATATATAATTTGAAGATGGAACGTTTGAAGATCGACGGTTCAGGTTTAATCCCGCTTTTATCGGTGGACGGTCCAGATTTAATATTATAATTAGCAATGAGTAAACATGCCGCCTAAGTCAAGTCCAGTTGTTAATAGCCTATAGGAGTAAGTTGATATGACATGCCTTTAATGCAAAGCAGAGTTCAACAAACAAAGCATAGAATGTTGTGCATTTAATGAAACCGTTTATAATAAATGAAATTCTCTAAGGCATTGAATACGATGCATAACATATATCATAACAACATTAAATACTGGGTTGACTACTAAGAGAGATATGCAAACCTGTTAGCTGAACATTGTAGTCAGCTGATACTACGTATAGTTGGTTTCTGAATCTCTGTGTACTGAACGAGTCCAATACTGAGAGTAGGCATTCCCCCTTGTTGAATGCTTCTCTCTCCTGAATCCACTTACTGACTTGAGTCAGTAGGGTCCAGCAGACCTAAGTCTACTGAAAGTTCTCTGAATCTGGCTTCAGCTAGAGGTTTGGTCAGTATGTCGGCCCTTTGATGATCAGTATAGATCTTCTCCATCCTGATATCCTTCTTTTTTGACATGGTCACGAATGAAGTGATGTTTGATGTCCACGTGCTTGCATCTAGTATGGAGAACAGGATTCTGAGAGATTGCAATAGCACTGGAGCTGTCGCAAAAGATCGACACTTCATTCTGAATGTCCTCATATTCTAAATTTGAGTTTCTGCTCCTGATCTCAGTAGCAAACTCATTAAAAACAACATGAGGGCTTTCTTCCATGTAAAAGGTCCGGTAGTTACAAACTCTGAAGGCTTCCTGACCTGGGTGTATCCTAAGGAAACTCCCTAGTCTGACTTGCTATCAAAAGTCTTTAACTGATCATTTCCATTATTGTGGATAAAGCACAAACAACCAAAAATATGGAAATGAGATAAGAGAGGCTTCTTGTCGTTCCATAGTTCATATGGTGTCTTCTGATGTTGCTTTGTCAGTAGAGATTTGTTCTGAGTGTAACATGCAGTATCAGTAGCTTTTGCCCTGAATTTTGATGGGAGTCTTGAATCTGCGAGCAGGGTTCTTGCTGCTTATTTGAGTGTTCTGTTTTTCCTCTCAGCAATCCCATTTTGTTGAGGCGTGCGTGCAGCAGACGTCTCATGCTCTATTCCTTTAGCATCGCATAACTCTTTAACCATCGCATTCAGGAACTCTGTTCCTCTATCTAAACGAATCTTTCTAATTTCGGTGTTCTTCTCACACTGCGCCTTTCAGAAGCGTAGGCAACTCTGTTTTGACGTCAGACTTATTGGTAATAAATATGACCCATGTGTAGTGCGAGTAGTCATAAATGACCACTAATGCATACTTTTTTCCTCTGATCATCACAGGAGAGACTGGTCCGAAGAAGTCCATGTACAGGAGCTGAAGGATTCCATCCGTGGAAGGTGATGGAACTGGTGGATTTTTTTTCTTTGTTTGCTTTCCCTTCAGGCATGCCTCACACTGAGTGTCTTTGCTGAACACTTCATTCGGCAGTCCTCTCACTAGAGTGTTTCTAGCAAGCTTGTTTAACGTTTTGAAGTTGAGATGGCTGAGTTTTCTGTGCCAAAGCCACCCCGTTCTCTTGTCGTTCTTTGCTAGTAAGCATGCTTCAGGTTCTGCTGAATTCCAGTAAGCAATGTATATGTTCTTTTTGCGCGAACCTGATAACACTGTTTTCCCTGTAGATTTATCAAAAACATCACATAGACCAGTGTCAAAAATCACTCTATTCGAGTTATCACAAAATTGACTAACAGAGAGAAGATCATGTTGAAGTCCTTCAACATATGATACTCTTGGAACGGTGGCGGTTCCAATGCTCAATGTTCCGTAGCCTCTGGTATAGCCTTTTGCGTTATCTCCAAACTTGATTCGGGGTCCTTCTTCTATGATATAATCCTTCAGTAGACTACTCTGGTACGTCATATGTCTTGAGCATCCGCTGTCCATGTACCATTCAGGTACCCTTTATTTTTTATTTTGGGTCCTTAAGCGTTAGTTTTGGAAACCCAAATCTGTGTAATGACCCCGGTGGTCTCAGACAATTTATTTCCACTTTTGTCAACATATTTCACCGCTGGGCTAGGTGAAGTTGACTTCTGAGGCTTTATGGGTTCAGGAGTCCTGATCTTCTAAGTAGTTGGACTGCTGGCCTTAGCCTTCTGATTGGCTTTCTCCTTCTTCTGACCTTTAGGACCCCTTCTGACAATAGGATCATATTGATGTGTCAGCTGTGGCAGTCCATACTGATCAACCCACTTTACTCCGCTGGTTCCCCCTTGATTGTGCTGGTGTGATTTTGAGCTGAACTTCTGGTCAGACTTCTGATAGATAGGATGAGGTTTTTCATCTTCTATTTGTTCTTTGCTGAGGGGTTTAGTGATTCAGCATTGATCGTCTCCCCTTGAACAAATCTATCAGTTAGCCGATTCTTTGAGCGTGTGGAAGCAGATGTGGAGGCTTCGTGGCTGAACCCGAGTCCTTCCTTGAAGTGCTTAGGCTTGTTGTTGGCTAGCATTGCCTCAAGCTTTTTCTCAGCTCCTATGTAACGCTCTGTCATCAGTTTTCTCCAGAGATCATTACTCTTTTTCAGAGTTTCGTGGTCGGTCTGAAGTCCTGAGAACATCGGCTTCAGCAACCTCAATTCAGTATCTTTCTGAGTTAAGTCTTTGGTCAGTACTGAGATCAGATCTTCTTGTTGATGAGACTTGGCCATCAGAGAGTTAATATCCTCCCTGAGTCTCATAACAAGTCCTTCCGACTCAGTAGCAGCCGACTCTCCTGAGAAACTCTCTGATTTTCCACTTTCAGGGCATCCATCTCCTAAAGAGTCTTGCTGAGCTGCAAACTCATTTGAATCTTCTCGTCGAATAATTCTTCGTAGGTGATCGCGACGTCCAGATTCTTGTCTGCACTTGAAATAGTGTCTTGTGTGCAGTGTGAAGAAGAGTTAAATACTTCTGGAGAGTTTACCTCACCCTCTTCTCCTGCCATCAGACACTCTTCAGTATCTTCTTCAAGCTCTTTAGCCATGAAGGCGGTTTCATCATCTAATGAATCCATGAAGCAGTCGACTTCTTCTGAGTCAACTGAGAGTTTACTGGCAATATAAGTTTGTCGCTTCTTGATGAACTTCTCCCTTCGAGCTTTTCTTGTAGCTCTTTCAGCTGTACTGAGCTCAGGAAAGTCGTACTGGTAGTGTCCTGGCTTCTTGCAGTTGTAGCAGGAGGTAACTTTGCCTTTTCTATTCTCACTGTCTTTCGACTGTGCAGAATCCTCCTGTTTCCTGTATTCAGAAGTTTGTGAGTCAGGAGTGCGTTTTGGTGAGAAGTCAGACTTACTCTTTGAGTCACTTACAACTCTGTACAGTTTTCTGCGCCGCTCCTTCTCCTTCTAGTACTTGATCGCAAACAATGTGCATCGTTTGGCTAGGCTCCCTTCTTGTAATTTTCTTGATGATGGTTCAGCTTTTCTAGACGTTGGAGCCGTTGTGTTGACTGATGCATTAAAGGCATGATCTATTTGAGTGTCAGCTTCAGCTCGTTGCTTCCTTTGCGGTAGACCGAACTGGAACTCTTCAGCTTTTAATTCTGAAAATATGTGATCAGGAGAAACAATATCAAGATCAGAATGTCTAAGCAATGTAGCAAAAGGAGTCCAATGTCCGTTTGGCAATACTCTCAATATCTTGAGATTCATCTCTCGGTTGGAGAACGTCTTTCCTAGCCCATTGGTTGTGTTCATCAGATCCGTAAATCTGATATTGAGATCTTCAATCGTGTCGCCGGGCATGAGTGACAATCTCTCCAGCTTCTGCAGTTACAGCGCTAACTTGTTGGCTTTGATCTTCTGAGTCCCCCGACTCAGTAGCGCTAAAGCATCCCAGAGTTCCTTTGCTGACTTGCAGTCTTGAACTCTGCCGAGATACGAGTCGATCGGTGTGGTTAAAATGGCATTTCTGGCTACCCGGTCAAGGTTATGAAGCTTCTTCTCTTCTGGAGTGAAGAGGCTTCTGTCTTTCAAAACCTTCTTCCCGGTGACTGCTCCTCCTCCATGAGCTGGTTTATGAAAGTCAACACTATCGACCATAAGTACGATAGGTCCGTCTTCTAAGACCTCTGTCATGCTATCATGGAGGGAGGTCAGATGTACTTCCATTCTGACCCGCCATACCTCGTAGTTCTCTACTGAGAACATGGGTATCATCCTGATTCCTGACTTATCAGACATGTTAAGTAATAATATGAATGAAAAATGATATGCAATGAAAACATTTTCAAGGATCCGTTCGAGTAGACCAGTTTTAGATAACAAGAGTTTTAAAGAACTCCTGCTCTGATACTAATTGTTGGCCCCGAGTCAAACATTCAGGTGTAGAGGGGGGGTAAATACACCTGAAAACTTTTTCTCAAACTTGAACATGAACAGTCCGATTACGGAGATTGTCTACTGAATGAATTCAGTAGACCAGATAAGTTGTTCTGGATCGCGTGGACAGAGTAACTGACTATACTGAGGCCTGCTACCTGACTGATGTCAGAATTCAGTACCGTTCAATAATAGTTTAGTAGCGTGCGGAATAGTGTAGGCCCGATTCAATTAAGTTTGAAAACGTTATTAATAAAAACTATTTCAGTAGATTAGTGCACTCAGTTAGGCTTTTTACTGAGACTTTGTTAAATGATTTTGAAAACGGTTTTTAGAATGAACAGTAAATCAATGCAACAGTAAAAGACACAGTGACTTTTAAAGTGGTTCGGATATCCAAAATCCTACGTCCACTGTCCTGAACAGATCAGGACGCTATTTTATTATACTGAGTTAGTCTCAGTTAGTTTGTACACTGGATAAACACGGCCTTGTGATTATACTGAGCAAGTCTCAGTTTACAAAGACCAAACAATAAAGTTTGAAAGATTCTCCAACAATGAAGGAGTTCTTTACAATAAGAACAGGTCAAGAGATGAACTCCTTCGGTTCTAAGCAATAGATATTTCCAGTTGAGCTTATGTTAGAGGGAAAGGGAACAAGAAAGGGCTTCTAGAGTGAAGAACAATGAGGAATAAACTCTCTGGGTTCGTGTTCTTTCACTTGGATGCTAGAGGTTTTGATTCTATGAAGCTTGGTTCCCTAGAGCAGTATGAGTGTTTTTCGCGTTGGGTTGTTTTCTCTTCAGTTCTTCGCGGAAAACTGTGTTCTTGTTTGTTCAATGCTCGTATGTTCTGTGTGTTCTTCGATTTGATTTTTCCTCTATTTATAGAGGTGATTTATGGATAGATCTGTTGGAGACGAACAATCCACGTGTCACTCTATTTGGGTAGCTAACGGTTCTTTTGAAATAGTGCAGAGTCCACTCTCTTTTTCAGGAAAGTGGTTAACTTGCAGCTTTTTACCAGTACTTTGACAGCTGGCTGCTTATCATTGGTCGAGGTGTAGAAAGTTGTTGAGACATTCAAACTTCAAGGCAGATGCTGAAGCTAACTTCACTGATGTGTACGACCTCGGACAACTCTACTGATTTAACTTTGAAGACCACTGATTCTCAAGGAAACTGTCAGGCCGTTGCTGAGTCTGACCAGGGGTTCAGTAGTATACTCCTGTTGAGTTCAACTCTACTGAAGGTCGACTCGAGTTCGAACCGCTGCCCTGCGAGTCCGGTTATACGACTCTTTTAGTATCTTCGGTCTCCGTTGAGTCCAAGACTACTGAATCTGAACACCTCTCAGTATGTTGCTCCTGCTGAGTCTTCACTCCATGGTACTAAGGCGGATAGTCTACTGAGGTTCTGCAGACAAAACTTCTGAGCCTGGACCATGCTGAAGGTAACTCTACTGAGTCTGAAAACTCTCACTGACCAAGGCGTTACAAAATACAAAGGAATGGTTCATCAATCGAATTAGGGTTTTGGGATCAGCCAAATCTTCTAAACAATCTACTGTTGAATCATCTCCCAATAGAGACTAACTCAGTATAATAAAATAGCCTCCTGCCTTATTCAGGATAGTAGACGTAGGATCTTGCGTATCCGAACCACTTTAAAAGTCTCTGTGTTCTTAACTGTTGCAATGATTTAAGTGTTCATACTGAAAACCCTTTTAGAAAATCATTCAACTGAGTTTCAGTAACAAGCTTAACTGACTGCACTAATCTACTGAAGCAGTTTTCATAAACAAACGTTTTTAGCCAAACTGAATTGGGCCTGCACTTTCCGCACTCTACTGAACTCTGTTGAATGCTTCTGAATTCTGACATCAGTCAACTAGCAGAGCCCACCACCTTCAGTCACTCTGTCCAGGCGATCTAGAACAACTTTCCTTGTCTACTGAACTCATTCAGTAGACAATCTCCGTTATCGGACTGTTTGCGTTCAAGTTTGAGAAAATGGTTTTCAGGTGTATTTATCCCCCCCCCTCTACACCTGAACGTTTGACTCGAGACCAACAATTGGTATCAGAGCAGTTGTTCTCCTAGACTTTCGTTATTTGAAACTGGTCTACTCGAACGGATCCTTGAAAACGCTTTCACTACATATCTTTATTCATACATATCTTTACCTAAAATGTCTAATATGTCAGGAATCATAATGGTACCCATGTTCTCAGTAGAGAACTATGGGATATGGCGGGCCAAAATGGAAGCTCATCTGACCTCCCTCCACGACAGCATGATCGAGCTCCTGGAAGACAGACCTATCGTCCCCCTTGTCGATAGTGTTGACTTTCAGGAACCAACAAAAGGAGGAGCTACTACCGGAGAAAGGGTTCCAAAAGACAGAAGCTTATTCACACCTGAAGAGAAGAAGCTTTACAATCTAGATCGGATAGTAAGGAATGCCATACTGACCACTCTGAGCGACTCATATCTCGGAAGAGTTCAAGACTGTAAGCCCGCCAAAGAACTCTGGGATGCTCTAGCGCTACTGAGTCGGGGGACTCAGAAGATCAAAGACAACAAGCTGGCGCTGAAATCCAGAAACTGGAGAGATTGTTACTCATGCCTACTGACAGAATAGAAGATCTCAACGTCGGACATACAGATCTGATGAATACTATCAATGGGCTGGGAAAGACGTTCTCCAACCAAGAAATGAATCTCAAGATATTGAGAGCCCTGCCGGACGAACCATGGACTCCATTTGCTACTCTTTTAAGACATTCTGACCTTGATTTTGTGTCTCATGATCATATCTTTTCAGAATTAAAGGCGGAAGAATTTGAGTTTGGTCTACCACAGAGAAAGCAGAGAGTAGCTGACACCCAGATTGATAATCCCATCAAGGCATCAGTAAGCACACCAGCTCCCATGTCCAGCAAAGCAGAACCTTCAACTAGTGCAATACAAGAAGGGAGCTTAACTGAACGATACGCGCTGCTTGCGCTAAGTATCAGAAGGAGAAGGATCGACGCAAGAAATTAACCAAAAATTACAGAATGTCTAAGAGTAAGTCTGATTTCTCACCAAAACGCGATACTAACTTACAAACTCCTGAATGCAGGAAACATGAGGACTCTCCTCAGCAGTTGAAAGACACTGACAATAAAGAGAGCAGAGTCACCGCATGCCACAACTGCAAAAATCTAGGACACTATCAGTATGATTATCCTGAGCTCAGCACAGCTGAAAGAGCTGCGAGAAAAGCTAAAAGGGAGAAGTTCGTCAAGAAGCGACAAGCGTACATTGCTGGTGAAGTCTCAGACGACTCAAATGAACTCGACACCTTCATGGATTCATCTGATGATGAAGCTTCCTTCATGGCACGAGAGCTTGAGGAAGAAATAGAGGAATGTCTAATGGCAGGAGAAGAGGATGAGGTATATCCTCCAGAATCTTTTAACCTCCCTTCACACTGCACACAAGACACAATTTCTAGTGTAGACTAGAATTTAGACATCACGATCGCATACAAAGAATTATTAGATGAACAGATTCCGATGAATCTGCAGCTCAGCAAGACTCTGCATGAGTTGGATGTCTTGAAAGCTGAAAATCAGAGAATTTCTCAGGAAAGTCAGGTTGCTACTGAGTCGGAAGGACTTGTTGTGAGACTTAGGGAGGACATTAACACTCTGATGATTAAATCTCAGCAGCAACAAGGTCTGATTTCAGTATTGACCAAAGACTTGGCTTAGAAAGAGATTGAACTGAGCTTGCTGAACAGAAGTACTCAGGACTTCAGACCAAGCATGAAACTCTCAAGAAAAGTGATGATGACTGGAGGAACCTGATGACTGAGCACTACATGGGAGCTGAGAAAAAGCTCGAGGCAATGCTGGCCAACAACAAGCCAAAGTCCTGCAAAGAAGGACTTAGATTCAGTCACGAAGCCTCATCAACTGTCCCTACACGCTCAGAAAACCGGCTGACTGATAGGTTTGTTCAAGGGGAGACAATGAATGTTGAACCATACAACCCCTCAGCAAAGAACAAACAAAAGATGATTGCACCTCATCCCACCTATCAGAAATCTGACTAGAAGCTCAGCTCAAAACCACCCCAGCTCAAGCAGGGGGGAACTCACAAAGTAAGATAGGCTGATCAGTATGGACTCACTCAGCTCAGTATGGGTCATATTACTATGATCCTAATGTTAGAAGGGGTCCTAAAGGTCAGAAGAAGAAGAAAGCTGTTAGAAGGCTAAGGTTAGCAGTCCACCAACTCAGAAGACCAGGACTCCTGAACCTAAGAATCTTCACAAGTCAACTTCACCTGTCTCACCGGTGAAATATGTTGACAAAAGTGGAAAGAAGCTGTCTGAAACCACTAGGGTTGTCAGAAAAATTTGGGTTGCCAAAACTAACACTCAAGGACCCAAATAAAAAATAAGGGGTACCTGAATATAATGTATGTTTTACAGGTGCACAGGGACCCATGGTACATGGATAGCGGATGCTCAAGACATATGACGTACAAAAAGAGTCTCCTGAAGAACTTTGTCAAGGAAAAAGGACCCTGAATAGAATTTGGAGACAACGCAAAAGGCTACACCAGAGACTACGGAACACTCCCCCGTGGAACTGCCACAGTTCCAAGAGTATCTTATGTTGAAGGACTTCAACGTAATCTTTTCTTTGTTAGTCAATATTGTGACAACTCCAATAAAGTGATTTTTTACATTGGTTTCTGTGATGTTATTGATAAATCAACAGGGAAAAAAGTGTTATCAGGTTCGCGCAAAAAGAATACGTACATTGTTGATTGGAATTCAACAGAACCTAAGGCGTGCCTGCTAGCGAAGAACGACACCAGAACAGGATGGCTCTGGCACAGAAGACTCAGCCATCTCAACTTCAAGATGCTAAACAAGCTACCTAGAAACGGTCTAGTGAGAGGACTGTCGAATGAAGTGTTCAGCAAAACACTTAGTGCGAAGCTTGTCTGAAGGGAAAGCAAACAAAGAAAGAAAATCCACCTGTTCCATCACCTTCCACTGGTGGAATCCTTCAGCTTCTTCCCATGGATTTGTTCGGACCAGTCTCTCCCGTGATGATCAGAGGCAAGAAGTATGCACTTGTAGTCATTGATGACTACTCGCGGTACACATGGGTCATATTCATTGCCAACAAATTTGACGTCAAAATAGAGTTACCTACGCATCTGAAAAGGCTCAGTGTCGAGAAGGACATCAAGATCAAAAAAATCCGTTCAGACAGAGGAACTGAGTTCCTGAATGCGATGGACAAAGAGTTATGTGAAACCGAAGGAATACAACATGAGATGTCTACTGCACGCACGCTCAACGAAATTGGATTGGTGAGAGGAAAAACTGAACACTCAAAGAAGCAGCAAGAACCCTGCTCGCAGATTTAGGACTTCCATCAAAATTCTGGGCAGAAGCTACTGACACTGTATGTCATACTTAGAATAGATCTCTACTGACAAAGCAATATCAAAAGATACCATATGAATTATGGAATGGTAGGAAGCCTCTCATATCTCATTTCCATATTTTTAGGTGTTCATGCTTTATCCACAATAATGGAAAAGACCAGTGAAAGACTTTTGATATCAAGTCAGACCAGGGAGTCTTCTTAGGATACTCCCGGGTCAGCAAAGCCTTCAGAGTTTTTAATGAGTTTGCTACTGAGAACAGGAGCATAAACTCAGATTCAGAATCTGAGGACATCAGCAAAGAGCTACGGGATCTGAGCTTAAAGGAAAATGTAGAAAAGATCCAACATTAATGGGATGATGATTTAGAAGAAGAAAATGAAGTCACCACTACTGAGTCACAGCCAACAATAAACGTAGCTGAACCGATTGATTCTACTGAACAAAATCAATCAAAGGTAACTCAGGTCGATGAAGAAACCCGAGTGGTAACTGAGACCTCCACTAAGTATAATAATTCAGGGGGAACAAAACATGTTCACAATCTTAATGCCCCTGAACCTGGAAACTCAGTACACCCTAACTCCATTAAAGAATTGCTACAATCTCAGAACAGTGCTACTGAAATGCCTAACACTCTAACTGTTACTTCAGATGTTATTTAAGAAGACGAAACCATACACAGAAGGTCTTGGTTAGATGCTCACACTTATGATCTTATTATAGGTGATCCTTCAGCAAGCGTCAAAACAAGGTCAAAGCTATGCTTAGGAGAAAGTGTTATGTACTCATGCTCTCTATATACTGAAGAGCATCAATCCATTGAAGAAGCCTTGACCGATGCTAACAGGATCATAGCTATGCAAGAAGAGCTCAACCACTTCGTTAGAAATGAAGTATGGGAGCTTGTTGACAGACCTCGACATCAACACGTGATCAGAACCAAATGGGTCTTCAAAAACAAGCGCGATGAAAACAACATTATAGTATGGAACAAAGCTCGACTCGTTGCGAAGGGCTACTATTAAGTCGAAGGGATAGATTTAGACGAAACGTTCGCTCCAGTTGCAAGATTGTAGGCCATCAGACTATTCCTTGCATACGCAACACATCATCGATTCAGAGTTTATCAAATGGATGTAAAGTCAGCGTTCCTGAATGGCGTTCTGAAAGAAGAAGTCTACGTGGAACAACCTCCCGGCTTTCAACAGGGACTTCAGGTGTATAAACTGAGAAAAGCTCTGTACGGGTTAAAACAGCACCTAGGGTTTGGTACGATACCCTGTCTGAGTTTCTTCTTCGGAAAGGTTTTCAGAAGGGCACCGTGGATCGCACTTTATTCAGCATTTGTCTGGGTGACGATATTTTACTTGTGGAAATCTACGTAGATGACATAATCTTCAGTTCAAAGAATGTCATCATGTGTCAACAGTTCGAGAAAATAATTAAGGATAAATTCGAGATGTCAATGATGGGAGAGATAGACTACTTCCTTGGATTCTAAGTCAAACAATCAGAAAAGGAACGTTCATCAATCAAGGAAAATACACTCAAGACCTCATGAAAAAGTTCGGTTGTGCATCCAGGAAACCTATTAGGATCCCGATGAACATAAATATGACAATAGATCTTGGCAAAGAGGGGGTATCAGTAGACCATACTGAATTTCGTGCTATTATTAGTTCACTATTATATCTTACTGCTAGTAGAGTGTCTGCGCTCGATTTCAGGCAAATCCTAAGCAGAGCCACATGGACTCAGCTAAGAAGATTCTCTGCTATCTAAGAGGAACACCTGAAATTGGGTTATTGTATCCAGCAGATGATAATATTTAACTAACTGGTTACTCTGGTGCTGACTACGCAGGTTGCAGGATTGACCGAAAATCAACTTCAAGAACTTGTCAGTTCCTCGACAGTAAGCTCATTTCATGGTTCTCTAAGAAGTATCATTCAGTAGCAACGTCAACTACTGAAGCTGAATACATGGCTGCCGGAAGTTGCTTCGCCCAAATCCTTTGGCTGAGACAGCAGCTACGAGACTATGACATCATTCAGAATTAAGTACCTATATACTGTGACAGTACTAGTGTCATTGCAATTAATCAGAACCCCGTTCTACACACAAGATGCAAGCACGTGGACATCAGATACCACTTCATTCATGATCATGTTGAAAAGAAGGATATAAGAATGGAGAAAATCCATACTGACCGTCAAAGGGTTGACATACTAACCAAACCACTAGCTGAAACCAGATTTATAGAACTTTCAGTAGAGCTAGGCTTACTGGACCTTACTAATTCAAGTCAGTAAGAGGTTTCTGAAGAAATGATCACTCAGTTGAGTCGATCACAGTAGAGTAAAGGCATTATGTAAGGGGAATGTCTACTCTCAGTACTGCAGATGTTCAGTACACAGAGATTCAGCAACTAACTACACGAGGTATCAGCAGACTACAATGTTCAGCTGACAGGTTTGCGTATCTCTTTAAGTAGTCAACTCAGCATATTTTTTATATGTGTTCCTAAAGAAGCTCAGCATCGCACTTAATGCTTAATAGAATGTCATTAATTAACTTCATTTTCATTAAATACACGACATTCCATGCAACTTTGCTTAACTCTGCTTTGCATTTAATGCAAGTCGAATCACCTTACTCATAAACAGCTAATTTCGTCTGAGATTTGACTAAGGTGGCATGGTCATCATTACTCTTTTTAATCTTATAAGATCATGACCGTCCACTTAAAAGCGAGATTTAATCTCAACCGTCGATTAATAAAACTCTTCACATTCAAAATCTTCCATATATCGACGTTATCATCTTCACCCCGCCTTTTTCGCCATATCTGCTTTCTGCAAAACCTTAAGAACCTCTGAGATCATTTTGCATATCTACTTGCTTTCATACAAAGTTAGAGATATTCTTACGGTAATTCTTATTCCTTAAGCACTTTCTGACTAATTCTACTGAACTCCACTGAAGGCTTCTGAATTCTGACATCAGTTAGCTAGCAGAGCTCAGCACCTTCAGTCACTCTGTCAACGCAATCTAGAACAGCTTGCCTGGTCTACTGAACTCATTCAGTAGAAAATCTCCATTATCGGACTGTTCGCGTTCAAGTTTGAGAAAAAGGTTTTCAGGTGTATTCACCCCCCCCCCCTCTACACCTGAACATTTGACTCGGGACCAACAATTGGTATCAGAGCACTTTCTGACTAACTCTTATTCCTTAAACACTTTCCGACTAACTCTACTTTCAAGTGCTAACCATCATTTTTTGCAGATTTAGTCAAGTCGAATCTTCAAGTTATTACTCTCACTGACTTAGTCGAGATCCTAAAGAAGGGGAGAGTTTGGTTCGAGCCTATGATGGAGTTTGATGCCAGTGGCCTGGACTTCTTGGACGATATATATGATGATCTGCCAGCATCCGGGATGGAGATGTTTCTGTCCAAGAAACCCTCATACTTCCTGCCTCACCAGATAGCTGAGTTGTATCTCAACTTGGCGGAGGAAGATGATGATGTAGATGGATGTTTCGCGTTCATGACATCGAGGATCCAACCACAGTTGTTCCAGTTCTGAGGAAGATCTCATTGAAGTAATCACTGATTAACAGCTTCAGACTTTCGTCAGAGGGGATTAGTCCTGCCGGGTACAAGGACGACATCCTCGATGAGTACTTGACCCTGTTCTGTGGGAGGCCAACCACATTCAGAGCTACTTTCCCCAAGAGCAGCATGCTCCCTCCGTTCTGATCATTGGCCTATATTGTAACTCAGATCCTGACCAACCTGGTCGGCTCATTTGATCAAGTAGCGCGCCCTAATTAGAGCGTAATTTGATAAGCCATATACGACAGAGCGCAAATCAATTGGTCAGAGGTATTCATCAAAGAGTTTCAAGCACAGTCTGCCAAATTATATAAGCCAGCTCATAGATTGAGTGCCAAAGGAAAGTTGTTGTATGGCATGAAGCTATCAGTCATGATAGAAGAGCTCTATAGATCTGATCCTATCACCTACGTTGACAAGGAGTACTTTAAAAACAAGAAGATCAGATTCCACAACCGCGCCAGTACTCTTCAGCAAATTGGCGTCGGTGCTGAAGAGGGTAACGGCAAGAGGAAGGCCCCAACCCCTGTGAAGAAGAGTACTACTCCTCAGAAGAAGCAGAAGAAGGCTTCTGAGACAGCAGTAGTAGTACCTAGACTCAGAGATGAAGAGTCTGAGTCAGCAGAGAAAGCACACTCTGCTAAGAAGCCTGAATCCGACAAGGCAGTCGATTCAGTAGGAAAAACAGATTCAGTAGATCAGGGGACTGTGCCTGAACAGATTTCTACTCCACCTCACCTCTCTCCACTCGACATCGCTCCACTCAGCGTCCATCCATCTGCTGAGAATCATCAGTCTCTGATTAACTTAGAGGAGATGGAGACTGATACTAAAGTCAATGATCTTGGGTTTGACATTCCTATGCTTCAATTCAGAGCAACCCAATAGAACTCAGAAGCTATTCCTGAAATCTCCAGTTATTGAGAGAAACCCAATAGAACTCAGAAGCTAGGCTTTAGATGCTGCACAGATTCCACGACTGGATCTCTCTTGCGAATCTGATCCAACACCAGTCCTCAGAATGTCTGAATTCCGACGAGCTAGAGCTCCATCAGCATATTGGCTACTCTAAGCCTGCTGATATAAGCTCAGTTGATGATCTTAGGGTGGCTATGCTAGCCTTGTCTGAAGAACGACATCCTTCAGCAGCCGTCCTTACTGCCGGGTCTTCAAGTCCCTCAAGCCCTGATGACCAATACCCACCCAGTGATGCAGGCCCTGAGAAGCCTCCTGAGGGATCTCAACAGGCGAAGGAGGGAGCTCAACCTTCATCTGAAAAACATATCAGCTCCTCTCCTCCTCTTGGTTCGGCCGCCGCGGGCACCTCTGAACCTGCTGGTCCAGAACTACTGCTGCTGGGATCAGCCTATGAGGTCGGCTCCGTCAGCAAGCGCCGAAAGTCAGTGGCCAAAGCGATTCTGAAGCAGGGAAGTCAGAATCGTCCTGTTGGAAGATGATTCAGTAGTAGAATGTTTAGACGATTTAGCTAATCCCAAAACCCTATGTTGATTGGTGAACCATTCCTTTGTATTTGTAGAAAGGTGTTCAGGAGTTAGTAGAACCGGACTCAGCAGAAGCAGTTTACTGAACTCAAAGTCGACCTTCAGTAGAGTTGAACTCAGCAGGAGTATACAACTAAACCCCTGGCAGACTCAGCAACGGCCTGACAGTTTCCATAATTATCAGTGGTCTTCAAAGAATAAATCAGTAGAGTTGTCCGAGGTCGTACACATCAAAGAAGTCAGCTTCAGTATATGCCTTGAAGTCTGAATGTCTCAACAACTTTCTACACCTCGACCAATGACAAACAGCCAGCTGTCAAAGTACTGGTAAAAGCTGCAAGTCAACCACTTTCTTGGAAATGATAGTGGACTTTTCACGATTTCAAAAGAGCCGTTATCTACCCAAATAGAGTGACTCGTGTACAGTTCGTCTCCAACGGATCTATCCATAGCTCACCTCTATAAATAGAGGGAAAATCAAATTATTGAACACAACAAAGAAAAACGAGAGAACATACGAGCATTGAATAAACAAGAACACAAGCTTTCCGTGAAGAACTGCAGAGAAAACAACCAACCGCGAAAAGCACTCATACTGCTCTAGGGAACCAAGCTTTCATAAAATCAAAGCCTCTAGAATCCAAGTGAAAGAACACAAATCCAGAGATATTATTCCTCACTGTTTTTCACTCTAGAAGCCCTTTCTTGTTCCCTTTCCCTCTAACCTAAGCTCAACTGAACTTATCTATAGCATAGAACCGAAGGAGTTCATCTCTTGAACTGTTCTTATTGTTAACATCTCCTTCATCGTTGGAGAATCGTTCAAGCATATTTTTTGTTTGACCTTGTAAACTGAGACTTGCTCGGTATAATCACAAGGCTGTGTTTGTCATGTGTACAAACCGACTGACACTAACTCAATATAATAAAATAGCCTCCTGCCTTGTTCGAGACAGTGGACGTAGGATTTTTGATATCCGAACCACTTTAAAAGTCGATGTGTCATTTACTATTGCATTAATTTACTGTTCATTCAGAAAACTATTTACAAAATCATTCAACAGAGTTTCAGTAAAAAAGCTTAACTGAGTGCACTAATCTACTGAAACAATTTTAATTAATAACGTTTTCAAACCAAACTGAATCGGGCTTGCACTATTTCGCACGCTACTGAACTTCTACTGAATGGTACTGAATTCTGACATCAGTCAGCTAGCAGACCTCAGTATAGTCAGTCACTTTGTCCACACGATCTAGAACAACTTGTCTGGTCTACTGAATTTATTCAGTAGACAATCTCCGTAATCGGACTGTTTGCGTTCAAGTTTGAGAAAAAGGTTTTCATGTGTTTTTCCCCCCCCCCTCCTACACTTGAACTTTTGACTCGGGACCAACACGTCTCCTTTCTAGAAATGTGCATAAAGTCTGGAACAAGGCCACTAAAGCTCAGTGCGAGGAACTCAGGGAACTGAAAGCTTCTATTTAGAACATCTCTTCACCACCGGTCCCTGAAAACAATTAATATTGCATAATATTAATGCTCTGTAAAAATTATATATTAATTTATTATATCTATTTTCACTGTCAAAATCCAAGATGAATGTCACTGAAAACAAAAAATATTTTTTTATAATGGACCATTATGGTGATCATGATAATGACAAAAATTGTTGTTAGTTAATTAGGGCATTCTTTCCACCTTTTGAGAGGGTGAAATATGGCGTAATTTATAAATTCTTTAATACAAGATTTTCTAAAAAATAAAATGTTTAGTATTTTCATTCAAATAATCAAATGTAAGCAAGAAATACTGAATAATATCAAAATAAGTGGATTTTGAAAACGAACTGAAGAGTGAAAATAAGTCAACTGTGGTTACAATTTACGAATACAAGTCGTAATCAACAAGCAAAAAAGACTAGCAGTTAAAAGAGACTCTCCAGAGCAAGGTAACTACCCTTTCCACCCTGGTGTCAAAATTTGTTGATGCCAAAAAGGGGGAAAGAAGTAGGTAAGAAATCACAGAAGAGCCTATATCATTCTCAGGCTACAGCTGATTGAAATAGCAGCCATAGAAGAAATTACCAAGTTCGTAGATGAACCTGAAGCAGCAGATGAGCCTATTCATAAAGGACGCGCTCAGATTGAGGACTGAAAAAGAAGCAAGAGAAAGAGTTCCGGAGAAGGATAGAGAAACCTCAGAACATAGAGGACGCGCTGAACGATGCTCCTTATCTTCTTTTACTTGATTAGTAAGTAATAAAATAGTAAATGCACATGCAATTTTTAAAGTGGTTCGGATACTCAAGATCCTACGTCTACTGTCATGATTACCATGAGGTCTTAATTTTATTTTACTCGGCAAGTCTCAATCGATCTGCACACCTGAAAAATATTCTAGTTATAGTCCTAGTGACTTTATAAGGTTCAAAAACAGAGTTTGAGCTTCTACAACTATGAAGGAGTTCTTACAATAAGAACAGTTCAACAAATATGAACTCCTTCAGTTTTTCTAAGCGTATAATCTAATAAGGTTAGATTACAATAAAGAATGGCAGTAAGGATATCTCTAGAGAGAAGAATTGTGAGAATTTATATTTGGACTGTTAGTTCTGCGCTGAGTAAGCTTTAAGTTTGCTAGAGTTTTGAATGCTTGAATGCTTTATGTTCTCGGTGTCTTCATCGCTTGAAGATCGATCCTATTTATAGTATTGATTTATGGAAAAATCCGTTAGAAGAGACCAAGCCACGTGTCAAAAATGAAAAGGAAAACAGTCATCTCTAATTTGAACGTTACTGTAGAGATTCTGTCTTTTACAGTCTTGACGACAACTTTGTGCCAGTGCAAGTACAGCATTAGCAGCTCTTCATTGGTTGAGGTTGAATGTTAGGTGAGGCTTGTTTAAACTCCAAAGCTGATGTTGAGTTTACTTTTTCTAATACGTCAGACACTCTATACTTAGTTTTCCTCTACTAACGTTCCTCTGAGATGTTTAGCTCACAAGGCGATTCCATCAAAATATTCAGTAGGTTCTGAGCAACCTTACTGATTCTTTTGTGCTGAGTTTGTCAGGCTTAAAGAAGTTATGCTACTAAGCCTATCAGCTACTGAACTCTAGCAAGCCTACTGAGTTCCTAAAATGTTGAACTCAACTCAACTATTACATTATGAAGTTTCATCACTCTGCTAAGGGTTTTGAGATCTTCAAATCTTATCATACTGAATCACATTCACAACAATTTCCCCCTATTTGGTGATGCCAAAACCTATTGTTGGTCCAGAAATGAGTATCATGTGTAGAAGGGGGGGAGGAGGTGAATACACCTGAGTCCAAGTTTTGCTCAAACGCGAAGGTCAGTATTTTACTGAGTATACTACTGAACAAGTTCAGTTGCTAGTTAAGCCTTCTGATCGCGGGGCAGAGTGATTCAACGACTGAATCCTTTGACTGACTGATGTCAGAACTGAGAAATTCAATAGATGAATAAGTGTGGAATTGTGTGGGTCTGGTATAAGTTCGTCTCAATGAAAAACGTTCTTATGCAAACTAAATCAGTTGGCTAGTGCAGTTTTAAATATGTTTTACTAAAAATATGATTTTGCAAACAGTTGACAAATAGATGCAATAAAACAGTAAATGACACGAGTAATTTTTAAGGTGGTTCGGATACGCAAGATCCTACATCCACGGTCCTGACGAACAGGAGGTCTTGTTGATTAATCTGAGCAAGCCTCTGCAAGTTTTTATACGCTAGACAGAACCTTTTAAGTTATAGTCCTTAGTGACTTTACAAGATAAAACCGAAGTTTGAAGGGTTTTGTCCCCAAAAAGGAAGGAGATCTTACACTAAGAACGTATCACTAAAAGTGAACTCCTTCAAGTATCTAAGCTTAAGATCTAACAAGGTTAGCTTAGAAAAGAGATCGGGAACAACTCTAGAGTGAAGAACTACTAGATACCTTTAAGATTTATAATTCTTTGTTGGATTTAGCACTAAGCTTACTAGAGTGCTTAAGTGTTCTTGAATTTCTTGCTTCTCTGTTCCCTTCTTTTTTTCGCGTGTTCTTCAATTCTTAAAGATGATCTCTTTATATAGTTGTGACCCATGCATAGATCTGTTGGAGGAGACCATGCCACGTGTCACAAGACTCTAAGGGAAACGGCCTTATAATTTGAATATCGCTGCAGAGGGTGGTTGGCTTTCTGTGCATGAGAGCAACTTTTGTTTCAGAGCAGGTAACCTTTGCTTGCTTCTCATTAGTCGAGGTATGGCGGTAGGTGAGACTTGTCAGACATCAGTCTTCTAGCTGAGTTGACTTTGTCTAAACCTCGGACACTGAGTGTTCCTCTGCTGACATCCAACTGATAGAGTCAGGATGTCGATTTCCCTTGTATGGTCTGCAACTAAGTTGCAGCTCATTTAGTAGATCAAGGATGATCATACTGAGTCTTCTTCATGAGTCGGCTGAAGAGTGATCTTCTACTGAGTGCTTCCAGCTACTGACTCTAAGATAAAGTACTGAGCTCTTATACAGAGAGAACTCTACTGAACCGATGACAGATGGGGTTCTGGAATCTTAACATCTCTACTGAAGTTCAGTCCAACAATTTACCCCTTACAGGACTTAGACAAACTAATCTAGAAAGATCAATACAGGTCTAGCCTATTACATAATGTCGGTTCATCACACACTCAGGGGTTTTAGGATCTTCAATCCCTCCTTAAAACATTTATACAACAGTTACTCAGTATTAGAGGTACTGAATCCTCTCCTAACAATCTCCCTTGTCCACTGACTTATATCCCTATGTATCCCTATAATTTCCCCCTAATTGATGATGCCAAAACCATTAGCCTCTAACAACTGAAAGAATTACAGCACATATTAACAGTTACACAAGGGCACAATAGAAGAAATTAAGTGCAGTAAGGGTGTGTTGATCACTTCAGTGATCAGACTGATAATGAATGACATAGCCATAAGACAATGAGTGGTTGTCTGTCCAAGTGAAGTACTGGTTTCATTGATAGAAAGATGGTTACATATACATTAGTACTACACTACCAAAAGAAGAAAACAGAGAGGCAAATACTGAAAGACGGCTGAGTCTGCTTCTATTGCAATCTGAACTTCTGAATCCTTGATTTGAAGTCAACAGACTTGGCCTCTGGAAGTTCTAGCCCATAGGATTTGTAGATGGCTTCCTTGAGACGTTTGATCTATGGAAGATCTACTTTCATCTAGGAAGACAGCTTGTTGCATTCCATGGCTATCTTCACCTCTTTCTCTATCACTTTCGTGCAGATGTTACCTTCAAGAGTCTTGGGGGGAGTCAGATATCTGAACGGAGGTGCTTTCAGTGACATTCCTTCCTTACGAAGAATCATGATAATCTAAGCATGGAAGGTGGGATCATACTGATACAAGAACTGATCGAACAGTTTGTCCATTGGAATATCGCCTGGATAGCATTGTCATACATAGTACCTTTTTATGAAATCTTCCTTCAAACTCTCCAACTGCTCATTTAGGTTCCATGGGATCCACATGTCAGTGCGGCGGAATGGAGGTTTCCTGAGATGTGGCTTCTGTCCACCGCGTCCGTAGAATTTAGATGTAGATGGGATCTCTCTGCTCTTAACTGGAACGGTTCCCCCTTTTCTCTTCCCCACCCCCCTTTACTTCCCCCTTTTTGGCATCATCAGCCGGGGTCAGTAGGGTCGTGATAGCGACTACATCATCTTGTAGGCTGTAGAGAGAGTTTTTGATTTTGGTGGAGGAGTTGAGGTCCTCGACGGCATCACAATATTTGTCCCAATCCCTTTTGTGATCAAGGTGGATCTCCTTGAGCAGGGTATCAGTATGGGCTTTGTGCTGCAGTAGACATGCGTCTAGTAACCTCACGAAGTCCGACTGGATGAGGTCGAGAGCTATGGCTTGTTGAGTAAGAGCTTGAGCCACACTGGATAATACAGCTATATTCCTCTCATCTATCGTTTTCTGGACTTCAGCCATTGTCGCAGCCAGCTGCTCGGAGAATTATTTGGCTTGAGTTTCAAGCAGCTGCTGGCACTGAATGGCTAAGTCCGTCTTCTGAGCAGCTAGAGCTGTCTTAACGATCTCCTGAATGTTTGGCATTGAAGTTTCAGAGACCTTCTTTACTTCTCCAGCGAGGGCATCAATTCGCTTAATCTGAGCCTTAGTGTAATGTACCCATTTCAGGTGCACATCCTTAGCCAGGAGACGATTTTTGTCTACTTGCTTCTAAATTGATTTTTTGATGCTCCTCTTGGATACAGCAGCCATAGGTTTTATCTGATAAGATGAGCTACTGATCCTTTGCTCAGAGGCTGGGAGTTGTTGCTGTCTAGATGAAGACACAACTGAGGTGGAGGTGGTGAGTTGCCCTTCTCGCTGGGACTTTTGTCCTCAGTAGAGTCTCCCCGCTCTGCATCCTTGGGTGCTGAGTCATCGTCAGCTGGGTCGTCATTGGGCGAAGTGTTCTTGGCAGGCAAGGAGGCAGTCTTCTGCTCAAGCAGATACAACATGGCAGACTTCAGATCCTCAAAGGAAGCAATGTCTAAAAGTTCCCCGAACCCTATCTCAGACTGCGATTGTTGCTCCTCTGTAGAGACAGTAGACACTGAGTACTATTGGATAGTCTCTTCCAGAATGTCCCAGTTAAGGAACCTCAGCAGCATCTGAGTCATTTCCTTGACTGCTACATGCACCAAATCCTGATAGTTGGCTATCTCAGGAATTTGTTCAGTGACTTAAGATTCAGCACTAAGCTTGGTCAGCTGAACGGTGGTTGGTAGCTCTAACTTCAGTAGTTGAATCAGCATCATGCTCCAACTAAGTCTCTTCGGTACTGACTCTCTAGACTTTATCTTTTAGCGTGGCACCTTCCATGCTAGTGTCCGAGTCCAGTATTGTCTAAACCTGTGGAGCGGTGTAAATATCCTCCATATAAGGGAGTTCCAATTTGTGGAACACCATAGTTGGCTCGAAACAAACTCAGCCCTGGATGATCTCGTCAATATCAGCAAGAGTTTGAACGATGTTTGATTGTGATGCCATTTGATCTAGAGTCTGCAAAACAAGTGTTAGCACTTGAAAATAGAGTAAGTAAGATTTGCAGAAAAGATATGAGAAATTTACCATATATTAAGAGCTTAAGAGGTAGTAGAACTCTTAGACGCAGTTATGTGCAGAGCTCTTAAAATTCGGAAATGGCAGAAAAAGGTGAGAAGAATAAGCGAGGACATTAAGTAGATTTGATACCAAGCGGTTTTCAGATCTGACGGTTATGATTCAATCTCGCTTTATTATAGACGGTTAGGATTTAATGTTATAAATGGAATGATTACTTAGCCGCCTATAATCTCGACCTACGTAAGATTAGCAAATTGGAGTAAGGTGAGATGACATGCATTTAATGCATTACAGTCAGTTCTTAGGATGTCGCGCTTTTAATGAAAATGGTTTTACTGAATGCATCCTTCAAGAATTAATGGCGGGAAATAAATGCGAAGCATGCCACTGAATGTAAATACTGAATTTAACACGCAAACCTATCAGCTGAACATAGTAGTCAGCTGATACCACGTCGGTGATACCAATTGTTGATATTGAAGGTTTAGTATTTATCTCACGTTCCCCCTTGCTGATTACTGTAAGGTTCACCCCATTAAACTATAGTACCGAGTCTTACTAACTGACTTGTAGTACAGATCCTTTTACTGACTCAAGTCAGTAGGATCCAGCAAACCCAGCTTAACTAAGAGTTCTCTAAATCTGTTCTCAGCTAGCGGCTTGGTCAGTATGTCTACCCTTTGCTTATCAGTATGGATCTTCTCCATCTTAATATCCTTTTTTTCGACATGGTCTCAGATGAAGTGGTGTCGGATGTCCACGTGCTTGCATCTCGTGTGAAGAACTGGATTCTGAGTGATTGCAATCGCACTGGTGGAGTCGCAGTAGATGGGCACTTCATCTTGGTAGATACCATAATCACGCAATTGTGGTCGAAGCCAAAGGATCTGGGCACAACAACTTCTGACAGCCATATACTCAGCTTCAATAATGGACGTTGCTACTGAATGTTGTTTCTTGGAGAACCATGATATGAGCTTACTGCATAGTAAATTACAAGTTCCATAAATTAAGTTTCGATTTATCCTGCATCCTGCATAATCATTGTCAGAACATCCAGTTAAAATAAGATTATCATCAGCAGAATACCTAACCCTGCGTCAAGTGTTCCCTTCAGGTATCGCAGAATCTTCTTCGTTGAGTCTAGATTACTCTGCTTGGGATTCACCTGAAATCTTGCACATACACCTAGAACATAAGTTATGTCAGGTCTGCTTGCTGTTAAATATAGTAAAGAACCAATAATAGATCTATTATCAGTTGAGTTAACAGAAGCTCCCTCTTTGTCTAGATTGATTTTTAAATTTGTGTTCATGGGGATCTTGACTGGATTGCTCGATTCCAAGCCAAATCTTTCCAGGAGGTCTCGAGTGTATTTGGCTTGGTTGATGAACATTCCCTTCTCAGATTACTTTACTTGAAAACCAAGGAAATAGTTCATCTCCCCCATCATTGACATCTCGAACTTATCCTTCATTATCTTCTCGAATAGTTGACCAGTGGTCATGTTTCTGGAACCAAAGATGATGTCGTCCACGTAGATCTAGAATAGTAGGATCTCATCTGCTGACTTGATGGTGAACAGAGTGCGATCCACTGTCCCCTTCCAAAACCTTTTTGAAGTAGAAAGTTTGATAGTGTATCGTACCAAGCCCTAGGTGCTTGTTTTAACCCGTATAGAGCTTTCCTAAGTCTGTAAACCTAATGCCCCTGCCGAAAGCTGGGCTCTTGTCCCACGTAGACTTCTTCCTTTAGTACGCCGTTCCGAAAAGCTAACTTAACATCCATCTGATATACTTTAAATCCTTGATGCGTTGCGTAGGCAAGGAATAGACGAATGGCTTCCAATCTTGCGACTGGAGCGAACGTTTCATCGAAGTCTATTCCTTCTGCTTGACAAAATCATTTGGCAACTAGTCGAGCTTTGTTTCCAACTATGATGTTGTTTTCATCGCGCTTGCTCTTTAAGACCCATGTTGTGCCTATGACGTGCTAATGTCTTGGTTTATCAGCAAACTCCCAGACCTTGTTTCTGACGAACTAGTTCAGCTCCTCTTGTATTGTAATGATCCAGTCAGCATCATTCAGTGCGTCCTCTATCGACTGAGGTTCTTCAATAGACAAGAAAGCGCTTTCTCCTTGACATAATTTGGATCTTGTCTTTACACTTGTTGAAGGATCTCCAATGATGAGATCAGAAGAGTGAGTATCTAGCCATGATCGTCTTCGCCTGGTCTCTTCTTCTGAAATTTCTTCTGTATAGTCAGTAAGAGTGTTAGGCATTTCAGTAGTACTGTTGTGCGACTGAAGCAATTAAGTAAGAATGTTAAGATCTACTGAGTTCCCATGTTAAGGGGCATTCTGCTGAGGAACATCATTCGTTCCCCTTAAATTGTTATTCTCAGTAGAGGTCTCAGTTACCACTGGGGCTTCCTCATCGATCGGGGTTACTGAGGTTGATTATGTTCTGTAGAATTAATCATGTCAGCTACATCGCCTGTGGGATGGGTCTGAGTTTCTTCTTCATCTGACTCATCATCCCAACAATGATGGATCCTTTCAGTTTCATCATTCAGCTTGAGATCATGTAGCTTGCTGCTGACATCTTTTGTATTTGACTCTTTACTCGATTTCCTGTCCTCAATAACAAACTCGTTAAATACAACATGAGGGATTTGCTCCATGCAAAGGGTTTGGTAGTTAAAAACCCTGAAGGCTTTACTGACCTTGGAGTATCCTAAGAACACTCCTTGATCAAAATTGCTATCAAAGACCTTTAACTGATCCTTTCCATTATTGTGGATAAAGCAAGGACAACTAAAGATATGAAAATGAGAAATAGAAGGAATTCTCCCTTTCAATAGTTCATATGGTGTCTTTATGTGTTGCTTTTTCAATAATGAGCGGTTCTGAGTATAACAGGCGGTGTCAGTAGTATCGGCCCAGAACTTCGAGGGCAATCCAGAGTGCGAGCTGCTGAAGTCTCGTGTTGAATCCCCTCAGCAGCGCAGTACTCCTTGATGATTGAGTTGAGATATTCAGTGCATCGATCTGAGCGTATCCTCTGAATCTTGATGACCTTTTCCAGATTGACTTTCTTCAGCAGTATAGGTAACTCACTCTTAACATCAAATTTGTTGGCTATGAAGATGACCCACGTATATCTTGAATAATCGTCAATAACGACGATTGCATACTTCTTGCCTCTTATAGTCACTGGAGTGACTGGCCCAAATAAGTCCATGTGCAGCAGCTAAAGGATTCCATCAGTGGAAGGTGACAGAATAGGTGAATTGCTTGACTTTGTCTGTTTTCCCTTCATGCATGCCTCACAATTTTTGTCTCGATTGAATACTTCGTTGGGGGAGTCCTCTGACTTTTGAGTCCCTTGCCAGCTTGTTTATTGCTTTGAAATTCAGATGACTGAGCCTCTTATGCCACATCCATCTTGTCTAGGAACTTAACTTCGTCTGGGCAAGCAGGTGGACTTCAGGTTCGGCAGTGTTCCAGTTTGCAACATAGATATTCTTCCTCCGCGAACCTGATAACATTGTTCTCCCCGTAGATTTATCAAGAACATCACAAAAACCAACATCAAAGGTAACTCTGTTAAGGTTATCACAGAATTGGCTGACAGAAAGGAGATTATATTGTACACCTTCAACATAAGTTACTCTTGGAACTGAAGTAGTCCCAATGTTCAGCGTTCCATATCCCCTTGTGTAGCCTTTTTAGTTGTCACCGAACTCAATTGTGGGTCCTTCCTCTTCTACATAGTTGGTCAGCAGGCTCTTTTGATAAGTCATATGTCTTGAGCAGCTGCTGTCCACGATTCAAGGGTCCTTATGCACCTGCAAAATAGAAATACATTTAGGTACCCTTTCGGTTTAGTCTAGGTCCTTATGTGTTAGTTGGTTTCGGTTTCACGACCCAAATTTGTCTGACGACTTTGGGGGTCTCAGACTCTTTCTTCTTATTCTTGTTGTTAGTACTTCTCTCCACTGAACTTGGAGGTACTGACTTTTTGGCAATTTTGGGTTCAGGAGCTTTCTTCTTCTGACTGTTAGTGCTTTTCCTAACCCGGGCTCATAATAGTAAGAACCATATTATGCAGGATGCACGTATTCTGGTTCACCATATTTCTCTACCCACCTGACCTTCTTGGTTCCCCCTGAGTTTAATCGTGGTGTTTTGGGGCTAGAACATCTGGTCAGTTACTTCTTATAGCTCGGATGAGGTGCTTGGATCTTGTGCTTATTCTTTGTCTGAGGGGTGATTGGTTCAACAACTTGAGTTCTCCCTTGGACAAACTGGTCAGCCAGCTTATCTGAGCCTTTCGAAGTTGAGGTAGATGCTTCGTTTATGTAGCCAAGTCCTTCTTTGACGAAGGCTGGCCTCTGAGTCCTGAGCAATCCATCTAGCTTCTCTTTAGCTTCCAGGTACTGCTCTGTCATCAGTTCTCGCCATACTTCATCACTCCTCTTGAGTGACTCATACTCCTTCTGAACCTCTGCTAGTTTCTGACTGAGCCTAGCTATTTCAGTATCTTTCTCAGAATTGTCCTTGGTTAACACTGATATCTGAGTTTCTTGATGTTGAGACTTAGTCATGAGAGATTTAATCTCTTCCTTTTGTCTCACCATAAGAACTTCTGAATCACTAAGGACCTGACAATCAGAAGAAAGTCTTTGATTCTCAGCTTTTACCTATTCCAACTCCTGAACGATTCTACTGAACTCCCTACTCATCTGAATTTGCTCCTCTAGCAAATCTTCATATTCTTGAACCACATCTAGAGGTTCTCCTGAAACTAAGCAAGTGTCGTGTGTGCTCTGTGAAGAAGAGGTTAGATTCAGTTTAGAGTTTACCTCAGCCTCTTCTCCAGCCATTAGGCAGTGTTCAGTTGACGTTTCAGGAATTGATTCTCCGACCTCAACAGCCACAAATACGTCTTCATCTTTAGAGGAGTATATGAATGTATCTTCCTCAATTAAGCAGTCAGATAGCTCTCCGACAATATAGGTCTACCTCTTCTGGGCAAATTTGTCTCTTTTGGCTTGCCGTTCAGCTCGTTGTGCAGCTGAGAGCTCCGGACAGCCGTACTGATAATGTCCGTTCTTTTTGCAAATGTAGCACATAGAAGTCCTGCCACCCTTTTCAGATGTGTCGTTGGATGGACTGGCAGTAGTCTTCGTGTCCTTGCATTCAGGATAGGGTTTAGATTCTTCTTTCTTTTTATGATATTCTTTCTTACCAGAAGAAGAATCTTTGGTACGTTTCTTCAGCTTTCTAACTATGTCCTTCTCCCTTTGGTAATTCAGAGATAGAAGCGTGCATCGTTCAGCAAGATCCTCAGTAGTGGATTTTGGTGTTGTGGTTGCGACTAACTTGCTTGCTGAACTAGGGCTTGCTCAAGACGTGCTGACTGTTACTTTAAAAGCAGGGTCGATTGGGGTATCAGCTGGAGCGCTTATGCTTCGTTGGGGTAGACTATGCTCGAACTCCTCCGCCTTTAGTTCTGAAAAGATAACATCAGGAGTTAAAGCATTTAGATCAGACGACGTAAATAAGTAGCAAACGGGAGCCACTTCAGTCGGGGCAGCACTCTTAGGATCTTGGTGTTTATCTCCTTGTTGGTGAATGTCTTCCCCAGCTCATTGATCACATTGATCTGATTTTTGAATCTGACTTTAGGCTCGTCAATGGATTCATTGGGTTGGATGGCGAATGTCTCAAACTTTTGAAGCTCCAACTCGAGCTTGTTCTATTTGATATGAGGGGTTCCTTGACTCAGTACAACAAGGGCATCCCAAATTTCTTTCGTTGTTTTGCAATCTTGCACTCTGCCGAGGTGTGAATCACTGAGCATTTATCAGGATTATGTTATGTTCCACTCGGTCCAGATTGTGCAGTTTCTTCTCTTTTGGCGTGAAGGCGGTTTTATCTTCGACAATCTTTTCCCCAATTTGTGCTCCTACACCTCCCATAGCAGCAAACTCGATGTTGTCGATCATGGGAATGATCGGTCCTGTCTCGAGGGCATCAGTCATTCTGTCGTGCAACGACGTAAGATGCGCCTCCATTCTGACGCGCCATACCGTGTAGTTCTCTACTGATAACATCGGTACCATCTGAATACCTGACATATCAGACATGATGAAGCAAATAGTATAAGGATGATAAAGAGATGCTCGTGCAGTGAAAACATTTTTCAAGATCTTGTTCGAGTAGACCAATAAGTTTTCAAAACGATGATCAAACGAACACCACTCTGATACCAATTTTTGGTTCAGAGACGAGTATCTGGTGTAGAGGGAGGGGTGAATACACATGAGTCCAAGTTTTCCTCAAACGTGAAGGTCATTATTTTACTAGGTATGCTACTGAACGAGTTCAGTTGCCAGTTAAGCCTTCTGATTGCGGGGCAAAGTGATTCAACGACTGACTGATGTCAGTACTAAGAAATTCAGTCGATGAATAAGTGCGGAATTGTGTGGGCCTAGTTTAAGATCATCTCTTTGAAAAAAAAATTATGCAAACCAAATTAGTTGGCTAGTGCACTTTTAAATCTGTTTTATTGAAAATATGATTTTGCAAACAGTTGACAAACAGATGCATTAAAACAGAAATTGACATGAGCAATTTTTAACGTGGTCCGGATACGCAAGATCCTACATCCACGGTCCTGCCGAACAGGTGGTCTTGTTAATTAATCTGAGCAAGCCTCAGCAAGTTTCTGTACACTGGACAGAACCTTCTAAGTTATAGTCATTAGTGACTTTACAAGATCAAACAGAAGTTTGAAGGGTTTTGTCCCCAACAAGGAAGCAGTTCTTACACTAAGAACGTATAACTAAAAGTGAACTCCTTCAAGTGTCTAAGCTTAAGATCTAACAAGGTTAGCTTAGAAAAGAGATCGGGAACAACTCTAGATTGAAGAAACTACTAGGATATATCTAAGATTTCTAGTTCTTCATTGGATTTAGCAGTAAGCTTGCTAGAGTGCTTGGGTATGTGTTCTCGAATTTCTTGCTTCTCTGTTCCCTCTTTTTTCGCGTGTTCTTCAATTCTTGAAGATGATATCTTTATATAGTTGTAACCCATGCATAGATCCGTTGGAGGGGACCATGCCACGTGTCACAAGACTCCAAGAAAAACGACCATATAATTTGAATGTCGCTGCAGAGGGTGGTTGGCTTTCTGTGCATGAGAGTAGCTTTTGTGTCAAAGCAGGTAAGCTTTGCTTGCTTCTCATTGGTCGAGGTATGGCGGTAGGTGAGACTTGTTAGACATCAGTCTTCTAGCTGAGTTGACTTCCTCTGAACCTCAGACACTAAGTGTTCCTCTGCTGACATCCGACTGATAGAGTCAGGCTATTGATTTCCCTTGTACAGTTTGCAACTGAGTTGCAGCTTAGTCAGTAGATCAAGGATGATCATACAGAGTCTTCTTTCTGAGTCGGCTGAAAAGTGATCTTCTACTGAGTGCTTCCAGCTACTGACTCGAAGACAAACTACTGAGCTCTTATACAGACAGAGCTCTACTGAACTGATGACAGATGGGGTTATGGAACTTTAACTTTTCTACTGAAGTTCAGTCCAACAATTTACCCCTTACAGGACCTAGACAAACTAATCTGGAAAGATCAAAGCAGGTCTAGCCTATTACATCATGTCTAGCCTATTACTTCAATTCCTCCTTAAAACATTGATACAATAGTTACTCAGTATTAGATGTACTGAATCATCTCCAAATAATTTCCCTTTGTTCACTGACCCATATCCCTACATATCCCTACACCTATTACAATCAGTATAACTCATATACAAAGGACAACACGATGAGTCTATCACAAGAATAGATACACGAAGATAACATGGTGTGAGTGTGTGTTTTGATCACTGAAGTGATTAGTTGTGTTGAGAAAACAAAAAATAGCCTTTGCGACAATGAGTAATTATCTTGGCCAAAATGTGAGAGTGATTTCATTAATTGATAAGAGAATTAAAAGTATAGAAATTAATCTAACACTATAAATATCAGAACTAAAACTAGCTAGCTGGTCTTCTTGAATCGCTGAAGCCTAGCTTTGAAATTTGCTGACTTAGTCTCGGGCGGATCAAGACCATAGGACTATTAGACATTGGCTCTGAGGTTCTTGATCGTTGTATGATCTTCTGGTTCATTCAGATCTAAGGATTTTCAGTAAATAGCAAAACTAATTTATTCCTCGATCTCCTTCATGCAGATGTTCCCTTCTAGAGTCTTATGAGAAGGAAGAGCTCGGTTTTCTAGTGCATTCAATAGGAGTCCTTGAGTGTTAAGAATGGTTTGAACATATGCATAAAGAGTTGATTCATATTCAATTAGAGAATCTTTGAACAACTGATCTACACCAATTAACTTCTTGTAAATCTGTCGTATGTAACATCTCTTGATGAATTCTATTTTGATCTCTTCCTGCTTCTGATTGAGCTCCCAAGGTATCCATTTGTCTATACGAGGGTGTAAGGCTTGCTTAAGTTGATTCTTTGACGTGCTCTATAAGGTTTGTATACTGAAAGCAGTCTATGTATTTGCTTGTATACAATGTTTCCTATTACCACTATTATTATTCTCCTATCTGATTATTATAATTGCACAATTTAGTCATTTATCTCACGTGAGTTAGATCATACATTGTGTTGTAGATCACAGAAGACTGTAGTGATTGGTTGTGTTGGGTGATGATTCTGTCCTCAGCATAGTCTTACTTGGTGGGAAATGATTCTATCTTCTATACTGAACCATGCTCAGCAGCCTAGTGCTCTGAATGTTGAGAAGATTTGAAGATCCCAAAACCCTATCTGATTGGTGAACCATTCCGTTGTAATCGTTATTCTTATCTCTCGAGGTTTCGGACTCGGTAGACACTCGCTTCGATCAAGGCGCTCGGCAGATTATCCGCCTTAACACCGCAGTAGAAGACTCAGTGATCTTGGACTCAGCAGAGCAAGATATTGAAAGAGTCGGTGGAACCGGACTCGGCAAGAAGCGATTCGGCCGAACTCGTAGCCGATCTTCGTAGACTTTACTCGGCCTATCTACCTACTAAATATGGGATCGGACTCAAGATCGGTAGAGCAGTCTTTTGAACTGTCAGATACTTTTGAAAGACAATCAGCATTGTCATATACGAGGAAGAGAGAAGTCGGCTTCGGTTTGCCTTGAAGTCGTGGCTTTGTCTCAACCACTCTATCCACCTCGACGAATGAAAAGAACACACGTGTCTTCTCACCGCTAAAGCCGCAATCAACCTTTTACCTAAAAAGGTGGGAAAGTACACTATTACCTACTTCAAGAGAGCCGTTTGCTACCAAAAGAGAGAGAAAGAAGAAGATCGTCTCCAACGGATCTTTTCCAATCTCTGCTCTATAAATAGAGGGACATTTCAAGAAGAGAGAATGCGCATAAGCTTAAATGACGAAAACATACACAAGCATTCAAACGAGCTAGAACCGAGAAAACCCTAAGTCTTCCGCAAGAACTTGAAAATCTATCTCGGCGAAAGACTACCTTCTCGACTCATAGGGAACCAAGCTAAAACCGTTAGAAGAGCCTCTAGTATCCAAATCGACGATACACGAACCTAAAGCTTATTTCATTGTTCGTCGATCTAGAAGCTACATTCTCATTCCCTATCCCTCTAACCCTAAGCTCAACCGAATATACTTATAGCTTAGATGAAGGAGTTCATATTTGAACCTAATCCTTATTGTAAAAGGACTCCTTCATAGTTGGAGAAGTTTGTCAAACACTTTAGTTTGATGCCTTTGTAACCGGGACTTGCTCAGTATAATCCCCAAGCCACGGCTTTGTCCTGCACAAGGCGACCGAGACTAACTCAGTATAATAAATAGCCTCCCGAACTTTCGGGACAGTGGACGTAGGATCGATTGATATCCGAACCACTTTAAAAATCCGTGTCTTGTTATTGCTTTTCGATTCTTGTTGCATTGATTTTTACTGTTCATACCGAAAATCTTCTTTAAAATCATACAAGCTGTCTCAAAGATACCGAACTCGTCTACTTGCCGAACCGAGACTTGTATAAAACGGTTTTCCACTCAACCGATTAGGGCCTACACTTTTCCGCACCGCCGAACTCTACCGTTTGATACCGAATTCGACTCGGCCGCCTAGCGGCATCTCGGTAGAGTCGAGACTCTTTGCCACACACGATTCGGAAACGGCTATTTGGTCTGCCGAATTATTTCAAGACGGCACTTTCCCCGAACAGACTGTTCGTGTTCGAAGTTGAGAAAATCGGATTCAGGTGTATTCACCCCCCCCCCCTCTACACCTGACCTTACACTCGGGACCAACAATTGGTATCAGAGCGGGAGTTCTTTAAGACTCTTGTTATCTTGAAACTGGTCTACTTGAACGGATCCGGAAAATCATTTTCACTGCATATCACTCTACATTCATATCATTAGTTTTATATGGCTGATATGTCAGGGATAAGAATGGTACCCATGTTCTCGGTAGAGAATTGTGGAGTATGGCGAGTCGGAAAGGAAGCACATCTGACATCCCTCCATGATAGTATGACTGAAGTGCTTGAAGATGGACCTATTGTTCCCATGATCGATAGTGTCGTGACTCAGGCCCCAGCTGAAGGAGGAGGAATGGTGACTGGGAAGAAGATCCCTAAAGACAGAAGTCTCTTCACTCCTGAAGAGAAGAAGCTTCACAACTTAGACCGAGTCGCCAGAAATGCCATACTGACCACTCTTAGTGATTCTTATCTTGGCGGGGGTTCGGGAATGCAAACCGCAAAGGAACTGCGGGACGCTCTAGCGCTACTGAGTCGTGGAACTCAGAAGATAAAAGCTAACAAACTGGCGCTGGAACTCCAAAAGCTGGAAAGTCTGTCTCTCATGCCTGGTGACAAAATAGAAGATCTAAACGTCAGATTTACGAATCTGATGAATTCCATCAATGGGCTGGGAAAGACATTCAGCAACCGAGAAATGAATCTCAAGATACTGAGGGCACTGCCGGACGGACACTGGACACCTTTTGCCACTTTATTGCGACATTCGATTTAGATGTTGTCTCTCCCGACCATATCTTTTCCGGAACTTCAGGCAGAAGAGTTTGAGTTCGACAGACCTCAACGAAAGCAAAGAGCTGAAGCTGACAATAAAATTGACCATGCCTTCAAAGCATCAGTCAGCACAGCATCTCCAGCGACAAGCAAGACAACGAGTAAGACTGAACCTTCACTCAATGATCTACAAGAAGGAAGTCTCGCTCAGAAGTACGCGTTGCTCGCTGTGAAGTATCAGAAGGAGAAGGAGAGGCGCAGAAAACTGACTAAAGCATACCGAGACACAAAAGGTAAGTCAGATTATACGCCAAAACGCACTCCTGACTCACAATCTTCGAATGCCAGAAAGAAGGATGACTCAACACCATCAAAGGATAGTGAAAGCAAAGAAGAAAGAGTCATCACTTGCTACAACTGCAAAAAGCCAGGACACTATCAATATGATTGTCCTGAGCTCAGTAGTGCTGAACGCGCAGCACGTAAGGCAAGGAGAGAGAAATTCGCCCCGGAAGAGACAATCCTATATTGCAGGCGAAATCTCAGACGACTCAGAAGAAGTCGACTCCTTTATGGACTCATCTCGACGATGAAGCGGCTTTCATGGCCTTAGAGCATGAAGCGAAGAAACAATCGAAAAGTGCCTAATGGCGAGGAGAAGAGGATGAGGTAAACTCTCATGAACCACTTAATTCCTCTTCACACCGCACACACGACACTTGTTTCAGAGTGCGGATGGGAATTTGGACATCACGACCGCCTATGAAGAATTATTAGATGAACAAATTCAAATGAGTCTGCGGCTCGATAAGACTCTTCGGGAATTGGATACCCTGAAAGTGGAGAATCAGAGACTTTCTCAGGAGAGTCAGGCCGCTACTGAAGCCGAAGGACTTGTGTTGAGACTCAGGGAGGAGATGAACTCTCTAATGGCCAAGTCTCAGCATCAAGAAGATCGAATTTCAGTTTTGACCAATGACTTGACTCGTAAAGATACCTGAACCGAGTCTATCGAAGCAAGAAGCTGTCGGGAGTTCGGACCAAGCACGACATACCGAAAAAGAGTGATGATGTCCGGAAGAGCTCGATGACCGAGCGTTACATGGGCGCCGAAAAGAAGCCTGGAGGCTATGCTTGCAAGCAACAAGCCCAAGCACTCTAAGGAAGGACTTGGTTTCAACCCGGGAAGCTTCCCCATCCGCCCCGTACACTCAGAAGTGCGTCTAACTGATAGGTTTGTTCGAGGAGAAATAATCAATGCAAATCTTCTGAACCCCTCAGCAAAGAACAAACAAAAGATGAAAGCACCTCATCCTACGCATCAGTATTCTGACTAGAAGATCAGTACCAAGACACCCCAGTTCAGTCACGGGGGAACTAGCAGAGTTAAGTGGGCTGATCAGTATGGACCACCTCAGTTGACACATCCAGCTCAGTATGGGTCATATTACTATGATCCCATAGTCAGAAGAGGTTCCAAGAGTCAGAAAAAGAAGAAAAAATGCACAAAAGGCAAAGGTCGAGGATCCACCAACTCGAGAAGATCCGGACTCCCGAACCCGAACGGCCTAAGAAGTCGGCTTTGACCGATCCGGTGGTCAAGTATGTTGACTCAAGTGGAAAGAAACTGTCTGAAACCACCAGGGTTGTTAGACAGATTTGGGTTACTAAAACTAACATCTAAGGACCCAAAAACAAAATAAAGGGTACCTGAATATAATTCTATTTTACAGGTGCACAAAGATCCTTGGTATGTGGATAGTGGATGCTCAAGACATATGACTTACCAAAGGAACCTACTGAAGAATTATATAGCTGAAGAAGGACCCAGAATTGAGTTTGGAGACAATGCAAAAGGCTATACAAGAGGATATGGAGCACTCAGCATTGGAACTGCCACAGTTCCTAGAGTATCATATGTTGAAGGACTTCAGCATAATCTTCTCTCTCGTTAGTCAATTCGTGATAACTCGAATAGAGTGATTTTTGACACCGGTTTTACGTGATGTCATTGATAAATCCACGGGGAAAACAAAGTGTTATCGAGTTCGCGTAAAAAGAATATATATGTAGCCGACCGGAACTCAGCGGGAACACCGAAGCTTGTCCGTTGGCGAAGAACGACAACCGTACGAATGGCTTTGGCATAGGAGACTCAGCCACCTCAACTTCAAAACGCTCAACAAACTAGCAAGGAACACTCTAGCAAGAGGACCGCCGAATGAAGTATTCAAGCAAAGACACTCGGTGTGAAGCATGTCCGAAGGGAAAGCAAACAAGGAATCAAAATCCACTGTTCCATCTCCTTCCACCGATGGAATCCTTCGACTGCTACATATGGATTTGTTCGGTCCGGTCTCTCCAGGTGACAATCGGAGGCAAGAAATATGCTTTAGTGGTCATCGATGACTACTCGCGCTACACATGGGTCATATTCATTGCCAACAAGTCGACGTCAAAACAGAGTTACCAACGCTTCGAAAAAGCTCGAGTGTCGAGACGAACACCAAGATAATCAAAATTCGTTCGACGGAGGAACCGAGTTCCTTAATTCCATGGTAGAGGAGTTACGCAGCGAAGGAATTGAAGCATGAGACATCTGGCTGCGCGCACCCCTCGGCAGAACGGGGTTCTTTGAACGAAAGAATCGCACACTCAAAGAAGCAGCAAGAACTCTACTCGCAGGACTCGGGACTCCCAACCAAATTCGTGCGGGCGTAACACGACACTTGCATGTTATACTCAGAACCGATCTCTACTGACAAAGCAGCATAAGAGAACACCATATCTTATTTCCATATCTTTGGTTGTTCATGCTTTATCCACAATAATGGGAAAGATCAGCTGAAGACTTTTGATAGCAAGTCGGATCGGGGAGTTTTCTTAGGATACTCTCGGGTCAAAGCAAAGCTTTCGTAGTATTCAACTATCGGACTCTTTGCGTGGAGGAAAGCCCTCATGTTGTTTTTAATGAGTTTGCTACGAAGACAGGAGCAATAACTCTAACTCTAAATCTCGAGGACATCGGTAAGCGGCTACGGGATCTAAGCGTAAAAGACAAACCCGAAAAGATCCGGCTATGTTGGGATGATGATTCGGACGAAGAAACCGAAGACAAGTCTATCGAATCTCAACCGGCAGAGCAAGTAGGCCGAACGGAATGACTCTCCCGAGCAGAGTCAATCCCGGTGTAACTCGGGTCGATGAGGAAACCTTAGAAATGCGAGACCACTATTGAGAGTAACAACTCGGGGGAACATCTATTAATGTTCACGAGCTGAATGCCCCCGAACCTCGGAAACTCGGTAGATCACACTCTCATTCCGAATTGCTTCAATCTCATAATAGTACGACTGAAATTCCTAACTCACCTACTATCTGTGTTGATCAAATTTCAGATGAAGAGCTGAAACATCGTAGATCGTGGCTAGATGCTCACACTCCTGATCTAATCATTAGAGATCCTTCAAGCAAAAGTCAAGACAAGATCCGGATTTCGTCAAGGAGAAAGCGCATTATATTCCCGCTTCTTGTCTATTCAAGAGCCTCAGACGATTGAGGATGCACTTAAAGATGCTGATTGGATCATAGCTATGCAGGAGGAGCTGAATCAGTTCACGAGAAACGAAGTTTGGGAGGCATCAACACGTCATTGGAACAAAATGGGTCTTCAAGAACAAGCGAGATGAAAACAACGTCATAGTAAGGAACAAAGCAAGGCTCGTGGCTAAAGGCTACTGTCAAGCTGAGGGAATAGATTTTGATGAGACATTCGCTCCAGTTGCAAGATTGGAGGCAATCAGACTATTCCTAGCCTACGCAAAACATCAAAGATTCAGAGTCTATCAAATGGATGTGAAGTCTGCGTTCCTGAACGGCGTACTGAAAGAAGAAGTCTATGTAGAACAACCACCCGGCTTTCAGCAGGGACATCAGGTTTATAGACCTAGAAAGGCTATATATGGGTTAAAACAAGCACCCAGGGCTTGGTACGATACCCTGTCAGAGTTTCTTCTTCAGAAAGGTTTTCAGAAAGGCACAGTAGATCGCACGCTGTTCAGCATTCGACTGGAAGACGACTTATTACTCGTGCAGATCTATGTAGACGACATTATCTTCGGATCAAAGAACGTCGTCATGTGTCAGCAGTTTGAGAAAATGATGAAGGACAAGTTCGAGATGTCAATGATGGGTGAAACGAACTATTTCCTCGGCCTTCAAGTCAAACAATCTGAAAAGGGAACGTTCATTAACCAAGGCAAATACACTCGAGACCTCATCAAAAGATTCGGTTGTACATCCGGCAAACCTATCAAGATCCCGATGAACACGAATATGAAAATCGATCTTGATAAAGAGGGAGTATCAGTAGACCAAACTAAATTTCGTGCAATAATTGGTTCCTTATTATATCTAACAGCTACTCGTCCTGACATAACTTATGTTGTAGGTGTCTGCGCTCGATTTCAGGCGAATCCTAAGCAGAGCCACATGGACTCAGCAAAGAAGATTCTCCGCTACCTCAGAGGCACACCTGACATGGGTTTATGGTATCCAGCTGATGATAATATTGAACTAACTGGGTTACTTGGATGCGGACTATGCGGGATGTAGAATTGACCGAAAATCAACTTCGGGAACTTGTCGGTTCCTAGGCGTAAGCTGATCTCATGGTTTTCAAAGAAGCAGCACTCAGTAGCCACGTCAACTACGAGCCGAATACATGGCCTGCCGGAAGTTGTTGCGCCCAAATCCTTTGGGCCGAGACAAGCAGACTAAGAGACTATGACGTCATTCGAATGAAGTGCCGATATTCGCCGCGATGCAGGTGCTATTGCAATCACTCATAACCCTGTACTACATACGAGATGCAAGCACGTGGACATTAGGCATCACTTCATTCGCGACCATGTCGAAAAAAAGGATATCAGGATGGAAAAGATCCATACTGACAAACAAAGGGCTGATATTCTGACCAAGCCTCTAGCTGAATCCAGATTCAAAGAACTTTCAGTAGAGCTAGGTCTGCTGGACCCTACTTACCCCAGTTAGTAAGAAGGTTCCAGGAGAGGATCATTCAGTAAGGGGGAATGATCACTCTCAATACTGAGTAAATTCAGTACGTAGAGAAAGAAAACCATCTACAAGAGGTATCAGCTGACTACTATGTTCAGCTGACAGGTTTGCGTATCTCTACTCGGTAGTAACGAATAAAACAAGAATGCATTTATGATGAAGATTCAAGCATGCTATTAAATATCCTAAGTTTGTCATTTATTATTAACGGCTTATATTTAATGCACGACATTCCATACACAAGTTTGCTTGAACTCGCACGCATTTAATGCATGTCATCTCATAGTTACTACTTAGGCATATTTACAACTGGCTTTGACTTAGGCGGCATATGTGATCATTACTTAATATATCTTTTAATCTTGACCGTCCATCTCATAAAGCAAGTTTAAACTTTGCCTTTGATCGAAAACCGTTCACCTTCACGTTAGATATATATTTTCGATCATATCTTTAGAAACCGCCATTACCGCACCGAAAATCCTCTCGCATCCGAAAATTCCCGAGATCATTTCTTGCAATCCCCTCTTGCATATCCTTTCAGAATCTCTCTTTCGGTATGCTTATTACAACTGCTACACGAATTAATTTTCTTTTTCAGAATCGCTATACAAACTGTTTTATTTAAATCGATACTGATAAATGCTAGTGTAACAGTACAATGGCAAGTAAAAATATTTCGGTGTCTACTCCGGTTAACATGCAAGAAATCCCGGACAAGGATCGTGTTTGGTTCGAGCCAACCATGGAGTTCAACGCCCGTGATCTCGATTATATGGACGAGAACTTCTCGGCTCTTAGAGAGTCCGGGCTTGAAAGTTTTCTTTCAAGGAAGCCGACATACTTCCTCCCGAGGCGGGTGGCCGAAGTTTATCTTAATTCGACTCGGTGGCGGGGACATAATCGGAAGATTCGCCGTTCACGAGATCAAGGATGCTTCTCCAATCATCAAGCAAATATCCATCAAGGAGGCGCTAAAGAGAAGTTTTGATCTCGCTTCCGAAGGAGCCGATGCGTGGGGTACAAGGATGATCTTGTAGATGACTATTTGACAATATTCTCGTGGAAAGCCCACGACCTTCGTAGCCGCTTTTCCTAAAAACAACATCTTTGCCTCGGTGCTGAGCTTTGGCTTATATTGTGGACGCAGCCACGACCGCCCAAGCGGTGCTCATTCGATCAAGTATCGAGGCTCAAGATCCAGCTCATGATGGCCATATATGATAGAGCCCGGATCAATTGGACGGAGTTCTTTATCCGTGAATTCATGGCTCGGGCGGCCAAATTCGACAAGGCCTCTTACACGCCGAGTGTAAAGGGCAAGCTTCTTTATGGATCGAAGTCGTCCATAATGATAGAGGATGTCTGCGGATCTACCAATCACCTACAATGACAAGGAGTATTTTAATGTGAAGAATGTCAGATTCCACAACAAGACTGCTGCTCTTCAGCAGATCGGGTCAGGTCCCTCAGCCATAACTCAGCAGACTAAGCCTCAACAGGCTACACCCTCGAAGAAGACAACACCTCCAGCAAAAACTCCAAAGGCACCAGCTAAGAAATTGAGGAAAGCCATTCCGGACGTCCCTACTGAACCTGAGGTCTCTCCTGAAGTTCCTGCTGCTCAGGCTACTCAGCAACCTATTCGGCCTCGGCGGCTGATAGACGAGTCAGAATCATCTGAGAAGACTCAATTAATGGAGAAGGCCGTCTCCACCGAGGAACCCATAGAAGTGGAACAAGGGGATGCTACTGAAGCACATAGCGAAGAGATTCAGCGTCTTGATAGCCCCCTCTCAGTTCCACCACTCAGCAGTGTGCCTCCTGCTGAGACTCAGACGTCTCCCATAGACTTGGAGTCCGAGACAAAGATTCGAAGAAGAGTCAATTGGGATGGAAGCTTCGGTGATCATATCCGAGCATCCCGAGAGATTCTTCAACAGATTCCGAGCTTGCCGACTACTACGATCCGTTGCTCATTGCAAAATCAGCAAGGCTCCACATGTTGCTTGCGATTTCGAGGAGTGGCCCCATCTACAACGTCTAGTACTCCACTACTCCTGCCAGCAGCTTCATGAAGAAGAATTGAAGTTGAGGGAGCAAATAGGCTACTCTGAGCCTGCTGACCTCAGCACCATGGAGAACCTGAGGGCTGCTATGCTGGCAGTGATACATAACAGGCAGCTAGCTACCGGCTCAGCACCCTCAGATGGATCAGACCACGATGGTCAAGATCCACCCAGTGATTCAGGCCCTGGAAAGCCTGATGAGGAAAATTCCCAGGACAAGGATACACATGCTACTGAACAAGCTCAACCTCCACTCCGTATCCTTGGACTCGCGAAGTCCACGGCCGGGTGCTTCGTCCTCGCAGAGCCCGCTCCGCTCTTGCTTGGAGTCGACTTACGAAGCGGCGCCCGGCCCCAACTTCCAAGAGATCTCGATCCGTAGCAAAAGCTCTCACCGCTCAGGGAATCCAAAATCGAGCTCTTGCGAAGGCCATCCACAAGGTGTGGAAACAGACTGCGCTAGCTACAACCAATGAGCTACAGGAGCTGAAAACATCAGTATCTAAATCAGCCGCCCCTCGTTGTCTACGAAATTGTATCCGAAGCTTTGGCTAAGCGCCAGGCGAGTTTGATGGTCAGCTCGGAATCATTCGGGAAGGACAAGCCAAACTTCTCGAAGCATTCAAGGCTTCAATGTCCACTCATACTGAGTCCTTCACTGAACAAGCCCAGGCCACGGAAATCCGACTTGACAACATTCAACTGGTCGTGGAGGAGAAGATTTCGAGAAGGCGATGAATTCAAGGCGGCGACTGACCTCTCCCATAAGCAATACTCGGAGGAACCGACTAATGAGAGGAATGAGCCTGCACTTGGCGCCGACAAAGATCCATGACAGACTGGACGAACTGTCCGCTGTCTACAAACGCCTAGACAAGAAGGTACTCGTCCCTACCCGGCTGTAATTGATGATGCCAAAAAGGGGGAAGGAAAAGAGAAGAGTACGGAAGGAAAAGAGAAGAGTACTGAGAAGCGGACCCCTACCACAACTGCCAAATTACTTAAGGGGACAGCTTCACCGAGATCCGAGAAAAGACCAAGTCCGTGACCGAGATAAGCGGGGACCGAGACTCGGACTCGCATGAGGGGTAAGGCCCAGGGTGTCTTGGGCGCAAGCACACCGAGACCGGCCCAAGTGGCTCGAGAACCCAGGCTACTCATACAACCCGGACTCCGACTAATTTTATCAAGGAGGTTGCAGAGTATCTTGCCGAGCAGAAGAGTCGAAGAGGAAGAGGCTCCTCTCCCTCCACCTGTTCGGGGAAAAGGCAAGAAAGTGCTGATTCTCCCAACCCCTCCAGCCAAGAAAACAAAGAGATACATTTCACCGAGGAGGAGGCTCAAATTGCGCTGATGAGAAGCCGGCAAGGGAGATTGCTTTGAAACAGTAAGCCGCTAATAAACCAAAGTCTAAGCTCGTCAAAGGAAAGACAAAATCTCCAGCTCGAGGAGGAAGAAAGCCTCGCTAGGATACCTCCAAGGAAACCGATTATCGAGGATGAAGAAGATAGGGATAAGGAGAAGGAGCAAAAGCAAGCAAAGCAACCGAGAAGCAGGGTACGTCAAAAGAAAAATCAAGTACCCTTGTTGAATCTGAAGACATTCCTCAGAAAGACACTGAAGCCGAAGATGATGAAATTGAGGCCATATTCGACCAAATGAACAGATACATATACGAGGCGAAGAGGCTAGACAAGTTCGAGGCTACCGAGAGACAGAATCGGGAGGCGGACCTTGAAGCACCGAGGAAAAGGACTCGAGGAAGAGGCCAGCCGAGAGTACCTTCAAAAGCCGATATTCCTTATCGATACGAAGGTTCGGGAAGCCACTGATCTGAAATCGCACTGAGATGGCCAAAGAGCAGACAATTGGATACCGCTCAATTTTACTCGGGAGATGGGAATCGGCAAAGATAGAGTTCATCAAGCGCAATTATTTCTGGAGGTTCTAGCCCAACATGACTAAGGCCGATGCCTACACGTAATGGATGATGATAAGTGAACCCGATCTATACATATACTTGCATAAAGCCGTATCCGAAGGTATAGAAGTCGGTGTTCCGGAGCCTGTAATCATACCTCCACCTAGAAGAAATGATGACTCAATCCACTTTGGGGTAATAGAAGCTGAAGTGAAGTATGCCGCATCAAAAAGAGAACCGGACGAAGATGAGCCGGCAGACTTTGCCGCATACTTGAAGCCGAGGAAGAACACATACCGGATGTATGGAGTGCCACCGCTGAGACGCAATCTCAAGGATTCATGGACGGGATCAAGCGGTTTAAGGGCTCCTAGGCTTAGTTCTATTCTTCCTAGCTTAGCAAGATTTGTAATTGTACTGATCTGAATAACTCATATATACAAATCTGATTTTGGCTCTAACAACCACTTGTTGTCTATTCAGTCGTGTTTGTATTATGCTTTAACACTCAGAATCACTGAAGTGATTACACACTCACACACTCACTTTATTTACTTTCTTGTCAGTTTATTACTTTGTTAGATTCTCGCTAGTCTAGTTTCTATGTAATGGGGGAAATTGTGTTTTGCCCCTGTTCCCTCGATAGTCTAGAACTGTTGGAACAACTCCACTGATCTTACTTGTAATAATGTAAGGAGCTCTGTTTCTGATAGTTTAGTGTTAGCATAGATGATAGGTTTTGGCATCATCAAATAGGGGGAAATTGTTGGGTGATGATTCTGTCCTCAGCATAGTCTTACTTGGTGGGAAATGATTCTATCTTCTATACTGAACCATGCTCAGCAGCCTAGTGCTCTGAATGTTGAGAAGATTTGAAGATCCCAAAACCCTATCTGATTGGTGAACCATTCCGTTGTAATCGTTATTCTTGTCTCTGAGGTTTCAGACTCAGTAGACACTCTGCTCTGATCAAGGCGCTCAGTAGATTATCTGCCTTAACACCGAAGTAGAAGACTCAATGATACTGGACTCAGCAAGAGCAGTATACTGAAAGAGTCAGTGGAACTGGACTCAGCAAGAGCAGTTCGCTGAACTCAGAGCTGATCTTCAGTAGACTTTACTCAGCTATCTACCTACTGAATACGGGATCAGACTCAGCATCGGTAGACAGTCTTCTGAACTGTCAGATACTTTTGAAAGACAATCAGCATTGTCATATACGAGGAAGAGAGAAGTCAGCTTCAGTTTGCCTTGAAGTCTGTGCTGTCTCAACCACTCTATCCACCTCGACGAATGAAAAGAACACACGTGTCTTCTCACCTGCTAAAGGCTGCCGATCAACCTTTTACCTAAAAAAGGTGGGAAAGTACACTTGTTACCTACTTCAAGAGAGCCGTTCGCTACCAAAAGAGAGAGAAAGAAGAAGATCGTCTCCAACGGATCTTTTCCAATCTCTGCTCTATAAATAGAGGGACATTTCAAGAAGAGAGAATGCGCGTAAGCTTAAACGATGAAAACATACACAAGTATTCAAACGAGCTAGAACCAGAAAACCCTAAGTCTTCCGCAATAACTTGAAAATCTATCTCCGGCGAAAGACTACCTTCTCAGCTCATAGGGAACCAAGCTAAACTGTTAGAAGAGCCTCTAGTATCCAAATCGACGATACACGAACCTAAAGCTTATTTCAGCTGTTCGTCGATCTAGAAGCTACATTCTCATTCCCTATCCCTCTAACCCTAAGCTCAACCAAATATACTTATAGCTTAGACGAAGGAGTTCATATTTGAACCCAATCCTTGTTGTAAAAGGACTCCTTCATAGTTGGAGAAGTTTGTCAAACACTTTAGTTTGATGCCTTTGTAAACTGGGACTTGCTTAGTATAATCCCCAAGCCACAGCTTTGTCCTGTGCACAAGCTGACTGAGACTAACTCAGTATAATAAATAGCCTCCTGAACTTTCGGGACAGTGGACGTAGGATCGATTGATATCCGAACCACTTTAAAAATCTGTGTCTTGTTATTGCTTTCGATTCTTGTTGCATTGATTTTCTTGTTCATACCGAAAATCTTCTTTAAAATCATACAATCTGTCTCAAAGATACCGAACTGTCTACTACTTGCCGAACCGAGACTTGTATAAAACGGTTTTCCACTCAACTGATTACGGCCTACACTTTTCCGCACCGCTGAACTCTACCTGTTTGATACTCGGCTCGACTCGGTCGCCTAGCGGATCTCGGTAGAGTCGGACTCTTTGCCACACACGATTCGGAAACGACTATTTGGTTCTGCCGAATTATTTCGATGCGGCACTTTCCTGAACAGGACTATTCGTGTTCGAAGTCTAGAAAATCGGATTCAGGTGTATCACCCCCCCCCCCTCTACACCTGACCGTACACTCGGGACCAACAGGTTGAACTAGTGAGATATAAACAATTATCACAGCCGAGGCAACTTTAGGATAAGTTACCGGTTTAGGCTGCAACGTAGATAAGAAGTGACTTGTCTTGGTCACTTGTCTATGTTGATACATTTTATGTATTGATGGTTCGCGGTGAGACGTGTTCTTCTGTCTTACCCGTGTGAAGAACCAAGGTCTCGGAGACTCAGCTGATCTTAAGCTTAATGAGATTTCAGCTGAGTGCACGCGACTAGCTATCACTTGGACTTACTATGGATGAGGGTAATCACGAACGTATATCTCTATATCTTGGGTGAGTGCTGTTGCGTGTAGCTCAGGTTAGTTAGCTGCATCATGCATCCGTATCCCATTATAGGGTTGATGATATCCCCATGAAGAACTCAAAAGGATTATCATGCTAAACCCTGCAGGTTGATAAAGTTCAAGTATGATAATAAGGTCGAGTGGTACTACTCAAGGATAAGATATTAATTGTATTTTGTAGTTAGTAAACTTAATCAATTAATGGATATTCGATATCTTAAATACGGGGATTAACTGAAGTTAAACATACAAGCCCTGACTCAACTTTTGGGATAAAGGGGTAAGTCAACATAGATTCATTAGTGGAATGAATCTATGTTTGTGAATTAATAATACTTTGGGCTGAGTATGGAAAATTAATTCACTTGAGGCATGACTTTATTTCTTATATTAGGTCCCTAGTCTGGCCCTAACATATGCCCAGTCATATGCGACATTTTCTCTCAGACTCACTAGGTCACTTAATTACCTTGAATTGTTTGGCCCTTTAATGGGACCGAAATAATTGGTAATGGTATAGTGGCCCCTTCACTAATGGATGGGCTTGGGGGTCAAAGGCCCAATTAGGGCTTTGATCAAGCCCTTATAAATAGTGGGCAAGGGGTCATTTTCTCATAACTTGCTTCTTTGTAGTGTGTGCCAGAAAAAGTGAGTCCGAGTGTTTTTGTCATGAGCTTTCGTGCGTCTCCGTCCATCCGGAGTTGGAAGCTTGGGCATGGGAACAGTCCAGAAGACCTTTTCTGGACCGAGTCGGATAGATCGTATTCTAGGACGATCGCTCAGGTATAGGACTCTTTCCCTACAACTGGTATCAGAGCTAGATTCCTAGCTCTGCGTTCTTTTCGATTGTATGGATACTTTATTTTCTTGTTCATCATCGTCGGGTTCGTATTTATGGGATGACCTGTGTGCCACTTGTTTTGATCTCGGATATGTAATCTCGTGAGATAAATCCACGAGTAGACTACCCCTAATGTGAATATTATGTATCTACTTCGATTATGTAATTGGTTTTTGCGGATTGGTTTGTTGTTGGCGACGAGAACACGAAGTTTGGAATTGATCCAACAACCTAGTTTTTCGGGTTTGACCGAAGAAATTGAGCTCGGCCGGAGCTACCTATCGGATTCAGACAGCGGCTGGAGGGAGGCGGAGGCGAGCCACAGCTCGTGGCAACGAGCTAGGTCGCAGGCGGCCACCCGTTGCGGTGCGTGACGGCGCTGCCCAGATCTGTGCAGATCTCATGCTCTTCTGCTGGCGGCGATACCTATCGGCGTCATCTTCGTCTGCGCGAGCACAGGCGGCGTGGGATCGCAGTGGAGCTCCTCCAGATCCAGATCGAGGTCGCGGCTGTGGCAGAGGTGACGGGCTGCTTCTCCCTGCATCGCGGCGGTTGCTGCAGCGTCGGGCAACGGCGCGTGGCGGGCATGGGTACGTCGAGAGGTCACGGACACGGTGGCAGCGGACCGCTGTGTCGTCTCTCTCGCTTAGCTCGTTGCTGATGTCAGCAGGCATGGTGCTGACGTCAGCCTAGCCTGCTAACTTGGCAGCCTTAGCTTGGGCGACAAGTTTCGTACGTTTTCGTCCCGTTTCTTTGTCTCCTGGCTCCATTTTCGAAGACATGTATTTGTTCGGGCCATGTAATATATAGATTTTATTTTTCTATGTGTCTAGGCCCGACGATGACATTTTTTACTCGCTTTATTTATGTCGTGGATGTTTAATTTCATGTCTTACTATGAATAATTATTTTTATTAATTGTGCTTAGAAATCATGAAATTAGGGTTTTAACTCGTATTATAAAGCATGGGTTAATTTTCTGCAAGCATGTTTTATTAAATGTGCTTAGAATATTTATGCTTTAGGAGTTACATGTTTTTGCGAGCCCTTTTCGACAGACTTTTTGAAGCAAAAGACTAAGAAAATACAATTTTGATAATTTTAAAGTTAATTAAATTATCAAAATAGACCTCCACCAATTGGACCTTAGACAAAGTGATGGAGATCGTGGGTAAACGTCCACCCACGTGGCTTGACTACCTTCTTTATTCATAAGTTTGTCAGATAGGTTTTCTATGAAAATATTCTGATACTATTGAGTAGTGGGAGTTAGGTCGTAAACGTCCACTCACGTGGCTTGCGTGCTTGATTTTTCATAAGTACTCTGGAAGATAGAATTGGGATAATATGGCTATGGGAATCGATTTGAAAGCGGTATGTTCTTCGTGAGGTACTAATTTTGAGAATTTGATTGTCTTGTGTCAAATTTAGTGGTCAATGCTTAGATGTCACCGGGGGTACAATTCACTTCTCCGAAGTCCCTTCCCTTGTGTTTAATAGTGACATGGTCTAGTAATATCGGACTATTAATTCTATTTGTCATAAGGATATAAATTTGACATGGAATAGAATTATAGTGCTAGGTGAATAGCATGGTCAGGGGTTGCATGGGTAAACGTCCACCCACGTGGCTTGCACGTGTGATTTTTAGGTTGTTCGAGGTTTCAAATAAATATTGTTTTATCAAAGGGTTACAATATTATTTTGTTATGAAATTCTTGTGCGATTGTTTTCATACATGCGTTTATTTTATTTATTTTCAGATATGTCTCTTAACCCCATCATTCACACTCTCACCAAGAATCCCTTAATTGGAAATAATAATTATGTTGAGTGGAAAAGAAATTTGGAATATGTTCTCTTTTAGGAACACATGTTTGTCCTTACTGAGGACAAACCTATCGATCTCACTGATCAGTCAACTGATACTGAGCGGGATGCAATGAAGGCATGGGAACAGTCAAATAACATGGCTAAGGCTATGATTATGTTGCTCATGTCGCCCGCATTGCATCTGCAGCATTGGTCTTTCGCACTGCTCGCGATATTTGGGCAAATCTCGAGGAAGTGTATGGCGAGACTGATAGAACTGCTAGGTTCAACATCATGCGGGACATCATGAGATGTCGCATGGATGAGGGCAGTTATGTGCACGATCATGGCATGCACATGATTAATCTCATGGATAGGCTTGACTTGCTCGGAGGACGTATCGAGGCTGAGGCAAAGTGCGATATCATCCTGAATACTTTGCCCAAGTCTTTTGAGAACTTTTGCCTCAGCGCTGTGATGTCAAAGAGGGACTATACTCTTAATGAGTTACTCAATAACTTGGTCGCAGCGAAGGGAGTCATGGGCAAAGGTGCACAGGTCTTGAACACTTCCAGCTTTAGGGGCCCAAAGTTTCCTCCGAAAGGTGGAAACAAGAAAAAGGGCAACAAGGGTGGAGTGTCCAAGTCAAACAGTGGGAGCAAGCATGTGGGTCCTTCCGGAGGCGTGACTAAGCCTAAGGGGAAGGGCAAATGCTTCAAGTGCGGCAAGGATGGGCATTGGAAGGCTGATTGCCCTATGCTCAAGGCAAAAAACAAAGATACTCGAATCGCTCTAGTAACTGAGACTGTGTTGGTTTCCTCTTCTACTCATGAATGGGTAGTGGATTCGGGGGCAACTGATCATGTCTGTTACTCCCTGCAGGAGTTTCTGCAGACAAGGGATCTGAGTGATGGTGAGGTGTTTGTCTCCATGGCCAATGGATCGAGAGTTCCTGCACTCGCCATTGGAAATTTATCTTTGTGTTTTCTAGATAAAGTACTAGTATTAAGAAACATTTTGTTTGTGCCAAACTTTAGGCGGAATATTATTTTTGTTAGTAAACTGTTTAAGCAGAATGGGTCTAAATCTATTTTTGATGATATTGTTTCTATCATGCGAAATGATGATTTCATCTGCGGTGGCACATTAAACGGAGATCTTTATACTATATCTAGCGAACCTTTACCATGTTCTTATGTTGCAACTACATCATCACCCCCTAAGAAGAGGAAACAGTCTTTTAGGGTGAATCAAACATATCTTTGGCATCTTACACTAGGTCACATTAGTCTTAATAGGATCCAAAGGTTGGCGAAAGATGGATCATTGGAGTCTCTCATGGTTGAACCATTTCCAACTTGCGAATCCTGCTTGGAAGGGAATATGGTGACCAGGCCTTTTAAGGAAAAGGGTAATAGAGCCAAAGATGTGTTGGGATTGATTCATTCTGACTTGTATGGACCTATGTCCACACAAGCTCGTGGAGGTTATGAGTACTTCGTCACGTTTATTGACGATTACTGTAGATTTGGGTACATTTATCTTCTTCGCCACAAGTCTGAATGTTTTGAGAAATTCAAGGAATATAAGGCGGAAGTGGAGAAGAAGTTAGATGCTAGTATCAAGTCACTACAATCGGATCGTGGAGGCGAGTACCTCATCCACGAGTTCAAGAGTTACTTGAAAGAATGTGGGATTACATCCCAGCTGACAGCACCAGGAACACCTCAGCAGAATGGTGTGTCAGAAAGAAGGAACCAAACCCTATTGGTTATGGTTCGATCGATGATGAGTTATGCAACCCTACCTGTTTCGTTCTAGGGATATGCTTTGGACACAGTAGTATATTTGCCGAATCTAGTGCCATCCAAGTCGGTGTCTCAGATCCCTTTCGAGTTGTGGTATGGGTGTAAGCCCAGTTTCAACCACATAAGGATTTAGGGTAGTCCAGCATATGTGCTGAACAAGCAACCCGACAAGTTGGATGCTAGATCTGAGGCTATGCTCTTTGTAGGCTATCCTAAGGGAACGAAAGGTGGTTACTTTTATAGTCCTAAGGATCAGAAAGTCGTTATTAGCACCAACGCCAGATTTCTTAAAGAGGATTATGTAAATAATCACAAGTCCAAAGTCAATGTTATCCTTGAAGAAATTCAAGGTGATCAAGTTTCACTCAACGACCCAAGTGTGCAAGAAATGTTACCACCAGTAACTGCACAATCTGTTAACACAGAGCCAGTCACCACTAGGCGCAGTAGGAGGGTTATTATACAACCAATCGATACATGTTCATGGGAGAGACTTCGGATCTTCTCCCAGCACACGAACAAGATGTAGTCGACCCCTGGACCTACGCCGAAGCAGTGGGAGATCAAGATGTAGAATCATGGCAATTCACTATGGACTCAGAGTATGAGTCCATAAGTGTTATGGATGTATACGAGGTCACTGAGCTACCGGCTGGCTACAAAGCCATTGGTAGTAAGTGGGTATAAAAGAGAAAGCAAGGTCCAGATGGAGAGGTCACAGCTTTTAAAGCCAGGCTGGTGGCAAAAGGATTCACTCAGAAAGAAGGTATCGATTATGAGGAAACCTTTTCGCCTGTAGCGATGCTCAAGTCCATAAGAACACTCCTAACCATAGATGCCCACATGAACCTAGAGGTTAGGCAAATGGAGGTCAAGACCGCTTTTCTAAACGGTTACCTTGAAGAAGGTAGGGACATCTATATGCGGCAACCAGAAGGTTATGTGAAGCAAGGCGAATAACATCTTGTGTGGAAGCTTAAGAAGTCTATTTATGGACTTAAACAAGCTTCCCGGTCATAGAACATTCGCTTCGACGATGTGATCAAGTCTTTTGGATTCGTCCAGTGTGAAAGAGAAAGTTGTGTGTACCGTTACTGTGTCGATGGATCCGTGGTTTTCCTTGCACTTTATGTAGATAAAATTCTTCTTATTGGGGGCAATTTGAAGTTGTTATCAGACATAAAGATATGGTTATACACACAGTTTCAGATGAAGGATTTAGGAGAAGCTGCTTACATCTTAGGGATCAAGGTTATCCGAGATCGCCAGAAACGGATGTTAAGCTTATCTCAGGCATCCTACATTGATACTATAACTGCCCGGTTTAGCATGTAGAACGCTAAGAAAGGATTACTACCTTTCAGACACGGCATTCCTCTATCTAAGGATCAGTGTCCTAAGACACCGAAGGAGATAGACATGAGACTAGTTCCTTATGCTTCCGCTGTCGGAAGTCTCATGTACGCCATGCTATGAACGAGGCCAGATATCTGTTATGTCATTGGCATGGTCTCGAGATATCAGTCTAACCCTGGACAGGCTCACTGGATTGCGGTCAAGCATATTCTCAAGTACCTGAAACGGACTCGAGATTATAGGCTTGTTTACCAGTCTGATGATCTAGTGCACATGGGTTATTCGATTCGGATTTCCGCACGAGATAGAGATGAAAAGAAGTCTACTTCGGGCTATGTGTTTACCTTGGGAGGTGGAGCCATTTCATGGAGAAGTGTCAAGCAAAAGTGTATTGCTGACTCTACTATGGAAGCAGAGTATGTTGCTGCTTCCGAGGCTTCTAAAGAGGCAGTTTGGCTCAAGGCATTCCTCCTAGATCTCGAGATCGTTCCTAGTTTGCCTAAGTGTATCACGGTCTATTGTGATAACTCTGGTGCAGTTGCAAACTCTAAGGAACCGAGATCACATAAGGCGTCTAAACACATAGAGCGTAAGTACCACATTATACGAGAATTCGTACGCCGAGGGGACGTGGTGATTGAGAAGATAGGAACCGGGGATAACCTAGCAGATCCATTCACTAAGAGTCTACCACAAGGGCCCTTCGAGATGCATGTTCGAGGTCTAGGCTTGTGTCGACTCCCCCCCCACTTAGTCAGAAATCTTATTATAAGTGGGAGAAGTGATAGCTAGTAGTTATAATTTTGAGACACATTGTATACTTAAGATTTTCTTTAAGTATAAGTGGGATAATTGTAGGGTTTGTATACTGAAAGTAGTCTACATATTTGCTTGTATATAATGTTTCATGTTACCACTATTATTATTCTCCTATCTGATTATTATAATTGCACAATTTAGTCTTTTATCTCACGTGAGTTAGATCATACAGTGTGTTGCAAAAGACTGTAGTGATTGGTTGAACTAGTGAGATATAAACAGTTATCACAGCCGAGGCAACTTTAGGACAAGTTACCGGTTTAGGCTGCAACGTAGATAAAAAGTGACTTGTCTTGGTCACTTGTCTATGTTGATACATTTTATGTATTGATGGATCGCGGTGAGACGTGTTCTTCCATCTGACCCGTGTGAAGAACCAAGGTCTCGGAGACTCAGCTGATCTTAAGCTTGATGAGATTTCAGCTGAGTGCACGTGACTAGCTATCACTTTGACTTACTATGGGTCAGGGTCATCGCGACCGTATATCTCTATATCTTGGGTGAGTGTTGTTGCGTGTAGCTCGGGCTGGTTATCTGCATCACACATCTGTATCCCATTATAGGGTTGATGATATCTCCTTGAGGAACTCGAAAGGTTTATCATGCTAAACCCTGCAGGTTCATTAAGTTCAAGTATGATAATAAGGTCGAGTGGTACTACTCAAGGATAGAATATTAATTGTATTAAGTAGTCAGTAAACTTAATCAATTAATGGATATTCGATATCTTAAATACGGGGATTAACTGAAGTTAAAAATACATGTCCTGACTCAACTTTTGGGATAGAGGGGTAAGTCAATATAGAATCTTAAGTGGAATGAATCTATGTTTGTGAATTAATAATACTCTGGGCTGAGTATGGAAAATTAATTCACTTGAGGCCCGACTTTATTTCTTGTATTAGGTCCCTGGTCTGGCCCGAACATATGCCCAGTCATATGCGATATTTTCTCTCAGACTCACTAGGTCACTTAATTACCTGGAATTGTTTGGTCCTTTAATGGACCGAAACAATTGGTAATGGTATAGTGGCCCCTTCACTATTGGATGGACTTGGGGGTCAAAGGCCCATTAGGGTTTTAACCAAGCCCTTATAAATTGTGGGCAAGGGGTCATTTCCTCATAACTTGCTACTTTGTTGTGTGCGCCGAAAAAAGTGAGTCCGAGTGTTTTTGTCGTGAGCTTTCGTGCGTCTCCGTCCATCCGGAGTTGGAAGCTTGGGTACGGGAACAGTCCAGAAGACCTTTTCTGGACCGAGTCGAAAAGATCGTATTCTAGGACGACCGAGTCGAAAAGACCTTTTCTGGACCGAGTCGAAAGGCAGACTTGAATACTAGGTATTTGTTAATGGAGGTCTCTTTGTAGCCAACTAGAGATATTCCTTATTTAGGAAGATGAAAACTACGAACAAGGCATTCATAAATATCGACAGAACCATCCTGAGTGATCCATACATTAGTCTTCGTCTCAATCTGATAGTAGAAGCATGAAATATCCCTGAGGTTGTCTCCATCACGCATCAAATTGAAGTAAAACTCTGCCACCTACCTCAGAAGCCATAGATGAGACAGTCTGGATAGGAATGTGTCAAGCCCTATGGATGAAAGAGCATCTTCTATTCCACATGCTCTAAACGCTATCACAGGCTTGAACTATACTCGATTGTTGGATTAGATCTCCTCCATATCTCCGAGAAAGAGTACTGAGTCATTCGGAGATGTAGTCATTGTAGAGATTTTGTCAGCTAAATATAGTAGTTACCTGATACCATTGAGTTGATACTGAGTTCGTTTAGTGTTGTTGTTTATGTTCCCCCTTGATCTAATACTCTGAGGATCGTCTTACTTAATTGAGTCAGTAGGATTCAGTAGACGTAGATTTACTGAGAGTTCTCTGAATCTGGTCTCAGCTAGATGCTTTGTCAATATATCGGCTCTTTGCTTGCAATATGGATTTTCTCCATTCTGATGTCCTTCTTTTCGACATGATCTATGATGAAGTAGTGTTGGATATCCACGCTCTTGCATCTTGTGTGAAGAAGAGGATTCTGAGTAATTGCAATAGCACTTATATTATCATAGTAAATTGGCACTTCATCTTGATCAATATTATAATTTTTAGATTGTTGTCGAAGCCATAGGATCCAGGGCACAATAACTTCCAAGCGCCTATATATTCGGCTTCGGTAGTGGATGTAGCTACTGAGTGTTGTTTCTTTGAGAACCACAATATCGGCTTACCGCCTAGAAACTAACATGTTCCTGAAGTTGATTTTTTGTTGATTCTGCAACCTACATAATCAGCATCAGAATATCCAGTTAGTTCAAGATTTTATCATCAACTTGATACCATAACCCAACATCAGGTGTTACTTTCAAGTATCAGAAAATCTTCTTCGCTGAGTCTAAGTGACTTCACTTTAGATTCGCCTGAAATCTTGCGCAGACACCTACAACATAAGTTATGTCAGGTTTGCTTGATGTTAAGTATAATAATGAACCAATAATAGTTCTACAATCAGTAGATTTAACAGATACTCTCTATCCTGCCAAGATCAATCTTTAGATTGGTGTTAAGAACTTTCCAAAAAAGAAAACGAGACAAAATTAATAGACACCTCGATAAGGAAATGGGACTAGATCAATGAGACGAAGGGAGTATAATTTTATTCTTATGTCCCATAACAATATTTAGAATAAATGATTAGTGTCAATTTGTATGGTAACTGCTGGTCAATTAAGTAGTATAATTAAATAAATCGATTGTTTGTTGCATTAACAACACTGACCAAATATACATATTTCTGGAAAGTTGACTAGTATAAGTACGTGCATATGTTTAACATCATCATTCATATATATAGACGTCTTAATATCATTGGAAACTGAATATATTAAGTGTCATATTATTATTATGACGACGCAACAATAAACATGTCAAGAATTACGACGGATGGTCCTTGAGGCCAACGAGACGATTGCCTCAAGATCCAGTCATCAGATTATAAAATTAAGGCTCTAAATATTATTATGAGGTTAGGTTCAGGTTAAAAGGGCTTCTTAGAATAGAAAAATAGGCATGATAGTGGATTATTTATCGAATAAATTATATGACTGGATTTCTTTGATATGCATTTTCATAAGTAATGCATAATAATATATAATGTAATGTATTATATTTGTTTTATGCCACTAGACTATTAATATGTAGTTTCCCGTATTCTAATAGAATGGATGACCTAAGATCTAATTATATTTCCTATTTTAAAGTCTTTTTATTGAGGCGGATGTGGTGCAGCGGTTGTAGGTACAATCGTATCGAAGAGATCTAATTTGTGATCCAATTTTATTATTTGACACACATTGCAATTTAAAAAATAATTAAAACAAAACCTTAGCCATTTATATAGAGAAAAACCTACTTTTCTATTAACTTCATCATTTCATATATGTGCAGCACCTCTCTTCACCTTCTCATGTGCTCCATTTTTCTCTCTCATCAACAACACGAAAGTTGTGACTATTCCTCCTCTGTGCATCCATCATCGCCGCCAAGTACGCAAGTTTGTACAGTTTTGGCATTTTCGGCGATCAAAGACTCCTACGTTGTCCGATTGATCTGAAATTTTAACTAATGTTAGAAGATACGTCGTTCTACATTCTGACCAAAGAGAATGTAATTCTCACAGTTAGATTTTGAGTTATATATTTCAGAATTTTGTTGTTGGTTTGTGGACGTTTTACGTCTTTATTTTCGATTTGTGATTCTAGTGCCTTCGTAGTTGTTGTTAAGAGCTAGATATCAGATTATATTTGCTCGATTGTACTATCTACTTGGTTATACTGGATTTGGCTAGACCTAAGGGTCTCGTGATTTTTACATCTTCACATTGAAGGGGGTTTTCCACGTAAATCTTTGAGTTCTTCTTGTTTCTATTGATTATTGTGTTTCTTTGTTGAATTTGATCCATTCCGTATCGGTTCATACTCCCGATATATTCTACAAGTTGGGGAGGCTATAATTTTGATTTCTGATAAGAATGTATTTTTGTAATTTTCAAATAACACTTTTATTTAGAACAAATTACACTTTTTTTCCATAACAGTTGATGCTGAAGAATGAAACTTTTGTTCCAAATAAATGATACTTTTGTTCTAAACAAATGACAGTTTTTCTCAAAATAATTGATATTCAAAAATAAAACTTTTGTTGAAAAAATGACACATTTGTTCACAACAAAATGACACTTTTTTTTAAAACAATTGACATTTTTTGTTCAAAATAAATGATACTTTTACAAAAATAATTGATACTTTTATAAAAATAATTGATACTTGATAAATGATAGTTTTGTTCAAAACAAATGGCACTTTTTCCTAAATATATGACACTTTTGTTAAAAATAAATGACACTTTTGTTCCAAACAGTTGATACTCTACAAATGACACTTTTGTTCAAAACAAATAATAATTTCGTAAATAATGGTAGATGACTTTCAAAATGAGAATGACATTTCTTTTTCGAAACAAATGATACTCGACAAATGATACTTTCATTTATAACAAATGACACGTTCGTCCTCAATAAAAGTTGATGAAAAATTAAAAAGACAAAAAAACTAAAAATGAATAAATGAATAATGCGACTAGACAAGCTCAAAGTCAAGACCCATTAGTTGCTAGAATGATGAGTTTACCATTAAGCTATGAGTCATTATCATAATTAAATTAGCACAAAATGTGTAACACCTCGGAATTTTCAATATAAAATGTATTCGCACCTCATGCATGTTATTCTATGCTTAAGTTTTATAAATCGAGCCTTAAAATTTTTGTGATTAAAAAAAAAAGAAAAACATATTCATTTCATTCTTCATTTTTACATGATATTGTTAGTTGCTTTTTTTACTGTGAAATTGTTTTATTGTGTGTTAATTTTTTCCATGAAATTATCTTATTTGTATATATGCACGTAGTTATAAAAATAATTTTTTTTTTATGAAATAGATAAGAGCAGCCACATAATTTTCTAAGGTTTAGGAAATCTTTAATATCATTAGTGGGCTTGATTTATTAGGATTACATTATATGTATTTATTCAAATCCTAAAATAATTAGATAGGTATATGATTGCGCCTATAAATAATAGTTGATGCATCTCAAAATTTACTTCAAAAATATACACCCCTATTTATCATGTATCTACCAGCTGCGAGATTTTGTCAAGGACTTTAAGATTTTTATTTCTAGGTATTTCTATATCTTACGATTCAATTATGTTAACTATTTTGGTTGATCATATGTTTTAAATATAAATTCCTTCCTATACGTAGTCGAAATTTCTATAGACTGGGAAATAATTTGAAGTATTTTAAATTTGTTTTGCTGACAGAATGAATTATATAGTATGTCAAATTCTTTTTGAGATTATGACATTGTGTGTTAATTACTGTAATTTACTTTCTTTTGGGTCCTGACGTGCCATGAGATAACTAGATGGATTAGTTTAATTATTAGAGGGTTTCACATTTAACAATGAGGTATTATCTAAAAGCTTATGTGCTAATCAAATTATAGTTCTTGCATATATTTAGTAAGGAATTGGGAGTTCGATGAGATAAACAAAACTAGAAAAAATAAGATGATATATTATTTTTATATAGTTGTGTTTCAAAACCGAGATTCCACTAATTGGAATTTTTTTAGTGATTTAGAGTATTGATTTTGTTTGTGTTATAAATAAAAGCTATAGTAATTACTATGTTGGTCCCGAGATAAACGTTCAGGTGTAGAGGGGGGGGGTGAATACACCTGAAAACTTTCTCAACTTAAAACGCGAACAGTCCTTTGCTGAACAAGTTCAGTAGACCAAATAAGTTGTTCTGAATCGCGTGGCAGAGTGACTGACTATACTGAGGCTTGCTAGCTGACTGATGTCAGATTTCAGTACCATTCAGTAAAAGTTCAGTAGAGTGCGGAAATGTGTAGGCCCAATTCAGTTGAGTTAGAAAACGTTTTTATTAAAACTGTTTCAGTACATTAGTGCAATCTTTTAAGTTTGCTAAAACACAGTTGAATGATTTTGAAAGATATTTTCAGTATGAACAGTAATCAATGCAACAGAAAACAGAGCACACAGAACAAAACGATTTTTAAAGCGATTCGGATATCAAACAATCCTACGTCCACTGTCCCGAAAAGATCAGGAGGCTATTTTATCATACTGAGTTAGTCTCAATCGGTTTGTGCACTAGACAAACACTGGTCTTGAAGATTATACTGAGCAAGTCTCAGTTTACAAGAATCAAACTAAAGCGTTTGACAAACTCTCCAACTATGAAAGAGTTCTTTACAATAAAGAACAGTTCAGGGATGAACTCCTTCGATCTAAGCTATAGATATGGTCAGCTGAGTTTAGGTTAGAGGGAAGGGAACAAGGAAGTGGCTTCTAAAGCGACGAACAGTGAGGAATAATCTCTGGGTTCGTGTTCAATCGCTTGGATACTAGAGACTTTGAATCTAATTCAGCTTGGTTCCCTCTGAACAAGAATGTCGCCTTTCGCTTCAAGGTTTTCTATAAAGATCTTGCGGAAAGCTTAAGTCGGTTGGTTTTTGCTCGTAATCACTCGTGTGTTCTTCGTCTCTAGGTGTTCTTCGATTTGAATTCTTCCCTCTATTTATAGATATGACCCATGGAAAGATCCGTTGGAGACGATGATCCATGTGTCACTCTCTTTTGGGTAGCTAACGGCTCTTTCAAAGAAATATGGCAGAGTCTTTTCCCTCCATTTCTGGAAATATGTTGACTTGAAGCTTTAATCAGAAAGTAGATAGATGGCTGCTCGTCATTGGCTGAGGCTTAGAAAGTAGTTGAGACAAACAGACTTCAAGGCAGATCTGAAGCTGACTTCTTTGAACCTCGTATGACTCTACTGATTTAACAAGTAAGATCACTGACAGTCAAGGAGACTGTCTGGCCGTTGCTGAGTCTGACCTTGGTTCAGTAGTATACTCCTGCTGAGTCCAACTCTACTAAAGGTCAACTCTTAGTTCAGTGAACTGCTCCTGCCGAGTCCAGTTCCACTTACTCCTTTCAGTATGCTGCTCCTACTGAGTCCAACACTATTGAGTAAGAAAGCCTCTCAGTATGCTTCTCCTGCTGAGTCCAGCACTACTGAGTCTTCACTCCATGGTACTGAGGCTGATAGTCTACTGAAAAGTCAACAGACAGAACTGAGCGCCTGTACCATGCTGAAGGAATGTCTACTGAGTCTGAAACTCTTAGAGACACGGCAATACAATTACAACTCAATGATTCACCAACCAAATTAGGGTTTGGGATCATTCAAATCTACTAACATAATGCTACTGAATCATCTCCCAACAATTTCCCTCTATTTGATGATGCCAAAACCTAACACTACAAACTGTCAGAAACAAACTCCTTACAAATATTACAACTAGAATCAGTGGAGTTGTTAATCAAGTTCTAATCTAATGAGGGAATACAAGAGAGAAATATCAGAACCTATACAGAATTCTAACAACAATTTCCCCCTATACATCTTTATACAGCAAATTTCCCCCATGCTTCTAACAAAAGAATCTATTAATCTAAGTAAAAACAGACAACACAGATATCATCAGTGAGTGTGTGAGTCAGTGATCACTTAGGTGATTCTGAGTGTAAGCTTAAATAAACAAGGTCATGAAGACAATAAGGTATTGTCGGGCCAAACAGCAAAGATGTTTTATATATGATAAGAAGTTTAAGTACAATACATCTCTTGCTATTCTAAGAAACAAAAAAAGATACAAGAAGCTATCTATCTCCTGAACTGCTGGATCCTTGCCTTGAAACCTCTGGACTTCTCCTCTGGCAAAGGCAATCCATACATCTGGAAGGTATATTTTCTGAGCTTCTTCATCTTCAGCACATCAGCAGGGTCAGAATCGTCAAGATCTAAGGCTTTGATAACACTTCTGACTTCTCCTTCTATCACTCCAGTGTATAATGAGCCATCAAGCTTCGTAGAGGAGATAAAGGTCTAGGAACAGGAACTCGGACATCTTCCTTATCAGCTAAGGCTTTCTGGACTCTGGCATAAATCTCAGGATCGCTCACAGAAGCCATTCAGCAAAGGCGTTGCTCTTATGCATATCGGGCCAGTACCTCTTGATAAATTCAGCTTTAAGCGTTTCCCATCTCTGAGTCCGTTCCCATGGCATCCACTTGTCAACTCTTGGCCACCTGTGAATCTTTTGGTCAGTAGGCTTCTTTCATCGCCTATACTTGTAAGGAATTTCATAGTCCTTCACAGGTACCCTCTCTCAAGCCTCTTTCTCAGTTCTCAGCCTGAGAGCTTCTAAGTCCACAAGTCTGATCCTCTCTCTAACGTCACTGATTTGCCTTGCTTCTGTTGTTATGTCCAAGGCTCTTTCCATCGTGTCCCAAATTTCCTTCATCTCCAATTCTTGTTCCTTTGAAGGAACGTAGGAAGGAACATCTTTGTTCTTCCGACTCGACAGTGATTGTGATTTGGATTTGGAACCTGAAGTATCACCCCTTGTCTAGACTTGGACTTTTCCTCGCCGCCTTGTCGTTCGCCTTCCTTCTCTTTGTCGGCCTCATCGCCAATTCTCAGTTTTCTTGGGGGAGGCCTACTTCCAGTCTTCTTTCCCCTTGAGACCTTTGTCTTACCCTTTGCCAGAGCTTTCTATAGTTTATTGGCAGCTTCTGCTTCAGCAATCTCCCGGGTAAGTTTTTCGTCGGCCTCAATCTGAGCTTGCTCCTCAGGACTGATGTATCTTTTAGGTCTTTTCGGTGGTGGGGTTGGGTGTTTCAGCTTTTTCTTCCCCTTTCCCGCCACTGGAGGAGGCAGAGGAGTCTCCTCCTCATCTGAGTCCTCCTCAAAGAAGTCAGCAACCTCCTGAATATGTTTAATGGGAGTTTGGGTTGCTAAGTCCTTTGGTCCTGAGCCGCTTGGGACAGTCTCAGTGCGCCCTACATCACTTGCGCCTGAGATACCCTGGGCTTGACCTGGAGTCCCTTGGGGGTCAATGGGATCTGATCGACTTCCAGCTGCTCCACGTACTGACCTTGTCCCCCTTGGTGTCCTCGGTGTCCTTTCCCCCTTTTTAGCATCATCAGCTGAGCCAGGGGTAGGGACCTGAACTTTCTTGTTCAGACCTTCGAATGCAGTAGCCAGCTTATCCAAGGCTGTCTGCATTGTCTCAAGACATTGGTGGAAGTCGTTCCTCTATGTGATTAGATCATCACTGTACTTCTTATGGGAGGAATCCACCAGTGTCTGAATGCTTTGCAAATTAGGATCAATTTTCTCTTCAAGAGTCTTCTGAAGTGATTGGATTCTGAGCTCGGATGCTTGACTCAGTGAAGAAATAGATTCAGTATATGTTGAGTGAGTTGCCTTATAATCTTCCAATAGTTGCTTCTGGGCAGCTTCCAGCGATGCTTGTTGCTTCTCGAACTCTGCTCTCTGAGTGGATAAAGCATTTGTGAGTGTAGATGAGAAGTCAGGAGCTGCTGAGTTTTGGATAGAAATCCTCAGCTCCGTCATCTCCTCACTCTGAGTAAGAGTAGACTTCTTCCATGTCTTATGGACAGCCTTGGCCAAAAGTTGATTCTAAGCTCCTTGACTTTTTAAGGCCTTGGCGACTATCTTGGACCGTCGGCTCTTCGGGCTGGGTGCAACCTCGAAAGCAGACCCCAGCAAAAGTTGTACTAGGTCCGTAACCTGAGAGGTTCCAGCCACTGACTTTACTGGAGGGAGGATGGTGAGAGGTAGTTCAGCAGTTGAGGGTTGGGCACCCTCATCCAGTTGAGTTCCCTTAATAGGCTTCTCAGGGCCTGTATCACTGGGCGGGTCCTGATCGTCAGGATCAGACCCATCAGAAGGCGCGGCTGCTGTAGGATTGCGGTCGTTCAGGATAGCCAGCATAGCCGCCCTTAAATCTTCCAAAGAACTAATATTTGCAGGCTCAGAATAGCCTATCTGTTCGCGGAGTATTAGCTCCTCTTCATGCAGTTGTTCGCAAGTATTGTGTAGAATAAGCTTGTGCAGAGTAGACCATTCCTAGAACCTGATTAGCATGTGAAGCCTGGCCTGCCTCGCTGGAGCGACCGAGTCAGAGTGACTTGATATCTCAAGTATGGCCTCTGAGACTTCTCGGTAGGCTCTATCCTGAAGAGCTTCTACCTCTATTCCGATAGTCTCAGCTTCTGAGCCTGTCTTCGAGTCATCTAATTCAATTGGAGACGTAGCCTTCTCAGCAGAAGGGATGTTGCTGAGGGGTGGAACGTCCAGTGGGGTCTGAGAGATAGGAGTAGATGGTTCAGCTTCGGACCCCTGTTCCACTGTCACTTCCCTGTCAATGGATATTGCCTTCTCCACTGAGACTATTTTCTCAGAAGAGTCTGATTCATCTCGCAGTCGGAAGGGAGGAGTAATAACTTGTTCAGAAATCGTCTTCTGCTTCTTAGACGGAGTCTTCTGAGCAGCTTTCGGTGGTGTTCTCTTCTTAGTCTCAGTGGACTTCTTCGACCCTTTCTTAGGCTCAGCAGGCCCGACCCCAATCTGCTGTAGGGCTGCTGCCTTGCTGTGAAATCTGATCTTCTTTGGGTTAAAGTACCCCTTATCTGCGTAAGTGATGTGATCAGCACCACAAAAGTCCTCGATCATTACTGTCAGCTTCATCCCTTAGAGAAGCTTTCCCTTGATAGTTAGGTTGTTCGTGATCTTATCGAACTTGGCAGCCTGAGTCTGAAATTCTTTCAGGAAGAATTCCGTCCAATTGACCTGAGCTCTATCGTAGATTGCCATCATCATCTGGAGCTTCGGTCTGGACACTTGGTCAAAAGAGCCAGCCTGGCTAGTCAGAAACTGAGTGACTATGTATGCCAGTGCTCTGTATTGCGGCAGCATGGAGTTTTTTGGGAATGCAGCCCTGAACGACGTCGACTCGCCACAGAAAATCTCTAAGTATTCATCGATCAGGTCATCCTTATATCCAGCGACACTGATCCCTGTGATTGGCAACTGAAAGCTCCTCTGGAGAGCTTACTTTATTGACATTTGTTTAATCTCAGAGTCAGCACGGGCGGGGTCTATGACATGGTGAATGATGAAGCGCCCATAATATCTCCGTCTACTGCGTCGGAGTTCAAGAAACCCTCGAGGCCTAACACCCTCAGCGCCTCGAACACATCTGTCATGATATCGAGTTCGCAGGTGTCGAACTCCATGATCGGTTCGCACCAAACTCGGTCTTTCTCAAAGATTTCTATATTGTTGGTCGGGGTAGTAACAACAACATTCCTCGCTGCCATGTCTATAATCTGCAAAACTAAATATCAGTATCGAAAAATATTACAAGTAAACATGGGATACTGAATAAGCATGTAATTTTACCGTAATAATTTCTGAGAAATTTCGAAAGCAGTTTGCAAATAATGGATTGAGTTCTCAGAAAATTTAGGGTTTAGTTGCAGAGAGTGAAAAAAGGCGGTTTTTCAGACATTAAACGTAATATATATGATCAAGAAGATGAACAGTTTAATATCGACGGTTCAGTTTAAATCTGCTTTATGAGTTGGACGGTCAGGATTCAATGTTATAAAATAAGTAATGATCAAACTAGCCGCCTAAGTCAACTTACAGTTGTAAATAGCCAAAGAAGTAACTTGATAAGACAAGCATTTAATGCGCGGCAGAGTTCAGCAATCTTAGCATAGAATGTCGTGTATTTATTGAAAATTGTTATATTAAATGACATTCTCTTAAGGCATTGAATACAATGCTGAATCAGAATCATTAATGCATTAAATATAATGTTGGCTATTGAGAAGAGATTATAATGTTGGCTATTGAGAAGAGATACGCAAACCTGTCAGCTGAACATCGTAGTCAGCTGATACCTCGTGTAGATGGTTGTCGAATCTCCATGTACTGAATAAGTCCAGTACTGAGAGTGAACATTCCCCCTTGCTGAATGCTCCTCTCCTGAATCCTCTTACTGACTGGAGTCAGTAGGGTCCAGCAGACCTAGCTCTACTGAAAGTTCTCTGAATCTTGCTTCAGCTAGAGGCTTGGTCAGAATATTGGCCCTTTGATGGTCAGTATGGATCTTCTCCATTCTGATATCCTTCTTTTCGACATGGTCACGAATGAAGTGGTGTCGGATGTCCACGTGCTTGCATCTAGTATGAATTACAGGATTCTGAATGATTGCAATTGCACTGGAGTTGTCACAGAAGATCGGCACTTCATTCTGAATGACGTCATAGTCGCGTAGCTGCTGTCTCAGCTAAAGGATTTGGGCGAAGCAACTTCCGGCAGCCATGTATTCAGCTTCAATAGTTGACGTCGCTACTGAATGTTGTTTCTTTGAAAACCATGAGATCAGCTTACTGCCAAGGAATTGACAAGTTCCCGAAGTTGATTTTCGATCAATCCTACATCCTGCATAGTCAGCATCAGAATAACCAGTTAGTTCAATATTATCATCTGCTGGATACCATAAACCCATGTCAGGTGTTCCTCTGAGATAGCGGAGAATCTTCTTTGCTGAGTCCATATGGCTCTGCTTAGGATTCGCCTGAAATCGAGCGCATACACCTACAGCATAAGTTATGTCAGGTCTAGTAGCAGTTAGATATAATAAGGAACCAATTATAGCGGGAAATTCAGTATGGTCTATTGATACTCCCTCTTTATCAAGATAGATTTTCATATTCGTGTTCATCGGGATCTTGATTGGTTTGCCGGATGTGTGTTGGTCCCGTGAGTGAGTTCAGGTGTAGAGGGGGGGGGGTGAATACACCTGAATCCAAATTTCTCAACTTTTGAACACGAACGAGTCCTATTCGGGGAAGGTGCCGATCTTGAAATAGTTCGAAGATGCACTGCATAACCGTTTCCGAATCGTGTTAAAGGCTAAAAGAGTACTGACTCAGCTGAGATCTGCTAACTGACTAGGTCAGAATTCAGTATCGATCAGTGAGAGTTCAGTGTGCGGAATTGTGTAGGCCCAAATCAGTTTTAATGAGGAAAACGTTTTATGCAAGTCTCAGTTCAGTAGATAAGAAGTTCGGAATCTCGAGACGGTTAAATCGATTTTAAATATGATGTTCGGTATGCACAGTAAAACCAATGAAACAAGAAGTAAACGACACGAGATATTTTTAAAGTGGTTCGGATATCAACAATCCTACGTCCATTGTCCCGATAGATCGGGAGGCTATTTATTATACCGAGTTAGTCTCGGTCGGCTTGTACACCTGGACAAAGCCGTGGCTTGGGGATTATACTCGAGCAAGTCCCGGTTACAATTCTATCAAACTTTAAGTGTTTGACAAACTTCTCCAACAATGAAGGAGTCCTTATACAATAAGGATTGGGTTCAAATGTGAACTCCTTCGTCTAAGCTATGGATATAACAAGTGAGCTTAGGGTTAGAGGGATAAGGAACGAGAATGTAGCTATCTAGAGCGACGAACAGTGAGGGTTTAGCTATAGGTTCGTGTCGGTCGCTTGGATACTAGAAGCTTATGTCGGTTCAGCTTGGTTCCTTTTGAGCTGGATGTAGTCTTTCGCCGGAGATAACTCGGTTGATTCTTGCGGAAGACTTAGTCGTTAATTTCGCTCGTTTGAATGCTCTGTGCGTTGTTGGTCGTTTTTCAAATCTTGAATGATCCCTCTATTTATAGAGTGGAGAGAAGAATAGATCCGTTGGAGACGATCTTCTTCTTTTTCCCTCTTTTGTGGTAGCAAACGGCTCTTTTGTGTAGTAGGTACAGTGTCCTTTCCCTCCTTTTACGGAAATATGTTGACTGTAGCTTTAGTAGGTGAGATGACACGTGTATGCTTGTCATTTGTCGAGGTAGATGTGGTGGTTGAGACAGAACAAACTTCGAGGCAACTGAAGTTGACTTCTCTCTTCCTCGTACTTGAAAACACTGATAGCTTATCAAAAGATTCAGACAGTTCAAAAGACTGTCAGCCGATGCTGATTCTGATTTTGTATTCAGTAGATAGACAGCTGAGAAGGGTCTACTGAAAATCAGCTCTGAGTCCAGTGAACTACTCCTGCTGAGTTCAGTTCAACTGACTCTCTCGATATCTTGCTCCCGCTGAGTCCAAGTATTCACCGAGTCTTCTACACCGGTGCCGAGGGCGATGAGCTACCGAGCGCCTTGACCAGGAGCAGAGTGTCTACCGAGTCTGAAACCTCAGAGACAAATACGAATACAAAGGAAAGGTTCACCAATCAGATAGGGTTTTGGGATCTTCAAATCTTCTCAACAGTTAGAGCACGAGGCTACTGAGCGTGATTCAGTATAGAAGATAGAATCATTTCCCACAAGTATGATCATGCTGAGGATTGAATCATCACCCAACAATTTCCCCCTATTTGATGATGCCAAAACCTATCATCTATGCTAACACTAAACAGATAGAAACAAAAACTCCTTACAAATATTACAAGTAGGATCGGTGGAGATGTTCCATCGGTTCTAGACTATAAAGCAAACAGGGTAAACGAACAATTTCCCCATTGCAAAAAAAAAGCAGGCTAGCGAGAATCTATCAAAGCAATCAGCTGACATGTAATAAAGAGAGTGTGAGCCAGCAATCACTTCAGTGATTCTGAGTGTTAAAGCATAAAACAAACACGGCTGTATAAACAACAAGTAGTTGTCAGAGCCAAAAGCAGATTGTATAAATAAAAGAGAAATTCAATACAGATACAATCTTGCTATGCTAAGAGAATGAGCTAAAGATCTAAGGGGGAGGGCCACTGAACTTCTTGATTCTGTCCATGAACTCTTGAGTCTGATCTTCAGGGAGCGGCACTCCATACATCCTGTATGTGATCTTCCTTAGCTTCAGAAATTCTGCAAAATCAGCAGGCTCATCTTCAGCAAGTTCTTTCTTCGCTGCGGCATGCTTCACTTCAGCTTCAATCGTACCAAAATGTACTGAGTCATCCTGTCTTCTCAGTGGAGGTATGATTCTGGGTCCCGGAACACTGACTTCTATACCTTCAGATATGGCTTTGTCGAGGCATGGGTAGAGTTCAGGTTCAGTAGCGAACATCCATTCCATGTAAGCTTCAATCCTTGTCCTGTTGGACCATAACCTCCAAAAATAGTTCCTCTTGATGAACTCAATTTTCGCATTTTCCCATCTTTGATGAACTGAGCTGGTATCCATTCATCTGTTCTTGGCCATCTTTGAAATTTCGAGTCGGTGGCTTCCCGAATTTCCTGTATCGTATGGAATATCGGCTTTAGAAGGCACTCTCGGCTGGCCTCCTCTTCGGTCCTTTTCATCGAGCTTCAAGGTCCGCCTTCCAAATTCTATCTCTGGCGGCTGAATGTCTTGCCTCCTCGCCTGCGTATAGATATCTCGTTCATCGAGATCAAATATGACTTCGTTTTCATCTCCTTGTGTATCGGTGGCTTGCTTGAGGGGCTTCTTCTGATTCAGCAGGGGTACTAGATCTAGATTTGGACGTACCCTGCCTTTCAAGTACTCTTCTGCTCGCTTTGCTCCTTTTCCTTTTCTCTGTCCTCTTCATCTCGTTATGATGAGCTTTCTCGGAGGCGATCCTAGCGTTTTCTTTCCTCCTCTGGATGGGGCTTTAGTCTTTCCTTTAGCAGGCTTAGACTTTGGCTTGTTAGCTGCTTCGGCCTCTGCAATTTCTCTGGCCAACCTCTCATCCGCAGCTATTTGGGCTTCCTCCTCGGCGAGATATGTACCTTAATCGCTTTCTTTGGAGGGGTTGGAATTTTAAGCTTTTGTTTGCCCTTGCCTTCTTGAGCGGTGGTGGAAGAGGAGCCTCTTCTTCTTCTGAGTCCTCCACTGCCTATTCAGCGTACTCAGCAACCTCCTTAATAATGTCTTTGGAAGTCTGGGTTGCCTGAGTAGTCTGCTGGGGTCCTGAGCCACTTGGGCCGGTTTCAGCTGTGCTCGCAGCCGAAACACCCTGGGCCTTACCCGGAGTCTGAGTCTGAGTTTTCGGAGACTGAGTTTTGCTAAGGTCAGCAATAGATTTCTTCTTCTCAGTCCCCTTCTTTTCTTCAGTAGCTGTCCCCTTCAGTAGTCTAGAAGGTTTAGTGGGAGTCAGCTTCTCAGTACTCTTTTTCTTTCCTTCACATCCTTCACTTTCTTTCTCAGTACCCTTCTTCTTTCCTTCCCCCTTTTTGGCATCATCAAGTACAGCCGGGGTTGGGATGAGTACCTTCTTTTCTAGCTTCTGATAAACAGTGGACAAGACGTCCAGTCTGTTGTGCACTTTCTCCAAAGCTAGATGCAGCTCGTTCCTTTCAGATATGAGTGCGTCGTTGTATGCTGTATGAGAGAGAACGGCTTCTGACTTCAGTTCAGCTAGTTTCTCACCGATCTTATCCTCCACGACCAGTTGAATGAGGTCTAGTCTGTTCTCCGTGGCCTGGGCTTGCTCGGTGAATGACTCAGTATGAGCGGACAAGGCGTTCTGAAATTGTTCAAGGAGCTTGGCTCGTCCCTCCCGAATTGTCCTTAGCCGAGTCAGCGAAACCTTCGTTGCTTGGGCCAATGCTTCGAGATATGAGAGCGGAGACATCGGGGGCAACGATGTAGAGATGCTTGGATTTCGGCCCCGAAGCTCGAGTTGGTGGCCAATGCGGACTTCTTCCACACCTTGGTGGCCGCCTTCGCCAATTCCCGATTTTTAACTCCTTGTGCAGTTAGAGCTTTGGCAATTGAACGGGATCTCTTGGCAGATGGGCTGGGCGCTGCCTCGTATGTCGACTTGAGCAGGAGCTGAGCAGGCTCTGCTGAGGACGAGACACCAGCCGAAGGCTTCTCAGGCCCAAGGATACTGAGTGGTGCTGCTTCTTCAGTATGGGTATCCTTGTCCTTTGGATGTCCCTCATCAGGCTTTCCAGGGCCTGAATCACTGGGTGGGTCCTGACCGTCGTGGTCAGACCCATCTGAGGGCGGCAAGCCAGCTGCTTGGCGTCGATCAGCAAGGCTGCCCTTAGATTCTCCATCGTATTGAGGTTCTCAGGCTCTGAATAGCCTATCTCCTCACGCAATCTTAGTTCTTCCAAGTGTAGCTGCTGACAGGAATAGTGTAGAACAAGGTGTTGAAGCTGAGGCCACTCCTGAAAGCGTAGGATCATATGGAGCCTTGCTAACTTGGCTAGGACGAGCAAATCTGAATGGTCAGCAAGCTCTGGAATGAACTGGATGATCTCTCGGGAAGCTCTAGAGACAATAACTGCTGCTTCCATCCCGAGAGTCTCTTCTGCAGACGCAGAATCTGACTCGATATCAAGGAAGTCAGTCTCAGAGTCAGCAGGTGGGCGACTGCTGAGCGGAGGCACAGAGAGAGGGCTATCCAGACGTTGGACTTCTTCACTTTTGGCTTCAGTAGCCTCTCCCTGTTCCTCTTGAACTTGTTCCTCAGTGGAGACGGCTTTCTCCACTGACTTGGTCTTCTCAGATGAGGAAGACTCATCTACCAACTGTAATGGCTGAATAGGAGTTGGTTCAGTAGCCACTTCAGTAGTAGTCTCTGGTTCAGCAGGTGTATCCGGTATGGCCTTCCTCAGCCTCTTGGCTGGTGCCTTAGGTGATTTTGCCGGAGGTGTCCTTTTCTTAGGAGTCGCCTGCTGAGGCTTAGATGGCTGAGCTTCTGCGGCCGGTCCTGAACCAATCTGTTGTAGGGCCGCGGACTTGTTGTGAAAGCGGATTTTCTTCACATTAAAATATTCCTTGCCGTCATATGTGATCTGCTCAGCCTCGCAGAAATCCTCGATCATGACTGACAATTTAAGTCCGTAGAGAAGCTTTCCTTTTGCGGTCAGTGTTCGCGTAGCTTTATCGAACTTGGATGCCTGAGCCATATATTCGCGAACAAAGAAGTCGGTCCAATTAACTTTCACGCGGTCATAAATCGCCATCATCATATGGATCTTGGGTCGGGAGACCTGATCGAAAGAGCCAGCCTGGCTCGTCAACAGCTGAGTGACGATGTACGCCAGTGCTCTGAACTGCGGTAGCATGGCATTCTTCGGAAATGCTGCTCTGAAGGTTGTGGGCTTGCCACAGAAAACGGAGAGGTATGTGTCGACAGCGTCGTCATTGTACCCCAAGGTGCTGACACCTTCAGACGGGAGGTTGAAGCTCTTCTTCAGCGCTTGTTTAATAGACATCTGCTTCAGTATCTTCGATGCGTCGTCAATGGTGTTAACAGCGAACCTCGCCAGAATGTCTCCTCCAACTGAGTCGGAGTTCAGATACAGTTCCGCCACTTGTCGAGGAAGGAAGAAGGTCGGCTTCCTCGATAGAAACTCCTCAAGTCCAGATTTCCTCAGATATGTGAAGATCTCGTCCATGTACTCGAGCTCGCACGCGTCGAACTCCATGACTGGTTCGCACCAGATGCGGCCCTTGCTGACGATTTCCTCTATCTTGTCGGGAGAACTGACAGATAGACCAGCCATAGTACCTGTTACAAGAAATGAATCAGTACCGTTTCTTGGATAGAGCAGTGCTTTACAATGCGATACTGAAAAATACATTAACAGATATAAGCATACCAATAGATAAAATTCGAGATAAGATTGAGAATGAAGTTGCAAGTAAGGATTGTGTATGCAGATCTCGGATTTTTCGGAATTTGAAAGTTATGAAGTATGCTAATGGCGGTTTCAAAGATATGATCGAATATATATATCAACTATGAAGATGAACGGTTTTCGATCGAAGGCTGAATTTAAACTTGCTTTATGATATGGACGGTTAAGATTAGAAGTTAAAAATAGGCAATGATCACAAAAGGCGCCTAAGTCAAAGCCAGTTGTAAAATAGCCTAAGTAGTAACTGTGAAAAGACATGCATTAAATCCGTGCAGAGTTCAGCAAACTTATGTATGGAATGTCGTGCATTAAATGTGAGTCGTTAATAATAAAGACAAACCAAAAGATATTAATGTCATGCTGAATCTTTGTCATAAATGCAAAGTACTGTTGTATTAAATTACTACTGAGTAGAGATACGCAAACCTGTCAGCTGAACATAGTAGTCAGCTGATACCTCGTGTAGATGGTTTCGTCTCTACGCTCGAATGTATCGATGCGAGAGTGAACATTCCCCCTTACTGAAATGTCTCTCTCCTGAAACCTCTTACTGACTGGGGTCAGTAGGGTCCAACAGACCTAGCTCTACTGAAAGTTCTCTGAATCTGGATTCAGCTAGAGGCTTGGTCAGTATATCAGCCCGTTGCTTGTCAGTATGGATCTTCTCCATCCTGATATCCTTTTTCTCGACATGGTCACGAATGAAGTGATGTCTGATGTCCACGTGCTTGCATCTCGTGTGAAGTACAGGGTTCTGAGTGATTGCAATAGCACCTGTATCTTGTCTCGGAAAATCGGCATTTCATTACGAATGACGTCATAGTCTCTCGACCGCTTGTCTCGCCCAAAGGATCTGGGCGCAACAACTTCCAGCAGCCATGTATTCAGCTTCAGTAGTCGACGTGGCCAATGAGTGTTGTTTCTTTGAAAACCATGAGATCAGCTCTGAGTCCAGTGAACTACTCCTGCTGAGTTCAGTTCAACTGACTCTCTCAGTATACTGCTCCTGCTGAGTCCAGTATTCACTGAGTTTCTACACTGGTGCTGAGGCTGATGAGCTACTGAGCGCCTTGACCAGAGCAGAGTGTCTACTGAGTCTGAAACCTCAGAGACAAATACAAATACAAAGGAATGGTTCACCAATCAGATAGGGTTTTGGGATCTTCAAATCTTCTCAACAGTCAGAGCACGAGGCTACTGAGCATGATTCAGTATAGAAGATAGAATCATTTCCCACAAGTATGATCATGCTGAGGATTGAATCATCACCCAACAATGTGCAACCGAATTTCTTGATGAGGTCTCGAGTGTATTTGCCTTGATTGATGGATGTCCCCTTCTCTGATTGTTTGACCTGAAATCCGAGGAAATAATTCATCTCTCCCATCATTGACATCTCGAATTTATCCTTCATCATCTTCTCAAATTGTTGACATATAGTGACATTCTTAGATCCGAATATAATGTCATCTACGTAGATCTGCACAAGTAATATGTCGTCGTCCGGTCCGAATCTTTGAATAATGTGCGGTCATCGTGCCCTTTTGAAAACCTTTCTGAAAAAGAAACTCAGACAGGGTATCGTATCAAGCCCTGGGTGCTTGTTTTAACCCGTACAGAGCCTTTCTGGGTCTATAAACTTGATGTCCCTGCTGAAAGCTGGGAGGCTGTTCTACATAGACTTCTTCTTTCAACACGCCGTTTAGGAACGCGGACTTCACATCCATTTGATAAACTCTGAAGCGTTGATGTATTGCGTAGGCTAGGAATAGTCTGATTGCCTCCAATCTTGCAACTGGAGCAAAAGTTTCGTCGAAATCTATCCCTTCGGCTTGACAGTAGCCTTTTGCCACGAGTCTTGCTATGTTCCTTACTATGACGTTGTTTTCATCTCGCTTGTTCTTGAAGACCCATTTAGTTCCGATCACATGTTGATGTCGGGGTCTATCAACAAGCTCCCATACTTCGTTTCTCACAAACTGATTCAGCTCCTCCTGCATGACGATGATCCAATCAGCATCCTTAAGTGCGTCCTCAACTGACTGAGGTTCTTCAGTAGACAAGAAGCAGGAATATAGTGCGCTTTCTCTCTGACAGAATCTGGATCTTGTCTTTACACCAGCTGAAGGATCTCCAATAATCAAATCAGAAGTGTGAGCGTCCAGCTACGATCGACGATGTTTTAACTGTTCATCTAGAATTTGTTCAACGCAGATAGTAGGTGAGTTAGGCATTTCAGTTGTACTATTCTGAGATTGAAGTAATTCAGTTACTAGAGTCGGGTCTACTGCGTCACCAGGTTCAGGGGCATTCAGCTCAGGAACTTCATTTGTTCCCCCTGAATTATTATTCTCAGTAGAGGTCTCAGTTATGATAAGGAATAGAACAGCAACCTCTGCTCTACCACTACTCCTCGTCGATCAAGGATTTTGATTCTCGTGCTCATGATAAACTCGTTAGCGGGAAGAACAACGACTAGCAACACTTGGGTTTCTTCATCGACCTAAGTTACCTGGGATTGACTCTGTTCAGTAGATTCAATCTGTTCACCTACGTCTGCTGCTGGCTAAGATTCAGTAGTTTTATCTTCAATTTTCTCTTCTGAATCATCATCCCAACACAGTTAGATATTTTCAACATTGTCTTTCAAGCTCAGATCCTGTAGCTGCTTACTGATGTCCTCGGATTCTGATTTTGAGTTTCTGCTCCTGTCTTCAGTAGCAAACTCATTAAAAACAACATGAGGGCTTTCTTCCACGCAAAGGGTCCGGTACTTAAAAACTCTGAAGGCTTTGTTAACCCGAGAGTATCCTAAGAAGACTCTCTGGTCTGAATTGCTATCAAAAGTCTTTAACTGATCCTTTCCATTATTATGGATAAAGCACGAGCACCCAAAAATATGGAAATAGGATAAGAAAGGCTTCCTGCCGTTCCATAATTCATATGGTGTCTTCTGATGCTGCTTTGTCAGTAGAGATCTGTTCTGAGTGTAACATGCAGTGTCCGTTGCTTCTGCCAAGAATTTAGATGAGAGTCCTGAGTCTGCAAACAGGGTTCTTGCTGCTTCTTTGAGTGTTCTGTTTTTCCTCTCAGCAATTCCGTTTTGTTGAGGCGTTTGTGCAACAAACGTCTCATGCTCTATGCCTTCAGCTTTGCAGAACTCTTCCACCATCGAATTCAGGAACTCAGTTCCTCTGTCTGAACGTATCTTTCTGATTTCGGTGTTCTTCTCGACACTGAGCCTTTTCAGAAGCGCAGGCAACTCTGTTTTGACGTCAGAGTTGTTGGCAATAAATATAACCCATGTGTAGCGCGAGTATTCATCAATGACCACTAAAGCATACTTCTTACCTCTGATCGTCACCGGAGAAACTGGACTGAACAAATCCATATTTAGCAGCTAAAGGATTCCATCAGTGGAAGGCGATGGAACAGGCGGATTTTGCTTCCTTCAGACATGCTTCACACTGAGTGTATTTGCTGAATACTTCAGTCGGCAGTCCTCTTACTAAAGCATTTCTAGCTAGCTTGTTGAGCGTCTTAAATTTGAGATGGCTGAGTCTTTTGTGCCAGAGCCACCCCGTTCTATTTTCGTTCTTCGCCAGCAAGCATACTTCAGGTTCAGCTGAGTTCCAGTCAGCTACATATATATTCTTTTCGCGCAAACCTGATAACACTGTTTTCCCTGTAGATTTATCAATGACATCACAGAAACCAGCGTCAAAAATCACTCTATTCGAGTTATCACAAAATTGACTAACAGAGAGAAGATTATGTTTAAGTCCTTCAACATATGATACTTTCCAATGTTGAGTGTTCCATAGCCTCTGGTATAGCCTTTTGCATTGTCTCCAAACTCGATTCTGGGTCCTTTTTCAGTAGTATAATTCTTCAGTAGGTCCTTCTGGTATGTCATATGTCTTGAGCATCCGCTGTCCACATACCAAGGATCCTTGTGCACCTGCAAAACAGAATTATATTTAGGTAACCTTTATTTTTAATTTTGGGTCCTTAGATGTTAGTTTTGACCCTGGTGGTCTCAGACAGTTTCTTCCCACTTTGATCAACATACTTGACCACTGGACTGGTCGATGCTGACTTCTGAGGCTTTACTGGTTCAGGAGTAATGATCTTCTGAGTTGGTGGACTGCTGACCTTAGCCTTCTGAACGGCTTTCTTCTTCTTCTTCTTCTTCTTCTTCTGACTTTTGGATCCTCTCCTGACTACAGGATCATAATAATATAACCCATACTGAGCTGGATGTGTCAGCTGCGGAGGTCCATACTGATCAGCCTACTTAACTCTGCTGGTTCCCCCTTGACTGAGCTGGGGTGATTTTGAGCTAATCTTCTTGTCAGAATGCTGATACCTAGGATGAGGTGCCTTCATCTTCTGTTTGTTCTTTGCTAAGGGGTTCAGGATCTCAGCATTGATAGTCTCCCCTTGAACAAACCTATCAGTTAGCCGATTTTTTGAGCGTACGGGAGCAGATGAGGAGGCTCCATGGTTGAACCCGAGTCCCTCCTTACAATGTTTTGGCTTGTTGTTGGCTAGCATCTCCTCAAGCTTTTTCTCAGCACCCATGTATCGCTCTGTCATCAGATTCCTACAAACATCATCACTCTTCTTAAGCATTTCATGCTCGGTCTGAAATTCTGAGAACTTTTGCTTCAGTAAACTCAGTTCAGTATCTTTCTGAGTTAAGTCATTGGTCGCATGCGAGATCTGACCTTCTTGATGCTGAGACTTGGCCATCATAGGGTTAATCTCCTCCTTGAGTCTCAACACAAGTCCTTCTGACTCAGTAGCAACCTGACTCTCCTGAGAAAGTCTCTGATTTTCCACTTTCAGGGTATCTAATTCCTGAAAAGTCTTACTGAGCTGCAGGCTCATCTGAATCTGCTCATCTAATAATTCTTCGTATGCAATCGAGATGTCCAGATTCTCTTCTGCACCTGAAATGGTGTCGTGTGTGCAGTGTGAAGAGGAGTTAAATGGAGCGTGAGAGTTTACCTCATCCTCTTCTCCTGCCATAAGACACTTTTCAGCATCTTCTTCAAGCTCTACGGCCATGAACGCCGCTTCATCGTCTGATGAATCCATGAAGGAGTCGACTTCATCTGAGTCGTCTGAGAGTTCACCGGCAATATATGCTTGACGCTTCTTGATGAACTTCTCCCTTCGATCTTTTCGTGCTGCTCTCTCAGATGTACTGAGCTCAAGACAGTCGTATTGGTAATGTCCTAACTTCTTGCAGTTGTAGCAGGAGATGATTTTGCTATCTTTGCTCTCACTGTCTTTCGATTGAGCTGAATCCTCCTGTTTCCTGCAATCAGAAGTGTGCGGTTCATGAGTGCGCTTGGGTGTATACTCAGACTTACTCTTTGAGTCTCTGACGACTCTAGAGAGCTTTATGCGCCTCTCCTTCTCCATCTGATACTTTACGGCAAGCAGTACATATTTCTTAGCTAGGTTTCCTTCTTGTAGATCACTGATTGAAGGCTCAGCCTTGATAGATGCGGGAGCTGCTGTACTGACTGATGCTTTGAAAGCATGGTCGATCTGGGTGTCAGCTTCAGCTCGCTGCTTCCTTTGGGTTAGGCCGAACTCGAACTCCTCAGCTTTTAATTCTGAAAATTTGTGATCAGGAGAAATAATATCAAGGTCAGAATGTCTAAGCAATGTAGCAAATGGAGTCTAATGTCCGTCCGGCAGTGCTCTCAAGATTTTGAGATTCATTTATCGGTTGGAGAACGTCTTTCCCAGCTCGTTGATAGTGTTCATCAGATCCGTAAATCTGACATTGAGATCTTCAATAGTGTCGCCAGGCATGAGAGACAGTCTCTCCAGCTTCTGAAGTTCCAACGCAAGTTTGTTCGCCTTGATCTTCTGAGTCCCCCGACTCAGTAGCGCCAGAGCATCCCAGAGTTCCTTCGCGGACTTGCAGTCCTGAACTCTTCCGAGATAGGAATCACTCAGGGAGGTCAGTATGGCGTTTCTGGCAACCCGGTCTAGATTGTGAAGCTTCTTCTCTTCAGGAGTGAAAAGGCTTCTGTCTTTGGGGATCTTCTTCTTGGTCACCATGCCGCCTCCTTGTGCTGGATCCTGGACTTCGATGCTATCTATCATAGGAACGATAGGTCCGTCTTCCAAGACCTCTGTCATGCTGTCGTGGAGGGAAGTCAGATGAGCTTCCTTTCTGACTCGCCATATCCCATAGTTCTCTACTGAGAACATGGGTACCATCCTGATAACTGATATATCAAACATTGTAAATTATGATATGAATGAAGAATGATATGTAGTGAAAACGTTTTCAGGATTCGTTCAAGTAGGCCAATTTCAGAAAACAAGAATCTTAGAGAACTCCTGCTCTGATACCAATTGTTGGTCCCGAGATAAACGTTTAGGTGTAGAGGGGGGGGTGAATACACCTGAAAACTTTCTCAACTTAAAACGCGAACAGTCCTTTTCAGGAAAGTGTCTTGCAGAACAAGTTCAGTAGACCAAATAAGTTGTTCTGAATCGCGTGGCAGAGTGACTGACTATACTGAGGCCTGCTAGCTGACTGATGTCAGAATTCTGTACCATTCAGTAAAAGTTCAGTAGAGTGCGGAAATGTGTAGGCCCAATTCAGTTGAGTTAGAAAACGTTTTTATTGAAACTATTTCAGTATATTAGTGCAATCTTTTAAGCTTTGCTGAAACACAGTTGAATGATTTTGAAATACATTTTCAGTATGAACAGTAATCAATGCAACAGTAAAATAGAGCACACAGAACACAACGATTTTTAAAGTGGTTCGGATATCAAACAATCCTACGTCCATTGTCCCGAAAAGATCAGGAGGCTATTTTATTATGCTGAGTTAGTCTCGTCGGTTTGTGCATTGGACAAACACTGGTCTTGAAGATTATACTGAGCAAGTCTCAGTTTACAAGAATCAAACTAAAGCGTTTAACAAACTCTCCAACTATGAAGGAGTTCTTTACAATAAAGAACAGTTCAGGGATGAACTCCTTCGATCTAAGCTATAGATATGGTCAGCTGAGCTTAGGTTAGAGGGAAGGGAACAAGGAAGTGGCTTTTAGAGCGACGAACAGTGAGGAATAATCTTTGGGTTCGTGTTCAATCGCTTGGATACTAGAGGCTTTAAATCTAATTCAGCTTGGTTCCCTCTGAGCAAGAATGTCACCTTTCGCTTGAAGGTTTTCTCTGAAGATCTTGCGAAAAGCTTAAGTCGGTTGGTTTTTGCTCGTAATCGCTCGTGTATTCTTCATCTCTAGGTGTTCTTCGATTTGAATTCTTCCCTCTATTTATAAAGATGACTTATGAAAAGATCCGTTGGAAACGATGATCCATGTGTCACTCTCTTTTGGGTAGCTAACGGCTCTTTCAAAGAAATCTGGCAGAGTCTTTTCCCTCCATTTCTGGAAATATGTTGACTTGCAGCTTTAATCAGAAAGTAGACAGCTGGCTGCTCATCATTGGCTGAGGCTTAGAAAGTAGTTGAGACAAACAGACTTCAAGGCAGATCTGAAGCTGACTTCTCTGAACCTCGTATGACTCTACTGATTTAACAAGTAAGATCACTGACAGTCAAGGAGATTGTCTGGCCGTTGCTGAGTCTGACCTTCGTTCAGTAGTATACTCCTGCTGAGTCCAACTCTACTAAAGGTCAACTCTTAGTTCAGTGAACTGCTCCTGCTGAGTCTGGTTCCACTGACTCCTTTCAGTATGTTGCTCCTGCTGAGTCCAGCACTACTGAGTAAGAAAGCCTCTCAGTATGCTGCTCCTGCTGAGTCCAGCACTACTGAGTCTTCACTCCATGGTATTGAGGCTGATAGTCTACTGAAAAGTCAGCAGACAGAACTGAGCGCCTGAACCATGCTGAAGGAATGTCTACTGAGTCTGAAACTCTCATAGACACGGCAATACAATTACAACTCAATGGTTCACCAACCAAATTAGGGTTTGGGATCATTCAAATCTACTAACATAGTGCTATTGAGTCATCTCCCAACATACTAGAAATTATTAGAGTCACTAGTCTGAAATTGTTGCTTAAACTATGAGCATGTGAATTACGATGTGGTTTATTAAATCGAAATATGTTGTTATATTTTGGTTTAAAGGATATCTTAGCATCGATTTATTTTCAAATATTAATAAGTATGATCTCAAAAATATAATATTATTAGAAAGATAAGATTGTGTACTTGATCTTGTCATATATATTGTTGTATGGCTAAGGAATGTAGGAATTGATATGTTCAATTATTTGAAATTAGGACCATCTTAGATGATTTTGTAGGAATTGATCTATATGGATGTCATTAGCATAATTTATTTATTTGTTCATGTTTGCCGAGTGTAAATAGAGAAGAAAAATGGCTAAAATTGTGACGAGAGTTTTAATTAACTAATTTTAGTGTTTTAAATAACTTGTTAAGTGATTACGTGGAACCAAATAACTTGTTTGAAATTGTTAAGGCCAAGAGATCTATCTATGATGTGGAGTGCTCATTTATTTATTTTAGTGTGTATATTTTGAATAATATGTTAGTTTCTTTTTAAAATGGATTATAAGATAACTGTTTGTATTATAATTTACTGACATATGCTACAGTTTTAGAAATTTATGAAATATTAATATGTGTGAAATGCATACACGATATTCATGCATGGATTATAAAAAAAAAATCTCAACTTTCATGTTAGGAATGATTCAAGACATTTATCCTTACTATATCATATGCTCCATAATTATGAGTTAATATCAGACATGAAAAGGAATGATCGAAGTTGATCTGCGATCGGAATTGATCGGTATAAAGGTTTATGGTCGGAGTTAATCGAGATTGAAGTTGATTCGTTTAAATGTTAGTCGAAGTTGACTCGGTGATCTGTGTGACTACGTAATTCTTACATGTTCTAATTTTCCATAATATATTGGTATATTATATAGTTTGTGTTGGTCCCGAGATAAATGTTCAGGTGTAGGGGGGTGAATACACCTGAAAACTTTCTCAACTTAAAACGCCAACAGTCCCTTTCAGGAAGATGCAGTACTAAACAGGTTCAGTAGACCAGATAAGCTGTTATGAATCGCGTGGCAGAGTGACTGACTTCACTAAGGTCTGCTAGCTGACTTAGGTAAGAATTCCGTACCGTTCAGTAGAAGTTCAGTAGAGTGCGGAAATGTGTAGGCCCAATTCAGTTGAGTTAGAAAACGTTTTTAGGAAAACTGTTTCAGTATATTAGTGCAGTCTTTTAAGCTTAGCTGAAACACAATTGAATGATTTGAAAGATATTTTTAGTATGAATAGTAATCAATGCAACAGTAAAGAAAGCACACAGAACACAAGCGATTTTAAAGTGGTTCGGATCCAACAATCCTACGTCCATTGTCCCGAAAAGATCAGGAGGCTATTTTATTATACTGAGTTAGTCTTAGTCGGTTTGTACACTGGACAAACACTGGTCTTGAGATTTATACTGAGCAAGTCTCAGTTTACAAGGTATCAAACTGAAGTGTTTGACAAACTCTCCAACTATGAAGGAGTTCTTTACAATAAAGAACAGTTCAAGGATGAACTCCTTCGATCTAAGCTATAGATATGGTCTGCTGAGCTTAGGTTAGAGGGAAGGGAACGAGAAAGTGGCTTCTAGAGCGACGAACGGTAAAGTATAAACTTTGGGTTCGTATTCAGTCGCTTGGATACTAAAGGCTTATAGTCTGATTCAGCTCGGTTCCCCTTTGAGCAAGTATGTCGCCTTTCGCTTGGAATAGCTCTTTGAAGATCTTGCGGAAAGCTTTAAGTCGATTCTGAGTTATTCGTAAATGCTCGTGTGTTCTTCGTATGTGTCGTGAGCTTTGATTTGAAATCTTCCCTCTATTTATAGATGAGAGGCATGGAAAGATCCGTTGGAGACGATGATCCATGTGTCTCTCTCTTTTGGGTAGCTAACGGCTCTTTCAAAGTATGGTGGCGAGTCTTTTCCCTCCATTTCCGGAAAAGTGTTGACTTGCGGCCTTTAATCGAAAGTAGACATACCGATCGCTTGTCATTGGTCGAGGCTGAAGAAAGTAGGTGAGACAAACATACTTCAAGACAGATCCGAAGCCGACTTCTCTATACCTCGTATGACTCGGCTGATTTGACTTATAAGATCTCTAATAGTCAGGAGACTGTCTGCCCGTTGCTGAGTCTACTGAAAATCAACTCTGAGTTCAGTGAACTACTCCTACTGAGTTCAGTTCCACTAACTTCTTTCAGTATGCTGCTCCTGTTGAGTCCAGCACTACTGAATCTTCTTCTCATGGTACTGAGGCTGATAGTCTACTGAAGAATCAGCAGACAGAACTGAACGCATGAACCATGTAGAAAGGATGTCTACTGAGTCTGAAACTCTCAGAGACAGATACAAAACAAATACAACTGAATGGTTCATCAATCAAAGTAGGGTTTTGGGATCATTCAAATCTACTGAGCACTAGGCTACTGAATCATCTCCCAACAGTTTGGATTAGTGTATTCCTCACTGAGTAGTCGTACTCATCGTTATTATTATAATATTTTTTAGGAAAGGACACGGTCAATGCATAGAGGTGTTGGTGGTGATAGTCATATGGGGAAGGATTTATGAAACTCATTATAGCATTAAACTCTGAACTGTGCTTTTTATTTTCGAGAACTAGTAGTCGTAACTGTTTTTATTTTAAGTTTTCCGCTCCTTATGAAATTTCGTACTAAAAGCTTATTTTTATGAAAGTCTATTTTCGGAAATTAAATGTTGAGTTAAATTTATGCACGAGATGACGTCTTTTTATTAAGTTATGAAAATTGGGGCGTTACAGAATATATGTATTATATTTTGGGTACTTAATATGCGACATGAAATATGCGTACACTCGTGTACAGTAGCTTTTGTGTTTTTCATTTGATCTTCGTCCTATTTTCTATATATGTATTCTATCACATCGAGTATATATATGTTGTTTGTTGCACATCCAAAATGTATAAAAATAACGGTGGTAGGACGATTCAATATAATGACAAGCGTCTCAATTTGCTAGATCAACTCAAGAAGAGATTTTCTAACATCTTATTAAAGGATGAACCTCATTGTTAAAGATTATCATTATCTCAATGTAAAATTTCGTAGATTAAAAATGTATCTCAATAAGCGTGAAGTTGGACTCCGGAAACGATCTGAGAGTAATTCCGACCTACTTTTAGTGGTGCAGTTCTCAAACAAGGCATGCTGTGCGAATCCCATTCGTAACAATATAAAGCACAAAAAGCAACCTTTTCTACTGACTTTTCTAGAATTAACGCATGTCTCTCTCTAGAATTAAGTCAATGATAGTAGCAACATTTTTGTTGTATGGAAATTGTTAAAAAGAATTGCACACAATGATCTTTGTCTTGTAGTGATACAGAAACACTCAAACACGATACCCCTCGGTTATCCGCTTAACCTTCTCTCCTGATTATGCCCAAGTAGTATGACGTTCTTCACTTTGTATATATATTTACAGCTTTTACCCAAAGAAATTTACAGCAACATGCTGATAAACTTCAATAAACTCGCATACGAAAAATCAAGGTTGAGCTTGAAAATGTTTAGTTGGACTAGGGTGGCTACTCAACAAATTAAGCTTCAACTTCTCTTGTTCACAATGGAGCTTCTCTCTTGAACAACATTGGACAAACTAAGCTAATCATGAAAATGAAACTCAATGAGATTAGGAGTGATGAAAATGGTCTGAATTCCAATTCCACACTGACCCAAAATTGGACTAAAGAAACAATGATAAATCATCACATACAATTCTTCAGTGAATCTCCAGCTCCCTGAAAAAAGCAACAGGAGAGGGCAAAATCCGCAATGAAGATCCCGACAAGAGAGACGACGACAGCCGACGTCGTCGATTCACCAACGCCTTTGGCACCTCCCATAGTGGTAACACCCCATGCACAGCTCACAACTGATATTATAGCACCAAAGACCCCTGACTTGATCATTGCACTGATTATATCCCATCCCCTAAGAGCTCTCTGAGCAGAATCTAAGATTATGTTAATGCTAATGCCATAGACACTATCAGCTAGGAGGGCACTCGACGCTAACCCTACCGTAAAACACATAAGAGTTAGGAAAGGAAGAGCGATACAGGAAGCTAGCACTCTTGGAGTCACCAGATAATCAACAGGATTTGCACCAAGAACTCTCAGTGTGTCGGTTTGCTCGGAAACTTGCATTGTGCCCAACTCTGCAGCAAAGGCACTACCAATACGAGCAGCGACTACAATTGATGTGACCACAGGGCTGAGCTCTCTTGAGAAAGCAAGGGCTAAAACCCCACCGATGGATCTGTTCAGCCCTAATCTCGTAAACTCCCTCACAAACTGAATAGTGAAGGCCATGCCAACAAAAGCAGCTGTCAAGAGACACACACCCACTGATTTAGGTCCAACTCTCTCTAGCTGTTGAAGAGTGTTTTTTTCGTGTACTTTGCCCTGAATAGTTCTGATAATCACCTGCCCCGCCAAAATCAGAACGGATAATCCTCTCCATGAGTACCGAGGAGGCGACCATTTACTCAGAAATGTACTTAATTCATTACTTAACATAGGAACTTCACTTGTTTCTTCTTCAGACATAGAGACACTTGGGTGGCCATCATCTGTATTCAGAGCAAAATTATGCTTCCTTTCGTCAACCGAATATAAAAGCTTGTTGGTCTTAGTTCCTCCAGGAAAACAAACTTTCCTGGAAAGGTACCCAAACGGCAAGGATGTGGTTTCAGCAGGACTTCTGCAACTGATGCAGCTTCCTCTGCAGGATTTTTGAGATATGGGTTAAAAAATATGTTAAATGTACTGTCTGTGCAAAGACATACCTTTTTGAGACATTAATAATTGGGCGGATCCGATGAGCTGCTAGCATGTTAATTCTCTATATTGAGATGCACAAAGGGTTCCAGTCTTCTGTCTTTACTTTGAGAAGCGATACTAATCAAATACCCTGAAACATGAAATATTATTCACCAGCCATTTTTGAGCTGCTACTTGAACCAGCACTATAGAAGTACTCTGGCAGTAGCAAATAAAAGTTGATCTTATCCAGATCAATACCAATTCACTTTAACAAAGAGGGCACATCACTACTTGCATAAATTTTCATGAGTTACGAAATATAAAGTTTCTTAAAAGAGATTTTGATGCATTAAATCTAAAAGCGGGAGTGTTTTGAGGACAAACATAATTTAAAAATATATGGTCATAGCACAAACATAATTTTTCATAAAAGAGGTTTTCTTCGAGTACTTAATCATAGAAGTGGAAGTTTTAGAACCTAACTTAAGTCAGGCTATTTGTTCTTCTAAAGCAAAACTGCATAGAAATTCATAGTTCGTAAAAATAATAGATCAAATGTAGCAAACGATCTTCACAAAAAGCTTTTTCCCAGACAAATATTATATCGAATTCAAGCACTCTTATCACTAACATCATGGAGCTATTATAGATATAATTTAAACATGGCAATGTTTAAAAGGTGGAAAGTGGAAAGGATTGACTAGCCAATAAAATTCATATACAGAAGAGGTCCTCCGAATTTTGTTCTTCTCTTAATCTATGAACAATATATATATATATATATACCCAATATTGTTAACACATAACAAAAAGGAATTATTATAATAAAACTTTTCGTGCATATCTAATGATTAATTCTGCCAAGGAAAAGAAAATAAAATATGAACAGAGTTAATTTCCCAAATTCATAAGCTGCCGACCACTTAATCTAATAGGCAAGCATGTAAACTTGAGTCAGTCATTTTATCAAACATCCTGTATGCATTGAGATCTATCTGCTAAGGGAGAGAAGAGAGAGGCTTTAAACACGAGAATCAATTTCAGAAACTTTCATATTTGACTTATTCCTGATGACCCAAAATTTAGAATCTTCTCTTACCCAAATAATTGACAAGTCTTACATGCAACACACCAAACAAAAGAAGTCATACAAGGGAATCTTGCTGAGCATGTTAATCTTTTTATGCTGAAAAATGAAATCAAGATCACATAATTAAATCTGCATTCATATGCAAGAAACCCAGTTGGAATAACAAATTTTCAGCAACATCGAAGTTTCACAGATTCCATTTTTTAATCAAAACAAACACCTTCCCAAGCTACAGATTTAATTTCAGAACGAGCTTATTGAATATTTCAGTAAACTTATTACAGAGAAAGAGAAGAAATTGGAGAATCAGAGTTCAAGAATTACCCTGCTCAAGCCTTGAAGAACCTCAGCAAATCGCCGCATCTGTATCATAATGTATGCGTATTCACATATCCGTTTCTGTGCTTCTTAGTTTAAGAGGATTAGAGGAATCAACATGAAGTCGAGAATGCTCCAACTTAATCAGTATGATAAAGAATAGGCTTTTGAAGTATTTCGTTTATCACATCTTCATTCTTTCTTCAGATATATAAACTGCTAAGTAATCTATCGTATTGGTGATTCCATCAAAATGAACAAACTACAAAGTATATCTAGTTGCCTAGTAGGTGTGCCTGTAATACGATATGTGCAAGGTAAGGTAGTTATATTTTAACTAGTTTTAATCAGAATATGGAATAGATTGTCTTATAAATCGTATAATCCACCTGTAGTGCAAGAATTAGATATTTTATAAAGCTGGAAGAAGAAACTAACATTCATTCACAAAATTAGCAACTAATCTAGACATTCTCACAGCAGCTAGAATAAACAAGCGTAAACTCAAAATCTGAACTTTAAATTTCAAAATGATACAAAAAAACAACTCCTTATCAATAATTTGGAACAGAAACCACACATTTCCAAAATATAAATTCAACGCTGGTTCCGAAAATGTTAGATTTTGAAGCTAAGACATGAAGTTTAACCAAATAAGAGGAATGTTTCTTAAGTTCGAGAAAAAGAAATGAATGGAATCCCAAGAGCCATTGTAGTAGCAACTTAACGAAATATCTGATAAACTTAAAAATGCAAAGAACACGATAGACTTAAAAGAGAAGTATATACAAACACCCTATAATCCTAACTCCTAAGAACAGGTAAAAGATTTAAAGGAATGAGGAGAAAATCAGGAAGTCCATAGTGTAATATTTTCTTCAACTACCCAAAACATTGTACCAAATTGACAAAGATGAATGTTTTTAGGTAGTTTGCTTCAGGAAATTGGCAAACATAGAATCTGGATTCTTAAAAGAAATAACAAGAAACCATTACAACTCCAATATTTAGAGACCAGTGATCCAAAGAAAACATATTCACTTTCAAGATCCAAAAAGAAATTAACATATCAAAACAACCAAGAATTTACCATGTTTTGGATTCCACGAAATTCGAAGAATAACCAATTTACGGTAGATTTTGAAGATAGTAGGTTTCACTGCTCGGACAACCCTGTTGTTCTGTGGTGGCTAGTTTTGAGCTGTGGTGAGTGGTGACAGCAGGGACCTTTATGTATCATGTATGCGAGGATTAATTAATTTTTATTTTGTAAGCTAAGGTGCGAAATATGGATAGTGTAATTTTAGATAGAACTAATGATGTGGCATTTACATGTCAATTAATCAACCATACATCTTTCTAAGTCGACCCTCTAGAAAAACCAACCCTAGAATGTTGTTTTATTTTCTTTTATACTCAGCTAATGTTGAAAATAATGACAAAGAAGCAACAAGAGCACAAATTGTAGTTTTGTTGTCCTTTTTAAGTTCCCCATTATATTTGCAAGATATATTATAGAACTACTGAGCATCTTTCAGGCTGCAACAGCCAATAGTCATCATCAACATAAGCTGGAGGAAAGAACACTAGTACTGATTATATCTTAAATGATAACCTGCATTATTTAATCTAACTTTTACCGCCAGAGATGCAAAAGAATTAATGGTCCCAAAACATGTCCCAACAAGAATGCTTCATTTAATATAGCACATTATTCTTCAAACAATGAGCACCCAACAAGGAACACTATCGAAGAGTAAACCGAAGTTCCTCTCAATATAACTCGTAACCATATCCCTTCCCTACTCTCCTAACTAATACTATATTTTCAGAATTCCATGTACCCTAGCTACCACCATACGGTCATATTGTATTGTGGGACTCGACATTCTCAATAGACATTGAATAACAGGGAGGATAATGAGGTATGTGATTTTTGGAGAGTACTTATGTGTACATAATTCTACTCACTCCCATGTAAGTTGCACTTTTGGTCGTAGATTCTGAAATAGATTCCTCTTTGTATTTTAATTATTACTGATTGATACAACAAACTGATTTCAGATTCACTCTGAATAGAAGTAAACTCAAGTATGAAAGGAAACTGTTTGCTCTATACATACTTGAGGAGTTACTCAATGTAGCCTCATTTGCATCACTTTATATAAGGTACTAATCCAGTTTGCACAAGTCTTAAGTCTGGCCTTTTGAAGCTTAAATGACCAAATTTACACATAGCTCATGAACTTACTAATCAAATAAATCATCAACTCTTACTATACATTTTGATGAAGTGTACTACGAAACAATACTCTCATTCTAGCATGTAATTGCAAAATTCTTTGGTCGGAGGAAGTATGATTTAATTACCTTAATAGCATTCATAAAATCTTAGCTAATCAATAGCATTCACTAAAACATCGCCGATAAAAAATAATTTAAATTCATCCATTAAGAAAAGACAAGAATAGTTGTGAATTCGTCCAAACTATCTACAAGCAGCTAACTTGATAATTCCGACCAGCGAAGCTGGGTCGTTTGATTTGTTTATGCCGTTGGAAACACTGATATGAATCGGTGTGTACTTGAGTTCGCAAAACAACCGATCAAATAACACAATTAGCTGTAGGGCTGCGACCGGGACGGATCGGTAATCCCAATACCGAACTTTGGGATCTCGATCCCGAAAATAGCCGAAATACCATCCCAAAACCGATCCCATTTCGGGATTCGGTAAGTCGGGATTCGGGGAGGTATTTCGGGATTGGTATTCGGTAATACCACAAATCCCGCATGATTATTTCTTAAAAAAAGATTTAAAACTGCTCCTGTATTCGATTACCATCAGCTATGTTTTCTAAAACGTTTCCATCCATAAAGCAAGAAAGCAATCATACTACTAAAAAGAAACTACCATTTTCAAGAAACATATAGTTGGATTTGAGAAATCAGCAAAAACAGAAGCTTATTGGGCAAATCTCAGAAAGCACCACTTTCAAATTCAATTAAGTAGTTATACTAGAACAATCTAGAACTAGAACCCCACTAATTTCTCTAGATAATATATACACATACAAAATTAACTGAATTGATTACAATCAATATATAAAATTCAAGAATCATTTGGGCAGAGAGGAACTCACATACTCACATATTGTTGAGTGACGAGAGCAGAGGTAGAGGTCAGAGGTGACGAGCTGCTCAGCTGCGGCCGCCGACGGGCTGCAGGGGCGGAAGGGAGCCGTCCGACCGGTGACAGAGGGGGACGATTCGGCGACTCCGCTTAGACGAGAGACGGCGTGGCGGGAGGGAGCAGATTGTTGTTTGTGTTGTGTACAATCCAGTCCAGAGTCCACATCTAAATTGACTAATTCCAATATTCTAATTTCTAATTGCCCATTTAATTTTATCAGTATTTCGATTTATCCCAAATTCGATATTGGTAATCCTAAATCCCGATATACATGATAAAATTAATACCGCTATTAATACCATATCCCAAAAAATAGTATTTTAAGATCCCAATATTGAATTTATCGATACAGTATTCGAGATATTCCGAATAATCCCGTACATACACCCCTGATTAGCTGAGCAAAATAGTTGAAAATCAGAATACCTAAATTTCTGCTTTGATACAAATAGGTAGTTGGGGATAACGAACAGTAGGGGTTATCAAATGTATTTTCAGGAGGAGGTGATTTATGGTTCGAGAGTGAGAGGGAGTGAATTGGGAGTATCAATTTTTTATACGGTCAATACTTTTCTTTTTGTTACAAAATATGCATTATTTGGTTTAGTGGAAACAACATATTACTATTATCTGACTTAATATTATTTGTACTTAGATTGTGAAGGTACAAACACGTGATCAAATTGCTTGAAAAGTTCCTAAAAATAAACTGGTCATTGATTTGGAGTTCGACTAACGATAATACTTTGATTGTAAGGTTGTTAATTCGGTCTATTAAGCGTGTCAAAGTAAAAAAGAATTATTTTTCGTCCGATTTTTTATTTTCTTTCAGTTTAATCACAGAAAGAACACATACTGATAATATTCTAAAGTCTTATTTAATTTTAATTTTAGCACTATTCGAAGAGTAATATTCTTGTATTCATATTTTTTTTTCAATCGTAATATTACTACAATAAAGAGGTTTTATTACAACATACATATATAAACTTTAGATTTATGTAACATAGGATTTAGAATTAACAGACCTTGAGGGTCGATCTTACATTTCGTGTGCCATATGCGAAGGTAAAAAATTGGCTTATGTAATTACACAAAATAAAAACTAAAATTTTATTAAAGAATCAAAACTATGTAGAACTTAATACCACGTCGATCATCGCATTTCACTTGAAGTTTGAAACTCCTTTAGCATTTTTTGAAATAAAATCATCGTTCACTCTTTATAATTAATATTTTTCGATTTTATCATTCTCAATTGCTATCATTGACAATCCATTGAGAAAATCTTGCAACATTGTAAAACGTAAATAGGATTTCAACAATTTTAGCTTGGACATAAACTTTTGATGTTATGTATCAGTTTCGATAGATAAAGAAAGTGAGGGATATCATATAATTTTGTTATTGTCTTGGGATAAGATTGACTATTAATGTTATGTATCAGTTTAAGTGGAATGATAAAATTAATCTGTGTGTTTGCTAGAACTCCATCGCAAGAATTTTCAAATTGTATGGATAATTCGAATAAGGATGTGTCTGCTAGGGGTGTTCGGTATGGTATATCGTAAGATTTTTTATACCGCATATTGTACCGAAAATATTCGATATGGGAAAAATGCATACGTTGTCGTACCGATAATTTCGGTATACCATAGTTCTTTATACCGAAAGTTCGGTATAAGCAATCTTCATACCGTTGCCTTATCGCTCTTTTGATATACCGTACCGTACTTCGGTATACCGAAGCATGGGGTATACCAAAACAGATGATATACAAAAAATATAACGTTATACCGAAAAACAACCTGACATGAAATAGAACATGTTGATATAGAAATTATGCAAATCTCATCCAACAAAAGTGTCTAAGATAATCAGTAGAACATGTTGATATAGAAAATAAAACAGAGCCTAGCAAGGGCAAATTACATCCAACATCTCAAAAATTATCCAAATATCTAATAATAAAACAAACTTGTCTTAAGTCTTAAACAGTAAGATAAAGTCTAATCTTCATTCTCCAACACTCTCACATTAAGATTAGTGTTTCACTTTGAACAATGATAACATAATACAATAAATAATTCTCTCAACCATAGATATTTGATTCATAGTGATTAGTGAATGTTGTTGTATGGTCATATCATCATATGGACATTTAATGAATCAATTTATGTTTCTTAAAAATTTGACAAATTAAGAAAAAATTAAAAATTTATTCAAAATAAGAACCATAAGATGACATAAGATTTATACGAAATAATAGAGAATAAAAATATAAAATTTATTTAATAAATAAACCTAAATTTTATTATTTTCAGTCCATTTCAAGTATTATTTATTCAATTGAAATATGCGGTACGTATTACTTAGGTAATTTAAAGTTTTTTAATTCATTTCATGATTTAATAAATAAATAATGTGAATTTTGCTAAATAAAGTTATACCATTTAAGTGTACATACAGTTAGTTTATTAGATAAATACGAATCTATAAATTTATGATATAACATTAAGATTGGTAATGAGTAGTTCGCTATTCATCGGTATAGTTCGATACGAATCCGTATAGTTCAGTATGAATTGGTTAGTTTGGTATATCGGTATATGGTACATACCGAAGTTTGGTAGGAACTGGTATGGTTCGGTATGTGGTATGTACCGCGGTATATCTGTACACGATATATACCAAGGTTCGGTATGAATTGGTATACCGGGGTATACAGTATGTACCGATATTTCTGTATGCAACGGTATACCGCGGTATGAGAAATCTCATACCGTTGCCATACCGAAAAACTTTGGTACGGTATAATACCATACCGAAAAGCTCAATATATCGAAAATTTTCGGTATTTCGGTGTTTTTTTGGTACAGTATCTACGATATACTGATTTTTTGATATACCGTAACACCTAATGCATAGTTTATCTTTGGAATACAACCAATTCAATAAGGATAAATATAATATAATTGATTTTTTATTTAGTAACAAGTATAATTGATTTTCATTAAAATACTAGTTGATATAAAAGGAAAATTGTTTAAGACTTTTATTTTAGAAGAATTACATTTTAATATTCCACCAATAGAATAAGGTGCAAAAATATTAGAATGATTATAGATAATTAATACGGTCTTAATTATAAAAATTGTTATTAGAGTACAACATGTTTCTAGTAACTTAAGGCCACATTCGACGTGTGCATGCGGTTAGGCTACTTCTAGAACCGCTCATTCCTGATCCTTTAATCATTGTGCTAATATCATTATTTATTATTTCCTTATATTTATCTTCTTTATTATCTTAACATGGTACTACAAGCCTAGTTTTTTTTCGATCCATAGCGACACCATCATATCCTGCGCTTTCTACTCATATCTCTCACCGATTAGATTGGAGTAATTACAACTTCTGGCGTACACAAATTCTCATTGTGTTTCATGCTCATGGACGATATTTATATGAAAATTCCCCAAGGTTTTGCTCGAAAGGGGAGACTAGAGTCATTAAGTTAAGAAAGTCTTCTTCAAACTTTTCGCAACTTGTATAAAAAATTCACAGCCGCATTCCAACGGATAGGGTTTCGGCAATGCAAGGCTGATTATTCTCTTTTCATCTACGAAAAGGGCTCCACTTATCTAGTTGCTTTGATTTATGTGGATGATGTGATACTTGCAGGGACGAACCTTGACCAAATCAAACATATGAAGGATTATCTGCATGAGCAATTTAGTATGAAAGATCTGGGCTTACTCAAATATTTTCTGGGCATTCAGGTAGCTCGATCTCCTACTGGTTTCATGCTTAGTCAAAGAAAATACACCTTAGATATAATCAAGGAGAGTGGGATGCAAGGCTCAAAACCTTGTACTTTCCCGATGGAGCAGAATGTGCGTTTTGACAAGAATGAAGATGGAGAAAAAGTTGATGTAGGTCAATATAGACATCTTCTTGGCTGACTACAATATTTGACGGTCACACGTTCGGATATTTCGTATGTTGTGAATGTGTTGAGACAATTTGTGAGCAGTCCACGACGTAGTCATCTTGACGCCTTCGATATTTAAAGGGAAATCCTGGACAAGGTATTTTCTTACTAGTTGTGGGAGACTTAATGTTAGAAGCCTATTGTGATGCGCATTGGGGAGGTTGTCTGCTAACACGACGGTCACGAATTGGTTACTTTATCACTCTTGGTGGAGCTCCCATTTCTTAGCATACAAAGAAGCAGATAATTATTGCATGTTCATCTGCAGAGTGGTGGTCCAGAGACGAGTATTAGGTGTAGGGAGGGGGGGGGTAAATACACCTGATTGCAAGTTTTTCCTCAAACGCGAAGGTCAGCTAAGTATTGAGATTTGCTACTGAACGAGTTCAGTGCCAGACAAGCCTTCTGATCGTGGGGCAGAGTGATTCAGTTGCTGAGTTCCTTCTACTAACTGAGGTCAATATGAGAAGTTCAGTCGCAGAATATTGTGCAGATAAGTGTGGGGCTCGTTTTAACTTCATCTCTTTAAAAATGTTTTTATGCAAACCAAAACCGTTTTGGCTGGTGCAGTTTTCAAGTTAGTTTTATGCAAAGGATGATTTTGTAAACAGTTGAACACGGATGCAATAAAACAGTAGACGACATAAGCAATTTTTAACGTGGTTCGGATACGCAAGATCCTAGGTCCACGGTCATGCTGAACAGGAGGTCTTGTTGATTAATCTGAGCAAGCCTCAGCAAGGAATATGTGCACTGGACAGACCCTTCTAAGTTATTGTCCTTAGCGACTTTACAAATTCAAGCTGGAGCTTGAAGGACGGTCTCCAACAATGAAGGAGTTCTTACAGTAAGAACAATTCACTAAAAGTGAACTCCTTCGAAGGTTCTAAGCTAAAGATATTACAATGAATGCTTAGATAGAGAAGTGGAACTAAGGATTCTCTAGAGAGAAAAACTAAACAGAATAATCTTCAAGGAGCAAGTTCTTCGCTGTATATGGCTTTGAGTTCGCTAGAGAGTGTTTGCTTGAAAGCTTGTGTTCCCTTAATGTTCTGTGCGTTTGCTTGGAAGCTCTTCTCTATTTATAGTTGTGATCTAGGCATGTATCCTTTGGAGAAGACGATGCCATGTGTCACAAAACACCAAGGAAAACAACCATATATTTTCGAAATATCGTCGCAGAGTGGTTGACGTTCTGTACATGAGAGCAGCTTTTGTGTCAGAGCAAGTAAGCTTTGCTTGCTTTTCATTGGTCGAGGTTTGCGGTAGGTGAGACTTGTCAGACATCAATCTTCTTCATGAGTTGACTCTCTGAACCTCGTGTACTGAATGTTCTCTACTGACATTTGACTGATAAAGGTTGGGCGATTTGTTTCGATTTTCTGTTTTGTTGTTTTGGGGGGGGTTTTTTTTTTTTTGTTTTTTTTTTTTTTTTTTTTTTTTTTTTTTTTTTTTTTTTTTTTTTTTTTTTTTTTTTTTTTTTTTTTTTTTTTTTTTTTCCAATGATCAATGATCATACGAGTCTTCTTCAAGGTCCTTGAAGAGAATCTTCTATTGAGTGTTGTCGGCTTCGACTCCGAAGACTACCGAGCTCTACTCGAACCGATGACTTGGGGTTCGGAATTTTAACTTCTCTACGAAGTTTAGTCCAACAATATACCCCCTACGGAGACTTAGACTATAATAAATCTATGAAAATCAAGACAAGTCTAGCCTATTACATCATAACGGTTTAAACATACACAAGAGTCATGATAGGGTTTTGAGATCTTCAATTCTATAGCAATACAATTCAGTATCACTACAATTGTCCCCATAACATATATTACAATAGCGTCCCCATAGATTACATAAATTACTGACTCATATCCATACATATTTACTAAGTCAAGTTCTATGTACCCCATAGCAATGATCTACTAGACCACTGACTCATATCCTTACACAGAGGCTGAGTATCGAGTCATGGTACGAACATTAAGCGAAGTTTTGTGGTTACGGTGGCTATTAAGTGATCTTAAAGTTGTGATAACAACTCCTACAACTTTGTTTTGTGATAATGAAGTTGGGAGACATATTGCGGCAAATTCAGTTTTTCATGAGCGCACAAAACACGTTGAAATGAATTGTTTCTTTGTTCAAGAGCGTGTTGAATCCAAGGAGGTGGTTACTTTACCAATATCTTCACGGCTACAACTTGCGGATATCTTCACAAAAGCTTTGGGAAGTGATCGATTTGAGTTTCTGCTTAGCAAGATGGGTATTCGAGACTTACATACGCTATCTTAAGGGAGAGTGTTGGCGAGATTCAAGGGATTACGGAGATAATATTGGCAAAAGATTGAGTCCACTTTTCCAAATATATCTTAGGCTATTGTTATTGTAATATATGTATATAATTATTACTTTTATTTCCTTAGGATTAGGACTTCTCCTGTTGCATTTATACGGGTTGTGTTGGTCCCGAGAGTAAACGTTCAGGTGTAGAGGGGGGGTGAATACACCTGAGAACTGATTTCTCAACTTTAAACGCGAACAGTCTTTTTCAGGAGAGTGTCGTACTGAACAAATTCAGTAGACCAAATAAGTTGTTCTGAATCGCGTGGTTGAGTGACTGACTTTTACTGAGGCCTGCTAGCTGACTAGAGTAAGAATTTAGTACCGTTCAGATAAAGTTCAGTAGTGCGGAAATGTGTAGGCCCAAATTCAGTTGAGTTAAGAAAACGTTTTTAACAAAACCGTTTCAGTATGTTAGTGCAGTCGATTAAGCTTGCTGAAACTCAGTTGAATGATTTTAAAGATATTTTCAGTATGCACAGTAATTAATGCAATAGTAAATAACGAACATAGAACACATGCGATTTTTAAAGTGGTTCGGATCCAACAATCCTACGTCCACTGTCCCGAAAGATCAGGAGGTTATGTATTATACTGAGATAGTCTCAGTTGGTTTGTACACTGAACAAACACTGGTCTTGAGATTTATACTGAGCAAGTCTCAGTTTACAAGGTATCAAACTAAGTGTTTGAAAACTCTCCAACTATGAAGGAGTCATTTTCAATAAGGATCAGTTCAGATTTGAACTCCTTCGTCTAAGCTATAGATATGAACAGTTGAGCTTAGGTTAGAGGGATAGGGAATGAGAAAGTGTCTTCTAGAGCGACGAACGGCTAAGTATAGACTTGGGTTCGTGTTCAGTCGCTTGGATACTAGAGGCTATATACTTCTGGTTCAGCTTGGTTCCCTATGAGCAGGTATGTCGTCTTTCGCCGGAGATTACTTCTTCAAACTACTTGCGGAAGACTTAAGACGTTTGTGAGTTGCTCTTTGAATGCTCTGTGTTTGCAGTTCGCTTGTGTGCTCGTTGGTTCACTCGTGAGCTTCAATTTGAATTATATCCCTCTATTTATAGAGTAGAGTAAATGATTGATCCGTTGGAGACGACGATCCTTGTGTCTCTCTCTTTTGGGTAGCTAACGGCTCTTTCGAAGTGTGGTTGCAGTGTCCTTTCCCTCCATTTTTGGAAAGTTGTTGACTTGCAGCTTTAATCAGAATATGGACAGCTGGCTGCTCGTCATTGGTCGAGGTTCAGGGAAGTAGGTGAGACAGAACATACTTCAAGGAGATCTGAAGCCGACTTCTCTCTTCCTCGTATTGACTCTGCTGATTTGACCTTAGAGAATCCTGACAGTCAGAAGACTGTTCAGCCGTTGCTGAGTCTGATCTCTATTCAGGATCATGCTCCTGCTGAGTCGGCTCTACTACCGAGTTCGATGAACTACTCTCGCCGAGTTCGGTTCCACCGACTCCTTTTAGTATCTTTGCTCCCGCCGAGTCCAAGATCACCGAGTATTCTACTTCATGCGTGGGCGGGTAATCTACTGAGCGCCTGAACCAGATGAAGAATGTCTACTAAGTCTGAAACCTCAGAGACAAAACAGAACAGGTTACAACTGAGTCAAGATAGGGTTTTGGGATCTTCAAATCTTCAGTGAATATTCAGAGCACATGGCTACTGAGTTATGTCTCAACTGATTGTGAGAAGACTGAATCATCTCCCAACAGGTTGTTTTTCTCAATAATATTCAATCCGCACAAACTTTGCGCCGCTAATCGTATCATATGATTGGTCATGTCAATCGGTGCACTTATTCTCGATAAATTTGGATTATTCTAGAAAATTTATTTCAATCACAATCTAGGGCACATATCATGCAATTATGTATTGCCCTTCAAAAGTATATCTCTTCGTTGATGAATTCATTTTGAAGATGCGTTCAATAGTCGATCAACTTAGGGATGTTGGTCAAATGGTTACCGAAGATCTCATTCTATTGGTTCTTGGTGGTTTTGGCATTGAATATGATTCGATGGTCGTTAATCTCACCTCACGTTCAGACTTTATCACTTTAAATGAGGTTCAATTTCTTCTTCAGGCCTATGAATTAAGCATTCAGCAACATCACGTTGAATCAAATCTGTCTCCTTCCGTGAATGCTCCTTTTACAAGATAATCTCAAAATTCAAACTCCAATCAACACTATGCTTCTAATCAACCTTATTCTCGGGGTGGTTATTCTGGTCTCAGAGGATGACATGGTCGTGGTTGATGCGGGTTTCAAAGATCTAATACTCGTATGGTTTGTCAACTTTGTGGTCAAACCCATCATGTTGCTATTAAATGTTTTAAGAGATTTGATGTTAGCTTTACTGGAAATGTTAACAATCATAATTTTGCTTCATCTTATTCTTCACCACATACATATGTAACTCATTTTGACGAGTCCCAGTCTCATTCTTGTCCTCGAAAGGATGGAAATTATTTGTCTGCCAAACACATACTCAACTCTCCTCTTCCATTCCTTCTAGCTCTATCATTCCACTAAACAAGTAAGGTTGTTGGTCCCGAGATAAATGTTCAGGTGTAGAGGGGGAGGGGGAGGGATGAATACACCTGAAAACTTTCTCAACTTAAAACGCGAACAATCCTATTCAGGAGAGTGCCTTGCTGAATAAATTCAGTAGACCAAGTAAGTTGTTCGGGATCGCATGGACAGAGTGACTGGCTATACTGAGGCCTGCTAGCTGACTGATGTCAGAATTCAGTACCGTTCAGTAAAAGTTCAGTAGAGTGCGGAAATGTGTAGGCCCGATTTAGTTGAGTTTGAAAACGTTTTTATTAAAACTGTTTCAGTAGGTTAGTGCATTCAGTTTAAGCTTTGCTGAAACTCTGTTGTATGATTTTATAAAACGGCTTTCAGTTATAAACAGTAATCAATACAATAGTAAAAACTATTCACAGCGATTTTAAAGTGGTTCGGATATCAAACAATCCCACGTCTACTGTCCTGAAAAGATCAGGAGGCTATTTTATTATACTGAGTTAGTCTCAGTCGGTTTGTGCACATGACAAACACTGGCCTTGAGGATTATACTGAGCAAGTCCCAGTTTACAAGGATCAAACTGAAGTGTTTAACAAACTCTCCAACAATGAAGGAGTTCTTAACAATAAGAACAATTCAAGAATGAACTCCTTCGGGTCTAAGCTATGGATATATTCAGTGGAGCTTAGGTTAGAGGGAAGGGAACAAGAAGGTTGGCTTCTACAGTGATGAACAGTGAGGAATAACTCTCTGGGTTTATGTTTGATCACTTGGATACTAGAGGCTTTTGATTTTAATTCGGCTTGGTTCCCTTGAGCAAGAGTGTCGCCTTTCGCTTGAAGTGTTTCTCTGAAGTTCTTGCGGAAAGCTTTGAGTTTTGTATGTATATTGCTCGTAATCGCTTGTTCATGTTCTTGGTTGTTTTGTGCGACTTGATTTTCCCTCTATTTATAGAGGTGAGCCATGGATAGATCCGTTGGAGACGAACGATCCACGTGTCACTCTCTTTGGGTAGCTAATGGCTCTTTTAAGGAATCTTGCAGAGTATTTTCCTCCATTTCTGGAAAATGGTTGACTTGCAGCTTTTATCAGAACTTTGACAGCTGGCTGCTTGTCATTGGTCGAGGTGTAGAAAGTAGTTGAGACAAAACAGACTTCTAGGTAGCTGACTTCTCTGATTTCCTTGGACGACTCTACTGATTTAGCATGAGATCATCTGACAATCAAGGAGACTGTCAGGCAGTTGTTGAGTCTGACCTGGGTTCAGTAGTATACTCCTGCTGAGTCCAACTCTACTGAAGGTCAACTCTGAGTTCAGTGAACTGTTCTGTTGAGTCCAGTTCTACTGACTCCTTTCGATATCTTGCTCCCGCCGAGTCCAAAGACTACTAAGTATGAACACCTCTAAGTATGCTGCTCCTTCTGAGTCCAGCACTACTGAGTCTTCACTTTATGGTACTGAGTCGGATAGTCTACTGAAGGATTATCAGACAGAACTCTGAGCCTGACAGTAGCCTTTTACCACGAGTCTAGCTTTGTTCCTTATTATGACGTTGTTTTCATCTCGCTTGTTTTTGAAGACCCATTTAGTTCTGATTACATGTTGATGTCGGGGTCTGTCAACAAGCTCCCATACGTCGTTCCTTGTGAACTGATTCAGCTCCTCTTGCATAGCAATGATCCGATCAAGCATCCTTAAGTGCGTCCTCAATCGACTGAGGTTCTTCAGTAGACAAGAAGCAGGAATATAAAGCACTCTCTCCCTGACAGAATCTGGATCTTGTCTTTACACTTGCTGAAGGATCTCCAATAATAAGGTCTGAAGAGTGAGCGTCCAACCACGATCGACGATGTTTTAACTCTTCATCTGAAATTTGTTCAACACGGATAGTAGGTGAGTTAGGCATTTCGGTTGTACTATTATGAGATTGAAGTAATTCGATTACTAGAGTTGGGTCAACCGAGTCACCGGTTCGGGGGCATTCATTCGCTCGGGAATTTCATTTGTTCCCCCTTGAATTGTTATTCTCGGTAGAGGTCTCGATTACCACTTGGGTTTCTCCATCGACCTGAAGTTACCGGGATTGATTCGCTCGAGTAGAATCAATCTGTTCAACTACGTTTGTTGCTGGCTGTGATTCAGTAATCTTGTCTTCAGTTTCCTCTTCTGAATCATCATCCCAACACAGCTGGATCTTTTCAACCTTATCCTTTAAGCTCAGATCCTGTAACTGTTTACTGATGTCCTTAGATTATGAATTTGAGTTTCTACTCCAGTGTTCAGTAGCAAGCTCATTAAAAACAACATGAGGGCTTTCCTCCACGCAAAGGGTCCGGTAGTTAAAAACTCTGAAGGCTTTGCTGACTCGGGAGTATCCTAAGAAGACTCCCTGGTCTGACTTGCTATCAAAAGTCTTTAACTGATCATTTCCATTATTGTGGATAAAGCACGAACAGTGGAGTGTGTTAGAAGAATTAGGATTTGGAGGAGAAAAACTATGAAATTGTTGGAGAAGAATCATGATTTTCATGTTTTAGAATTTACTTGAGAGAGGTGGAGAGTAACCACATTTCTTTTTACCGAACTAAGAAAAGAATTAGATTTGCTTTCCGCTTTAAGGCTTTTTTTCAATATTTTTTTTAATATTACAACCGAGTTGACCCGGGTCAATAGGTACCGATTCAACCAGCCGACCCAACTGAGTCGCACCAGATTGATAACCAAAACAAGTCTATGTGTAACCCGGTCGACCGAATCCAATTCAAACCTGTTGCACCGGCCGGTCCAGGCCGGGTTTCAAAACACAGTGTATAATGTACAAAACTAGTATCTCTCTCACACACACACGCACATATTAATATATAAATAACATGTATTAGAGACTAGGACTAATTTTAGGACATTTAGTACATTTGTTATACTAGGCTTCCTTCAATTGAGAGAGACAAAAAAGGGTCTGGCGTAGTTAGCAATGAGTGATGTATGCAATAAAAAAATCGCTTTATTTGGTAACATATAAGCGTCGATGAGACATGATCACTTGGTGCTTTCTTATGTAAATGGATTTGTTATATGTGACCAAGTTCACATGCTCTAATTAATTAATAACTTAATTCTAATAAAAAAAACTTGTCTTGTATTTGGTTGTTTAGGGCAGAGAGAAGACCGTTTCAACGTTACTAATTCACCACCTAGAAAGCACAAACACTCCAATAAAATATATATTAATTATAGAGCAGCATCACAATAATATTAGCATTGATCCGCTACCTTTTATGCATTACCCTGAAACTCTAAAAAACATCTTAATATAATGAAACCTGCATCAATAATTATGTAGTGTGGATTTGCAATTCCAGATGACCTGGGATTATTACATCAATATATGAATTTCCTCCAACAGCAGGCTTTTATTCTTCTCAAACATTAATAAGGTTATAAACGAGCACATGCATGCTTCTCCGTGGAACTGGAATTCCTGTAACCATAAGAGGACATTTATCTAGTCTTAGATAAGAAAAATGAAAATTAATGCAGGCCATTTCTGGCTGCTATTGTGTATGGTTTATATAGGCATGCTTCCTTTTGCAGTCTATTCACAAGCTAGCATTCAAATACGAGTAACTTACAGTATGCTATCTGGGCATTTCTCCAAATGAGGATGTTTCTAGAAGAAAACACAACCAATCATGATCAGCTAACTTGAGGGAGTAAGAAGCTGAAGCCGGAGTTTTCGCGAATAAGTGCTGGTGGTTCAATGTCCGAAATATCAAAAATATCCATTGATTTGGACAAATCATCCACGGAGAATGGAATGCTGCAATTAAATTGGGATTAGTATGAGAGATTGTAAGAGCAGAGCATCCTAAGTTTGATGTTCAACCTTGAATCATCATCCAGCAGGAAAGAGCTACTAACAGCATTGTTTGAATCCTCAGTCATCAATACCCTCATGTTGGATATTACCTATCAATGTATTAAGGTGCTTAAGTTATGAGCGTTGAGCATCCAAATAAGATGACGCGAGAACAATCACTTACCTCCGGGGACAAGCTATGTGTGCCATATTTGTCATCCCAGTACATCGTGCTGATTCTGTACAGCTGTTGTATGCTTAGGACCTATTAGAGACAAAGAAACCCGTCAAGATGAACGTGAACTTCAGAATCGGTACGAGGATTGCGTTTAGACAACTTACTGGACAAAGATCATGACTTATTTCATCCATAGTCTTCTTTGGCTTTTGATGTATAACCTGAATAGTTACCGAACATCAACAAATTGGACAGAATATGCCAAAAATATTTGTGATATCATAACTAACACACTTAGTTCTAGTCAATTTAGAGAAAAGACAAATACCAGGAACCCGATAGCCTGTCGTATATGCTTGAGCTCATCCCAAGCCGTACCAGCATACTGAAATTTGAGGGATATTTAGCAGGGTAAGAAAATCACCTATTATTTAGATTTGCTCATATTGTATACCTCATCAGTTGCCTTGTAACACCAGTGCTCTAATTCAGCCAATCCTGCCTTGACATATTCACCATTACTAAATGAACAGCATTCCCGTCTCAACAAAAGGCTGAAAAGAAAAACCATTAGTTCACAGGTCCGATGATGAAACTTCCTAGTCACAGGTCTGATGATGAAACTTCGTACCTGTTGAATAACTGCACATTTATGAAAGAAAATATTTGGGTGAACACTTTCCGAACTAAGAACGGAGGTACCTGAAGATGTAAAATAATTTTTCTCAAAAGCCCAAATTTTGGAATACTTAAAACTTGCATTAGTAACTGTGTCTTGGTTAGATATTGCTTGTAGGAGTTGAATTAATCACCATGCGCACATAAAAGAAAAAGAAGAAGTTTTATGCTGCATGGACATTAACCAACAGTCTAAAACTATGTCTTATTGAGATTTTTTTTGACATTTCCATGATTTCTCACAAGGGTTAATTTGTAATCAAATCCTTCACTTCTTCATCTGAGTTAAGCTTTGCAGTTGCACAAGTAGCAAAGGAACCTCTTATGCTTGATCGAGATTCATTGACAGTATCTGAGTTACTTTATTAAGATTCTTTGTCAAATTCCTTTTATGGATAGGAAATTGATTAACTGGTGTAGGAAAAATAACTGCTTGTGTTTAACACCAGTTATGTGCAAACAGAAATGGTAAAAAGCGATAGCTAATATGGTAAAAGAACATGTTAAATGGATGTCATTATATGCAGCAACTGTAGACAGATTTCATGAACTTCACTCCAAGAAAGAAAAATTCTTAATAAAAAGGAATACAGGAAACAATCAGAGGCATCTAATCATAAACTAATGAGCAACACAATTGGAAAGATTGAATATAATTTCCAAAGATAAAATGGAAAGGCAAAAAGTGCAGAAAGGGATCCTTACATGATTTTCTTTTAGTAAATTCAGGAAATTCCCGAGGCTGTTCACAATTCCTTGCCAATGGGCAATTAGGATTTCCTGAGCTTGGGCGTTTGCTTGATTACGCACTGCTCCTTTAATTAAATTTGCTCTGGATATTCTTGGAGCCTGTACCGATCATGACACAAATATGAACTTATGGTGGATGAAATCTGCCACCTGATGTGGTTCTTCAAAAGCTTAAACCGAACTCCTTTGATAATTCTTAATATGTACATTAAAAGTTACCTGAATGCACAGTCCGATTTGTGGTGAAATCTCTTTCTTCAAATTGTCGCGAATCATTCCATAGATTTTCTCCACATAAGCAGTCAACTGCTGTTTAAACAGTAATGCAGGGTATTTGGCATCAACTTGGCGTGCAGCACCACCCGCAACATCATCACCCAGTAATGAAAGATTAACGCCCGGAGGAGTGCTGCGGAAACTCTGGAAAAAAAAATCCAACAATTAGAAAAGGCTTATCTATAAACTTCACTTGAACATTAAAACGGAAATAAGTTTGTACCTGTGCCATTCTCACAAACAAAGTGGCTGATGGAGATCGCCTATGTGGTGCAGCTGCTCCTCCGGGTTTCACTGTGCGTTGCAGCAGTAGCAATAACGTTGATGCATTGGACTGCCAATATGCCAAGATATCATTGTTGTCCTGGGTCTGGAATTTAAAAACAATTTAAGAGTTATGAAGGGTTAGGAAATCTAGTATGACAAGACATGAACCTCAATAGCATTGCCAATGGTTTGTATTATCCTGTCGAATATGCTTGTCCTCTCAACCTCAAAGGAATGCCACTGCCTAAGACATTTGTAGATGACACAGGCAGCAATAGGCCTGCCTCTGGAGAAGCCCAAATTCTGAGCAACACAACGGATAAGCAGGTCTTGATACTCTTGTTGCTTTTCGTTTAGAGACTTCTGTGGCCTATCGTCCATCTCTGATTGTTCTCTTAAGATCATTGAAGGACTATGATAATCCTTTTACAATATTGGAAAAGAAATATTAGAGAATGCTTCCATACTATAGTGTTACTTCAAAGTAGATGACTTACAACTGCCCTTGTGCTTTCAGTCCTCTGACAAATTTTCATCAAAGCAAAATAAGAAAATAGATTATTGAATGTACTATATTGGCTAGAACAGTGAAAAAACAGTTTGATTTAAATTTACCTGCATAATTGACCTCGAGTTTCTTGAAAGCATTTTATTGTTTTGTGCCATAGTCAGGGCCTGCTGCCTCAGAACTTTATTTTCTGATTCAACATTAGTCAGCTTCTCTTCAAGCCTATAGAAAAAAAGATCTAGATCAACTATACCAACTCAAATGTTTAACTCTGTAAGACAAAATAAATCAGATGAGAGGTCTCAATCACAACACATATGAAATAATTCCAATAGGGTTATAAGAAAGAAACACTAACATAATTAATAATAAAATTGAATATATCAAAAGATATGAACTGAAGTAGATAAAAAGTAGAATCTAGATATTTTTCTCGTATGTTATTCATGGATAATCGATTGAAATTAAAGGACACTTTTGAGCAGGAAGTAAACTTGAGAGAGGACTAAGAAAGGAGAAAATATTCCATCAAAACAGTGAGCAAAAACATGCAGAATATTAAACACATGGATTCAACATATCTCTCATTGAAATATTACAGCTTACAAGGTTACATAGGTTCAAACAATAAAAGTAAAGAATAAAAATTAATCCGGTTACATATGCAACAAATAGTTTTGAAATTTTAAGAGAAACACACAATTCTGGAATTTGATTCAGCTAATGAAGTTGGATAGCAATTCTGTAATCAGAGTTATCTAATGAAGTTGGACGTAAGGCCACAAAGGAAAATAATGCAAAAATGGCATAAGTTTGTTAGTACATGAAAAGGCACAATCCAGTAGCCACATACGATAGGCCGGCTTCAACAGTTGTCATGTTCTTCCAGAAAGAAACGAGTATCAATGTTGCTTGTTGGATGAAATTGATTACTAGTCTTAAATCAATCAAGGATAAAAGTACAAGTAGAATCACATAAAAGGTAAAACACTGAATAATTTTCTCTGGATCGGTCTCTTACCATATTAATGTTACCTCAACATGTTTCAGCCAAGGTGGTGGATAAGTACTAATTTATGCCTTCAATAATTATTTGAATAACTCAGTCGGCCCTTTATATCACTAAATCAACGAAGTTAACTAGAAATACTGTACCTGCTTATAGTTTCCTGGAGCTGTGATACTCTTTTTTCTGTTTCTTCTAGGTTCTGACTCTTTCCCTCAACTGAATTCTGGGCATCAGTATATTTTCTTTCAGCATCATCAGCTCGTTGCTTTTCAGCTTGCAACTCATTCTGTGAACAATATATTATAACAAGGAAATGAGTGCACTGATACTAGCAAGGTTCGGGAGGGAGTTAATCGCATTACCTTCAATTTTTCCATTTCTTCCGTGAGAGCCTCAATCTTTGTTGTATCCTCAACAGGAACTGGAGTTTCATGGACAACTGAGGAGGCTTCTTCAATTGCTTTCTGAGCTGCCTCACGTTCATGGGCAAGTTGTGCATTTGCTTCATCCAATTTGATTTGCATGGCTTCCAAGGACTGCTGAAGCTTTGTCGTGTCTTGGGATTTCCCTTCTTCTAGTTCTTGCTGGAAAAAGGTTTTTCAAGCTAATATAAGCCAAGATCAATTACCTAAAACTTTGGTCTTCAAAACTTGCTGTAACCTTAAAATGTAGCATACACAAACAAACATGAACTAGAGTCCATCACTAAGACTATATACTATCATTTTGTATTTTTTGATAAATGTGCAAGTGTTCATTTGTAGACATAAAGACATAAAACTAGGTAAATATATCATTCTATATTTATCCAAAATAAGAGTGTGCAATGAATATAGTTACCCTCCGACGTTTTTCCAGCTGAAGACGCAGTGTAAGGTCTTCCACCTGCTTTTCAAGCTTATCCTTTGCTTCTTTAAGGGCACCAGTTTCTCTAGCAGCCTGCAAATTTGAAGTGTCTATCAGAAATGTATGTAAAATGAAGGACAGAAACTTTGTCTATCTATCATAAGGAATCAGGATCTCCCCATCTCTGAAAAAAGAGAGTATATTATGAAACATGACCCATCATATGCAATCAATTACGTAATATATGCATAAATTTAAATTTACCCTTAATGTTTTACCTATTCACCAAAATATACAGTGTATATAAGCGATGAATATACGTTCGATAAATATGTCTATACTCATGATGGAAAAACCCTTAACCTGATATTGTGGTATCGTTATACAGAAAATTGTAAGAAACTAAGGCATACCATTTTCAGCTTCCGAAGCTCTTTCCTACCAACCCTTCCCCTCCATCTGCATTGGGCTACAATCGATGCCCTTATGAGTCTCTTGTAGTATGAAAAATCTCTATGACAACGCCATCGGGCCTGGAAAATATCATTTCCCGTTATGATATGACATCAATAAACCTTAAAACGTTTTCTTGATGAAATGTGTAGTCACCTGTATGATAGTTGCTGCTTTAGTTTGATTCTTATTTTTAAACTGACGATGGGCAGCCATTGCTCGCACCCCTGTTTGCACTATAACAACTGATTGCTTGAGTCTGGAGTAGGTCTTTCTAGTCAAGTGTCCTCTCACTTTTGTCTGGATTTTAGTAGTAGCTGCCTCCCTTTTCAGGTCATTAAATTTCTTGCAAGCAAGTCTTCCTGAGAGATATGGAGAAAGAAATGCCGTGATTTTCTATGCATCGAAGCTAAAAATTGCAACTGACATACAGTATGAAAATCAGGACGAACCTCTAGAAACAGATTGCATACAAACTGCTGCCTTTTGCAAAGCAATAAAGTATCTCCGAGCAATGTAAGTTCTACTCCTCCTTTGTATAGTCTTTGCAGCACTCCCGAGTATTAGGGCTCTGCGGGTATCTAAATCAGCCATCTGACCAGCTCGGAGGAAGACCTTCGTCTTTCCTGTCTGAAATCACAACATACAGTAAATTCCCTATCTTTATGCATAAAAAAGCAAAACTTACGAATAGCACACATGCACACTCGTAGAGGTGGCAAAACATGTAAAAAAGAATCTCAAACATAAAATTTACCAAAAGAAAAGGGAAGATTAGAACATCAAGCCTTCTCCTCTTAAGGAAGCCTATTTTGTTCTTTAAAATAAAGAGGAATGGGAGGAAACAGAGAAATTAATACAAAGAAGCTTCATATTTCTCATATGTACTATTTCTCAAATGAAGGAAAAATAAATTGAGTAATGAACTAATGATCTAATATAAGAGCTTATTACAGTTGAAAATCAAGAATGAAATAATGATCTGTTATTGGAAGCAAGACAAAAGCTTAACATTACCTGAGCTCCAGTCATGCCCATCTTCTCTAAAATCTTTTTGCACGCTGCTTTTTCATCAACAGTGCTGCACATTATAAGGTTTTTGTTACTACAGGATAGTATTAGCCTTTATCATACCATGTCAAAACTGAAATTTACTTACGTTCCTTCCAAGACCTCCGGAGCAAGAATACCAAATCGATTGAGAAATTCAAAAAATGTCTTACGAGTAGGGTAGCCCGCACAACTAATTCTAATTGCCTCTAGAACTCCCTGTCAAGAAAAGGAGGTGGGAATCAACTTAAACAAAATCAAGAATTTAAAACGTGAAAGGTTGTCTGCACTTACACCACAACGTAATTGCTGCATGACATTGACGTTCTCAAAAATAGCCGGCTTCAGAAGATTATTAGGCTTTACACATCTAACATAGTGAGGTTCTGTAGAATTCAGTGTTTCCATTAATTGTTGGAGTTGCAGCTGTACCAATTAAGATCAACATAAGCTTTTCAGTTACTTAATGAAGGATCTAACAAGCTCAATATTGCAAAAGGATTGATATGATGGAAATGTCAAGCACCTTAAAGCGAGACCCTATAGATGAAAACTTAGAGGACTTATTTGAAGATTTGTTTGTTTCTTCAGGAACTGGAGGAAATAATCCTGCTACAAATGAACATTTGGAATTGCCCAGCAACTCTTGATGTTCAGAAACAACATAATCTTTGTTTTTGTCCAAAAACAAATCAGATTGGTATAGAACCTGTAGGCATAAAATCCGATAACATGTTCACTGTACTTGAAAACCAAAAGGTAACAGAAAATGATCATGAAAAGAATCATGTCCAAGTTACCTCTCCTGCATAATGAGCGATTGTAAAATCTGTACGGGACAACTTTGGTTTGATGAAACGTTTATGGGATTTAAATGTCTGATAAAGCTTTTGTGAGAAAGTTTCATGTGTTGACTTTGGAAACATACTGAAACGAGAAAAGGAGAAAAAAAAACAAGGTGAGTATAACGATAATTCTTTCGAGGTTTACAAAGAGAGATCAAATCTAACCAGGCCTCATCAAGAAGAGCGACGATCCCTCCAGGTTTCTGCAAAGGAAGGTAAGCCTTTCTATGAGACTATTGCTTCAATAGCGTACCAAGATATAAATGCAAATTTTGGTATCAGAAGCCTAATTAGATATAACATCAAATTTGATAAGCATCTCAGGCTGATAATAGTAAGTCCCTAAACTTTTCCAGCCCAACTCGAAACTAACATAAACAGACAATAACCAAGTGAAACAGTAAACAAATTATATGAGACTTGAAGCCAGGGATAAAAGGTTCCCTGAAAGTACAGGTTAGAGTTCCAGAAGTGAAGAGGGATTGAGATTTCATTTTGTCAGCACTTCAAGCTTTGCACAAGTCTTTTCCAATTCCAACTAAATATAGCACAAAGAATAGAACTTATATGCTTTGTTAAGCAACCTTTTCAATAAGATCGAGGACATCTTGGTTATCAACAAACTCGATATAGCTCCAGTCAATCGCTTCTTTCGTGTATTCCTCCTGCTCCATCTTAAAAACATGCTGAAAAGGATTGTGCAGAAATTCAGTAACGGCAATGATCGACATCAATTCATAATTGATGAAAATGCTTCACCAAATACCTGATTGAAATGTTGTTGTAGCTTTTCATTTGTATAATTAATGCAAAACTGTTCAAAACTGACGGTGCAAGATTATGAGTTAGTTCAGCTAGATAGAAAATCATCTTGGCAGTTTTCTATCAATTGTTACCTGTTAGCTTTAAAACTTTCAAAACCGTATATATCAAGAACACCAATTAGGACATCGGAATTTGGATCTTGCCCAATCGAGTTGTTTATTTTGTCAACTAGCCTGTACATTTTCAGACCTTGAGCATTACCAACCTATGAGACAAAAGAGATACATTTTCAGAATCAGTAGCATCATACCAATCAAACAAGCGGGAATACATCGTCTTTGCCAACCCATCCCTACTGAGTCTTGCACCATTAGGATCAAGACTTCTCTTGATGACTTCTTCAGGAGTTACCATCACACGCTTCAGTAATGCATCTTGCAGTAGAGTAAGATCACACCTAATAAGGATAAGAAAATTATAAGTTAAGCAGACATCTGCTAAGGGATACTATTACTTTAAACTATGACTTAATCATACATAAGAAGCTCTGCTACAGTCTCAAGATGGAATTTTGATTTTTCATCCTTCAGAACTGATGAATCAACTTCCTTCCCCTTATTGAATTCAACATTACCAAGATGAAGAATAGATGCCACTACTCTGAAAATTGCATCCTGAAAAATCAAGGAAATTTTAAGCACCTGCGAAAATGTGGGGAAAAAATAGGAGTAATAAGATTACACCTGCTCTTTCTGACTTATTCCAACAATGTCCATGGCTCTCCTTGTAGACAAAAAGTCGTGAGCATCACTTACATCGACAAGTTCAAAACAGTTGGATTGATTAAGATAGTGAAATGTTTTTGGATGTCCCAGCTTATATCTCTCAACATCCTGATAAATTGTGGATGAATAGAGTTTTTATGGATATTGATCTGAAAAATAAGCTTGAGATAATTAATAGGAATAGATCACCTCCTGTGGTGCTGCACAAAGAAGGTAGAAACAATGATAATTGCGTTCAGGGTCTGAAATTTGGCAGACCCGTGATCTCTCAAGAAGATATGTTCTAATGGCTGCCCCTGATATTCTTCCTTGCTTATCAAACTGAATTTCAACAAATTTTCCGAAAGCGACTGCACCATTAGAAAACTTAATCAGCATGTCAAGGTAGTACAGACTACATTTTAACATTTTTTCATGTACAAGTTGGTATAATTTCTCACCTTGAATTGTTGTTTCTGACAGTTTTTGCATTCCCAAATGCTTCAAGTACAGGATTAGACTGCGCCATAACCACTCAGAGAACATAAGATTTCTTCGAAGCAGAGGTAATTTACTCATGGAAAAACTAAGATAATTGGGAGTTCAAGTCTGGAGCATCAATCTTGAATTCTCCCAATTATTTTCAAGATTACAGATGTAATAGAATCACTTGACAGATTGTACCTCAAGAACTTGTTGTTCGACTGTGCGCCCTTCAGTTCCTTTACGGCCACCCAAATAGGCAAGGTATCGCATAAGCATCTTAGTAGTTTCTGTCTTACCAGCACCACTTTCACCGCTTACCAAAATCGAGTTGCTTTTTTTCTCATTTACCATTGCTCTAAATTATATTAGATGACTTAGAATTTATTGGAAATTATAGCTTAAGAAAAAAAACTACAAGAGACAAAAGAAGAAGACATAAAGAAGGAAGGAAGGAACAAGCAAAGGGAGAAAGGGACATCGTGTATCACCTGTAAGACATATCAGCAATAGCAAAGACATGAGGACTCAGTTCCCCAAATGGTGCTCCCTTGTATTGCTCCATCATGTGGCCATCATAAATGTGAGGAAGTCTTTGAAATGGATTGATTGCAATAAGAATGCTTCCAGTGTAAGTCTGCCATAGAGTCAACCATGGACGAGGAAATTGATTGTTATCTTTCCAGGAAGAATCAAGGACAATAAAATCATCTTACATATATTTCATTGAGCTGGTATCTTGCTGCCAAGTTCTGCAAGACTCCGGGCTCGTGCAAATAAGATAGTCTGGTCATGTCATCAACCCCACCAGGAGGTGCATCCTCATCTTTCGGGTATATGCTTGATAATTTGGCAACAACCTAATAATTTGAAAGAAGAGATATGCCTCATGAACAATAAACTTACAGCACGGGATAGAAAGTTATGGAGTAGCATTGACAGATAACTATATGGAGATAGAAAAAACATCTCCGTCACTCAACTCTGGAATTTAGCTATGATCCATCTCATCCAAGACATCTTAAATTCTAAATTTGTTTAATCTTGTAAGTTCATTTTCTAAATAAGTGATAAGTTACCTTCTTGCCATTAGATGCATCAGCTTCAACGTCGGTTCCGTTTATCTTTGATACTACGGCATCAATCCAAGCAACATCCGGGTCTTCAACCCAAACATGAGAACCTACTGTAATATTAACCGGGGTACCCTGCATACAAATTCACAAAGCTCAACTTGTAGCTAAAAGCAATGTAATAGGCTGAGAAATGTGTACTTCATCATAATTAATGATGATAATTTCCTCTATTTTTACATAAAACACTTAAAGTCACTCAAAAGAGCAAACTAAAAATTGAGCGTCCTATCCCAGACAATGCATATATTCTCTAACAACAGGGAGAAATTAATAAAACAGGTTTCCTATAACAAGAAAAACAAAACAATATCAAATCAAAGTCATACCATCTTAACTCAAGAGACACAATTACAACATCATCGAGCTCTGATCAAACAAAACCCTCCCATTTGTATTCAAGATCTTGGTCCCAATTCATGAAACGATTATCGTACCGCCGGGATCTTGAAGATAAGCGACTGTGCGAGGACGGACAGGGTGCTGAATTTGAAAAACGGGTCGTCTCGTTTCTTGAAAATGGTTTTGTTGGAATTGCGAGTACAGAGTGTGATCTTCCAATAGAGGAAAGGAGAATGGGTTTGTGGAGGAGAGAGCCATTCTTCGTAGAATCCTACGTTGTCGGAGTAGCGTTGAATCCTTCTTCCGACATCTGTGAGCTGTGTGTTTGTCTGTGCGTTTTTGGCGGGTGGACTGGTACTCAAATTACTCATCTAGTCTGTTTCATCATACACCTAAAATTGTTTTGCTTATTTAATTCAAATTAAGATTTCATATTTGTTGTTGTAATAATCCGTAACTTTATTATCTACACTTTCCAAGTATATTAAAGTAGAGAGTTGGAATTTTTATCATTAAGAAAAAACTTAGAAAAATTTACGGTCTCGTGAACCTAAAAAGAATTCAATGAGAATTTTATTTTAGCTTTAGGAACGAATCTAATTAATTTATTTTAAGAATGATGAGCCACATTAGCAAAGTATTTTATCACCGTATTTCATTATTATAATGTTACCTAACATGCACTAGATTATAAGAGTACATATCTATATAAATATATGTAGTCTTTTTAAAAAATCAACTTTTGAGACCTGAACTTGAGAAAACTTTAAATCTATAAGTCAACAAGTTTAAGAATAGAGAGGGGAGTTGTGCCACATGGGATCCATACTTGGGAAGAGTAGGCTAGTGGTCTTCTTGTTTCAAAATTCAAACTTAGCATTATCATTATATTTGAGAGAGGGAGTCATCACCCGAGAGCTTACGTGGGATTAGAGGAGTAAAGTAGTGGACAATATTCTTGATCTAACTCGTAAGATTTCAATTCAACAATGTTAGTGGAGTGGAGTAAGTGATACGTGTCATGCAATCATGATGTTCCTCACCAAGACATTAAAACCAAAATCTCCCACATCTACTCCTTCACTTCCATTTCATCCTACCAAGAATCAAAACTCTCTCTTCATTAAAGCAAGCTATTACAGCAGCCGAGACTTGGTTCTCTTCAATAAGGTGCAAGTGTGCTTAAATCAAGTAAGGAATCATCTCTCCCCAAATTCTTGATCTCTTGGCCCCTTGTGTAGTGTATGTTCTGAACATTTTACCACTAATAGAGTCTAGGTTGCTACTAAAGGGAAAGGAATGGTTTAAGGAAGTGTTGGATGTGTAAATCTTTGATCAAGAAGTGAATTCAATCCCTTTTGTCTCTCTTTCTTTTGTTTACATGTTTGATTGTCAACAAATGTTATGAAAAATTGTTTGCATGGACGATCTGAGCTAGACAATACATGAATGTGTTGGATCTAAATTTCTTTAGATAGGAAGTGTCGTGCATGTGTAGATCCACAAGTCGAATAATGAATTTCAGACTATTTATCTTTTTCCCTTCTTTTGCTTGTACAACCACCAAATTAAGCTAATGCGTGTTGCATGCAAAGCCTCGACCCACTTTATGATACCATATGATCAGTACTTGTTCTAAGTAAGAATTTATAGGTGTACTAAAATGACTGCATGGCTCGATTTGGGTAGTTAGATGTGTGGCAAAATCCGTCCCGAAATTGCCATATTCGCCGTGGTTTCCATGACAAAATATACAATATTTTGGTACTTGAAAAAATCCAGAAAAATATTAGAAGTAACATATAGGATCTCTTAGAGATTTCTGTAAATGTTGGTAATTTTTAGACTAGTCATTATATTTTTAAATTATTTTAACTTTTCGCTGCCGGAATTTTATGGTTTCTGAATAGAGTTCACTAGATTACCTATAACTCACTCCACACACAATCTTTACCCCCAATTATTTTTCCTAATTAATCTAGACATGTAGATATTTACAAAAATGTTCAGTTTGTATTTCTTTTCATGCTCGTATGAAAGCAGTTTTTACCATGAATCTAACCGATCGACATGGACCTAAATTTCGTAACTCTGTTTTAAGGTGAAAATGTTATGTATTTTCTGAGGTCATCACTGATTTAACAGAACTGAAATTTTGATATAAAGCCCTATTCATGTGTAAAATCTCAGAATTTTTAGAGTAGATTTAAGTCATAAACTAATAGCTTAAAGACAAACTATCGAAACTGTCATAGTTTGTACCCTGTTTACCAATTGGATTATATCTATTAAATGACTTGTCTAAATGACCCTGTAGATTTAGGTCATAAACTAATAGCTCAAAGACCAGTTCTGGAATGACCTAGACTCTTTACGAAATCTATATGTATAAGGCTAGAATTTATTGGATGAATACGTGATATGTGGCACTCTTTTAAATGGAGGTATTCTGCATTAGTCTAATAGAGCATTGAAATCGAATCACACAAATGAATATATAGTTATGATATTGACTACAACCTAATGCTATAGGGTATTGTTGTAAATGTCATGTTTGTACACTTGTTACTGAAATATGTCGTTAGAACTCGGAATTAAGTAGAAACGAGAAGTAGAAGAAAGTATGAATATGCTTATTGCGTCCCATGCAGAGAACAACTAAACTTAAGACATTATTGTAGGACCGATCGTGGAAGATAAATAACCTTTGGTGTCGAGAAGACTCGTAGGATAAACCGATCTACTACAAGGTGGGTAATACTTCCTTAAAAATTAAGTTTGTGTTATTAAGCTCTATGAAATCTATTTATATACGAAAGTTTTTGTGCATTTACCTGTTTAATGCTTCTACATAACAGATCGGTCATGGCTCTCATCTAACTTAACACAATAGATGAGGGTTAAAAATAGTGTACACGTTTGTTAGTAACATAAAGTGTGATCATCTTTGTGTACTAAGTATTAACATGATATGAGGGACCCCTCATGTTTCGACTCGAGGGTCAAGGCCCATGTTATGAGAATCAAGTGGTAGAAGTAACAGAAATATGTGACATAAATGTGCGCACCCAATGTATAATGTTTTGTATGGTTGGAATAGTTTCTTTTCAAAACCCTCCAATACATATTTCATGCATGGATAAATTGTTATAAATATTTTTGAATTGCTCTACCTACTGAGTACATTAGTACTCAGCCCAAATGTTTTCAAATGTTTTCAGGTTGAGCGGCAAGTGGCGACGGGCAGGAGGGTTATGTGTAAATATGTTGCTCTCTTTTGGTTGTAATGATTAAGAACTTTAGAATTATCGGGTTTAAGTACTTAAAATGTTTGTTACCTTCCGGGTTCTGAACTACTTTCAGTTATATATATATATATATATATATATAGACAGAAAAGTAGGAAAACAATAGATTCTAAAGTTATATTATATATATATATATTTCTGTCTATATATATATATATATATATATATATATATATATATATATATATATGGTATGGTTTTAGGGAGAACCACCCTTCAAAAGAGATATGAGATCTATTCTAGATCATAGATCCCATCAAAATCAAGGGCCAAGATTTCCTATTAGTTTCAACAAAAAATAAAACAAAAATAAGGATAAGGGTAATATAGGAATTGTGCAAGAAGAAAATTTGAAAACATTTCAGTTTTCACACCTCCACGCCTCCATTCTATTCAACTCTCTCTCTCTCTCTCTCTCTCTCTCTCTCTCTAAATAAAAAATTTCACATTCGTTTCTTCAGTCAGGTTTCATCTCAAATTCCACAGAAATTTCAGGTTCGTTTCTTCAATTTCGGAGTAGACTTGTAGTGAAATCGAAGTTTTATGGAGTTGTAGCCTAGGGTTTTTGATGGAAATTCGGGGATTTCTTGGCGAAATAGGAATTTAAGCAAAATTCACGAAAATTGCAGAGTTTCCTTCTGCGATTTGCAGAGTTTCCTTCTACGATTGGAGTGGTTTAATGTTTCTTGGTCAATTTGTTGAGTTTTGTTCCTCAATTTTTGTAGTTTCGTCTTTCGATTTACAATATTCATCGCGATTTGAGGGACTTGCGTTACTGTTTCATCATACAAACTACGTTTCCATTAATTTGTGCAAAAATACTTTCGAGGATATTTCGTGCATATATATTTTCGAAGAGATGTGATTTATGCTTCTTTTGTTTTCATTTTTTGTTTGTTCGTAGGATATATAGAAATTAGATTTCCCGAATTACAAGCAATTGACGGATTGCGTTTTAGTTCGTAAAAGCATGGACGAAAATAACGTTTCGAAATTTACTTGTGAAGAGTAGTTTCTGAAAAATATCGTGTGTGAAGTTATATGCATGAATTCGTACAGTGGCATGCATGAATTAGATTTTGTGTATGCATAAAAATGAATGCATTGTGAAGCATGTGATGGATATATATGCGTTTCATATTGTAGTTCGAAGTAATATGCATGAATTTGGAGAATGGTATGAATGAATTAGATGTGATGTATGCATCAAAATGAATGGATTGTGAAGAGATATATCGGGTATGTAGTGCATATTTTGTGCGAAGCAATATGCATGAATTAGTACAGTGGTATGCATGAATTAGATGTTGCGTATGCATAAAAATGAATGAATTGTAAAGCATGTGATGGATATTCGTTTCATATTGTAGTTCGAAGTAATATGCATGAATTTGGAGAGTGGTATGCATGAATTAGATGTGATGTATGCATCAAAATGAATGCATTGTGAAGAGATATAACGGGCATGTGGTGCATATTGTGTGAGAAGCAATATGCATGAATTAGTATTGTGTTATGCATGAATTAGAAGTTATGTATGCATAAAAATGAATGCAATGTGAAAATGTGACGGATATGCGTTTCATATTGTAGTTTGAAGTAATATGCATGAATTTAGAGAATGGTATGCATGAATGTGATGTGATGTATGCATCAAGATGAATGCATTGTGGAGAAATGTGTTGAGGTTGTAATGTATTTTTGGTTGATATTGTTTCATTTACTATATATTCATGTTTCTTTTCACTGATATGCATAAAATAGGAAGGAAGTATGCATAAAAATGAGTGGCGATTTGCATGAATGTGTAGATTGTTTATTGAAATCGTTATGCATAAATACTATAGTGTGTATGCATGAATTATCTATGAGATATGCATGAAACTATAATGGTTATGTGACTAGTAGAAACATAGTGTTGATTATTGTTGCATTCAGGCTATATGCATAAATATATTGTTTTACATGCATGAATCTTTTCTTCAATATGCATGAATGATGTTTTGTATAAAAAAGTTTATAAAATATCTACAACGTGCAATGATAGATGATAAGAATGGTGGAAAAATGTTTAGGATGAATTTCCTTGTTTTGCTTGCTAGTTCTCTAATTCAATCAACCACACATAGATGCATTTATCCATTTTTTTCAGATCCTTTGGAGGAACAAAGTGATTCAAAGGAGTGGAATTGGTGTGAGTTGTTAATCCGGTGTCTTATTGAAAGCACGCGGACATGGAAAGAATGCAAAAGCAAACCCTTTAATCTCAAAATTTTTCTTGCAGGGGCATATTAGATGAGGCACATGGAGACATTCAAATGTGATAAAAGCCTTGAGCCATTTCGTGGAAAGGAAGTTGAATACTAGAGAGATGGAGAACATATTGTAGACAATGAAAATTGAGATTTCAAAGACAATTAATTGTTTTTTTAAAACTTTTGTTTTTATTAGAAACAATTGTAGCTATACTTTGTTAGTTAATCATATTCTCAATGTTTGATTAGTTAAAATATATTATTCTTATTATGTATTATTATGCTTATTTAATTATGACATTAAACATGAATATGTATAAATATAAAAGCGGATATGAATTAATCGTAACTTAAATATACATGAAATGAAAATTTCAAACAAAAACGGTTAATTAACAAGTATGCACAAACATAACACAAGCTATGGCATTAATCTAAACGTAAATATACATAATAACAAGTTGCTTAAAAATGGAAAACTGTATAGAGTAACTACGTCACCGAAGTCATGCATAAAAAGTAACTACTTTATGCATATTTCTTATAGAATTTATACATAATATATCATTAGCATAACAAAAAAATAAAATTGAGAGACCAATTTGGATATCCAATAAAGTCTAAAGGTAAAAACACAACTAAGTACGAGAAAGCTAATGACTTCGTCCAAACTTAAAAACTTCCATCCGACTTATGGTTTCAATTTATGTGGGCATTCGGGGACGAAAATTGAATCAGCACAATCAAAAGAACCATCTTCATCCAACGACTCGGTCATTCGTGTTCTGTCATGCATGAAACGTAATAGAATTTAGCACGAATTCATACTAGAATATGCATAAGAAGATGATCAGAAAAACACAAAAAACAAATAAATCAAACGAAATGAGCAAAATTGCTCAAGAAAAATGAACAACCATCCAAAATCAATCTTTATGCAAAATTGCCCAATAACAATGAATATCCATCCAAAATCAATCTTTATGCGTATCCGAAATGAGCAAAATTGTCCAAGAACAATGAACACTCATCTAAAATTACCCAAGGACAAAGAACAATGAACACCCATAAAAAATCAGATTCTTTCTAAGAAAATAAACAATCCCTTTTTCAAAAATGATTCCAATTAAGTTGCGTAGCAAAGACGATTCCAATTTAAGCCCTTCGATGACGACATTCTCTCAAACAGAAAAACGAATGAGACACAATGGCATAATTAAAATGGCAACAGCATGCACGACGACAGCAATGGCGGCGACGGCGACAACAGTGAACACGACGGCGAAATTGAAGTGGGAGAGTTGCGTTGCTTGGGAGAGAGAAACGAATGAGAGGTAGAGTTGTTGAAAAAGAGAGAAAAGAGTTGAAAGAAAATAAAAATAAAGCAAATTACGAAAATACCCTTAATGAATTCAATTCTCCTTTTTTGATTTAATTTTAAAATCCCACCTATGAGATCGGTTCTCATATCTCTTTTGAATATAAGATCTCATTTGATCCATTTCCTATATATATAAAGTACCAATCTTTCTTATAGCCGGTTTGTATTATTTTATATATTTTCAAAGGAATATTCCGGTTTACAAAGATTGTTTAAAAATCTAAGCTTATATTCTCCTTTCCGTGGTGTCTCGACTTCTGTGATCCTTCGTGGGAGTCGGGGCGTTACAAAATGGTATCAGAGCATGGTTCTCGGCTCTATGGTTAAAAGTATTTTTTTTTTGAAATGAGTGTGTCTAGACTTGTAAAATAGGCAAAACCCTCAGCTCGTCGTCACCCTGCCCTCATCCAAGGTATGTTCAAAAGTTTTAATATAAATTTTTTAAGGTGCACGAAAAGGGAAATGACTGAAAGAAATATTGTCGTGTTGGGAGAGTCCACTCGACCAGAAGAATATGTTTTTGTTGAGTCTCTTTGAGCTCACGTGATAAAGCTTCAGAAAAGTATATGACGACGTATTATGATTTGATTTCATAATAAATGATACTCCCTCCGTCCCATTATTTATGTCCCATAGGGCCTTGACACAGAGATTAAGACGGTTGTGGAAAGGTATAAAGTAGTGGAAAGGTATAAAGTGGTGGGGTTGGATGATTGTGGACCACTTATTTGTGTTGACTTTTGCAATATGACATAAATAGTGGGACAAACAATTGTAGCAAATAAGACATAAATAATGGGATGGAGGGAGTATGTTTCATTGTGTTGGATTTATGTGCCAATACAACTTGAAGGAAATGAAAGGAAACATCTGATGAATGTGAGGGAAGAGTATTGCTTCTTAGAAAACTTGAGAAGCATGTAAATGAAAATTACATATAGAAACGAAACGATGGCTCTTTTGACTTGGTAGAGGAACTCCTTAAATCGATAATGGTTTAAGTAACCGTGCTTGAACATATGAACATAGAAGTAGTGCTTCCAGCTAATTTAAATGCTCTACTCCAAACAAAGATCAGTTTCGCAATATCACACAATGTTGTTAAACGGTTCGCCACGAAACGAATAGACCAACTTATACTCGACACTAATATGAAGATTGTTTTCACATTATGACAAGGTTTCAACTCATAACAATGGATTTCATAGAGCCCTATCTTGTTGGGAGATGATTCAGGTAGCTCCACAAAGCTGTTGGGAGACAACTCAAGAGCCTAGTGCTCAGTAGATTTGAAGATCCCAAAACCCTACTTTGACTGATGAACCATTCTGTTGTAATTGTTTGTTCTGTCTCTGGGAGTTTTAGACTCAGTAGACACTCTTCGATATGGTTCAGGCGCTCGGTTACGTCCATTTGGTTCTTCGGCCAGACTATCGGCCTTAGTACCGAGAAGAAGAAGACTCGCATATCTTGGACTCAGCAGGAGTAGTATACTGAAAGGAGTCAGTGGAACTGAACGCAGCAGGAGTAGTTCACTGAACTCAGAGTTGATCTTTAGTAGAGTTGAACTCAGCAGGAGTATGCTACTGAACATAGATCAGACTCAGCAACGGCTAGACAGTCTTCTGACTATCAGGATATCTCATAAGTCAAATCAGCAAAGTCATACGATGTATAGAGAAATCAGCTTCAGATCCACCTTGAAGTCTGTTTATCTCACCTACTTTCTTCAGCCTCGCCAATGACGAGCGGCCAGCTATCTACTTTCTGATTAAAGCTGCAAGTCAACAACTTTCCAGAAATGGAGGGAAAGGACGCTGCCACCATACTTTGAAAGAGCCGTTAGCTACCCAAAAGAGAGAGACACATGGATCGTCGTCTCCAACGGATCTATCCATGTCTCTGCTCTATAAATAGAGGGAAGATTTCAAATTGAAGCTCACAACCTAGAAAACGAAAAACACACGAGCATTCACGAGCATCTCAGAAGCGACTTAAGCTTTCCGCAAGAACTTCATAGAGTAATCTCCAGCGAAAGGCGACATACCTACTCATAGGGAACCGAGCTGAATCAGATCATAAAGCCTCTAGTATCCAAGCGACAGAATACGAACCCAAAGTTTATTCTCAACCGTTCATCGCTCTAGAAGCCACTTTCTCGTTCCCTTCCCTCTAACCTAAGCTCAACAGACTATATCTATAGCTTAGAACGAAGGAGTTCATCTTTGAACTGATCCTTATTGTAAAGGACTCCTTCATAGTTGGAGAGTTTGTCAAACACTTAAGTTTGATATCATGTAAACTGAGACTTGCTCAGTATAAATCTCAAGACCAGTGTTTGTCCAGTGCACAAACCGACTAAGACTAACTCAGTATAATAAAATAGCCTCCTAATCTTTTCGGGACAGTGGACGTAGGATTGTTGGATCCGAACCACTTTAAAATTGCTTGTGTTCTGTGTTTTTACTGTTGCATTGATTACTGTTCATACTGAAAATATCTTTCAAAATCATTCAACTGAGTTTCAGCAAAGCTTAACAGATCGCACTAATATACTGAAATAGTTTTCTTAAAAACGTTTTCTAACTCAACTGAATTTGGGCCTACACATTTTCGCACTATACTAAACTTCAGTTGAACGGTACTGAATTCTTACTTAAGTCAGCTAGCAGGCCTAAGTGAAGTCAGTCACTCTGCCACGCGATTCAGAACAGCTTATTTGGTCTACTGAACCTGTTCAGTACAACATCCTCCTGAAAAGGACTATTCGCGTTTTAAGTTGAGAAATTGTTTTCAGGTGTATTCACCCCCCCCCCCCTCTACACCTGAATGTTTAATCTCGGGACCAACAATTGGTATCAGATGAGGAGTTCTCTAAGACTCTTGTTTTGTGCAACTGGTCTACTTGAACGGATCCAGAAAAGTTTTCACTGCATATCATTCTTCTTTCATATCACAATTTTCAATGTCTGCTATGTCAGGAATCAGGATGGAATCAGGATGGTGCCCATGTTCTCAGTAGAGAACTACGGGGTATGGCGAGTCAGAATGGAGGCACATCTGACTTCCCTCCACAACAACATACGGACCTATCGTTCCCATGATTAATAGTGTCAAAACCCAGGATCCAGCACAAGGAGGCGGAATGGTGACCGGGAAGAAGATCCCCAAAGATAGAAGTCTCTTCACCCCTGAGGAGAAGAAGATTCACAACTTAGACCGGGTCGCCAGAAATGCCATACTGACCACCCTGAGTGATTCTTATCTCGGGAGAGTTCAGGACTGCAAGTCTGCGAAGGAACTCTGGGATGCTCTAGGGCTACTGAGTCGGGGGACTCAGAAGATCAAAGCGAACAAACTGGCCCTGGAACATCAGAAGCTGGAGAGACTGTCTCTCATGCCCGGTGACACTATTGAAGATCTTAACGTCAGATTTACGGATCTGATGAACACCATCAACGGGCTGGGAAAGACGTTCTCCAACCGAGAAATGAATCTCAAGATATTGAGAGCACTGCCAGAAGGACATTGGACTCCATTTGCTACTTTACTGAGACATTCTGACTTAGATATTGTTTCTCCTGATCATATCTTTTCAGAACTAAAAGCTGAGGAGTTCGAGTTCGGTCTACCTCAAAGGAAGCAGCGAGCTGAAGCTGACACCTAAATCGACCATGCCTTCAAAGTATAAGTCAGCACAGCGGCTCTCGCGTCTAGCAAGGCTGAACCTTCACTCAGTGACATACAAGAAGGAAACCTGGCTAAGAAATACGCACTGCTTGCCGTGAAGTATCAGAAGGAGAAGGAGAGGCGCAGAAAACTCTCAAGAGTCGTCAAAGACTCCAAGGGTAAGTCTGAATATACACCCAAACGCACTCCTGACTCGCATACTTCTGATTGCAAGAAATAGGAGGACTCAGCTCAGTCGAAAGACAGCGAGAGCAAAGAAGAGAGAGTCACCACCTGCTACAACTGCAAAAAGCCAGGATTCACACTGCACACAGTACTGATGAGAGAGCAGCATGCAAAGCTCGAAGGGAGAAGTTCATCAAGTTGCGTCAAGCATTTATAGCTGGTGAACTCTCAGACAACTCAGATGAAGTCGATTCCTTCATGGATTCATCAAATGATGAAGCGACATTCATGGCCGTAGAGCTTGAAGAAGATGTTGAAAAGTGTCTTATGGCAGGAGAAAAGGATGAGGTAAACTCTCACGCTCCATTTAACTCCTCTTCACACTGTACACACGATACTATTTCAGGTGCAGATGAGAATCTGGACGTCTCGATCGTCTACGAAGAATTGTTAGACGAGCAGATTCAGATGAGCCTGCAGCTCAGTAAGACTCTTCAGGAGTTGGATACCCTGAAAGTGGAGAATCGGAGACTTTCTCAGGAGAGTCAGGTTGCTACTGAGTCAGAAGGACTTGTGTTGAGACTTAGGGAGGAGATAAACTCTCTGATGGCCAAGTCTCAGCATCAAGAAGATCAGATCTCAGTACTAACCAATGACTTGACTCAAAAAGATACTGAACTGAGTCTACTGAAGCAAGAGTTGTCAGGACTTTAGACCGAGCATGAAACGCTTAAGAAGAGTGATTTTGTTTGGAGGAATCTGATGACAGAGCGGTACATGGGCGCTGAAAAGAAGCTTGAGGCAATGCTAGCCAGCAACAAGCCTAAGCACAACAAGGAGGGGCTTGGATTCAGTCATGAAGCCTCCTCATCTGCCCCCGTACGCTCAGAGAATCGGCTAACTGATAGATTTGTTCGATGGGAGACCATCAACGCTGAGATTCTGAACCCCCTAGCCAAGAACAAACAGAAGATGAAGGCACCTCATCCCAGCTATCAGCATTCTGACAAAATAATTAGCTCAAAATCACCCCAGTTCAGTCAAGGGGGAACCAACAGAGTTAAATGGGCTGATCAGTATGGACCTCCACAGCTGACACATCCAGCTCAGTATGGGTCATATTATTATGATCCTATAGTCAGGAGAGGACCTAAAAGTCAGAAGAAAGCCGTTCAGAAGGCAAAGGTCAGCAGTCCACCAATTCAGAAGATCAGGACTCTTGAACCTGTAAAGCCTCAGAAGTCAGCATCGACCAGTCCAGTGGTCAAGTATGTTGATCAAAGTGGAAAGAAACTGTCTGAGACCACCAGGGTCGAGAGACATATTTGGATTTCCAAAACTAACATCTAAGGACCCAAAATCAAAAATAAAGGGTACCTGAATATAATTCTATTTTGCAGGTGCACAAGGACCCTTGGTATGTGGACAACGGATGCTCAAGACACATGACATACCAGAAGGATCTACTGAAGAATTATACCATTGAAGAAGGACCCAGAATCGAGTTTGGAGACAATGCAAAAGGCTATACCACAGGCTATGGAACACTCAGCGTTGGAACTGCCACAGTTCCAAGAGTATCATATGTTGAAAGACTTCAGCATAATCTTCTCTCTGTTAGTCAATTTTGTGATAACTCGAATAGAGTGATTTTTGACGTTGGTTTCTGTGATGTCATTGATAAATCTACAGAGAAAACAGTGTTATCAGGTTCGCACAAAAAGAATATCTACGTAGCTGACTGGAACTCAGCTGAACCTGAAGCTTGTTTGTTGGCGAAGAACGACAACAGAACGGGGTGGCTCTGGCACAGAAGACTCAGCCATCTCAACTTCAAGACGCTCAACAAGCTAGCTAGAAACGCTCTAGCAAGAGGACTGCCGAATGAAGTATTCAAGCAAAGACACTCGGTGTGAAGCATGTCTGAAGGGAAAGCAAACAAAGAAACAAAATCCACCAGTTCCATCGCCTTCCACTGATGGAATCCTTCAGCTGCTACATATGGATTTATTCGGTCCAGTCTCTCCAGTGACGATCAGAGGCAAAAAGTATGCTTTAGTGGTCATTGATGACTACTCGCGCTACACATGGGTCATATTTATTGCCAACAAGTCTGACGTCAAAACAGAGTTACCTACGCTTCTGAAAAAGCTCAGTGTCAAGAAGAACACCAAGATTATAAAGATACGTTCTGGCAGAGGAACTGAGTTCCTAATTTCAATGGTGGAGGAGTTCTGCAAAGCTGAAGGCATAGAGCATGAGACGTCTGTCGCGCGCACGCCTCAACAAAACGGGGTTACTAAAAGGAAGAATAAAACACTCAAAGAAGCAGCAAGAACCTTGCTCGCAGCCTCAGGACTCGCAACCAAATTCTGGGCAGAAGCAACTAACACTGCGTGTTACACTCAGAACATATCTCTACTGACTAAGCAGCATAAGAAGACACCATATGAACTATGGAATGAATGGAAGCCTTTCATATCTTATTTCCATATTTTTGGGTGCTCGTGCTTTATCCACAATAATGGGAAGGATCAGTTAAAGACTTTTGATAGCAAGTCAGACCAGGGAGTCTTCTTAGGATACTCCCGGGTCAGCGAAGCTTTTAGAGTTTTTAACTACCGGACCATTTGCATGGAGGAAAGCCCTCATGTTGTTTTTAATGAGTTTGCTATTGAAGAAAGGAGTATGAACTCTAAATCAGAATCTGAGGACATCAGTAAGCAGCTACAGGATATAAGCTAAAAGATAAAGTTGAAAAGATCCAGCTGTGTTGGGATGATGATTCAGAAGAGCAAAATGAAGATAAGACAACTGAATCTCAGCCAGCAGTAGAAGTAGCTGAACAGATTGACTCTACTGAACAGAGTGAATCCCAAGTAACTCAGGTCGATGAAGAAACCCCAGTGGTAACTGAGACCTCTACTGAGGATAATAATTCAGGGGGAACGAATGAAGTTCCTGAGCTAAATGCCCCTGAACCTGGTGACTCAGTAGACCCAACTCTCGTAACTGAATTACTTCAATCTCAGAATAGTACAACTTAAATGGCTAACTCACCTACTATCTGTGTTGAATAAATTTCAGATGAACAGTTGAAACATCGTCGATCGTGGCTGGACGCTCACACTTCTGACCTGATTATTGGAGATCCTTCAGCAGAGGTAAAGACAAGATCCAGATTTTTGTCAGGGAGAAAGCGCATTATATTCCCTGCTTCTTGTCTCTTGAAGAACCTCGGTCGTTGAGGACGCACTCAAGGATGCTGATTGGATCATAGCTATGCAGGAGGGGCTGAACCAGTTCACGAGAAACAAAGTATGGGAGCTTGTTGACAGACCCCGGCATCAACATGTGATTAGAACTAAATGGGTCTTCAAGAACAAGCAAGATGAAAACAACGTTATAGTAAGGAACAAAGCAAGACTCGTGACAAAAGGCTACTGTCAGGCCGAGGGGATAGATTTTGACGAAACTTTCGCTCCAGTTGCAAGATTGGAGGCAATCAGACTATGCCTAGCCTACGCAACATATCAACGATTCAGAGTTCATCAAATGGATGTGAATTCTGCGTTCCTAAACGTCGTGCTGAAAGAAGAAGTCTATGTAGAACAGCCTCCCGGCTTTCAGCAGGGACATCAAGTCTACAGACTAAGAAAGGCTCTGTAAGGGTTAAAACAAGCACCCAGGGCTTGGTACGATACCCTGTCTGAGTTTTTTCTTCAGAAAGGTTTTCATAAGGGCACAATAGACCGCACATTATTCAGCATTCGACTGGAAGACGACATCCTACTTGTGCAGATCTACGTAGATGACATAATTTTCGGATCGAAGAACGTCATCATGTGTCAACAATTTGAGAAAATGATGAAGGATAAGTTCGAGATGTCAATGATGGGAGAGATGAATAATTTCCTCGGTTTTCAAGTCAAACAATCTAAGAAGGGAACATTCATCAATCAAGGCAAATACACTCGAGACCTCATCAAGAAGTTCGGTTGCACATCCGGCAAACCAATCAAGATCCCGATGAACATGAATATGAAAATTGATATTGATAAAGAGGGAGTATCAGTAGACCATACTGAATTTCGTGCTATTATTGGTTCATTATTATATCTAACTGCTACTCGACCTTACATAACTTATGTTGTAGGTGTCTGCGCTCGATTTCAGGCGAATCCCAAGCAGAGTCACATGGACTCAGCAAAGAAGACTCTCCGCTATCTCAGAGGAACGCCTGACATGGTTTTATGGTATCCAACATATGATAATATTGAACTAACTGATTATTCTGATGCTGACTATGCAGGATGTAGAATTGACCAAAAGTCAACTTCTGGAACTTGTCAGTTCCTTGGCAGTAAGCTGATTTCATGATTTTCAAAGACACAACATTCAGTAGCAACGTCAACTACTGAAGCTGAATATATGGCTGCCGGAAGTTGCTGCGCCCAAATCCTTTGGCTGAGACAGCAGCTACGCGACTATGATGTCATTCAGAATGAAGTGCCGATCTTTTGCGACAGCTCCAGTGCAATTGCAATCACTCAGAACCCTGTACTTCATACTAGATGCAAGCACGTGGACATCAGACACCAATTCATTCATGATCATGTCGAAAAGAAGGATATCAGGATGGAGAAGATCCATACCGACCATCAAAGGGCAGATATTCTTACCAAGCCTCTAGCTAAAGTCAGATTCAGAGAACTTTCAATAGAGCTAGGTCTGCTGGACCCTACTGACTCCAGTCAGTAAGTGGATTCAGGAGAGGAGCATTCAGCAAGGGGGAATGTTCACTCTCAGTACTGAACTAATTCAGTACGTAGAGACTCAACAACCTTCTACACGAGGTATCAGCTGACTACGATGTTCAGCTGACAGGTTTGCGTATCTCTACTCAGTAGCCAATGAAATATTCTGTGCATTAATGATTCAGATTCAACTTCGTATTCAATGCCTTAGAAAATGTCATTTAATATAACGGTTTACATTTAATACACGACATTCTATGTAAAGTATGCTGAACTCTACGGCGCATTAAATGCATGTCTAATCAAGTTATTTCTTTGGCTATATACAACTGTAATTTGACTTAGGCGGCTAAATTTATCATTGCCTATTTTATAACATTAAATCCTTGTCGTGCATCTCAAAAAGCAAATTTAAACTGAACCGTGGATTATTAACTGTTCATCTTCTTTATCATATAAAAACACATTCAAAGTTTAGAAACCGCCATTTTACTCTGCAAAATTTTCCAACCCTAGAATTTCTGAGAAAGCACACGTCTATTTGCAAACTTCTATTCTAATCTCTCAGAAACATCTTTGGTAAATCTTAATGATTATTCAGCATCATATATGTTCTTGATAATATTTTTCTTTCGATACTGATATCTTTCCTTTGCAGATTATAAACCATGGCAGGAAGGGACGTTAGTGTTCCGCTTGATATGAAGGAGATCCTCGAGAAGGATCAGGTATGGTGTGAGCCGATGATGGAGTTTAACGCGTGCGATCTTGACTTCATGGAGGATATATTCGACGTGCTGAGGGCGTCAGGGCTGGAGGCCTTTCTTTCTAGGAAGCCATCTTACTTCCTTCCGCGTTAGATCGTTGAGTTGTATCTGAAATCAGAATTAGTGGATGGCGATATCAGATGTCGTTTTGTCACTCATCAGATTGGAGACCCCGCCCGTGTTGTGCCAGAGATCAAGCTGATGTTAATCAAGGAAGCTCTTCAGCGAAGCTTTCAGCTTCCGAGCGAGCGATTCATCACAATGGGCTACAAAGACGACATCATGGACGAATACTTGGAAATATTCTGCGGGAAGCCTACCACCTTCAGAGCCGCCTTCCCAAAGAATATTATGCTTCCGAAGTTCAAAGCCTTAGCCTATATCGTCACTCAAATACTGACAAGTCAAGTTGGGTCATTTGACCAAGTATCGAGGCCAGAGATTCAGATGATGATGGCCATCTACGATCAAGCGAAGATAAATTGGATAGAGTTCTTCTTAAAGGAGTTCATGACTCAGGCAGCAAAATTTGATCGATCCACAAACTGCCTAGCCGTGAAGGGAAAACTCCTCTACGGACTGAAGCTCTCCGTAATGATCGAAGATCTCTTTGGAGCTGATCATGTAGTCTATGCAGACAAAATGTGCTTCAATCATAAGAAGGTGAGGTTCCAGAGCAGGGCAGCGGCCCTTCAGCAAATTGGCTCAGGGCCTGCTGAGCCCAAGCAAGGCTCTTAGAAGACTTCCACTCCATCAAAGAAGAGGTCACCTCCCAAAGCATCTCAGAAAACACCGACCAAGAAGCTGAAGAAGGTCAATGAAGCTATAGTTATACCTCCTCTACAACTCAGAGACAAGGCTGAGTCCTCTAGATAAGACAGTATCAGTGGAGAAAGCTGTCTCTACTGAACATGGTGAGGCAGTGGACCAAGGGGTAGAAGTTGATCCGATTACTCCTACTCAGATCCCCTTGGACATCCCACCACTCAGCAGCATCCCATCTGCTGAAAAACAAACGTCTCTGATAAAAGTTGAGGATTCAGAGACTGCCTCAGAGTCAGAAACTATCGGGATGGAGGTATCAGCGCTACAATCTAGAGCCTCCCGAGAAGTTTCAAAAGCCATCCCAGAAATAGTCGGTCACTCTGACTTGATTATATTGGCAAGATAGGCCAGGCTTCATACTTTGATTCGGTTCCAAGCGTGGTAAACACTGAATAGGTTGATCCAGCACCACTCCTGCGAACAACTCCATGAGGAGGAGCTGATGATTCGGGAGAAGATAGGCTATTCCGAGCCTGCTGATATCTACTCACTGGAGGATCTGAGGGTGGCTATGCTCGCTCTGTTGAATAACTGTCTACCCACTTCAACAGCCGGTCCCTCAGATGGGTCAGATCCCGACGATCAGGACCCGCCCCATGATTCAGGCCCTGAGAAGCCTGTTGAGGGAACTCAACAGGAGGAGGATGCTCCAACTACAACTGTTGAACCATCTCTCAGCATCCTCCCTCTAGGACAGTCGGCGGCTAGTACCTCTCAGTCCGCGGACCCAGTACAGCTGTTGCTGGGGTCTGTATTTGAGGTAGCGCCTAGCCCGAGGAGCCGACGATCGAAGACAGTGGCAAGGGCCCTCGGGAGTCAAGGTGCTCAGAACCGACTCCTTGCCCGCGCCATCCACAAGACGTGGAAGCAGTCCACTCAGGCTCAGAGTGCGGAGATTAAGGGGCTCAGAACGTCGATTCAGAATACTCCAGCCCCTGACTTCTCTACGATCCTGACTGATGCATTAACCACTCAGAGAGCTGAATTCGATAGGCAACAGAAGATGATGGAAACTTCCCAAGCTAAACTTCTTGAAGACTACAAGGCAGCTCAGTCAGCTCATACAAGGTCTATTTTTTCCATGAGTCAGGCCGCTGAGCTCAGACTCCAGACAATTCAGAAGGCCATGGAAGATAAAATAGATCTCAACTTGCAAGATATTCAGACTGTGGTGGAGACCTCTCAGAAGAAATACAGTGAAGAACTCACATATGAGAGGAATGAACTCCACGAGAGACTTGTTAAACTGCAGGATGCTTTGGACAAGCTAGCCTCAGCTGATACCAGTCTGGATAAGAAGGTGCAGGTACCTACCCTTGGCCTATTTGCTGATGCCAAAAAGGGGGAAGGTAGAGAAAGGGTACCAAGGGCACCAAGGGGGGTCAGGACAGTGGCAAGAGCAACTCAAACTCAGCAATCAGCTCCCACTGCTCCCCAAGACCAAGAACAGGGTCAGGCCCAGGGTGTCTCAGCAGTAGGGACTATAGTGCCTGCTGAGACCGGCCCAAGTAGCTCAGGACCCAAAGAGTCAGCAACCCAAACTCCTAGTGACATCATTCAGGAGGTTGCTGAGTATGCAGAGGAGGACTCTGAAGAGGAAGAAGTCCCTCTACCTCCTCCGGCCGGGGGAAAGGGAAGAAGATACTTGAAGCTCCCTACTCCACCCAAAAAGAAAGGAACTAGAAGGTTCATATCTCCTGAGGAAGAGGCTCAGATTGCAGGTGATGAGAAGCTGGCAAGGGAGATAGCCGAGGCAGAGGCTAACAATAAGCCAAAGAAACAGCCTGCCAAAGGCAGAACCAAAGTTCAGAGGGGAAAGAAGCTTGGGACAAGGCTACCCCTTAGGAATCTGAAGCTCAACAATGAAGCTGACAAGGAGAAGGAAAGAGAAGAGCAGCAGCAGCAAACTAGTCAGCAGGGCACTTCAAAATCAAAATCTTCAACACCTGCTGATTCAGAAGAGGAACAAGAGCACATCCCATCTTATACCCCCTCTAAGGCTCAAGAGCAAGAGATGAAAGAGATCTGGGATCAGATGGAGAGGTACTTAGACAGAGGAGCTGAAGCCAGGCAAATTAGTGAAGCACGGGAAAGGCTCAGACTCGCTGATCTAGAGGCTCTTAGGATCAAGGCTGAGAAAGAAGCAAGTCATAGGGTTCCTGAGAAGGCTGAAATTCCATATAAGTACAGAAGACTCAGGAAGCCCATAGACCTCAAAATCCACATATGGCCCAGAGTTGATACTTGGATGCCATGGGAACGGACTCAGAGGTGGGAGACGCTGAAAGCTGACTTCATTAAGAGGTTTTATTTTTGGAGGTATTGGCCTGACATGCACAAATAATAGCCTTTGTTGAGTGGCTTCTAAAGAGTGATCCAGAAATATATGCAAGAGTTCAGAATGCCCTAGCTGAGAAGGTTGATGTCAGGGTTCCAGCTCCAAGACCTCTGCCTCCCCCACTGAAGCTTGATGGTTCTCTACACATTGGGGTCCTTGAAGGAGAAATTAAGAGTGCTTCTCAAGCCACTGATCTCGATGAGACTGATCCTGCTGATATGGCACATATACTGAAGCTGAGGAGAGATACATATAGGATGTATGGACTGCCGCTTCCTAAGGAGAAGTCTAAAGATTTTAAAGAGCGGATTCAGCAGTTCAGGAGATACTTGATAGCTTCCTTGTATCTTTTTCTTTCTTTTCTCTAGAATAGCAAGTTGATGTTCTATACTGATATTCCGACTGATATATAACATCATTGATGTTCGGCCCTGACAATTCCTTATTGTCTACTTGGCCTTGTTATTTTCTACTTAACACTCAGAATCACCCAAGTGATTACTGACTCACACACTCACTGAATATTTATATTTATATCTGTCAGTTTTTACTTAGCCTGATAGATTCTGGTTTGATAGATTAGGGGGAGATTGTTGTTAGTAAGGGGGAAATTGTTGTAAGTTTTCAGTATATGTTTTGATATTTCTTCCCTGAACTCCCTCAGTAGTCTAGAACTTGAAGAACAACTCCACTGATTCTACTTGTAATATTTGTAAGGAATTTGTTTCTGACAGTTTGCAGTGTTAGCTTTTGGCATCATCAAATAGGGGGAAATTATTGGGAGATGATTCAGTAGCTCCACAAACTGTTGGGAGACAACTCAGTAGCCTAGTGCTCAGTATATTTGAAGATTCCAAAACCCTACTTTGACTGATAAACCATTCTGTTGTAATTGTTTGTTCTGTCTCTGAGAGTTTCAGACTCAGTAGACACTCTTCGATATAGTTCATGCGCTTAGTTTTGTCCGCTGGTTCTTCAGCAGACTATCAGCCTCAGTACCAGAAGAAGAAGACTCGGTATCTTGGACTCAGCAGGGAGCAAGATATGCGAAAGGAGTCAGTGGAACTGAACTCAGCAGGAGTAGTTCACTGAACTCAGAGTTGATCTTCAGTAGGGTTGAACTCAGCAGGAGTATGCTACTGAACATAGATCAGACTCAGCAACGGCTAGACAGTCTTCTGACTGTCAGGATATCTCATAAGTCAACTCAGCAGAGTCATTCGATGTATAGAGAAATCAGCTTCAGATCCACCTTGAAGTCTGTTTATCTCACCTACTTTCTTCACCCTCGACCAATGACGAGCGTCCAACTGTCTACTTTCTGATTAAAGCTGCAAGTCAACAACTTTACAGAAATGGAGGGAAAGGACGCTGCCACCATACTTTGAAAGAGCCGTTAGCTACCCAAAAGAGAGAGACACATGGATCGTCATCTCCAACGGATCTATCCATGTCTCTGCTCTATAAATAGAGGGAAGATTTCAAATTGAAGCTCACGACCCAGAACACAAAGAACACACGAGCATTCACGAGCATCTCAGAAACGACTTAAGCTTTCCGCAAGAACTTCATAGAGTAATCTCCAGCGAAAGGCGACATACCTGCTTATAGGGAACCGAGCTGAATCAGATCATAAAGCCTCTAGTATCCAAGCGACTGAATACGAACCTAAAGTCTATACTCAACCATTCGTCGCTCTAGAAGCGACTTTCTCGTTCCCTTCCCTCTAACCTAAGCTCAGCAGAATATATCTATAGCTTAGAACAAAGGAGTTCATCTTTGAACTGATCCTTATTGTAAAGGACTCCTTCATAGTTGGAGAGTTTGTCAAACACTTAAGTTTGATATCTTGTAAACTGAGACTTGCTCAGTATAAATCTCAAGACCAGTGTTTGTCCAGTGCACAAACCGACTAAGACTAACTCTGTATAATAAAATAGCCTCCTGATCTTTTTGGGATAGTGGACGTAGGATTGTTGGATCCGAACCACTTTAAAATTGCTTGTGTTTTGTGTTTTTACAGTTGCATTGATTACTGTTCATACTGAAAATATCTTTCATAATCATTCAACTGAGTTTCAGCAAAGCTTAACAGATCGCACTCATAAACTGAAACAGTTTTCTTAAAAACGTTTTCTAACTCAACTGAATTTGGGCCTACACATTTTCGCACTATACTAAACTTTAGCTGAACGGTACTGAATTCTGACTTAAGTCAGCTAGCAGGCTTCAGTAAAGTCAATCACTCTGTCACGCGATTCAGAACATCTTATTTGGTCTACTGAACCTGTTTAGTACAGCATCCTCCTGAAAAGGACTGTTCGCGTTTTAAGTTGAGAAATTGTTTTCAGATGTATTCACCCCCCCCCCTACACCTGAACATTTAATCTCGGGACCAACACCTACCTTCCCACTTCCGTATTGCTCAACGGATCATCACGGACCGGGAGGCATTTCAATATCTACTAGAAAGAGTATTGCCTCGCTGTAGAGAACATGAAATGCTGATGGAATATATGTTATTCTTGATTCTCGTTATAGGAAAAATGTTAACCCAATAGAGTCGGACAAGAACTATAAAGACAGTTACTCATGTTTGAAATGCTACAAACGGTACATAGGTAGATAACCGCGACTGATGCTTTTATGAAATGAAGGAGGTGAAAGTGAAATTCTCATGATATCTAAGTATCTAACCACGTACAATCATTTTCAAGAAATAATACAATAACTTTCGACATGGGAGTGAGGAGGGTAGAAACAAAGATTGTTGGGGATCGACATTAAATTCTAAGTAGATAGTTAGGATAACTTGTCTTGTTTTATTTCCTTTGATTTGTTTAACAAGCTGTCAAGTTTTTCCTTCAATACCAATCTTCCAAAAATGTTTGAAAGTGGAGTTGGGTCTTGTATTTGATAGCCCAGACTCACCTTGATAACCATATCCTTTTCTTGAACAAGGTTCATGCATTGCAAGGCCTTCTAATGCAGTGTAAGGCCTTCTTAGAGGCGACCTCTTATTTATTAACTGTCCGTGATCTTATTTGTCTTAACACTTGGTTATTTGTTGTTTAATTTTTTTTTCAACAATGCATCTTGATATTCATGTTTTAAGTAAATGATTCATTTTATTTGAGAATTACCGGTTAGACTTCTACCATAAAATAATATAGGGGTATTCCGTTCCGCTTTGAAACTAAAGTATTTTCTTTGCAAGTTTAGACTTGAACCTCTAAACTTTTAAAGTTTGTCAATTATTTTTGAGCAATTTACACATTGCCTCGAAGGAAAGATTGTGATAATGTCAATATTACTCGAGATTTTAAACTTTGTAACAAAGTTTTATCATGTTTGGGACTATGAGCCCAGATAACCCTTGTTCCAAAAGTTTCAATCTTGAGTTTGCCAAACTTTTGAGTCATTTCAGTATCTAAAAAAAACCAATTGCATTTCCTCACTTGTTGGTACTAAGTATATAAATCAGAATGATCAATGAATTTTATCATATTGGACTTCTTAGAACATTATGACCAAGAAGTTATAAGTTCGTACAATGTATGATATTCTCGTAATAAGAGAACCACAAGTAGATGATGTTATGATTGGATATTTGGTCCTTATAAGTTATCGGTCTAAGCGACATTGAAATAGTAGATAAAACATAGAATGCCTATAGCAGATAGGAATTAGTCGGATTTAACTTTGTGTTACACATATGATAGTTTAAGATATTTCTTTCTAGAAGACGAGCACATTTACACGTCTGTGAACCACGTTGCAAGATTAAGCATATTGAGACGAAGTAAGCGGTGGCACTACAGACTACAAGGAGTCGCCAGTCTCGTTGATCAAGAACCTCAAAATTGAGAAGGTTGTGGAAAGGCCCAAAGACGTGATACACTTACACACAATTCACTAATGTATTTACCGGTCGTCCAAATTCAATTCATGCGAAGGCTCTTCAACTGCACTATCTGCAAAGCTGGTATAAAATGACTTCCGCTGAACACAAGACCTACATGGATACCACAAGCGGTACTTCCTCACGACATTAAACTTCGTCTCTTCGCTGAGGCTGATATGACTTTAATGCACAACCCTCGAACACGAGTTAGTGATTATACTAATGATACCACTGCTGACAAACCTTCAAGAGTGCGATCATCGGCAGAGTAGTTTCCGCGGTGCATCTCCAAGAACTTAGTACGCTTAAAATAGTCTATCAAGATCACACGATGTTGAACAACATGATGCAAAGACAAATGCATAGGTGAGACACTACCATTTCACGATATCTTACGATAAACCCCGATACCTTCGGACACTCGAATTTGAACGATGAGGAAGAGGACTTGATGAAGACTTGAACTTGAAGGAGTAGAAGCACAACAATTTAAACGAGTATATGATTATATTTTCATTCTATGGTAGACAAAGTTATTCCTTTTTTGAGATACTTCTACTCATTTTATTTTGATTAAACAGTTGTGTCATCTTGGCGGTATACGCATCCACCATCTTTTTTATACTTGATCCGAAATCATCATTCTATGTGTTCGTTTGAGCTCCATTGAAGCTATCATCTCATACAAATTGGTAATGACATCCTTTTCTTTTGAACCCTTATTCTTATCGTTCTATATAGTTGATCTCATTTGGTCTATATTAGACATAATTCATCTTGAAGTTTGATCTTTAATGATTATTCTATATATTTGTTTCTAACCTCGTGAAGTATATCTTGATTCATATATTCATGAAATATTTTCCTTTGACGATATAGTCGAACTCAGTTGGTGCTATATCTCCATAAAAATCCATCTCATTACTTTGTCATGGATATTTATTACCTTATTGAGGTATCCTTCAATTTAAGTATATACAATACATTCTCTTTTGAAATCTTATTATGATGTATCCGACTTGAGAAAGATAGGCAAGCTGGCAAGGAGATGAATATTTAGAGATTATAAGTTTCAGGATGACTAGCGATTTCCCGAACAACAAATAACGCTCTCATGTTCAACAAAAGATTGTGTCTACCTCAAATAGACACAAAATTAAAGGATGAGACCAGCGCATTATACTCGATGTACAATTCACACAAGAGATGCTAGGATTCACCAATGCTCAAGAAGCAATTCCTGTTTGGATGAAATATAGAAGGACATGATTTTACTTATAGAACGTTGCTTAATTTTGCATCAAGTTAGGCATTACACGAAAGACTAGGTTGTTGCAGAACTTCCTAGGTCGTCATAACGTGAAGATTCAATAATGATGGTACATAAGATCACTATCATGTGGGTCAAAGTTTGAAATCAAAGTATTTTCTGCTAGTTCTAATAACATGAAGATTGAGAAGATTAGTGTAAACTTACATCAAGAAAATTTTACGTCTACACGCGCATTACATTGTCGATTTAGGGATCATGATAAAGTCTTCTTGACTTCTTCTTTTAAACGAATTAAGTAATTTATTAGAAATGGGTGTGGTCTAAGTATTGTAGGACCTTTTGATCCTAGACAGTAGTCTATTTATATATGTTGATTTTGCCACCTAATGTCAGAGATGCATATAATGCTTTCCACGTCTCTCAGCTATGAAAGTATATATATAACCCCAAACACGTAATCAAGCATGAGGATGTACAACTAAACCCAGACTTAAGTTACGAAGAAAAACCGGTACGAATATTGGACCATAAAGTTCAAGTATTGAGGAATAAACAAATTTCCTTAGTGAAAGTATTGTGGAATCACCCTCGTGAAAGTATTGTGGAATCACCATGATCAAGAAGAAGCTACGTGGGAGCTGGAGGAGAAAATCACTTCACAATATCTTGAATTTCACTACGAAGGTATGTCTCGAAATTATTTTAAGGGGGGGAGTGTAATAACCCATAACTTTATATCTACACTTTCGAAGTATATTAAAAGTAGAGAGTTGGAATATTAGTTGTTAAGAAAAAACTTAGAAAAATCTACGTCTCGTGAACCCTAGGAAGACTTCAATGAGAATTTTATTTTAGCTTTAGGAAAGAATCTAATTAATTTATTTTAAGAATGAAGAGCCACATTAGCAAAGCATTTTATCATCTTATTTCATTATTATAATATTACCTAACATGCACTAGAATATAAGAGTATGTATCTATATAAATAATATACATAATCTTTTTAGGAAATTAACTTTTGAGACCTCAACTTGAGAAAACTTTAAATCTATAAGTCAACAAGCTTAAGAATAGAGAGGGAGTTGTGCCACATGGGATCCATGATAGAAATTAGAGGGGAAGAATCGATTACCTTCCTCCTTCGTATGTTGCTGCAGCTCTGATTGTTGCTCGTGTGTCAGATCTTCTGATCTGTGTCCCGACCCTTCCGCTCCTCAGTGTGGACAGAAATTTGAGAGGAATTATTTTCTCTGTTCTCATACATAACTCACATTTTTTTCTTGTGTTGTGATTTTTTGTGAATAATCATCTTATGTTGAACGTGTATTACATATATATATATATATATATATATATATATATATATATATATATATATATATATATATAATGTATAAAACATTGTATTATAATTGTGGCCCATTAGTAATTATATTGCTAATGGGCTTCTAATAAATTATTAATAGTCAGCTCATAATATAATTAATAATAACTGGGTCACTTATTTATCAATTAATTGGTCCAGCCAATTAATTCCAGATAAATAATTTTCATATAATTAAATAATGTATAAATACATTAACCTATTAATAATAAATCCCGAGAGAGCAGAATAAATACTGGACATCTAATTGGGCCAGACCAGAGATCCAATACAATAAATAAAGTCGGGCCTCAAATTAATTAATTATCTATGCTCAGCCCAGAGCAAAATTAATTAATAAACACAGATTCATTCCACTATAGAATCCGTGTTGATTTACCCCTTTATCCCAAATTGAGCAAGGACTTGTATTTTAGACTTAATCGATCGTCGTATTTAAGATAGAAATATCCGTTAATTAATTAAGCTCACTGACAGCTTAAATTAATTAACATCTTATTATGTTCCTGAGTAGTACCACTCAACCTCGTTAACACACCAGAACTTAATCAACCGGCCGGGTTTAGTGTGCTAATCTTTACGAGTTCCTTAGGGGATATTATCAACCCATTTTACTAGGATATAGTTGCAAAATATAGACAACAAGCCTGAGCCACAAATAACTACTAATACCCAAGATACATAGATCCGGTTGCGATGACGTTCACCATAGTAGGTCAAAGTGATAGATAACCAAATGTGCTCAGCTGAAGTCTTACCAAGCTTAAGACCAGCTAAGTCACCGAGATCTTGGTTCTCCACTAAGGTCAGTCAGGAGAACACATCTCACTGTGATCCATCAATACACCACCTTAAGTGTACCAGTAAAGACAAGTAGCCAAGACAAGCCACTTCTTATCTAAACTGCAGCTTAAACCGACAACTTATCCTTAAGTTGTCTCAGCTGTGATAATTGTTTATATCTTGTCAGTTCAACCAATTTGTGTAGTCTTCTGTGATACCCGACACACTACACAAATCTAACTTTTATACAAGATAAATGATTACATGTGCAAATATATATATTTATCAGATAGGAGAATAAAGTAGTGGCAAGGACAAAAACACATTGTATACAAACATAAAATTTGCTTCCAGTATACAAAATCCCAACAATCATACTTGGGAAGAGTAGGTTAGTTGTCTTCTTGTTTCAAAATTCAAACTTAGCATTATCATTACATTTGAGAGAGGGAGTCATCATCCGGGAGCTTACGTGGGACTAGAGGAGTAAAGTAATGGAAAGTATTCTTGATCTAAGTCATACGATTTCAATTCAACAATGTTAGTGTAGTGGAGTAAGTGATACGTGTCATGCATGCAAGCTTAGTAGCTAGACCACTCTATCAACCAAGCAATCATGATGTTCCTCACCAAGACATTAAAACCACAATCTACCCACACATCTACTCCTTCACTTCCATTTCATCCCACCAAGAATCAAAACTCTCTCATCATTAAACCAAGCTCTTGCAGCAGTCGAGACTTAGTCCTCTTCAATGAGGTGCAAGTGTGCTTAAATCAAGTAAGGAATCATCTCTCCCCAAATTCTTGATCTCTTGGCCCCTTGTGTAGTGTAATCTTTGAACATTTTACCAATAATAGAGTCTAGGTTGCTACTAAAGGGAAAGAAATGGTTTAAGGAAGTGTTGCATGTGTAAATCTTTGATCAAGAAGTGAATTCAATCCCTTTTGTCTCTCTTTCTTTTAGTTGCATGTTTGATTGTCAACAAATGTTATGAAGAAATGTTTGCATGGACGATTTGAGCTAGAGAATACATGAATGTGTTGGATCTAAATTTCTTTAGATAGAGCTGCACAGAAAGCTGAATTCGAGGCTCAGCTTAAGACTATTCAGGAAGGCCAGGATCAATTGCTGAATCAATACAAGGCCGCTCAAACCGCTCATACTGAATCAGTCGCAGCCACCTCCCAAGGCAATGAACTCAGACTCCAAACTGTACAGAAGGCCCTTGAAGAGAAGGTTGAACAATAGCTGAAAGAGTTCAAGGCTGCAGCAGATCTCTCACACAAAGAATACAGCAATCAGCTGACCAACGAGAGAAATGAGCTGCATGAGGTGCTGACCAAGATCCACGCCAGACTAGATGATCTGTCAGCCTCCTAGAAAAGCTTGAACAAGAAGGTATCTGCTCCAGCCCCAACCCTATTTGCTGATGCCAAAAAGGGGGAAAGTTTGGCTAAGGGGGAAAGTCTAATAGAAAAATCAATTAAGCGCGAAGCTGCCAAGGAGCTGATACTGAAGGCTCCGAAGAGAGCAAGGTCAGTAGCAAGGGCAACAACTCAGACATCCGCCCCTACTGCACCTACTGAAACTGGCGAGGCCCAGGGTGTCTCAGCAGCAGCTGCAGCATCAACTGAGCCAGGCCAAAGTGGCTCATGAGCCAGAGAAGTCGCGACTCAGGCAACTCAGACTCCTCTCGATATCATTAGAGAAGTTGCCAAGTACGCTGACGAGGAGGACTCAGAAGAGGAAGAAGCTCCTCTTCCACCTCCTGTTGCCGGCAAAGGCAAGAAAGTACTGAAACTCCCAACACCTCCCTCCAAAAAGAAAGGACCTAGGAGGTTCATAACCCCGGAGGAGGCGGCTCAGATAGCCGCTGACGAGAAGCTGGCAAGGGAGATTGTCGAAGTTGAAGCAGCCAAAAAGCCTAAACCGAAGCCTGTCAAAGGCAAAACTAAGGCTCCAGCTGGAGGCAAGAGAACGAGGTCAAGGCTGCCTCCGAGAACACTTAAACTCAGCGACGAAGCTGACAAGTAAAAACAGAAGGAGCAGCAACAAAAGTCTACTGAGTAGCAGGGCACCTCCAAAGAAAAATCTTCTACTCCTGCTGACTCAGAAGAAGAGCCACCTCACAAGCCTTCCTATACTGCCTCTAAGGAACAAGAACAGGAAATGGAAGAGATATGGGCTCAGTTAGACAGATACATGTACAGAGGTGAAGAGGCCAGGCAGATTGAAGCAGTCAGGGAAAGATTACATACAACAGACCTTGAAGCCCTCAGGCTGAGAACAAAAAAGGAAGCGAGTCAGAGGATCCCCTCAAAGGCTGATATCCCTTACAGATACAGAAGATTCAGAAAGCCTACGGATCTGAAGACTCATAGATGGCCTAGAACTGATGAATGGATGCCAGTAGAATTCACTCAGAGATGGGAAGCGTTGAAGATAGAGTTCATTAAAAGGAACTACTTCTAGAGATTCTGGCCTGACAAGCACAAGGCAGAAGCTTACACTGAATGGATGATGAGAGCCGACCTAGACATGTATGCCAGATTGCAGAAAGCTGTCAATGAACATGTTGAAGTCAGAGTTCCAGATCCTAGAATCTTGCCACCCCCATAGAGACTTGATGGATCCGTTCACTATTGTGTTATAGAGAAAGAAGTGAAGGACGCTGCTGAAGCCAAATTTCGTAATGAAGAAGATCCGGCGGACTTTCTTTGAGATACCGAAGCCGAGAAAAGTCACCTATCGCATGTATGGAGTGCCTCTCCCTGAATCTCAATCCCAAGATCTCAAAGACAGGATTAGGCAGTTCAAATGACTCTTTGCTTCTGTGTTCTCTTTGTATCTTTTTCTTGTTTTCTAGCTTAGCAGAGATGTAACCGATCTTGAACTTCTTTACATATATATAATATATCTCTGTTTGGCTTTGACAATATCTTATTGTCCGAACATGTGTTGGGTGATGATTGTATCCTCAGCGGTATTAGATATAGTGGGAAATGACTCAGTCTTCTGTGTTGACATTTACTCAGTAGCCTTGTGCTCTGAAATAGTTTGAAGATTTGAAGATCCCAAAACCCTATATTGATTGGTGAACCTTTAAGTTGTAATCGTTTTTTTGTCTACGAGGTTTCGGACTCGGCGAGACCATCCGCTCCGGCTCGGGCATTCGGTAGCTTATCCGCCTCGGCACTGAAGTAGAAGACTCGGTATCTTGGACTCAACGAGAGCGATATGCGAAAGTCAGTTGAACTGAACTCAGCAGGAGTAGTTCACTGCACTCAGAGTTGATCTTCAGTAGAGCCGACTCAGCAGGAGTTCACTACTGAATCAGAGATCAGACTCAGCAACGGCCAGACAGTCTTCTGAACTGTCAGATCTTTAAAAGACAATCAACATAGTCAAGTACGAGGAAAAGAGAAGTCAGCTTCAAATCTCCTTGAAGTCTGTTCTGTCTCAACCACCTTTTGAACCTCGGCCAATGATAAGCAGACACCTGTCCTACACCTACTAAAGCTGCAAGTCAACAACTTTCCAGAAAATGAGGGAAAGGGCACTGCCACCATGCTACAAAGAGACGTTAGCTACCCAAAAGAGAGAGATAAAGGATCGTTGTCTCCAACGGATCTATCCTAATCTCTTCTCTATAAATAGAGGGATAAATCAAATTTGAAGCTCACGGAAGAACACGAGAGAACACACAGAGCATTCAAACGAGCTAATTCAAAAAGCCTAAGTCTTCCGCAAGAAGTTCGAAGAATCTATCTCCGGCGAAAGACTACATTCCAGCTCTTAGGGAACCAAGCTTAACTGTTTCATACAGCCTCGAGTATCCAAACGACGATACACGAACCCAAAGCTATATTCAGCTGTTCGTCGTTCTAGAAGCCTCTTCCTTGTTCCCTATCCCTCTAACCTAAGCTCAATAGCATATATCCATAGCTTAGACGAAGGAGTTCATCTTTGAACTAATCCTTATTGTAAAGGACTCCTTCACAGTTGGAGAGTTTTTCAAACACTCAGTTTGATAACCTTGTAAACTGAGACTTTCCCAGTATAAATCTCAAGACCAGTGTTTGTCCAGCGTACAAACCAACTGAGACTACCTCAATATAACAAATAGCTTCCTGATCTTTCGGGACAGTGGACGTAGGATTTTTTTGTCCGAACCACTTTAATAATCTTTGTGTCGTGTGTTCTGTTCTTAACTGTTGCATTGATTTAACTGTTCACACTGAAAACCTTCTTTAAATCATTCAACTGAGTTTCAGCGAACTAAATAGACTGCACTAATCAACTGAAACTGTTTGATAAAAAATGTTTTTCTCACTCAACTGAATTGGGCCTACACTATTCCGCACCACTGAACTCTATCTGCAAGATACTGAATTCTAACTCTCACTCAGCTAGCAGATCACAGTAGAGTCATTCACTCTGCCAACACGATTCAGAACAACTTATCTGGTCTGCTGAATTTGTTCAGTACGACATCATCCTGAAAAGGATTGTTCGTGTTTAAGTTGAGAAATTGAGTTTCATGTGTATTCACCCCCCCCTCTACACCTGAACGTGCTCTCGGGACCAACAATTGGTATCAGAGCAGGAGTTCTCCAAGACTCTTGTTATTCTGAAACTGGTCTACTTGAACGGATCTGAAAAACGTTTTCACTGCATATCATTCTTCATTCACATCATTATTAAATATGTCTGATATGTCAGGGATCAGAATGGTACCCATGTTCTCAGTAGAGAACTATGGCATATGGCGGGTCAGAATGGAGGCACATCTGACCTCCCTCCACGATAGCATGACGAAAGTTCTGGAAGACGGACCTATCGTTCCTATGATTGATAGCGTCATAACCCAGACAACAGAACAAGGAGGAGGGATGGTGACTGGTGACAAGATTCCTAAAGACAGAAGTCTCTTCACCCCGGAGGAGAAGAAGCTTCACAACCTCGACCGCGTCGCCAGAAACACCATACTGACTACTCTGAATGACTCATACCTCGGAAGAGTTCAGGACTGCAAGTCCACGAAGGAACTCTGGGACGCTCTAGCGCTACTGAGTCGGGGGACTCAGAAGATCAAAGCAAATAAACTTGCGCTTGAACTCCAAAAGCTGGAGAGATTGTCGCTCATGCCTGGTGACACCATTGAAGATCTCAACGTCAGATTCACGGATCTGATGAACTCTATCAACGGGCTGGGAAAGACATTCTCAAACCAAGACATGAATCTCAAGATTTTGAGGGCGCTTCCAGATGGTCACTGGACTCCTTTTGCTACCTTATTACATCCTTCTGATTTAGATATTGTTACTCCTGACCATATCTTTTCAGAACTTAAAGCAGAAGAATTCGAGTTTGGCTTACCTCAAAGGAAGCAGCGAGCTGAAACTGACACCAAAATCGACCATGCTTTCAAAGCATCAGTCAGGACAACAGCTCCAGCGTCCAGCAAGGCTGAACCTTTACTCAGTGATATACAGGAAGAAAATCTAGCCAAGAAATACACGCTGCTTGCCGTGAAATACCAGAAGGAGAAAGAGAGGCGCATAAAGCTCTCAAGAGTTGTCAGAGACTCTAAGGGTAAGAACGAATATACACCTAAGCGCACTCCTGACTCACAAACTTCTGAATGCACGAAACAAGATGACACAGCTCAGTCGAAAGACAACAAAAACAAAGATGAGAGAGTCACGACCTGCTATAACTGCAAGAAGCCAGGACACTATCAATATGACTGTCATGAGCTCAGTACTGCTGAATGAGCAGCACGCAAAGCTCGAAGGGAGAAGTTCATCAAGAAGAGACAAGCATACATTGCTGGTGAACTCTCACATGACTCAGATGAAGTCGATTCCTTCATGGATTCATCGGATGATGAAGCAGCCTTCATGGCCTTAGAGCTTGAAGATGAAGAAAATACTGAAAAGTGTCTCATGGCAGAAGAAGAGGATGAGGTAAACTCTCATGAACCATTTAACTCCTCTTCACACTGCACACACGACACCCTTTCAGGTGCAGATGAGAATTTGGACGTCGCGATCGCATATGAAGAACTACTCGACGAACACATTCATATGAGTCTGCAGCTCAGTAAGACTCTTCAGGAATTGGATACCCTGAAAGTGGAGAATCAGAGACTTTCTCAGAAGAGTCAGGTTGCTACTGAGTCAGAAGGACTTGTGTTGAAACTCAGGGAGGAGATAAACTCTCTGACGGCCAAGTCTCAGCATCAAGAAGATCGGATTTCAGTTTGACCAATGACTTAACTCAGAAAGATACTGAACTGAGTCTACTGAAGCAAGAGTTGTCAGGACTTCAGACCGAGCATGAAATGCTGAAGAAAAGTGATGATGTCTGGAGGAATCTGATGACAGAGCGATACATGGGCGCTGAAAAGAAGTTGGAAGCTATGCTAGCAAGCAACAAGCCCAAGCATTGTAAGGAAGGACTTGGATTCAGCCAGGGAACTTCCTCATCTGCCCCCGTACGCTCAGAAAACCGGCTAGCTGATAGGTTTGTTCGAGGGGAGACCATCAATACAGATATACTAAACCCCCTAGCCAAGAACAAACAAAACATGAAGGCACCCCATCCTACCCATCAGCAATCTGACAAGAAGATCAGCACCAGATCACCCCAGTTTAGTCAAGGGGGAACTAGCAAAGCAAAGTGGGCTGATCAGTATGGATCTCCTCGGCTGACACATCCAGCTCAGTATGGATCATATTACTATGATCCAATAGTCAGGAGATGATCCAAAAGTCAGAGAAAGAAGAAGAAAGCCGTGCAGAAGGCAAAGGTCAGCAGTCCACCCACTTAGAAGATCCGGACTCCTGAACCTGAAAAACCTCAGAAGTCAGCAGTGACCAGTCTAGTGGTCAAATTTGTTGACTCAAGTGGAAAGAAATTATCTGAGACCACCGTGGTCGTAAGACAAATATGGGTTACCAAAACTAACATCTAAGGACCCAAAAATAAAAAATAAAGGGTACCTAAATATAATTACTTTTGCGAGTGCACAAGGACCCTTGGTATGTGGACGACGGATGCTCAAGACATATGACGTACCAAAAGGACTTGTGAAGAATTATACTACCAAGAAGGACCCCGAATCGAGTTTAAAGACAATGCTAAAGGCTACACCAGAGGCTATGGAACACTCAGCATTGGAACTGCAACAGTTCCAAGAGTATCATATGTTGAAGGACTTCAGCATAACCTTCTCTCTATTAGTCAATTTTGTGACAACTCGAATAGAGTGATTTTTTACGCTGGTTTTTGGTGATGTTATTGATAAATCTACGGGGAAAAAAGTGTTATCAGGTTCGCGCAAGAAGAATATCTATGTAGCTGACTGGAACTCAGCTGAACCAGAAGCTTGTTTGTTGGCAAAGAATGACAATAGAACGGGATGACTTTGGCACAGAAGACTCAGCCATCTCAACTTCAAAACGCTCAACAAATTGGCTAAAAACACTCTAGCAAGAGGACTGCCGAATGAAGTATTCAGCAAAGACACTCAGTGTGAAGCATGTCTGAAGGGAAAGCAAACAAGGAATCAAAATCCGCCAGTTCCATCTCCTTCTACTAATGGAATCCTTCAGCTGCTACATATGGATTTGTTCGGTCTAGTCTCTCCGGTGACGATCAGAGGAAAGAAGTATGCATTAGTGGTTATTGATGACTACTCGCGCTACACATGGGTCATATTTATTGCCAACAAGTCCAACGTCAAAACAGAGTTACCAACGCTTCTGAAAAGGCTCAGTGTCGAGAAGAACACCAAGATTGTCAAAATACGTTCTGACAGAGGAACTGAGTTCTTTAATTTCATGGTGGAGGAGTTCTGCAAAACAGAAGGAATAGAGCATGAGGCATCTGTTGCGCGCACACCTCGGCCAGAATGGGGTTGCTGAACGAAAGAACAGAACACTCAAAGAAGCAAGAAAGAACTCTACTCGCGACTCAGGACTCCCAACAAAATTCTGGGCGAAGCAACCGACACCGCATGTTACACTCCGAACCGATCTCTAGTGACAAAAGCAGCATAAGAAGACACCATATGAACTATGGAACGGTAGGAAGCCTTCTTTATCTTATTTCCATATTTTTGGGTGTTCGTGCTTTATTCACAATAATGGGAAAGATCAGTGAAAACTTTTGATAGCAAGTTAGATCGGGGAGTTTTCTTAGGATACTCCCGGTCAAACAAAGCTTTCAAAGTATTCAACTATCGGACTCTTTGCGTGGAGGAAAGCCCTCATGTTGTTTTGAATGAGTTTGCTACTGAAGACAGGAGCAATAACTCTAAATCTGAATCTGAGGACATCAGTGAACAGCTACAGGATCTGAACTTGAAAGACAAAGTCAAAAAGATCCAGCTATGTTGGGATGATGATTTAGATGAAGAAACTGAAGACAAGTCTACTGAATCTCAACCGGCGGTAAAGAGAAGTAGCCGAGCAGTTGACTCTTCTAAACAGAGTCAATCCCGGGTAACTCAGGTCGATGAAGAAACCCCAGTGGTAACTGAGACCTCTATTAAGAATAATAATTCAGGGGGAACTAATGATGTTCCTGAGCTAAATGTCCCTGAAACTGGTGACTCAGTAGATCACACTCTTCTAACTGAATTGCTTCAATCTCAGAATAGTACAATTGAAATGCCTAACTCACCTACTATCTGTGTTGAACAAATTTCAGATGAAGAGTTGAGACATCGTAGATCGTGGCTGGATGCTCATACTTCTGACCTAATTATTGGAGATCCTTCAGCAAGCGTAAAGACAAGATCCAGATTCTGTCAGGGAGAAAGCGCCTTATATTCCTGCTTCTTGTCTACTGAAGAACCTCAATCAGTTGAGGACGCACTGAAAGACGCTGACTGGATCATAGCCATGCAAGAGGAGTTGAATCAGTTCACGAGAAACGAAGCTTGGGAGCTTGTTGATAGACCCCGGCATCAACATGTGATTGGAACAAAATGGGTCTTCAAGAACAAGCGAGATAAAAACAACGTCATAGTAAGGAATAAAGCAAGACTCGTGGCAAAAGGCTACTGTCAAGCTGAAGGGATAGATTTCGATGAAACGTTCGCTCTAGTTGCAAGATTGGAGGCAATCAGACTATTCCTAGCCTACGCAACACATCAAAGATTCAGAGTTTATCAAATGGATGTGAAGTCTCGCTTTCTGAACGGCGTCTTTGAAAGAAGAAGTCTATGTGGAACAGCCTCCCGGCTTTCAGCAGGGACATCAAGTATACAGACTCAGAAAGGTTCTGTATGGGTTAAAACAAGCACCCAGGGCTTGGTACGATACCCTATCTGAGTTTCTTCTTCAGAAAGGTTTTCAGAAAGGCACAGTAGACAACACTTTATTCAGCATTCGACTGGAAGACGACCTATTGCTTGTGCAGATCTACGTAGATGACATCATCTTCGGCTCGAAGAACGTCATCATGTGTCAGCAGTTTGAGAAAATGATGAAGGATAAGTTCGAGATGTCAATGATGGGAGAAATGAACTATTTCCTCGGCTTCCAAGTCAAACAATCTAAGAAGGGAACGTTCATTAATCAAGGCAAATACACTCGAGACCTCATCAAAAGATTCGGTTGTACATCCGGCAAACCTATCAAGATCCCGATAAACACGAATATGAAGATCGATCTTGATAAAGAGGGAGTATCAGTAGACCAAACTGAATTTCGTGCTATAATTAGTTCTTTATTATACTTAAGAGCTACTCGTCCTGACATAACTTATGCTGTAGATGTCTGTGCTCGATTTCAGGCGAATCCAAAGCAGAGTCACATGGACTCAGCAAAGAAGATTCTCCGCTATCTACGAGGAACACCTGACATGGGTTTATGGTATCCAGTTGATGATAATATTGAACTAACTGGTTATTCTGATGCTGACTATGCAAGATGTAGAATTGACCGAAAATCAACTTCAGGAACGTATCAGTTCCTTGGCAGTAAGCTAATTTCATGGTTCTTAATGAAATAGCACTCAGTAGCCACGTCAACTACTGAAGCTGATTACATGGCTGCCGGAAGTTGCTGCGCCCAAATCCTTTGGCTGAGACAGCAGCTACGCGACTATGACGTCATTCAGAATGAAGTGCCGATCTTCTGCGATAGTACCAGTGCCATTACAATTACCTAGAATCCTGTACTTCATACAAGATGCAAGCACGTGGACATCAGACACCACTTCATTCGTGACCATGTCGAAAAGAACGATATCAGGATGGAAAAGATTCATACTGACCATCAAAAGGCTGATATACTGACCAAGCCTCTAGCTGAAGACAGATTCAGAGAACTTTCTGTAGAGCTAGGTATGCTGGACCCTACTGACTCCAGTCAGTAAGAGGATTCAGGAGAGGAGCATTCAGTAAGGGGGAATGTTCACTCTCAGTACTGAGTAAAATCAGTGCGTAGAGATTCAGCAACCATCTACACGAGGTATCAGCTGACTACGATGTTCAGCTGACAGGTTTGCGTATCTCTACTCAGTAGCCTATAGAACGATTCTGTGCATTTATGATCAGATTCAGCATCGTATTCAATGCCTTAAGAAATGTCATTAAATTTTAACGGATCACATTTAATACACGACATTCTATGTACAAGCATGCTGAACTCTGCCACGCATTTAATGCATGTCGTATCAAGTAACTACTTAGGCTATTTACAACTGGCTTTTGACTTAGGCGGCTAACATGATCATTGCCTATTTTATAAAACTTAATCCTAGTCGTCCATCTAAAAGGCGCGTTCAAACTGAACCATCGATATTTAACTGTTTATCTGTGTTCAATCCTTGAAAACCGCCATTTTGTATCTGCAATTCTAAGTATCCAAGATTTTCTGAAATATTCTTGACCTTCTATCTAAACTCTTTTTAAATCTTCAGGAAATCTTTCGGTAATTCTTAAATGATATTTACGTATCGTATATCTTTATCTTTTTATATCCTTAATCGGTACTGACTTATACGATATACGCAGATTATCAAAATGTCAGGAAATGTTGTTTTTGCTCCAGAGGATATGCAAGAGATTTTGGAGAAAGACCATGTCTGGTGCGAGCCAGTTGGTGATCGCTGTATTGCACCAAATAATCCTGCAAAAACGTGAGAATTATATCAGTATAGTTCACAGGGTATCGAACACAGGGAACGGAGGACTAGACATATTATTTTTCTACTTATCTTGGTTTTGGTTAGCAACCACGCAAGTTTTGGGTTTTATTCTAAACTAAGAACTTGTAAAAACTGAATTAAATATAAAAATTGAGAACTGAGATAAAACTGTTTAAACTAGGCAGATAAGAGATGGGTCCAGCAGAATATTCACACACACGTATTTCCAATCCTTGGCACATAAAATGAATTAATCTTAAGAATCAACTAGTTATAGACTACCGTAACTTAAACTGCGTAATCCTTACTCCCACTTAGTTAGTCGGTAACCGCCATGTTGGGCATCGAAACAGCTACTTCCCTAATTTAGCTACAACCTACGTTGTTGGGCAATCAATAGATTTAATAGCTAAACAACTTTATCGAACTAAGGGAGCCTAGTATAGGAGCCTACTCGTATGTTGGGCATCTAATAGTCTCCTACCGGTTTAATTCAACTACTCTTTCGAATAATTTCGCTACTTACCTAGCCTTGTTCCACGAGAAACGATGGAAGTACTAAGTTAGCTACAGACTGAATAACCTAGGGTGATCAAGCCTAAATTACTAGCCAGATTAAATAATTCAGAATTAACCCGAAACCCTTTTGATTAATTATAAGAACCTAAGCCTCATGTACTATTCACGTGTGTGTTTACATCCTGTCGGACCACTAGAAACTTAGCTACTCATGAACCTGTCCTGACTGCACAGATAAAACACCCTGCGAAACAGAACATGCACCATTTGTAACCCTAACCCTAGCATGCACGTAAACGAAATTAATTTAAAGACAACGATCTAAAAATAGGAAACGAACATCAACAGAATTCAAACTAACATAAACTGAATTAGAAACGAGAATTGCAACTAGATTTAAGTATCGAAACCTACGGTCTTTCAAGCGGAAATAACAAGAGCGAAGCAAATGACAAGAACGAAACTTAAGCTAATATTCGAACATAAGAAAACTGAAATACGAAATACGAAAGTGTTTGTTTCAATCTTAAACTACTATAGCATGAAGTATTCGGAATGGATAGTGATTGATATCTTCTCGGCGGCGGTCGGTATTTGGCTTCGGCGGTGGCTCGGCGATGGCTCAGCGGTTCGGCGGCAAGTTGATCGGATCGGAAAGGATGAGTCTTCGAGGGTGGAAAGGTATGCACGGCGTATTTTTGATGGTGAAAAGGCTCTGATTTTCGTGCTTCAATCCTCCTTTTATAATACCCTAGATCATATCTAGGGTTTCTTCTTGGATAAGGAAAGGATTTTGATAGATATGGAAATATCTAATCCTTCCTTATCTTCTTCTTTCCTTCCTCTCTCTTTCCTTTCTTGATCCTTTTCTTTCCTTCTTTCTTCCTTCGACCAAAACCGCTCAAAATATCATCATTCCAGCTGTAATTCGCGTCGCCACCTCATCTCCACTTGTCGTGCCAAATCAGCTCCTTTTCTGCATAACTGCCAACAAATACGTCTCACCTGCACAGTTAAGAGACCTTTCTGGACAAAAATAATTAGGTACAAAATTGACTCATCACCAGTCATGGAGTTCGATGTCTGCGATCTCGATTTCATGAATGAGATATTCTCAGCTCTCCGCGAAACCGGACTCGAAGGATTTCTGACGAGGAAGCCCACCTTCTTCCTCCCGCGTCAGATTGCTGAAATCTATCTGAACGCCGATTCAGTATATGGAGATGTCAGAGGGAGATTCGTCGTCCACACAGTAGGCGATCCCTCACGCACGGACATAGAAGTTAAGCAGATGTCAATCCGAGAAGCTCTTCGGAGAAGCTTCGATTTGCCAAGCGAAGGCGTCACTACAGTTGGGTAAAACGATGATCTAATGGATGACTACTTGTCCATTTTCTGCGGGAATCCAACAGTCTTCAGAGCCGCGTTTCCCAAGAACACCATGCTCCCTCAGTATAGAGCCTTAGCATACATTGTAACTCAGCTACTGACGAGTCAAGCAGGCTCCTTCGATCAGGTGTCCAGACCAAAGCTGCAACTTATGATGGCCATCTATGATAGGGCTAAGATCATCTGGACAGAGTTTTTCTTAAGGGAATTTATGATGCAGTCCGCGAAATTCGACAAAGCATCCAATAGGCTGAGCGCCAAAGGAAAGCTATTATACGGACTGAAGATCTCAGTCATGATCGAAGACCTCTGCACTTCTGACCGAATCACCTTCGCAGATAAGCAGTATTTCAATGTGAAAAATGTCAGATTTCGGGAACGGGGGGCGCGGCCCTGGCCAGATCGGCTCCGGGCCTGCCGCTCCTAAAACCATGTCTCAGAAGACCACTCCAACGAAGAAGAGGTCCCCTCAAATTCTAACACCTAAGGCACCAGCCAAGCGACCAAGAAGGTCGGCACAACCGCGCTTACCGAAAGCGTGGGCGAGCCGAGGCGTGAGTTGCTGAACTGCCTCTGCAGCTCAGGGACGAGCCAGAGTCTTCTGAGAAAACTGAGACAGTGGAGAAAGCTGTCTCCACTGAACGTGATGAAGCAGTGGACCAAGGGGTCCCAGCTGAAGATATCCAGGGTGAGGACGTTCAGCCCCTGGAAAGCCCCTTGGATATCCCACCTCTCAGCAGTCTTCCTTCTGATGAGAAACAGGCGTCTCCAATCGAGATAGAGGAATCTGAGACCGCCTCAGAAGAAGAATCGATCGGGATGGAAGCTTTAGCTCTCCAATCCAGAGCATCCCGAGAGATTACAAAGCACATTCCCGAGATTGCCGGCCACAGCGACCTTGTCATAATTGCAAGGCAGGCGAGGCTCCATATGTTGCTCAGGTTCCTGGAGTGGCACAACCTGAAAATACTGATTATCCATCACTCCTGTGAACAGCTTCATGAAGAGGAACTAAAGCTCAGAGAAAAGATCGGCTACTCAGAGCCATCTGATCTCGGTACCTTAGAAGATCTAAGGGCTGCCATGCTGGCAATACTGAATTACCGTCAGCCAGTCTCAGCATTAGCACCCTCTGATGGGTCTGACCCCGATGGTCAGGACCCGCCCCGTGATTCAGGCCTTGAGAAGCCTGATGAGGGAACTCAACCGGACAAGGATGCTCCTGCATCAACTACTGAACTTCCACTCAGTATCCTTGCTCCCGGGAAGTCGGCGGTTGGTGCTTCAATATCTGCAGAACCTTCTCAGCTTCTGCTGGAATCTGCGATCGAAGTAGCGCCCAGCTCAAAGAGCCGATGATCCAAGTCGGTGGCCAGAGCACTCAAGAGCCAGGGGACTCAGAATCGGCTTCTTGCACGTGTTGTCCACAAAACATGGCAACAGTCCACCCAGGCCACCAGCGCAGAGATTCAGGAGCTCAGAACCACTCTTTCAGAATCATCTGCCACTGACTTCTCCAATATCTTAACTGAAGCGCTAGCCACTCAGAGAGCTGACTTCGACGCTCAGCTTCAAACGATTCAGGAAGGCCAAGCTAAATTGCTTAATGATTTCAAGGCCGCCCAAACCACCCACACTGAATATGTTAACACAAGGCCATAGAAGAGACTGTGGAGAAGCAACTGAAGGAATTCAAGGCTGCGGCTGATCTCTCACATAAGCTATACAACGATCAACTGATCAATGAGAGAAACGAGCTGCATGAGGCCCTGATAAAGCTGCAGACGACGCTGGATGATCTGTCAGCCTCCTGCAAAAGCTTGAACAAGAAGGTATCTACTCCAACCCCAACCCTACTTGCTGATGCCAAAAAGGGGGAAAGTTTGGCCAAGGGGGAAAGTCTAATAGAAAAATCAATTAAGGGCAAAGCTGCCAAGGAGCTGATACTGAAGGCTCCGAAGAGAGCAAGGTCAGTAGTAAGGGCAACAACTCAGTCATCCGCCCCTACTGCACCTACTGAAACTGGCGAGGCCCAGGGTGTCTCAGATGCAGCTGCGGCAAAGATCAACCGAGGCAGTCCAAGTGGCTCGGGAGCCGGAGAAGTCGCTACTCGGGCAACACGAGACTCCCCCTCGACATTATTAAGGAAGTTGCCGAGTATGCTGACGAGGAGGACTCAGAAGAGGAAGAAGCTCCTCTTCCACCTCCAGTTGCCGAAAAAGGAAAAAAGGCACTGAAACTCCCAACCCCTCCCAATAAGAAAGGATCCAGGAGATATGTTACTCCAGAGGAGGAGGCTTAGATAGCAGCTGATGAAAAGCTTGCTAGGGAGATTGCTGAAGCTGAAGTTGCGAGTAAGCCAAAGAAGAAGCCTGCTAAAGGCAAGACCAAGGCTCCGGCTGGAAGCAAAAAATCAGCAAGGCTGCCTCCGAGAAAGCTCATACTCAGCAACGAGGCTGATAAAGAAAAGGAGAAGGAGCAGCAACAACAACAGTCAACTGGGCAGCAGGAAACCACCAAAGAAAAATCTTCAACCCCTGCTGACTCAGACGACCAACCACCTCACAAGCCCTCCTACACTACCTCTAAGGTACAGGATCAAGAGATGGAGGAAATCTGGGCTCAGTTAGACAGATACTTATACAGAGGTGAAGATGCCAGGCAAATAGAAGCAACCAGAGAGAGGATATTGAAAGCTGGTCTTGAAGCTCTCAGACTGCGAACTGAAAAAGAAGCGAGTCAGAGGATTCCTGCCAAGGCTGACATCCCATACAAATACAGAAAATTCAGGAAGCCTACAGATCTGAAGACTCACAGATGGCCTAGAGTGGACAATTGGATCCCGTGGGAACAGACTCAGAGATGGGAAAATCTGAAAGCTGAATTCATCAAAAGGAACTACTTCTGGAGATTCTGGTCTGAATGGATTATGCGAGCTGACTTAGAGATGTATGCCAGGCTGCAGAAATCTATTAATGAGAATGTTGAAGTAAGAGTTCCAGATCCTAGAATTATGCCTCCCCCACAAAGACTTGATGGATCCATCTACTACGGTGTGATAGAGAAAGAAGTGAAGGATGCTGCTGAAGCCAAGTTTCTTGATGAAGAAGACCCAGCAGACTTTGCAGAGATTCTGAAGCTGGGGAAGATCACATATCGAATGTATGGAGTACCCCTTCCTGAATCTCAATCTCAGAATTTCAAAGACAGGATTAGGCAGTTCAAATAGCTTTTGCTTTTGATTTCTCAGTGTATCTTTCTTTCATAGTCTAGCAGAGATATAATTGTACTGATTTTCTTACATATATAATATCTCTGTTTAGCTTTGACAATTCCTTATTGTTTGAATAGCCGTGTTTGCTTATGCTTAACATTCAGAATCACTGAAGTGATTACTGACTCACACACTCACGCTTTGTTATTTACTGTTAGTTGTTGCTTAGGTAGATTCTGATAGACTTGCTGTGTTTTCGGGGGAAAATGTTGTTAAGATAGGGGGAAAATGTTTAGTCTCTGTATATGTTCTGACTTTCTGCCCTGATCCCCTCAGTAGTCTAGGACTTGAAGAACAATTCCACTGATCTTACTTGTAATATTTTGTAAGGAGCTCTGTTTCTGATAAGTCATTGTGTTAGGTTATTTAGATGATAGTTTAGGTTTTGGCATCATCAAATAGGGGGAAAATGTTGGGTAATGATTGTATCCTCAGCGGTATTAGATATAGTGGGAAATGACTCAGTCTTCTGTGTTGACATTTACTCAGTAGCCTTGTGCTCTGAAATAGTTTGAAGATTTGAAGATCCCAAAACCCTATATTGATTGGTGAACCTTTAAGTTGTAATCTGTTTTTTGTCTCTGAGGTTTCAGACTCAGCAGACCCTCTACTCGGCTCGGGCATTCGGCAGCTTATCCGCCTCGGCACTGAAGTAGAAGACTCAAGTATCTTGGACTCGGCAGAGCAAGATATGCGAAAGTCGTTGAACCGAACTCGGCAGAGTAGTTCACTGCACTCAGAGTTGATCTTCAGTAGAGCCGACTCAGCAGGAGTTTACTACTGAATCAGAGATCAGACTCAGCAACGGCCAGACAGTCTTCTGAACTGTCAGATCTTTAAAAGACAATCAGTATAATCAAGTACGAGGAAAAGAGAAGTCAGCTTCAAATCTCCTTGAAGTCTATTCTATCTCAACCACCTTCTGAACCTCGGCCAATAACAAGCAGACACCTGTCCTACACCTACTAAAGCTGCAAGTCAACTACTTTCCAGAAAAGGAGGGAAAGGACACTGCCACCATGCTACAAAAGAGCCGTTAGCTACCCAAAAGAGAGAGACAAAGGATCGTCGTCTCCAACGGATCTATCCTAATCTCTTCTCTATAAATAGAGGGATAAATCAAATTTGAAGCTCACGGAAGAACACGAGAGAACAGACAGAGCATTCAAACGAGCTAATTCAAAAAGCCTAAGTCTTACGCAAGAAGTTCGAAGAATTTATCTCCGACGAAAGACTACATTCCAGCTCTTAGGGAACCAAGCTTAACTGTTTCATACAGCCTCTAGTATCCAAACGACGATACACGAACCCAAAGCTATATTCAGTTGTTCGTCGTTCTAGAAGCCTCTTCCTTGTTCCCTATGCCTCTAACCTAAGCTCAATAGCATATATCTATAGCTTAGACGAAGGAGTTCATCTTTGAACTAATCCTTATTATAAAGGACTCCTTCACAGTTGGAGAGTTTTTCAAACACTCAGTTTGATAACCTTGTAAACTGAGACTTGCTCAGTATAAATCTAAAGACCAGTGTTTGTCCAGCGTACAAACCAACTGAGACTACCTCAGTATAATAAATAGCTTCCTGATCTTTCGGGACAGTGGACGTAGGATTTTTGTGTCCGAACCACTTTAAAAATCTCTGTGTCGTGTGTTCTGTTCTTAACTGTTGCATTGATTTAACTGTTCATACTGAAAACCTTCTTTAAATCATTCAACTAAGTTTCAGCGAACTAAATAGACTGCACTAATCAACTGAAACTGTTTGATAAAAAACGTTTTTCTCACTCAACTGAATTGGGCCTACACTATTCCGCACCACTGAACTCTATCTGCAAGATACTGAATTCTGACTCTCAGTCAGCTAGCAGATCTCAGTAGAGTCAGTCACTCTGCCAACACGATTAAGAACAGCTTTATACGGTCCGCCGAATTTGTTCGATGCGACATGATCCCGAAAAGGATTTGTTCGTGTTTAAGTTGAGAAATCGAGTTTCAGGTGTATTCACCCCCCCCCCCCTCTACACCTGAACGTGCTCTCGGGACCAACAACAACCGTGTTTATTTATGCTTAACACTCAGAATCACTGAAGTGATTACTGACTCACACACTCATTGTCTGATTACTTATTGTCAGTTGTTGCTTAGCTAGATTCTAATAGACTTGATAGATAAAGGGAAAATGTTGTTAAGACAGGGGGAAATTGTTGCTCAGACTCTGTATTTATTCTGACCTTTTGCCCTGATCCCGTTAGTAGTCTAGGACTTGAAGAACAACTCCACTGATCCTACTTGTAATACTTGTAAGGAGCTCTGTTTCTGATAAGTCATAGTGTTAGGTTGCTTGTTTAGCTATTAGGTTTTGGCATCATCAAATAGGGGGAAAATGTTGGGTGATGATTCTACCCTCGGCGATGTCGATAATAGTGGGAAATGATTCGAGTCTTCTATCTTTGTGAAACGATCGGTAGCCCCGTGCTCCGAATGTATTTATGAAGATTTGAAGATCCCAAAACCCTATATTGATTGGTGAACCATTACGTTGTATTTTGTTTTGTTCAGACTCAGCAGACCCTATGCTCTGGTTCAGGCACTCAGTAGATTATCCACCTCAGCACCAGAAGTAGAAGACTCAGTAAATACTGGACTCAGCGGGAGCAAGATATGCGAAAGGAGTCGTAGAACCGGACTCAGCAGGAGTAGTTCACTGTACTCAGAGCTGATCTTCAAGTAGAGCAGACTCAGCAGGAGAATGCTACTGAATCAGAGATCAGACTCAGCAACGGACAGACTGTCAGAATCTTTGAAGTCACCTTTCAGGAGAGTTAATACGAGGAAGAGAGAAGTCAGCTTCAGATCCCCTTGAAGTCAGTTCTGTCTCAACCCCTTTCTGAACCTCGACCAATGACAAGCAGACACGTAACCTATATCTACTTAAAGCTGCAAGTCAACAACTTTCCAGAAAATGAGGGAAAGGACACTGTCACCATACTTCAAAAGAGCCGTTAGCTACCCAAAAGAGAGAGACAAAGGATCGTTGTCTCCAACGGATCTATCCTAATCTCTTCTCTATAAATAGAGGGATAAATCAAATTTGAAGCTCATGAGAAAAACGAACACGAATACGCGAAAAAAACGTTTTCTAACTCAACTGAATTGGGCCTACACTATTCCGCACCACTGAACTCTATCTGCAAGATATTGAATTCTGACTCTCAGTTAGCTAGCAGGACTCAGTAGAGTCAGTCACTCTGCCAACACGATTCAGAACAGCTTATCTGGTCTACTGATCATCCTGAAAAAAGACTGTTCGTATTTAAGTTGAGAAAATCGGTTTTAGGTGTATTCACCCCCCACCCCCCTCTACACCTGAACGTGCTCTCGGGACCAACAAGGTGTATTCATCCCCCCCCTCACACACACACCTGAAGGCTCGTCTCTGTACCAACATTTTGAATTAAAAAATGCACTCTTTAATTATTTATTTTATCCTCTCTCTTTAAGGCTTTACGATTAGTAAATCAAACAAATAAAAACGAATCCTTTTTCAATCTTCTCCTTTTAATCTATAGTTTTTTAATTCAAAACTACATAATTTTAAATCAGGCACCAATTGAACATGAATTTATTGGATAAGTGATCTCATCCCTTAATCTCATCATGCTAAAATCTTATAACATATGTTACCTTAAGGGGTGGATTTTTCTAATACTTCCTTATTAAATTCTTTCATGGGAATCCATCTTTCAACTTAAAACAATATATTTTAGGGCCGAATAGTGTACAACCGGTTCCAGGTAACCCGATTTTGGCCCGTTTGACCGCTATTAAAAAAAATCTACCATTATTTCATCTCTACTAGTGTCGCTCTCTCCTTCTTCGCCTCTCTCTCTCGCACCTCTCTCTCCGAAGAAAAAGCAATCGAGTTCTTATCCACCACCGCTACCGATGAAGAGGAGGGGAAGCGGATCTCGAAGTCGTTCTGGCAGTTTCGACGGAGCAGCAACATTAATTGCGTTCACGGCGGCTTGCTCCAATCTACAGTTTCTACACCTTTGTGCATAAAATCTCTCGCTCTCTTCTCTTTCTCTCTCCGATCAGATCGGATTTATCTCTTCCATTAATCAGCAGAAAGGGAAAAGAATATTTTTGCCTAGTTTTAAATCTTCTTGATTTTGTCTTTTGCATTATAGGAAATTATTAGGTTGTCTATTTTTCGATTTGATTATTTTATATACAAGATACCGATTTTGTAAGTGTACCAGGGAAAAATGAGTTTGTGATCTATTATTTGCGGAGATTTTTAAGGGTTTTGTTGCGGAATTTGATGAGAAGGTGAGGATTGGAGGGAGGCTAAGCATTTCTGGGATGGTGGCTCAGGAGTTGAAGAAGCAAGAACATTTGGAAGCTGGAAAGAAGAAGGTATATGTTCGGATTTTGTTTGTTTTGAATTTTATTTCTTCACGGGGTCTTTCTACTGATTTCGTGAAGCTCGTTGGCGGCATTGATTGGGGTGTTTTCTTTGTTTGGAAATGTTTTCATGATTTCACGTGGAAAAATAATTTGGAAAAATAACACTTTTGTTTGTTGCAATTAACACATTTATTCATTATAAATGACACTCTATGAGAATGTGACACTCTCTTCCGAGACAAATAACACTTTTGTTTATTACGTTTGACACTTTAAGTAACATTTCTGGTTATTATGTTGATCATATTTTGTTGACTAAATCATTGAACGATAGTTTCGTATGATTATTGGATTAAAGCAACATGTTTCTTAAATATAATTGATATTTTAGTTCAGTGTAATTGACTATTTGAAATAAATAACATTGTTGTTCGTTGCAATTAACACATTCATTCATTTCAAATGACACTATATGAGAATGTGACACTCTCCTTCTAGACAATTGACATTTTTGTTTATTACGATTGACACTTTGAGTAATATTTCTGATTATTATTCTTCATATTTTATTGTGTGATATTGGATTAAAGTTACATGTTCTTTAATTCTGATTGACACTTTGAGATAAATGACATATTTTTTTTTCAAAAATAATTGAGAGTCAATAAATGATACTCTACAAATGACATTTTATTCCAATACAAATAACACTTTTCTTTAAAATAAATGACATTTTTCTTCATTGCAAATGACACACGCCCGTTTTTAATTAAAATTGGGAAAAATCTAAATTTAAAAAAATGAAAAAAGTAAAAATAAAAATTAAAAAATTAAAAATGTTAAATAATAAAAAAAAAGTATTTACTACGTCTCATAGAAAGTGTCTTGTTTTTCTTTTTAAGATGTTACATAGAAAGTGTCATATTTCTAAAAAAAACAAACAATGTGTTGACCAAAATTAACAACACAAAAGTCAAACAACACACACCACACACTACAATTTTCTTAATCTTCATGCCCCATAAAAAGAAGACACTTTCTATGGGACGGAGGAAGTATTAGAAATTAAAAAATAAAATTGAAAATAATTAAAATTTCGAACAGTATTTTTGCTAAATAAAAAATAATCAAAATAAATGAAACAAAAAATGCAATTAAGAGGTCTTAAACGTGAAATCTCTTGGTTGAAAAGGAGAACAGTTCACAGCTGGGCTATGAGCTATTATAGTAAAATAGTGAACAAATATATATTTAGTCTTTTGCGCGCACGATTGGGTTGGGTAATTGGGTCGCAATTGGGTCGGTGTGCGACCCGGTATTTTAATTAATATAACGTGGTATTGTATATGTAATTATAATTATATATTAATATATACTCCATCCCTCTCAATTATAATGTTCAGTTTTCTATTTCGGGTTGTCCCAAATACTCCCTCCGTCCCATAGAAAGTGTCTCCCTTTCCTTTTCGGGCTGTCCCATAGAAAATGTCTCATTTCCTAAAAAGGAAGTGGGTCCTATACCTTTACCAACTTAAATCAATTTAAAACAATTAATTAATTGCATGGGTCCCACCTCTCTTACTCACAATCACAAACCAATTCTAAATAATTTATTAATTGTATGGGTCCCACATCTTTACCAACTAAAATCAACTCTCCTAAAACTCCGTGTCCCATAGAAAGGAGACACTTTCTATGGGACGGAGAGAGTATAATGTTTAGATTCCCTTTTAGCAAATTATTACACATAACTTTTTTATATGATCCACATATTTACACATCTCTATTCACCACTAACAACTCTCCTTAAAAACCGTGCAGAAAAGCAAAATGAACATTATAATTGAGACGGAAGGAGTATAACAAAACATAGAATCTCATTCCCTTACGAAGAGCTTCCCTGCGCCATCTCCCACGCAAAATGATGGTTTACCGTTTCCTTATCAAAAACCGTCAATTCAAAGGTTTAAAACTTGACTCGCAACATTCAAAGGAAAAAAAAAAAAAAAGAGAAAAGAATTCAACAACCCACAAAATAAAGTAAACGCTTTCCTACTATTCACTTGGAATTGATAAAAGGAGAATGAATAACTAAAAAATAAATAAATGACAGATTTAAAACTAATAAAGTCACTATACTAATTTCAAGTCGGTTATTGTGATGAAAGAAACTCAAAATCGAATTATTCCAATTCATGTAAAAGTATATACCAAGAGAGCACCACCCATGTAAAATAATTATTATATATAATTAATGGAAATTAAAAGAACCTATTCTCTCTCTATATATATATACTAAGATAGCTTTATAATTAATTTCTAACATAGCATTTGAAAAAGAGAAGCAAGCAAATCATTTCAACTCAAATAATACCTGTCAACTCCGTGGAAGAGGTTATTTCGATAAACTAAACCTTTTTTTCCCTTCTACGACTCCTTCAATAGTTCATTTCTCTCTCTAAATAAATAGTCAACGGTCAATCCTTTGTGCATGGAAAATTTCCAAGTCCTGACATTTTATATGTTGCATGCACTCTATAAATGCATACACAAACTTCATAAAATTAAATTAAATCACCAAAAATCACAATAAAAGAAAATAGCAATTGTCGATTCTGGATGATGTGTACCAAATTTTACATAATATTGTTAGCCATCACAGCGCTAGTTTTTGTGCTGAGTGTACAGCCCTATGAAGCGAGTCGGGTTCTTAATGAAGAGGAAGAGCAATGGATGAAGAGAGGTGAAGACCTCCTACTGCCGTCCTTGCAGCGAGGCCGCCCCACGGGGCCGCCGGCGCCTAGCGGCTGCACATGGGTAGGAGGCAGCGGAGGAAAGCCGTGCACCGCCTCCATCAACCAGCGTAATTTCGCCGGTCATTATCCTAAGGAAATGGTTCGGTTTGGTGTGGCCGCTGAGACTAAGTGAAGCTCCACATTGCAGAGAAGATAACCGATTTCTTTTGTATTGCTTATATTCTTCATATTTTCAGTATGGTCAGATCAACAACCAAGTTCTGACTTTCTCTTCTTTTATTCTTTTTCTGTATATGTAGGAAGTGTGGGTCTCTATTTCTTTTTCATAGATTTTAGCCGATACTTTTGAATATATAATTAATTTTGCGATATTTTTTATTCAAACGGAAAATATCAAATAATGAATGAGCCAATTTCCTATTGAAATATATGGGCAGCATGAGATGCTTGATCGACCTCTCTCTCTCGGGTGAGAGTTCAGCTAGAACAATGTATATTTGAAGTCTCTTTAACAAGTCTAACTAATTATATCAATAAAAAAATGTTGGATCAGATTAAATAACAAAGAAAACTTGAAAAATATATATACTTTGAATGAACAATATGTCTGAACACACAGCGTTATTCCCATTATTATAGAATCATGTCCAAACTACAAATATAAGACGGTTTTAATTTCTCTTAGAATTAATTGGACTAAGCTTTGAATATACTCCCCTTCCATTATTCATGTCCACTATACCCGAAATGGATGTCACATTATTTATGTCTACTTCCCAAAATAAAAATAAACTACACCATTTTTCAACCTCCTGGATCCACCAATTTTTAATTTTACACCACTTTTCAATTTTCTGAACCTACCACTTTTAACTTTACACTAGCTATTATTATTATTATTTAATTTTTTTTTAACAATTGAATAAAAGTATCCCCTGAATCAAACAAATGTAGTAGAACCAGTGTTCTTAAAACCGGCCCGGTCATTGACCCGGAAAAATAATTTTTACCGGTCGAACAGGTTCAACCGGTGGGTCGACTCGGTGTGACGTCATAAATATATAATTAAATTATATAAATATATAGCTATTTTTAGTTTATGCGCAAGCAAAATTATTCAAAACCAGTGACCAAGACTGCCACTCCAATATCAAAACCAAGAGCTGGCCGAGAAACTTAAAATGTTTTGTAATGCATTATTTCTAACATTATGACAACCAACTATATCTTTACATTATATCATGTGAATGAATGCAAAAACTGATCAAGATGGCATGGTTTTACCCTCACTACTGCTAGTTGATCTCCGTATTGATTGAATGGTTGAGACAAATCTGAAAGCCAATTTTCAAGCTTTTCTTTCTTTTTTCAGCCTACCTGCTTCAGAAACTTAAGCTTAGCACAATGAAAGACGAGATGGCACACATAAAATAACACAGTCAAAAAAAAAAAAAAACGAGTTGACCCGGTCACCGGTTACCGGTTCAACCGGCCGGGTCACACCGGGTCGATTGAGAAAACGAGTCAACATGTCACTCGGCCCGGATTTTTGACCGGTTCCGGGCTAAACCGGTCGAACCGGCCGGTCCGGGCCGGGTTTCAAAACACAGAGTAGAACTGTAGAAGTCCTCTCTGCTACAGAAAGATGATAGGAGCGAAACTACTGAAATTGGAACGTAAGAACGAACAACATATCGTTGGAAAGATAATTAAGTGGTATTTTAATCTAAATTTTCTAGAGCAAACTAATGTTTTCATTGTTGTGATTTTGTAGTTTGTGTGGTTTCTGGATGTAATTGAAGTTGAACAATTTTCACATTCTAAGTTTCCAATATTTTCTTTATTTGTAGTACAATTGTTGGAGGTGATCTTGTAAAGAAGCATTTAAATAAAAGAGATCGAATTGGAAGAAATAACCATCTTTGACCAACTTACCAAGCTCCGTGTATGTGAGAGAGAGAGAGAGATCAACTTATGTTATGTTGTATGCATTTTTATTTGCCCGGAAATAAAACATTCGTCATTCATAATTGAGCCTAACTAACACTTATATATGGACATTTAAAATGACGATAAATACTAGTAATAAATTACAAAACTTGTGGTTGACAATTTATTATTCTCGCGTGTCCCGCTATTCGAAAGTGGATGGGTAGACTAGTGAGGGGTAACTTGGAAATATACAGAAGAGTAAATTGAGCTAGGATCATGCAGACTTATAATTAAATTGTTAATTATATAGTATAATAATATAGAATTTAGAGTCATCTATTCTTTATCTTTGAAGATTTCCCCTTATCGTATATTAACTTTACTGAATACCAGGGACGGAGCCATGTGGAGGCAAGAGATGGCAAATGCCATCCCTTGTTTTTTGGTTCCGAATTATCGAATATAATTCTTACAGTTTTTATTGCATTCGATCTATATATATATATATATTCTTAAATAAATAATTAAATCGAACCAATTGAGTTTCTTAGGCAATCTAATTCGATTTGTGTATAAGCATGTTTATGCAACTTTTTGTTTGGAGATTTCTTGTTTTGGTATAAATGCCCATAAATTCTGTAGGTAAACTTCGAATATGATTTTCAAGCTATAAACATTCAAATTAGTTAACAAATTTAATTGTTACTTGTTCTTTTTCTTTTTTGCTTTCGGAAAAGCTCTAATGAAGCAAAGACAATTTTAAAGTTTTTTTTTACTAATACTTAGCTTTCGAGAATTCATTAGATTATTATTTTCTTGAATGACGGTTTTTTCAAATAATTTTCTACCACATAAGTCGTGATGTATCTAAATTCTAACTCAATAATTAATGATGGCATATTTTTTTCCTAACACTTTATGCCCTCCCTTACCGAGATTTCTGGCTACGTCCCTGCTGAATACTACTACTATTTATATTAAACTCGGACTTGTCTATTTTTGCCATTTACTATATATATTTCGAAGTATACTGAATAATTACTAATTACTTTTCTTGCAATATTTATGAAATAACTTAATTTTTCATCGATCCACGCCTAATGTGCTTGAGGCTCGATGAAACATTTCATAATAGGGAAGAAGAGACACCAACACCTAAGCTATCATAAACCTAAACTTAATTTTTGTGGGTTGTTGAATTCTTTTATCTTTTTTTTCCCCCCTTGAATGTTGCGAGTCAAGTTTTAACCCTTTGAATTGACTGTTTTTGATAAGGAAATGGTAAACCATCATTTTGCGTGGGAGATGGCGCAGGGAAGGTCTTCGTAAGGCAAATGAGATTCTATGTTTTGTTATAACTTAATTAAAAACCAATCCCATCCATTAAATTATGAAATAATTTACTATTTATACCGGAATTGATCAAATGAGAACTACCACTTTTGGTAAAAAATCATCTGTTTCACTAATGAAGTCTCATTTTCTATTTCATGTGTCTTACTAAACAAGTCATATTCCATAAAAGGAAATAAATGAGTGGACCACAACCACTCTAAATAAATGGACCCACCACTTTATACTTTTACACCACACATTTTTTTTTCCACCTACTTTCTAAATTTCCTTGTCTAAAAGCAATGGGACTTGATTAGTGAAATGGAGGGAGTACAATTTATAATTAATAATAAAAAATTATTTAGTTCAGTTTTTATTTTGCTGAAAATGATTAATAAGGTAGTAATTAATATTGTAATTTATTTATTTATTTTTTGATATGTACTCTCGTAACAACTCGATCTTCTTTAATCTATAGCTTCATTAAAAAAAGTGAAGCAAAATAATTCTGTCATGCATGCCTTTTTCTTGAGATGAGCTTCCCATATAAGCTTGGCATCAAATCATTAGAACATACACCCACCAACCCTTTACCTTAGTGGCAAGCAAAAGACAAATTCTTTGCTTGTAATTGAGAATAATAAACACAAATGTTACCCTTTAATTTGCTTACTTATACATAATATATTTTATATAAAGAAGTCAACCTTCCTAGACGAATTAAGTGTTTAGCCTTTCAAATCTACATTTACATTTAAAGAATTAATACTAATATAACACACTCTACTTTGACTACATAATATACTGGTTGGACAGCTGCATGCATTAATTAGTTATCGATTCGGAAACTAGATAGGATTGAGTTAAACCATGCCTTTTTGAGTGTTTTCGTTATTATACTTTTTGGTTCGTTGTTACTTATCTATCCTGATGTATATTGAGTAAATCATAAAAACATGTACACTATACGTAATGAATAAATCACTTAGAAGTTCTATATATGTTTGACATTCGAACTTGAGCTATTTGTAGTCACAAACTACGTGCACCATCAACGGTATAAGTAAGTTTCTTAGTTGATACAAGTTCCTAACACTTATGAATAGTGACTAACATGAAGACAAAAGGATTCTCAAAGCCCTACGTACTTCAAGGTTTTTTAAGGTTAATTTTTAAATTAATATTCCTTTGACTACATAAACTCTATTTTAATTGCAAAAAGGTTATTCACATAAAAGTAATATATACTCCATTCATCTTTTCAAGTAATTAGTGGAAAAATCCAATGAATTGACCTAATACAACACAATTGTTTAAATTATAAACGCTGACATCTATTTATATACATTATATAATTACATAGGTGTCGCTCAAATTTGTGGCAACGTTAAAAAGGAAATTTCCATTTTGTGATTCTACTTAGCATAAACATGCTAATTGGGGGAGGTTCATACACCGTGAACCTTGGCCAACAGTTGATTCACGGTGTTATTCACGGTTACAATTTTTTGTACATGTCAAACTGAACTACGAATTTAAGGTAAAAGTATCATATATATACAAACTCCCAATTTAGTGAGAAGTGAGAACTACGAATTTATAGATACTTTCTTCATGCACTATGTATACTTTTTCCATCCAGTATTCATAAAACCTAGCATTAGTACTTGTACAATTAGTCTTATACATAAAATATGCAAAGTAAGATTCATATATGACCGTCAATTGTTCAAATCAATGGATGAGATTGGCTCATAGTTCTCACTTATACTATTGGTTCTCCCTATACATAGAAACTTACTCTTATGTAAGAACTAGGAACTAATCTCATCCCCTTGTCGATTGACCTAATTTAATGGATGAGATTGGTTTTTAATTCTTACCAAAAGTGGTAGTTCTCATTTGATCAATTCGAGCTTCGGATATACATAACATCTTGACCCGTCATGTGATTTGGCATGCACGTGTACGTAGTTAGTGTGATGAGAGGGAGGGTCGGTGGAAGGGGTGGGTGAGTGAAATTAAAGTGGATTATTCTTTGTCACGTGACAAAGAGGAGAATCTATACATTACGCATATATATAGTGGAAATAGGGATACCTACATCATCCTCTCTCTCATCAGTCTTGTTCTTATTTCATTATCATCTCTCTCAACTCCATTTTCTTCTTTGGATTTTTGATGCATGGTGTATCAATAATATTGTGTTGTGGGGAATGTTGTATGGTACGAAGTCTTTCGTTTATATGGATGATTTCGGACCAGGCTTCATTCCCCTCAAACTCTCAAACTTCCACCATATACACACACAAGCAGGTATTTGTCTTCAGTGGAAAATGATAGGCGAGAGATTTCTTGGTCAGGTAAACAGCCATATATATAATAGGGGGATGTGCAGAAATGTACAAAATAAACATGTGAAAATGCAAAAATATACATGAGATTCCATAATTGCAAAAATGTACATTTTGTCCTCTGAAACCTATAAAGTTAGCTAGGTTAATAGGTTTTTCTATTTCCTCTTACTTTGCAGAGAAGTGTCTTGTCTTTTAGTTATTTAATTCTCTCTTGACTTTGATTTTTTTTTCTTCCAAGAACGTGCACCTTTTAAATTTTTTTTATAATTTAAAATAAAATATGGTCCGATCGATCGGCCAAGGCCGATCGATCGGACCATTTTTTTTTTTACAATTTTTATTAACGTGTCCGATCGATCGGCCTTGTCCGATCGATCGGACCATTTTTTTTTTTTACATTTTTATTTTCATGCCAGTCTTTTTTTGTCTTCATGCATGCAGAATAATTTCGTCTCATGCAGCTTTTTTTTAGTTTTTTAATCAAGAATCAAAGTGTACATATACTATTTACGAGAAAAAAAAATCGAAAAAGATATTCACTTACCTTTTTACCTAGTGACATGCAATAATTAAAATTCAAATTTATATATGTCCGATCGATCGATCGGCCATACCCATTTAATTAGATTTACATTCACTAATTAAAAAATAAAAAAATAAAAATATATATGTTCCGATCGATCGGCCTTGTCCGATCGATCGGCCATACCCATTTAAAATTCAAATTTATATATGTCCGATCGATCGGCCTTGTCCGATCGATCGGACATATCTAATTAAAAAAAATTTAAAATTTATATTTTATATGTTCCGATCGATCGGACAAGGCCGATCGATCGGAACGGTTATATTAAATATATAAATTTTAATTTTTTTTAATTAGTTGACTTTTAAAATTTTTAATATGGCCCGATCGATCGGACCATATATAAATTTTAATTTTTTTAATTTTAAGTAAAAACGTGACAGCTGTGACAGCTGTCACCGTTGTATTATTTTATTGAAATTTGACTATAAAACTATTCGTGCCGACAGCTGTATATACAATCCAATCCGACCGATAGGATGATTAGGGGATACTCCAACTACTATTCATTAAAACCCCAAATACTATTCCTCTAAACCCTCAAAACCCTTGATCAAAACCCCAAATATTATTGATCGGAACCCTCAAAAAATCGAATTCGAGCAAGGAAAAGTGATATACGAAGAGGATATTGATGATATCATTAATAACTATGAAATATAATAATAGAGACATAATAAAAAAAAAATTCCACTTCTTCTCATATTTTGAAAAATGAGTTCATTTTTTGTATAAAGTCATAAGTACTTCTATCATTCAAGAATGATTCATGTTTAATTTTGCTAATGTATAGATATATATAAAGCTTTATTACACTATTTCATAATATTCCCCTGAAATATTTATCAAATATTTATTTTAAAATTTATAATTTTTTATGAGTTTATTTCAATTATATTGATTTTTTAAGTATAATTTTGATTATTAATAACATCCTAATTTAAAAAAAATATATAATATGGTCTGATCACGATCTTTTGATTATTTAGAAATTTTGATTATTTTAGAAATTTTGATTATTTAGAAATTTAAAAATTTTGATTATTTAGAAATTTTGATTATTTAGAAATTTAGAAATTTTGATTATTTAGAAATCAACAAGTAGCTCATCCGTAATTTTGATTATTTAGAATTTTTTTTAACATAGTCAATTTATTTTTTTATTTTAGAAATTTAAATAAAAAAAATAATATGGTCCGATCGATCGGCCTTGTCCGATCGATCGGACCTTATATTTATTTTTTAATTTTTTTTTTAGAAAATGCAAAAAATGTGCAAATTTAAAAATCAAAAAAAATATTGTGCCGATTTGAGTATATATATATATTTTTTATTTATGTATATATATATATTTTTATATTATTGTGCCGATCGATCGGGGCCGTGCCGATCGATCGGCACGTATAATTTTTTCTTAATATTATATATCTATATATTTATATATTTATATATTGTATATTTATATTATATATTTATATATAATATAAATATATTGTATATTATATTTATATTACATATTATATTATATTTATATTATATTGTATATTATATTTATATTAGATATTATAGTGCCGATCGATCGGGTGTGCCGATCGATCGGCACGTAAATATATTTTATATTATATTTGTATATTATATTTGTATATTATATTTATATTATATTTGTATATTATATTTGTATATTATATTTATATTACATAGCCGATCGATCGGGCTGTGCCGATCGATCGGCACGTATAAATTTTTTTTTAATATTTATGTATACTAATATTGTATCATATTTATTTTCGAAATTGGATAATTTATAGGATAATCTTAAAAATTTTTTGAAATTGGATAATATATAGGATGATGTTGAATATTGGATAATGTTTTACGTAAGAATAAAATAGTGTTAATATACAACTCTACCCAATTTTACTATTACATGTGATAGGGTCGTGCCGATCACATTTGATAGGGCCGACCAAGAAAAAAAAATTAATATGTCTGCGATCGATAGGGCCAATCCTATCGATCGGCACAAAAGTTTTTTTTTTTTTTTTTTAATGTGCCCCCCCCACCCCCCCCCCCCCCCCCATGGTCGGCCATGGCCGATCAACCCAGGTCGGTCATGGCCGATCACCCCCACCCCCCCACCCCCACCTCAACCCCCATCCCCACCCCCCACCCCCACCCCCACCCCCCCATATGTATTATTATATATATATATATATATATATATATATATTATAATTTATAGTGCCGATCGATCGGGCATGCCGATCGATCGGCACGTATAATTTTTTTAATTTTTAAATTTATGTATTATTTTATATATATATATATATATTTAATTTTTTCAGCTATTAAGTGCCGATCGATCGGGCTGTGCCGATCGATCGGAACGTATAATTTTATTTTTTTTTAAATTCATGACATTTATATATATATATATATATATATATATGTATTTATAATTTTTTTTAATATTATGTAATTTGTGTGCCGATCGATCGGGCTGTGCCGATCGATCGGCACATATATTTTTTTAATTTTTAATTTTTTTTTAAATTTACGACATTTATATATATATATTTATAATTTTTTTTTAAATATTATATATCGTGCCGATCGATCGGGCTGTGCCGATCGATCGGAACGTATAATTTTTTTTTTTTTAAAATTTACGACATTTATATATATATATATATATATATATATATATATTTATAATTTTTTTTTAATATTATGTAATTTGTGTGCCGATCGATCGGGCTATGCCGATCGATCGGCACATATATTTTTTTAATTTTTTTTTTAAAATTTACGACATTTATATATATATATATATATATATATATATATATTTATAATTTTTTTTTAAATATTATGTATCATGTGCCGATCGATCGGCACGTATAATTTTTTTTTTAATTTACGAAATTTATATATTTTTATATCTAGTGCCGATCGATCGGGCTGTGCCGATCGATCGGCACGTATAATTTATATATATATTTTTATATCGATCGCATAATTTTTTTTAAATTTTATGTATATTTTTATATATAGTGCCGATGCCGATCGATCGGCACATATAATTTTTTTTATTTTATATATAATTTTATTTTCGTCCGATCGGGCACAAATAATTTTTTTTAATTTATGTATATATATATATATATATATATTTAATTATGACCGATCGATCGGAAGGTGCCTAAATTAAATTATGATTCAAAAATTTCCTAAATTAAATTTTCAAAATTGCCTAATTAAATTAACAAAATTACCTAATTAACAAAATCGGTTTTTCGATAAATTATCAAAATTGCCTAATTAAATTAATGAAATTGCCTAAATTAAATTAATGAAATTGCAAAAAATAAATTCTCGAAATTGTCTAACGAAAATGCCTAAATTAAATTAATGAAATTGCTTAAATTAAATTATCAAAATTGCATAAATTTTGTAAATTAAATTTACTAAAATATTAAAATTTCCTCAAATTGAATTCATAAATTAAATTAACAAAATATTAAATTTTCGTTAAATTAAATTAAATATACAAAAATATAAAATTTTCGACTGAGGTTTTTAAAATATAAAATTTTCGCGGCGGTGGTCGACTCAGGTTTTTAAAATATTTAAACGAATATGTTTAGGTTTTTTGTTTTACGAAAATATTCAATTAAAGAATTTTTTTTTAAATAACTTTAGTTTTTTTTAAAAAAAATCACCAACTTTTATTTTGCTAATTTCGAGACTACATATCAAGAAAAAGATTCCGACACAAACTGCATACACACCTGCACACACACCTGCACACACACTGCACACACATTGGAGGTGAAGTAGGGTCATTTGTATATTATTGCATTTATGAAAAAGTTTGTATATTTTTGCATTTTCAAACATGGAAATGTATAGACTTGACATTCCCCTCTATATAATATATGTGTCATGTTAAGCTAATTTACGATAACAAATTATAGTGTCTACGTATTTTAATTCTATAGTTTATTTTATTATGTATCAAAAACGGTTTTGCAGTATGGTATATATATTGTTGGTATTTGAGAATGACGAATATTTGAATCCTTTTGTTTGACTGGGTAACATTGATACCCTCTGGAAAAGTATTAGTCCAACTTGGAAATCAAAAGAAACTTTAGTTAATTTCATTTCCAAATCTTCTTTTCTTTTTGCAAAGTAGATTTTGTTTTCAACTATTCTTAAAGAATAATTAATATGACCCACGATAAACTTTGTAACTTAGTTGTATTCTACAATGTGTAAGATCGAGATTTCTCAATTTCTTCATCTCCAACCAGGGGCAGAGGCATGTGTTGCTGGTGGGATCAGCTTTTTTTTTTTTTTACTATATAAGTATTCATCAAAATTTATAAGTATATACTGGGGATATTTGGAAGTTGTAATCCTAACAAAATCGTGCATCCAAAATTCCATTTCCACATTCCCTTGTTTATTTTGTATGTTTGTCATTGGTGGAAGTTGCATTGGTGGCGCAAAGACATCTTTTGATTCTGTTGGTTTACGTACAAGTGAGATATTGGATTCAGAGATCATCTTAATTTGTTGTGGTGTGAATGTCGTAACGACGGAAAAGATGTAGTAATCATTTATTTGCTTAATAAGAGTCATCTTTCATTGGTTATATTTTTGTGTGGTTATTTTTTCTGTATTGGCTATTTGAGTGTGAGTCTGATAAAAATCTCTGAGATTTACCATTGTCATTAAGTTTTGAGTTTTGACCCCACTCAGACTAGAAGGCAGGCATCGCCATCGTTTCCAAACTTGAAAATAATAATAATCAGAAATTCGAGGTAAATGTAAGTGCTAAAGGTTTTGAAGATAAGAAAAATAAGAATAATGTGAATTTTTCTTTTTTATTGCATTAGAAGATGTAGCACAAATGTGACAAAAGTTTGAGAGAACAAAATCGACAAATATTTCGAGTTTTGATCAAAATAGTATTATGAAAATAATAAAAAAAATTAATTATATAACATTTTTGAAAAATTATTTGTCAAAAATATTTGTCTAATGATAAATCTTTGGGATGGAAACCATTATACTGAAAAAGTAATTGTTTTAAATTTTAAAAATAAATAAATAATTTATAGCAAATGTCTTATAAAAAAATTATAACAATGACTCGTTGAGAAATAATTGGGTTGATAATTGCTTTTGGTCGTCAATTTGCATGTGGAACATGATCTTTTAAGTTGATAAGGAAGATTTTCATCTCTTTACAAATTTCAATGTCATTAAATTTTACCTAGATTGTAAATTATATATTCTCAAACAAATTAAATAAATAAATAAATCAAAATAAATTGTAAATCACCTTTAGAATACACATTCGTATATATACATGGAGCAATTCTTAAAAGCTAGTGCAACTAAAACTATAAGTTACAAATAAACTAAAGATAGTTTTACTAGAAAATTGGTCAACAACAAACCCGTGAACATGATTTCCATAATATCATAATTATATATACACGATTTTCCAACAACATCCTAGTTGGCAATGAAGTATTAATTTGATAAATAATTTTTCAAGAATGTAATATTTATAAATACTTTTTTCTTATAGTGTTATTTTGAAAAAAGAATTCTAATATATTTATTGGGCAACTAATATTCATTAACCACTAATAAGTTCCACAATCTTGAAGTATTTGATATTCATACTCTTGTCTCCAACCGTTATAAATGCATGGAATACCATAAGGGCAAGGCTTGTAGTTGCAAGTACGTTATCATAGTTGTATGAACAGAAGTTGATAACTTAATATACGTAAGGATTTCGAGAATGTTTATTTTAAATATTGAGAAGAAATTTATAACCATGTAATTTAATGCAGTGGTAAAGCCACAATATTGGAGTGGAAGGGGACTATTGTAAAGAGTAAGGAAGAAAAAAAAAAAAAAGTCTTAGCCGAGTACCACTTGGTTTTGGATCCGGTACGTTTCATCGACTGTAGATTTTTTGCAAAAGTTAAAAAAGAAGTGATCGAATAGGAGATTCGAGATTGAAAAAGGAAGAGTGATAAAAGAAGGGATAGATTCTGGTTGCGATAGACTATTCCATATATATTATATATATTCCAACTTTCTTTTTAATCTATAGACAAGATAGAAATGCTTCCAGCTTCCCTTCCCTATCAAGGGAGGAAACTAAAACTAAACCTAATAAATCTACTTAATCAAACGGGAAATCAAATAACTAAATAGATTCTTGGGCACCATCTTCTTCCCAGCAATACCTCTAGAAAGCATTTCAAACTCATTTCCATGTTGCTACACCATCTCAAAAGCCTATACCAATATTCTCTACCAACAAACTTCAATCATGAAACTCAGTTTCAAAGTGAAGAGCCAGAATGCATTGGAGTCTATCAACTGAGGCTACCAAGAGTAATCAACATAAATTTACAAGCTTTGTTATCTCACCCTATTCAACCACAAGTAACCATAATAAACACTTGACACACGACCATCTCCTATCCTTAGGGATCAACAAATCTATTACAACTCCAACCAGTTGCTTATTCTACTATACTAGAATCAAAGACAAGCAATATGCTCGAATATTTCAAATCACACACTTGATCCAGTATCTTCAAAGTTAACATTGTCCGCAAAGGGATTAATCACTAGTCTACTCACTCATTTTTCAGCGTGCAATCTGATCCTGGCCTTGTCACTGAAGTCAGGAATTTGTTTTAGATATTGCGCGTAACTTTCATCTTTTGACAGTAAGTCAACAAGAATAGTTTCTGTATATGAATCTGGTAATAGTTTTTTCTCAGCCATTTTCTGAAGAAGATCAACCACTTTGGCTGGATCATTGTTATTGCAGAATCCTCGCATAAGCGTATTGAAGATGACTAAGTCAGGAGCATAGCCTTTTTTCTCCATTTGCAGAAACAGATCATTTGCCTTCTCTAACTGTCCCTTCTTGCAAAACCCACTGATCATGATTGAAAAAGTAAAAAGTGTTGGTGCCAAACCCATTTTCGGGAGTCTCCCAAATAGCTCACAAGCCAGATCAAGCTTCCCTGACTTGCACAGTCCGTCGAGTAGACAGTTACAAGTACAAGTATCAAGCTTATAGCCAGACTTTTCAAGAGTTTGGAACAACTCTAGTGCCTCCCCAAGGAAATCATTCTTGCAAAAGCCATCCAATAATATACGATAGGTGATAGAAGACGGTGTCACATCATGATATTTCATCTTAAGATAAAGTTCCCGTGCATCCTCAACTTCGCCTAGTTGAAATAGACCCGTTAACAAAATGTTAAAAGTAACTGCATTTGGCTTTTGATCTTTGCTGAGCATTTCTCTGAAAAGGGCCATTGCCTCTTCTATTCTGCGATGCTTGCAATACCCATTAATCAACACATTGTAAGTTGAAACATCTCTTGCTTTGCTCTTATCTGCCATTGTAACAAACAGCTTTCTTGCATCATCAATTCTACCCTCACGGCAATATCCATCAATCAAAGTGTTATACGTAATGGAATCTGGCTCCTCACCCTTGTGTGTCATGAAATCCAACATCCCACATGCTTCGTCGGTTTTGCATTCCTTGCAAAGCGCATCAATCAGCATATTAAATGTCATGACATTAGGACGAATGCCTCGATCCATCATCTGAAAAAACAACTCCTTAGCCTCCTCCCAAGCGCTCATCTTACACAAACCATTAATCAATGTGCCGTACGCGACTACATCGGGATTAATTCCCCTCTCCTCCATCTCAGCAAACAACTCTTTACCCTCTTCCAACAACCCCTCTTTACAGAGCCCATCAATAAGGCAACAATAGTAAATCAAATTGGGACTAAACCGGAGACCAAATCCAACATCTCCATTCCTTATTTCTTTATGCACTTTAAGAGCAACTTCCACTTTTCCACTCCTACACAACCCATTAACCAGAGTGCTCCAAGTTTTCACATTGGGATGAACACCCATACCAATTATTTTCCTCAACAACCCTATAGCATCACTTATTCTATCTTCAATGCAGAAACCCTTAATCAAACAAGTAAAAGTGACAATGTTTGGATTATAACCTTTCTTGAAAAGAGAACCCATAACAGCAAAACCTAAATCAACACTTTTCAAATCACAATAGCAATTCAGCAAAATATGCATACCGACGTAATCGGGCAATAGATCAACCTCCGCCATTCGATTGAACATGCAAATCAATCTTTTATACATCTTTGCTTTGGAAACGGCGGCTAGTAGCGCGTTGAATGATGACATGTCCGGCCGCGGCTCCATTTGAAGCATTCTGTTGAACTCATTCAGCACTTGACCTAAATCGATTTTTCGATGCTTTGTCGGAGTTGTGGGATTCTGATGGTCCACGGCCATAATCGTCGATAGCTTAGCAGTTCCCGAAGTCTCGGAAACGAGAGCCGTCATAGCACGAGCACCTGCTCTGGAAACCATGAGTTCTGTACAAATGTGTGTGCGTCAAGAAGAGGAATTAATTGGATTTGTAAATTAATAGTATGGTTTATTAAACCTTATTATTCCGATGGAGGATTTAAATTTGTTATCTCATCTGCGTCAAGAACAGGAATTAGTAGTATGAATTTGATTTGGACAAAAATAATTAAACAAATTTATAGTATAATAAGTTAATTTCAATAAATAAATAAAAAAATGTATGTTGCCCTTTTTAAGAATTCATATTATATTATGTGTACATTAATAATACATTATTATACACGTGGCATGCAATAAAATGGAACTTGGTTACATGTCCCAAATTAATTGACATACAAAGAGTTGAAACATTCAGACACGCACTCACACCATGCAATTAACAGGAAACTACTTTTTCTTCTTCTTCCTTACCCAAAACATGCACAATGGTAAGATATATTCAATGTAAGAATCATTCTCTCCTTTTAGAAACATCCTACACCATAATACATACATTCCCTTGATTTCACAAATGGTTTAAATTTTTCTTCAATGCCAGATGAAATGAATACAAGTAGCAAACCCACGTACATACAGATCCTTGTAGCCTCCTCCCTCGGACTGATCATAGCAGCATGTCTGCACTACCGCATCAGGACATTACGCGACAAGAAGATCATACCTCGCAAAAGAATCTCTGATAAGGGCCAGGTTTTGAGCATTGAAAAGTTCTCTCACTATGTAGGTAATTTACCTCCCTTGGATCCTTCATCACATTAGCCCTGGTTTGTCTGAAATCAGAAATCAAGATTTGCTTTAGATCTATGTAATTCATTCTCATGTATTATGTGTGTGTGTGAGGGCAGCCAGACAGATGGGATTCAAAGATAGAAGAGAATGCCCACATTTATGTAAGTTGGCCTCTGAATACATTAAAAAAGCTGAAGGGTGTGAAGAAGACATGTATGCATTTTTTGCAAGTGAACCTGATGCGGATTCTCTTTTCATCAAACTTGTGGAAGAATTCGAGAGATGCATCCTCAGCTACTTCGCTTTCCACTGGAGACATACGTCGTTTATGCTCAGTCAGGCATGACATCTCAAGCTTTATTTGAACCATATCAGACTGTTGACATCAATCCTTCTAACACAGTTACAATTTCAGGTGCTAGGTGCCGAAGAGCCAAAAAAGAAGTTTAAGCACATTGTCATGGCAGCAACCAGGTAGATGTTTCTTTACATAAATTGAATACAACCACTTTAGATGTCCAAGAAGAATAAGGTTTATTACCCGTGTTTTCCTGCATTATGCAATATAGAGAACAGAGAGTTGAGAGGGTGACGAAGAATCTAAAGGTGGCGAGAGTATTTACCACATTAGTGGAGGAGATGAAAGCTATTGGACTTGTAACCAATGATGATTCGCAGTGCACAAATGTGATGGTGCCAATGGCTCACAGCGACAGAAGTCCAGTCCTCCTCCTCATGGGTGGTGGGATGGGAGCAGGGAAGAGTACTGTACTCAAGGACATTCTCAAAGAGTAAGACATTCTCACTGCACAAAGAATTAGTCTTATTTTTTTTGAAAGCTCATTAGACTTACTAAGTTTCTTTCTCTGCTCGATAGACCATTCTGGGCTGGAGCATCAGGAAATGCAGTTGTGATAGAGGCAGATGCTTTCAAAGAATCAGACGTCATATACAGAGCCTTGAGCTCTAGGGGGCACCATGACATGCTTCAAACTGCTGAACTGGTATTTATCGTGTTCAACCAATAAACATCAACCCCACACATTCCCTTTATTGAGAAAAAAGGAGAGAGAAAGAGAGATGCGAACATGAGATTATTTATCAAGTGTGAAACATAGGCAGCAAACCCCATTTACAGTACATTCACAATCATAGTAAGTGCATGCAAAGGATAAAAAAGTCCATATAAATCCCACATAGAAACATTATAAGATTCGATCCCTGATGAAGAGTTGCTGCACATCTTTGGAGTTTACGCATCTCAGCATACAACTCTACATGCACATGTCTCATTTCCTGTGCATATAGAAAATCTTGCTAGTAAGACTTTCAGCACATTTCACCTCAACATAAAGGAAATTGAAGAACAACTGCACTATGAATAGAAGTTACCTGCAGACACCCAATATGCATTTCATCACAAGGAAGAAAATAGTTTAAAAATGCTTAACCATAATACTCCATCAACACTGCATAGAACTACCTGCAACCAGATGAAAATAAACAGTTGATGATCATAATGGATTCTCAGTCAATCAATACAGAACCCAACATACTATTAGTTACATAATTGATAAATGATGTAATATGTATGCTCCTATCTAAATCAATTTGTAGGAGACAAATGTGGGTTTTCATATGGTAGGTATTGATTCTCTGTAACCATTCATTCCTGGCTGTTCCTTCCATTTGCGAGACATGATGGATTATTTCAGCTTACTTGAATTTTATAGGTACACCAATCATCTACAGATGCAGCATCGTCCCTGCTAGTAACTGCACTAAACGAAGGGCGAGATGTGATCATGGATGGCACTCTTTCGTGGCTGCCATTTGTCGTGCAAACAATAAACATGGCCAGGAGTGTCCACCGTCGCAGATACCGTATGGGACCTGGCTACAGAGAAGATGACAATGGAGTCGTAACTGAGAACTACTGGGAACAAATGGATGAAGAACAAGAACAGGAAGGAAATAAGAAGAGAAGGCCATACAGAGTAGAGTTGGTTGGCGTCGTTTGTGATTCCTATTTAGCGGTTATCAGAGGAATAAGGTACTGAAACATAAAATATAACAGCCTTAACATATCATGAGAAATTTCCACCATGTTTACTTAAGGGAGTAAAACTGGAAAAAGGCACAACTTTTGTCATTCCCTTAGTCTACCAAATTTAAGCACTCACCTTCCAAGATTTAAGTTGTGTTTCTTTGATTTGGAGATGAGACAGATATCTGATTCTGTTATCTTATACTCCCTCCGTCCCATTGGAAGCGTCTTGTTTCCAATGGGCACGGATGTTAAGAAAATGATAATGTGTGGTGTATATTGTTTGACTTTTGGATAGTTAAATCTTGTCTACATATTCTTGCCTTTTTTAGAAAACAAGACGCTTCCAATGGGACGCCCAAAATAGAAAACAAGACGCTTCCAATGGGACGGAGCGAGTATTACGAAAAGAATGAACATCTACGTAACTGATTCTCTCTCTCTCTCTCTCTGCTATTCAACAGGCGAGCTATAATGTGTAGAAGAGCAGTGAGGGTACACTCTCAGCTGAAATCGCACAAGAGATTTGCAGAAGCATTTATGACATACTGCAACCTAGTAGACAATGCTCGACTTTACTGCACTAATGCATTGGAAGGCCTTCCCAAGGTAAATTCAACACTCTACTGCTAAATTCTAATCAATCTATTGTGTTGAAGCTTAAGGACCAACAATCCACAAGCATAACCAAGAATCATCAGTTTCACTACACAGATTCTACTGGATTGTTCTTTTGAGTCAAATCAAATTAGATGCTAATATATTTGTGTAATGTGAAGATGATAGGATGGAAAGACAAAGACAAGAGTCTGCTGGTCGACCCGGATGAGATAGATTGTTTGAAACTGGTAGCCAGGTTGAACGAAAATGCAGATTCCATTTTCGAGCTCTTCAAGACTTGCAACCCAGCTTTCGAAGAAGGCTCCATATGGAACGACATAGTTTTATCTCCTTCAAGGTTGAACATCCAAAAAGAACTCAAGTACTCTATTCAGAAAGCTGAGACAATGAGAGAGTGACCATCACAAGCAAAACAATATGTACGTCCCAACACGTGTAGATCATGATGGAGTTGTCTATCTATATAGCTAATGTTTCTATATTACTAAGACAATCTTGGTTGTGGGGAAAGCACAGCTTCTAGAATACAGCTATGCATGACAATTCATTTGTGAACACTCAATCAGGACTTAGAAAGTAGACATTTTATGTCGAAATAAGCTCAAAATCAATGCCCTAGACTCGGTAATCAGCTTAGTCCCCACCACACACGCAAGCAACCAAAAAAAAAGCATCTCGATCAGGTTTCTATTAATTTCAAGTTACTAGTAGGCTTTTGTAGCTGTTCCTTTATCAGCTTAGCACCATTTTTTAGGTGGAAAATGTTTTGAACTCTTTTTAGATGTGTAAATTGGCACAACTTTTGAATATTGATGTAAGTTTCTAAAACAACTCGAATCAAAATAGCAAAAGCCTCCTTAAAAATAAAATCAAGAACCATATGCATGTAAACAACTGGCACATCTTGCAATGGCAGAATAGTTAGATATAGTAGGCTTGTTAGCATCGACCAAAAAAAGTATATGATGTAATTTGTAAATTATGTATGTACGTTATCCTCCTCACCTCTCTCGTGCAACTATCTTCTCCAAACTTCAATCTCACGCAATACGTAGAGGGGATGGCAGAGTGGTTGAAATGAGGTTTCCCGGGACCGACAGGTCATGGGTTCAATCCTCACTGAAGCCATTCTGTGTGAGTCTATCACCTGAGGGTGGTTTAATCTCCTGTGCGGTTTGCAGGCTATTGCACAAGGAGTTGAAGTTTATCCAGAGCGCACCGAAGGTAGCGGCTGCGGGTTCCTCAAATAAATAAATAAAAAAAAAAAAAAAAATCGCATCATGCTCTTTACATGAATAGCGTCCTACAATTGCAAAACCATCCACCACATGCACATGATAGGCCAACACCACAAAACTAATATTCCCTCCATTTCACTAATCAGTCTCATTATTTTTAGACACGAAAATTTAAAAAGTAAGTAAAGAACAAAATATATAATATAAAATGATAAAATTCATTTATTTATTTAAAGTAATTATAATCCACTCAATTCTTACCATTTATAAAATCAAACTTGTTTAGTGAAACACAAAAAAATAGTAAAAAATAAGACTTAATTAATGAAAATGAAAAAATACAAACAAAGAGCAATTAATAAGAAATATACGGATATTCCATTTGTAATCACTAAGAACAGAAAAGAAAATTGAAACTAAGAAGAAAAAACTAAACATACGAGAAAGGGGGGGTAAAGGAAAAGAATCCGAACTATCATACTCAGATAGAGCATAAAAGCAACTATACCCATCATAGGAAGACAAGGTAAATTTACAAGACTATCCCTAAACAGATATCTTTTCCCAAAACTACCCTTTCCGACCGATCCTCTACTTCTTCCCTTTCTTCGCCGCAGCCTTCTTTGCCGGAGATTTCATCGTCTTAGGCTTGACGCTCTTCACTGCGGCCTTCTTTGCAGAGGACTTCTTCACGTGAGCAGCCGCTTTGGCCGGAACAGCGGCCGCCTTCCTCGGGGTTGACCTAGTAGAAGTCCTGGCCGCTTTCGCCGGCACCGCCTTTGGCTCCGGAGCCTTCCTCTTCGGCGCTGCCTTCACCACAGCTTTTGGTTTCGCAGCAGGCTTCGATTTGACAGCTGGCTTAGCCTTCGCTGCAGCTGCGCTCTTAGTTTTCGCTGGAGCAACTTTAGCCTTCAACTTAGCTTTTACTGAGGGACTCTTCTTCGCTGTTTTAGCAGCAGGCTTCGGCGCGGATTTCGGCTTAGCAGAAGGAGCAGTTTTCTTCTTAGCCGGCACAGGGGCAGAAGCGGCGGCGGGTTTGGAAGCACGAGCCGACGGCAGCTTGTACGAGCTCTTCACTTTAACAAGCTTATCATTCGCAACGAGTTTTCTCAACTGAATCAGCAAGATCTTCCTGAAATTCGGCGGCAGCGTCTTCTGCTTATCCTCGATGAACTTCTGGATCGCGTACTGGCTCGATCCAGTCCTCTCCTTCAATGCCAAGATCGCATCCTGAACCATCTGCATCCACAACCAATAACAATTCAGATCCGATTTCAAAAAACCACAATTAAAACATATAAAAATTGAGAATCAATTTGTCAATTACCTCAAAGTAAGGAGGGTGAGTAGAAGAACCACGCTTACGCGAAGCCGGAACCTTCTTCGTCTTCGGCTTCTTGGGAGCGGCGGCCTTCTTAGCCTTGGTGGATTTCGGCGGCGTACTCTCTTCGATGACTGAGTCATCGAAGACCGGCTTCTCCGCCTCCGGCTCGATTGGAACAATAGGCTCTTCGGTGGCCGCCATGGCGAATTCGCTTCTGAAGTTAGGGTTTGGGAAATTGAGGTGCCGAACTAAGCTCCGCGCAATGCAATTGCAATGTCGAATGAAAGTTTGGTGCGAGTCTAATAGACAAATGTGGGCAGATTTAAATAGTGGGCGTGGTGGAGGCTAGTATTAAGAACACGCAAACTGATTGGCCGATAAGCAGCGGACACGGATCGAGGGAAAGGGGAAATTTTGAATATGGACCGTTCGATTCAATCTAATCTACGGTGCGCGCGTCTGATGAGTAGGACTCAGCTGAGAGTACTAGTTAAGTTGGCTGTTTTAGGGGAATAAGATGTGTTTCTATGCTTGATTGATTTGAGAATAACTTGACCTATGGTTTATGGATTTTGTTAGTTTTTGGTTTATTTTGTTGGAAATTTCGTAAGGTTTTAGGGGAATGTTTGTTTGTGCGGTGAATGATAGTAATATGGGAGATACATTGTTCGGAACGTAAAGTGGTCGAGATAGGAGCTTTCACGAAGCATGTTGCACTTTTTGAGCAGTACGTGCCAATGCTGGGAACTTAATTCCGATTTTGAGATTTGATGGTGTATTAGGTTAATCTAAGAGCCCATACAAACAAGAATCGTGCAAATCCATTGAGATTTGGATGGGGAAATATTGATACGAAATGCACAGAAGATGAACACGTTCATAGTAAGTGCATGAAAAGTAGTCTTAGGCCGTGCAATACAAGTTTTCAAACGAAGAATCATCGTATATTATGATTTTCTTGTGGAATAACATTATTTTTTTATGAACAACAATAGAAGGAATAATGTTATTACTGATGAAATTGAAGCATAAAATGTCGATTTAGTTTCTCACCTTTCGCGCGGTTTATTTGCACACATAATTACAAATGTAAAAAGTTATGAATCATCAATTCTGGCATGTGTAATTTTTCGTTGACCGTTAAGATTTTGTAGTATCGAGTTACTAGTTATTGTAATCTACGCTTTGCGATAATTGAACCGAAGAGTACAACTACTCTTAACCATATGAAAAGTCGTTTACATCATTTAAAAGTTCTTCCTTATTCAAATATTGATACAAACTCTAATTTAATATTAAGAGTAATACACAACTGCTACAAAATTTCATTTTTAAGTAGCTTATAAAATTACAAACTAAACTAGCTAAAGTAGTATTTTTCAGACCTATAAGAATAATCATTTAGTATTGATAGCTAATAAAAATTGTCTTGTCAAATTTAGAGTTCTTATCTAAGTGCTCTACAATAGTCTATAAATCACATAAAAATGACACACAATATTAGTTTTACAATATTAGTTAATTCATTATGTTGTGAAGGAAAGCCAAGGATAAATCCATATGCACTCGAATTAATTACATAGTGAATCAGAACCACAAAAACCCTCCTTTGCCAATGCATACAAAAACGCTAGTAGGATAGAGCTAGTAAAACAAATGTTAATAAATGAAAGATTTCAATCTCAACATCACCTAATGTTGGGTTATGAGTCAGTAGATGGTATTCAGCTGTTAGTGGTTAAAATAATATTGGGGGAAATCATAGTAGTACTATGGAATTGAAGATCCCAAAACCCGCTGATATCAGTAGTGTAGTGTCTTGACAGGACTAGATGATGTATAGGCCAGACTGTTTTTATGTATTTATCTTTGTGTCTAAGTCCTGTACGAGGTAAATTGTTGGATTGATCTTCTGACGAAGTTACTTTCTAGAACCCCACGTCATCAGCGTAATTGCTTGCCTTCTTCTGTCATCAGTTGAACCTCACTTTCAGTAGAAGACACCTCATTAGCTGACAGACATCAGCAGAAGAACTCTATGCAAGCTCAGTACATTCGCAGTCATCAACTGACCATACTCAAGAGAATATCTCTTGTCAGCCGACTCAGATGAAGAAGACAGAGACTGCTTAAAGTCTACTGTATCCGACAGAAAACGACTCAGCCGCTAAACTCATTTCGAAAGTCAGCAGAAGACATACGAGGATTAGAGAGAGTCAACTCCGATGTCTGACACAATCTCACCTACCACAAACCTCGACCAATGAGAAGCCGACAACGCTTTATCTGCTCTGACCAACTAAAGCTGCTCTCATGTACGGTGTCCAACAACTCTGCTGCAACAATTCGAATTTATGGCCGTTTTCTTTGGAAGGTTGTGACACGTGGCATCGTCTTCTCCAACGGATATGCCTGCTCACAACTATAAATAGAGAAGAAATCCGAGCTTCACGCACGGGATATCAAGGGAAAAACGGTCAAGCCTTCGAACAACTCTAGCCCATTCAAGATCAATCCAGCGAAGAACTTGCCCAATAGAATATCATTAGTTCTTCTCTCTAGAGTTCTTTAGATCCCTCTTCTCTAGCTAAGCTCATTGCCAAATTTATAGCTTAGAAATTCGAAGGAGTTCACTTTTAGTGATTGTTCTTACTGTAAGAACTCCTTCCTAGTTGGAGATTATCCCCTCCCTTTCAAACATCGGTTTGATTTGTAAAGTCGCTAAAGACTATAACTTAGAAGGGTCTGTCCAGTGCCAGATTCCTTGTTGAGACTTGCTCAGATAAATCAACAAGAACTCCTGTTCGGCAGGACCGTGGACGTAGGATCTTGCGTATCCGACCCACGTTAAAAATTGTTTGTGTTAGTTACTGTTTTATTGCATAGCATACAAACTGATTAAAAATCATATCTTTGCATAAAACGTACTACCTCCGTCCCGCTATTACTGACACAGTTTCCTTAAATGGACGTCCCGCTATTACTGACACGTTTCCTTTTTTGGAAATACTACCTATCATCTCTCTCCTACTTTACCATTTATCTCTCCTACTTTTTCTTACTTTATTATTTTCTCTCTCTTACTTTATCATCTTCTCTCTCTTACTTTATCATCTACTCTCATTCATCTTCTCTCTCCTACTTTATCATTTACCCATATCTCAATATTAATCATCTACTTTCTTAATTTCCGCGCCGAAATGAAACGTGCCGGAAATAATGGGACGGAGGTAGTATTTTTCAAAGCGCACTAGCCAAATACTTAAACTTGCGAAATCACATTTTCAAACTAAGACGAATCTCCGGGCCCCACACTCTTATCCGCACAACGTCTCCGACTGAGTTTCAAGTACTGACAAAAGTCAATAGGAGAGCTCAATAGTTGGCACACTTCTGACCCGTGATCGAAGGTTACTATTTGGCACTGTTCATCAGTTGCAACCTACAGCTCAGCTGTCCTTCGCGTTTGAGAAAAAGAAACTGTGATCAGGTGTATTCACCCCCCCCCCCCCTCTACACCTGACTATCGTCTCCGGACCAACAATTGGTATCAGAGCAACGTTGTTCTTCTGATCATCGGCTCTGTAACTACTGGTCTTCTCTAATAGATCCTGAAAACGTTTTTCACTGCACAAGCATCTCTTCATACATCCTTATACTCTTACCCATAATGTCTGATATGTCAGGTATTCGGATGGTACCGATGTTCTCAGTAGAGAACTACACGGTATGGCGTGTGAGAATGGAGGCACACCTCACATCGCTGCATGACAGCATGACGGACGTCCTTGAGACAGGACCCATCATTCCCATGATCGATAATGTACAATTTACCGCTGTGGGAGGTGTAGGAGCGCAGACTGGCGCTAAGGTTGCTAAAGAAAAATCAGCCTTCACACCAGAAGAGAAAAAGCTGCACAACCTTGACCGAGTTGCGCGTAATGCAATCCTGACTACGCTCAGTGATTCTCACTTCGGGAGGGTGCAAGACTGCAAGACGGCGAAAGAACTTTGGGATGCTCTGGCTGTACTGAGCCAAGGAACCCCGCAGATCAAAGAGAATAAGCTTGAATTAGAGCTTCAGAAGTTCGATGCATTTGCCATGGAGTCCAATGAAACCATTGACGAGCTAAGCGTCAGATTTACTAACCAGATCAATGTGATCAATGGACTGGGGAGGACGTTCACCAACAAAGAGATGAACATCAAGATCTTAAGAGCGCTACCTCGACAGAAGTGGCTTCCATTTGCTACTTATTTACGTCGCTCTGATCTTAATGCTCTAACTCCTGATGTTATCTTTTCAGAATTAAAAACAGAGGAATTTGAGCAGAGCCTACCCCAACGATGTTCTAGTGCTCCAGCTGACACTCAGATTGACCATACTTTCAAAGCAACAGTCAGCAAAACTGGAATCAAACCCATTTCTTCCAGCAAGGCAGTAGCTGCAGCAGAAACAAAGTCCTCTGAGACATCTGCTACTGACCCACTTGCGCTTATGGCTCTCAAATATCAAAGAGAAAAGGAGAGAGTCAGAAAGCTGAAAAAATACAACAGAGATTCTCCCTCAGGTAAGAAAGATTTTCGAAAAAGGGAAGAATCTAAACGTTCTACTAACTGCAGGAACACAGAACCTGCTGCGAGTCCATCCAAAGATTCAGCTGGAAAAAGCAGCAGATCATTTGTCTGTTACAACTACAAGAAGGAGGGACACTATCAGTACGAATGTCCCGAACTCTCAGCTGCTCAAAGAGCAGAACGGCAGGCCAGACGCAAGAAATTTGCCCATAGGAGGCAGGCCTACATAGCCGGAGAGATATCTGATGACTCAATCGAGGAAGATACATTCATGTATTCTTCTGAAAACGAAGCTGCATTTGTTGCCGTTGAGATCGGAGAAACATATCCTGAAGAAAATGCAGAATATTGTCTGATAGCCGGAGAAGAGGCTGAGGTAAATTCTAAACATAATTTAACCTCTTCTTCACACAGCACACACGACACGTGCTCGGTCACAGATGAGCCTCTAGATGTGGTACAAGCCTACGATGATCTACTAGAGGAGCAGATTCAACTGAGCAGAGAGTTCAGCAGAACCATTCGAGAAGCTGGAACGGTAAAGGCTGAGAATCAGAGACTTTCTTCTGATTGTCAGGTCTCTACTGAGTCTGAGAATCTTGTTGTGAGACTCAAGGAAGAGATTAAATCTCTTATGACTAAGTCTCAGCTTCAAGAAACTCAGATATCAGTTCTGACCAAGGACAATTCTGAGAAAGATACTGAGATAGCCCGACTCAGTCAGAAGCTCGCAGAAGTTGAAAAGGATTATGAGTCACTTCGAAGAAGTGATGAAGTTTGGCGAGGACTGACGACTGAACAGTACCTAGGGGTTAAGGAGAAGTTGGAAAGTATGCTTAGAGCTCAAAGGCCAATAACCATGAAAGAAGGACTTGGCTATACTCATGAAGCTTCCACTTCAAAGAGCTCAGAACTGCTGGCTGATAGGTTCGTCAGAGGTAAAGTTCAGACTACTGACTCAACACCTCAGGCGAATAATAAACAGAAGATAATTGCACCTCAGCCGAGCAACAAGAAACAGCTGACCAAAGGTTCCAGCCCCAGGACACCACGATCAAACTCAGGGGGAACCAAGAAGGTCAGGTGGGCGGAACAGTACAATGAACCATTGTATGAGCATCCAGCTCAGTATGGTTCGTACTACTATGAGCCCAGGGTTAGGAGGAGCGCAAAGCCTCAGAAGAAGAAAGCTCCTGAACCCAAAATCATCAGAAAGTCAGTATCTTTGAGTCCTGTGGAGAAGAAAGCTGACAAGGTTCAGAAGAAGAAGTCGCAGACTTCTAAGGTCCCTAGGCAGATCTGGGTTTCGAAATCACCCACGAATATGTAAGGACCCAACTGAACCAAAGGGTACCTAAAAATGTTTCTGTTTTGCAGGGGCATAAGGACCATTGGATTGTGGACAGCGGCTGCTCGAGATACATGACTTATCAAAAGAGCTTGCTGACCAACTACATACAGGAAGATGATCCCAGAATTGAGTTTGGTGACAACTCTAAAGGCTACACAAGGGGATACGGAACACTGAATATTGGGACTGCCTCAGTTCCAAGAGTAACATATGTTGAAGGACTTCAACATAATCTCCTTTCTGTCAGTCAATTCTGTGACAATCTGAATAGAGTTATCTTTGACGCTGGTTTCTGTGATATTGTTGATAAATCTACAGGGAAAACAGCGTTATCAGGTTCGCGGAGGAAGAATATATACGTTGCAAACTGGAAAACCGCAGAACCTGAGGCTTGCTTACTCGCACAGACTACATCTAGTGACAAGGCAGGATGGATGTGGCACAAGAGACTCAACCACCTGAACTTCAAGACTATGAACAAGCTAGCCAAGAACTCTAAAGTCAGAGGATTGCCCAACGAATCGTTTATCAAAGACAGGAACTGTGAGGCATGTTTGAAGGGAAAGCAGACAAAGAGTAGCAATCTACCTATTCCGTCACCTTCCACTGATGGAATCCTTCAGCTGCTACACATGGACTTATTCGGGCCAGTTTCTCCAGTGACTATAAGAGGCAAGAAGTATGCCCTCGTCGTTATTGACGACTACTCAAGATATACATGGGTTATCTTCATAGCCAACAAATCTGATGTCCAGACTGAGTTGCCCAAACTGCTGAAAAAGCTCAGTGTGGAAAAGAACATCAAGATACAAAGAATTCGCTCAGACAGAGGAACAAAATTTCTCAACTCAGTAGTTAAAGAGTACTGCGATAAAGAGGGAATTCATCACGAGACATCAGCAGCTCGCACCCCTCAGCAGAACGGACTTGCTGAACACAAAAATAGAACACTTAAAGAAGCAGAAAGAACGCTCCTAGCAGACTCTGGACTACCCTCAAAGTTCTGGGCAAATGCTACTAACACCGCCTGCTACCCTCAGAATCGCTCACTGCTTACACAGCAACACATGAAGACACCATACGAATTATGGAAAGGGAGAATTCCTTCTATTTCTCATTTTCATATTTTTGGTTGTCCGTGCTTTATTCACAATAATGGGAAAGATCAGTTGAAGGTCTTTGATAGCAAATCTGATCAAGGAGTATTCTTAGGATACTATCGAGTCAGTAAAGCCTTCAGAGTCTTTAACTATCGTACCCTTTGCGTGGAGGAAAGCCCTCATGTGGTATTTGATGAGTTTGTTACTGAGAACAGGAAATCTTCAAAGACAAATACTGAGGACGTCAGCAGCAAGCTACAAGATCTCGCACTAAATGACAAAGCTGAAAAGATCCAGCATTGTTGGGATGATGAGTCAGACGATGAAGAAATTCAGACTCAGCCAACAAGCGATGTAGCTGAACTGGTTGATTCTATTGAACAGAATCAACAACAGGTAACAACGGTCGATGAGGAAGCCCCTGTTGTAACTGAGACCTCTACTGAGAATATAAACTCAGGGGGAACAAATACTGTTCCTGAGCTAAATGCCCCTGAACCTGGAAACTCAGTAGATCCTAACCTTCTTACTGAACTAATGCAATCACGGAACGCATACAACCGAAATGCCTAACACACCTACCGGCGTGCGAAGTAGTATCGAAGAAGAAGCCAGACTCAGACGTTCATGGCTTGACGCTCATTCTTCAGATCTTATTATAGGAGATCCGTCAGCAACTATAAGGACAAGATCTAGATTAAGTCAAGGAGAAAGCTCACTCTATTCTTGTTTCTTGTCCACAGAAGAACCTCAGTCAATAGAGGATGCACTCAATGATGCTGACTGGATCATCGCCATGCAAGAAGAGCTGAACCAGTTTGTTAGAAACGAAGTTTGGGAGCTTGTTGACAGACCTAGACATCAGCACGTGATTGGTACTAAGTGGGTCTTCAAAAACAAGCGTGATGAAAACAATGTCATTGTCAGAAACAAAGCTAGACTAGTTGCCAAAGGATACTGTCAAGCAGAAGGAATCGACTTTGATGAAACATTTGCTCCAGTCACCAGATTGGAGGCCATTCGTCTATTCCTAGCTTACACAACGCATCAAAGATTCAAAGTATATCAAATGGATGTAAAGTCAGCTTTTCTAAATGGCGTGCTGAAGGAAGAAGTCTACGTGGAACAACCGCCCGGCTTTCAGTAGGGACATCAGGTGTATAGACTCAGGAAAGCTCTGTATGGGTTAAAACAAGCACCCAAGGCTTGGTACGATACCCTATCAGACTTTCTACTTTAGAAAGGTTTTCAGAAGGGGATAGTAGATCGCACCCTGTTCAACATAAAGTTAGGAGATGACATCCTACTGGTGCAAATCTACGTGGACGACATCATTTTCGGTTGCAGAAATGTGACTATATGTCAACAATTCGAGAAAATGATGAAGGAGAAATTCGAGATGTCCATGATGGGAGAGATGAACTATTTCCTTGGATTTCAAGTAAAGCAATCACCTGAAGGAATTTTCATCAATCAAGCCAAGTACATCGAGATCTCCTGAAAAGATTTGGCTGCGACTCGAGCAAGCCAGTCAAAATCCCTATAAATACGAATTTCAAAATCGATCTAGATAAAGAGGGAGCTTCTGTTAACTCTACTGATTATAGAGCTGTTATTGGTTCTTTATTATACTTAATAGCTAGCCGACATGATATAACTTATGCTGTAGGTGTATGTGCAAGATTTCAAGCGGATCCCAAGCGAAGTAATCTAGACTCAGCAAAGAAGATTCTGCGATATCTAAAAGGAACACCTGACGCAGGGTTATGGTATCCTCGTTGATGATAATCTAATACCGACGAGTTATTCGATGCCGATTATGCAGGATGCAGGATAGATCAAAAGTCAACTTCTGGAACGTGTCAGTTCCTAGGCAGCAAGCTAATATCTTGGTTTTCAAAGAAACAGCATTCAGTGGCAACGTCCACTACTGAAGCTGAGTACATGGCTGTTGGAAGTTGTTGTGCCCAGATCCTTTGGCTTCGACAACAACTGCGAGATTATGGTATATCTCAGGATGAGGTGCCCATCTACTGTGACTCCACCAGTGCTATTGCTATAACTCATAATCCAGTTCTCCATACGAGATGCAAGCACATGGATATTCGACACCACTTCATCAGAGACCATGTCGAGAAGAAGGATATCAGAATGGAGAAAATCCATACTGACAAGCAAAGGGCAGATATACCGACCAAACCACTAGCCGAGAACAAGATTTAGAGAATTATCGGTTGAGCTAGGTCTCATCGGAACCTACCGAGTAGAGTCGGTAGAAGAAATCAGTATGACAGGTCAAAGACTCAGTACAATGATTCAGTCGGGAGAATCAAACTGTACACAGTAAGGGGGAACGTGGTCATCAACACATCAATCATCCTCCTAAGTTTAACGGTAACCAGCTGATCATAAAAGTTCAGCTGAAGAGGTTTGCGTAGTATTAAATAATGATTATAAGAAGCATGCTGGCGTTTATTATCTCAGTCGCTTGCACTCAGTAGTTAATGAGCATTTATTTCCCGCCATTAATTTTTTAAGGATAAGTCAGTAGGAAACCGTTCTCATTTAAAATGACTTAGTCTTTAATGCTTTGCTCAGCGCATTTAATGCATGTCTTTTCACTTATCTTAACTGCGCATAATCCTACGTGGGTCTATGGTAGAGGCGGCTTGTGTAATCATTCCATTTATAACATCAAATCACAACCGTCATTAAAAATTTTAGATTGAACCCCAACCGTCCGATCTAAACTGTTTGATACGCACGATCATATAAAATCCTTTATCTTCTACCTCAAATCCACTTTCACACTTTTATCGCCATTAGAGCTTAAGAAATTTTAGCATTTTTGATTCATCTTCTCTTCTAAATCTGAACTTTCTTTTCAACCAAGCTCTACATTTACGGTAAACATCATCTACATTATCGCGAATAAATTGTGTTTTGACTTCTATTATTTCAGTCTCTAATAGAAAATTTACAGATAATATGGCTGTCAAAACACCCACCAACATCGATGAAATCATCAAGTTCCGAATCCTGTTCGAGCCGACGATGGCGCTACACCAAGCTGATTTTCCATTTCTTGAGCCCGTCTTCACGGCTCTCAAGACTTTCGGACTAGAGCTTCTCGTCTCGAAGCAACCCAGAGCATACTTGCCCAGACAAGTTGTAGAAGTCTACTACAACTGGAGAACCCTAGATATAGGGGTGGAGGAATCCAGGTTCTCATACATGAAGGAAGTTGTCCCTCACTCTTGGGATGCCAGTGAACACATCATCGATATCCGATCTGCCGTGGAGCTGACCTTTGATCTCCCAGCGCGCAGAGTCTCACCCATTGGATACAAGGAGAAAGCGATCAACTCTTATGTTCAAAAATTCTGTGGTAGAAACGACGTAGTCTTCAAGACAGCTCTGCCGAAGAATCTGCTGCTACCAGAGTACCGAGGGCTCGCGTACATTGTTTCTCATATTCTTACGAGCTCAGCCGGTTCGTATGATCAGCTATCCAAGCCTCGCATTCAGCTGATGATGATAATAGATGGAGTCAGAGTCAATTGGACTGACTACTATGTATCCGAGCTTAAAGCTCAGGCTCAGAAGTTCGCAGCGACGCCCACTGGTGAGAGAAGTCTTATAAGTATGGGAAAGCTGCTATACGGGACAAAGATGTCTGTACTTATCGAAGAGTCAGTATCAGATCGCTCAACCTTTGCTGATGCAAGATATTTCGACAGCAAGCTCATAAAGTTCAAGACAAGAGCCGCTGCTGAGAAATCCATCGGGCGAGGGCCGCCTGAGCAGAAAAGAGTCACTTCCGACTTGCCCCCTCGCGCCGACCCACCTAAGAGGAAGAGGCTCAGCAAGCCTGGACCTTCTGAGGTTCCAGCAAAACTTGCCTCTCCTCCACCCACTCAGGAGGATCCACCACTTGACGCAGACACAGGCATAGAAGGTGCCACGCTAAAAGATAAAGTCCAGCGGATTAGTTCCTCAGAGACTCAGTCGGACACTGGAGTACCGACTGAGGAAACCTCCTCAGAGTGGACGACAATGCACTTCACCCGTCTCCGAGCCACTGGAGAGGTCAGTGCTCAGATCCCCGAAATAGCTGAACATCGGGATCTAGTCGATATTGCCATAAGGGCCAGGACACAAATGCTGCTGAGATTCCTTAGCTGGGATATTCTTGAAGAACTTATCAGGACTCAGTCAGCCTTGTCCCTACTGACAGAAGAGCAGAGTTTGCAATCAGCTATAGGGTTTGGGGAACCAGCTGATCTAGCCTCCTTCGAGGATCTTCGCGCTGCTATCCTCTATCTGCTAAGCTTAAGATCCTCAGCTCCAGTCAACAGCCCTTCGCCTCCATCTCATCATGGTGATGACAACGACGATGATAATAATGATGATGACATGGATCAGGCGTCACCCAAGGATGCAGATTTGGGAGGATCTGCTGAGGGTAACACTCCTCGCGAACAGGGCCGATCACCACCACCCTCCACATCAGGTGATACCCCAGTTGCCTCGAAGCTGAGTCGAGCGCAACAGATCGAGACATCTGAGCAGAGGCTCGGAACCAGCAGTTATCAGATCAAACCCATCGGTTCTGTGTCCTCTAAGTTGGTCAACAAAGCCATCAGGCGACATGGAGATAAGAATCGACTCCTTGCAAAAGACGTTCATCTCAAATGGGCTCAGTACACCAAAGCCCAGACTGAGAGCGTCGACCGACTGGCAGCAGGGGTTAAGAAGGTCTCCGAAGCTCCTACTCCATCAGTCAATATTAAGGAGATTGTCGAGGCCGCCCTTGCAGCTCAAAAGGCGGACTTAGCCGCTCAAAGTCAGCAGCTCCTTATCTCTCAGCAGAAGTCATTCTCTGAGCAGCTGACTCAGGGCCTTGCGACAGTCCAAGCCACTATGGATGAAAGAAACAGAGTGGCCTCCTCGAGCCTTCAGAAAGCCATTCAACAACAGGCGGAGGCACTCAAAGATATTCAGAAGGAGATGACAGAATCTCATGATCAGTCTCTGCTAAAACTCAGACAGGAGTCCGCAGCCCAACTAAAACAATTTAGAGCTGATCAGGAGAAGGAATGGGAGCAATACTACGATGCAGTCAAAGACTTCGAATCCACCGCCACCTTCATCAAGAATCTTTTCTTTAATTTGGATAAGGAGGTGACAGCCATCCGCACTCGCTTCTCCCTGGCTGATGATGCCAAAAAGGGGGAAGAAGCCGTGATAGATGAACAAGTTGAGGCGGAACAGGCTGAGGTGGAGAAGAGCCCAGAAGTCCAAGTTATCAAAAAGGGGGAAGGAAATCAGGGTGAAGGTTCAGCTATTCAGGCTGGAACCAGTTCTGAAGTATCCCTTCCTAGAAAAGTCCCAGAAGTCCAACCAGCTGTGACTGAGAACAAATGTTTCAACTGCTCAGCACATTGAAGATATTGGTCAATTTCTCGATCAGGAGGATGAGCCACTACCACCGCAAAGGCCGGGGAAGGAGATCACTACTGAAGTTACTCCTCCATCTTCCCCGATGCCTAAATTTAAATCCAAAGCGGAGCAGGAGGCATTTGATAAAGAAGTTGCCCAGAAGCTGCAAGATCAGCTGGATCATGAACAGCAAATTGAAGAAGCTAAGAAGGCTAAGAATCCTAGAAAAATAATTGACAAGATTGCCAAAGGAAAGGCTAAACTGATCTTTGATGAACAAAAGAAGAAAGCTCAAGAGGAGCTAGCCAAAGCGTCTTCTACTGCAGTCCTGCCCTTAGCTCAGAGTTCTTATACTCCTACTCTTACACCTGAGCAAGAGGCCGAGGATAGAGCAACCTGGGAGGCCACGCTGAAGGGATTAAATCTCCGAAGAGGAGATGCTAGATCAGCGGGTCTCAGAGAGAAGAAAAGATTAGCTGACCTGGCTAAGATCATTCAACTGACAGATAAGATAGCCAGCGAGCCAGTAGTAGATTGGAAAAGGCAGATCCCAAGGTCTTACAGGAGAGGAGCACCCAGAGCACCTTACATCAAGAAAGCTCCTATTCCTCATATAGACAGAAGGGTGCCAGCAGAACTGAACGAGCAGTGGGAGGAACTCAAAGAGGAATTTATCAAGGGATACTATGTATGGGGCTTCTATCCATCTGGGATACCAGCTGATCAACTCTTTGAAGAATTTATTCATCAATACAATGCCCAGCTCAGAGATCAGCTCCTACAGATTATGGAAAGAGAGAAGATACCCCTCAGAGCTCCAGCATTCAGACGCATCCCTCCTCCTAGGACTACTCGTGGCGTGCTTTGCACAAAGGAGATAGAAGATGAGATCGAAGCAACAGCTTACCATCATGATCTAAGTTCTGATATTCCTGCTGATCTCGAGGAAATCCAAACGTTGCGTGCAAGGATTTACAAATATTATGGCCTGGATCCTCCTGTTGATAGGTCTGAAGACTTCAAGAAGAAGACCCAGAGATTCAGACGTTAGCAATAGTCTTCTCATCCCCTGTATAGAAGAATAGGAACCCTGTAATCTTCTACATATATATCAGTTTCTTTTCTTCTGGCCAGACAATTACTCATTGTCTTAAGGCTTTTAGTTGTGTTATGATTATCACAACTGATCACTGAAGTGATCTGACACACACTCACACATAACCGTTTCTCTGATTTTGCCTATCTCTCAACTGCTGATCTCATGAGGCTAACTGATTCAGTTTACTGAAGTCTATCTATGTCAGAAGTTTAGTATTCTTTCTTTATATTTTATAGAGGTTTTGGCATCATCAATTAGGGGGAAATTGTTGGGTTATGAGTCAGTAGATGGTATTCAGCTGTTAGTGGTTAAAATAATATTGGGGGAAATCATAGTAGTACTATGGAATTGAAGATCCCAAAACCCAGCTGATATCAGTAGTGTAGTGTCTTGATAGGACTAGATGATGTATAGGCCAGACTGTTTTTATGTATTTATCTTTGTGTCTAAGTCCTGTACGGGGTAAATTGTTGGATTGATCTTCTAACGAAGTTACTTTCCAGAACCCCACGTCATCAGTGTAATTGCTTGCCTTCTTCTGTCATCAGCTGAACCTCACTTTCAGTAGAAGACACATCATCAGCTCACAGACATCAGCAGAAGAACTCTATGCAAGCTCAGTACCTTCGCAGTCATCAGCTGACCATACTCAAGAGAATATCTCTTGTCAGCCGACTCAGATGAAGAAGACAGAGACTGCTTAAAATCTATCAGATCCGACGTAAAAACGACTCAGCCGCTAAAGTCATTTTGAAAGTCAGCAGAAGACATACGAGGATTAGAGAGAGTCAACTCCGATGTCTGACACAATCTCACCTACCACGAACCTCGACTAATGAGAAGCCGACAACGCTTTATCTGCTCTGACCAACTAAAGCTGCTCTCATGTACGGTGTCCAACAACTCTGCTGCAACAATTCAAATTTATGGCCGTTTTCATTGGAAGCTTGTGACACGTGGCATCGTCTTCTCCAACGGACAGATGCCTGCTCACAACTATAAATAGAGAAGAAATCCGAGCTTCACGCACGGGATATCAAGGGAAAAACGCTCAAGCCTTCGAACAACTCTAGCGCATTCAAGATCAATCCAGCGAAGAACTTGCCCAATAGAATATCATTAGTTCTTCTCTCTAGAGTTCTTTAGATCCCTCTTCTCTAGCTAAGCTCATTGCCAAATTTATAGCTTAGAAATTCGAAGGAGTTCACTTTTAGTGATTGTTCTTACTGTAAGAACTCCTTCCTAGTTGGAGATTATCCCCTCCCTTTCAAACCTCAGTTTTATTTGTAAAGTCGCTAAGGACTATAACTTAGAAGGGTCTGTCCGGTGCACGCATTCCTTCTTTGAGACTTGCTCAGATAAATCAACAAGAACTCCTGTTCGGTAGGACCGTGGACGTAGGATCTTGCGTATCCGAACCACGTTAAAAATTGCTTGTGTTAGTTACTGTTTTATTGCATAGCATACAAACTGATTAAAAATCATATCTTTGCATAAAACGTATTTTCAAAGCGCACTAGCCAAATACTTAAACTTGTGAAATCACGTTTTCAAACTAAGATGAATCTCCGGGCCCCACACTCTTATCCGCACAACATCTCCGACTGAGTTTCAAGTACTGACAAAAGTCAGTAGGAGAGCTCAGTAGTTGGCACACTTCTGACCCGCGATCGAAGGTTACTATTTGGTACTGTTCATCAGTTGCAACCTACAGCTCAGCTGTCCTTCGCGTTTGAGAAAGAGAAACTGTAATCAGGTGTATTCACCCCCCCCCCCCCTCTACAGCTGACTATCGTCTCCGGACCAACACCTAATACCATAAAAGTCCCACAAACTCTGCATTTGCATTCGTCCTTCATATAATATAGTATTTCACAACAATACAAGTATACGACCCCTTCATGACACAGAAATATCACAACGCCCTATCTAGCTAATTAAGTTCGTGACAATTTTATTAGACGTGGAAAGGTATATATGTCTCGATAGGCTAAATGTTGTAAAAAACTTACTCAAAATTGTAATGAAATAGCATACTTTATTTGAATTTCTCGATCTTGGAAACCAATCTTATATATCGAATCAGATATGTTGTCTAAAAAATCTCATATCTCATCTCTATCTTAGATAAAACTACTTAGTTTTAATACAAGAGAGGAAAATGAATAACAAAGTTGCTAAAACTACGCAATTTTTAAAACGTTCATAAACCAATTTTATAGATTGATTTCGTATATTATGTCCCTCTATACCAAGAATCCTAATACTGTTGTAAATATATTTTATACGTATACTTATCATATATTGTGATAATCATGTAAACCCTAAAAGTCCCAGCCCATCTTGTACTCTATAAATAGAGGTCTCCACCCTCATAATAATACACATCTATTTTTCCGTCTTCTCTATTATTCCCTCATTTCATATAGTTTATAACACGTTATCAGCACGATTGTTCTAAAAAATAAAATATCAAAGTTCAATCATCTCTTGATGGTTTCCGTCTCCGCAATTGTGCGCAATGGTGATGTCGCACCGCTGGAGTAGATTAAAATCATGGGGTAAGACTACGAATATCCCTGACCACCTAAATACCCAACCAACCCAACCATACTAATATTTAATTAATTTCTCTCTCCTCTTTATACTTCATTTTACTTTCAACTCAACCATCTCTACTTTTTTATCATTTATCCCTAACCACTCAACCAGGCCCCACCAACTATATTTTTTATATATTCTAATTATTTAATATTAATATCATTATATATTAATAATAATTATTTAAATTTAAAGGCGTAAAAATTAACTGAAATTGTAGAAAAAATTATAAAGCTCGAAATCGTACAAACTAAAATATAGGGAACATAGGACAGTAATTGAAAGACGAAATTAAAACACCGAAAAACTAACATTACAAACAACAAAGTAAATAAAATTCAGTTATCATCGCCGAATTTACACCAAATATGCTCGATCAAGTTGTCTCGAAGATCTCTGTGTGCTTCTCTATTCTCAAGTTGTGACTTGGTTGTCATATGACTAGCTAGGCTTGCTATCCTTTCTGTAGAGTAAGCAAAATTCATCGGAGATGGTGCTTTGGGTGGAATTTTGTGAAAATTGCGAATTGAAACATCGGAGATGCGAATTCATCGGAATTTTGGAAATTTTCGTAACTAGGATAGTAATCTTGAGAGTAAGGAAAATTTGGGGAATGAGAGAAGTTGTTATTATATGGATCCATGATAATTAAAAGAGAGATTGTGATTTGTAGTAGATAATGAAATGAGAGAAAATGAAGGTTTTTTAAGATGTGAAAAGTATAGCAATATTGGGCCTATTTATAGAGAATGAAAAATCATGAATTTTGGTATAATTTTTATTTATTTTTATAATATATATTATAAAAAATACTTATTTTTATATTTACAAAAAAAAATATTACGAGCCAATGGGGTGATGCCAAGTGGCAACATCCCATTGGCATATTAACCCCCAACCATCTGGTTGAATTTTCCTTCAAAACCAACCCGAGTCACGATTTCTCTCTCTTCCCTCATGCATTTTTTTTTTTTTTTAAACTTCAAAACCCACCTCTAAGGAGTATTTATTTTTATAAGCCATATTACATGAATGTTATTTGATAATCTAAATCAAAATTTTCATTGATTATGATGAAGTAGATTAATATAAACCACACGGCAGTGCCCTTCCACCTAGGATTAGGAAATATGGTTTTGTTTATGTGACAATATCTATAATTCTAATTCTCGGTAATAATTTGTTACGATTTTGTGATTAAAGATTTTTTTTTAATTATTATTCTTTCTAACCTAATGAGAAGCTAGAACTTGATCCAATTAAGAGATTTATTCGATCTCATATATTATTATAGTTGTTGCCCCAGAAGTGGATAATCATGAATATTCCAGAAGAATATCACATGTTCTTGAAGAACATGCCTAATGACTTAATTTCTTTTTCAAGAAATGATACGAGATCCCGTAGATCCCATAATATAAAAGAAAGTATGTTATATTTATATACTACTTAAATTGTTGCTCCCGCATCAACAATATTCCTGAAGAATATTACGTACTGAGCAATTCATACAATATTTTTATATTCTTGAAGAATATTATATGCTCTTGAAGAGCAATTCCAAAACATATTTTCAACTTGATTTGTTGTTCCGTAGCACAATCAATATTCTTGAAGAATATTATATGCTATTTAAGAGCTTTTACTTTACGTTTCTATTTATTTATTTGTTTGTTTGTTTGTTTATCTAATGTTAAATAGCCATTGTTGCTCCTGAAGTAGGACAATTCATATTCATGAAGAATATTAATGCTCTTGAAGAGCAATTCAAAACCATATTTTTAACTTAAATTGTTGTACCAGAAGTAACACAATTAATGTTTTGAAATAAATTACATGCTCTTGAAGAGCATCTACAATCAATATTTCTATGTACATTTTTATTTATTTGTTTGTTTATCTAATGCTTTAATCCATATTATTGCTCCAGAAGTAGCACAATTCATAATCCTGCAGAATATCACATGCTCTTAACGAGCAACTCAAAATTATTTGTTGAAATTTAATTGTTGCTCCAGAAGTAGTACAATTTAATATTCTTGAAGAATATTTCACACTCTTGAAGAGTTACTAATATTATTTATGTATTTACTATATACCAAGTTTTTTTTTCTCCTACATACTATATAATATTTATATCTATATATATACATACAATCTTAATTTGTTGCTCCTGAAGTAGCACGCAATTAATATTCTTAAAGAATATTATGTACTTTTGATTAGCAATTCATATATTGTCTTATTGATGGACGGATCTTGGTTCTTGAATTGTTATTGTTGTTGCTCTGAAGAACGAATCAAGCTTTTTATTTTGGCAAATGTTATATGTTCATAATTCTAATTGTTGCTCTTGAAGTAGCACAATTAACTCTACATGTTCTTGGAACAACTAAAACTTATCATTTTGAAATCATATATCACAACAATAATACTTGATTGTTGCTCCTGAAGTAGCACAACATGTTCCTAAAGAACAATGTATGTTTAAAGGTATGTTATAATTTAAAGTATTACCTAATTATATGGGCTGGTAGCAAGAGTTCCTCTTTGAATGACAATTGTATTTCCAATATTCTATTGTGACTTAATTTCTTTTCAAGAATAGATGTGAGATCTGGTATATCTCAAAATTTGAAATTTATTGATTTCGCTTATCGTGAAACTAAATTGTTGCTTTGGAAGTAGCACAATTACATTCCTGAAGAATGACCATATTATGATAGTAACATTAATATCACATGTCTGTGGAAATGCCTCAAATTTAGTATTTTTATATATTATTTAATTTTTGCTCATGAAGTAGTATCATTTATATTCTAGAATAATATTAAATGCTCTTAAAAAGCAACTAGTACTTTTGATGATATATGTTATTCCTGAATGAAAAAAATTATTTATGTCTTATTGACATTAATGAAATATCGATGCTCATATGCCAATAAGAGGCAAGAGGGAGAAAATATTAGAATGAAACAAAGCATCCCATCAGGATTGTATAAATATATTAATTGTTTATCCTCCCTAAAGCTCAATACGAGTATATGCATTTTAAAATATAGTGCATCGAACATCATTAAATGCTCCCGAAGAGCTTGTATCATTCTATCAAATGATACTAAATTAACTATTGAGCATGCTCTTTACTCTAGTAAGTCTAGACGACACTTATTAAGTTAGGTAGTGATTCTTTTGTATTTAGCCGGAAGAAACAAAAGAAAAGTTATCACACTTACACATTTAAGAAAATAAGTGAGACAATCCATGTCATGAACTGGTAGTTCAAAAGAGTTTTATGCTTTGACATGATAGATTTGGACATCTGCGAGCAACTATCATGCGCAACGTAATTGAAAATTCATATGAGCGCAATATAGAGATCCTGAAGAATCTCTTAATAAAAGAATTTTCATGATTTACTTGATTTCTAGAAGAAATCTAGCACTTGTTAGAACTACAAGTTCAAAAACAATGAGCTCAATTCCCTAAAGAATATTTGTCTTGCTAAAGCTAACGAGTTTATTAAACTCCAAGTTCCTCCTGAAGAGGATTTATATTATAGAAGTTGCAATGTTATACATTTGCTGCAAACACCCCCGCCAGAATAAATGTCCCTGAAGGACGAGTACAAATGGTAGCAAATGCATATAAAGTTCGTCAAAAATATGGTCGACCAATTGGTTCTAAAAAAAAATTTGTGTCTAAGAAAAGGGGCACAACATATGAACCAAACAATGACGAAAATGATTAATCAATCAAATGAAGTTCCTGAAGAACTACAAGCGTCTGAAAATTATGAGATCTCAATATATTGGAGATATTAAATATCATCGTGGACGCATGACGATATATTCGCCTTTAATATGACTTTTGAGATGATAAAAGAGGATCCTCAACGACGATCTATAAGAGATTGTCAAGATGGAAATAATTGGTCATAGATGAACGAAGTCATACAAGGTGAATTAAAATTCCCAAGAAAGCCGGAAACATTTGGACCTGTAGTTCCAAAATCCAAAAACTATATCCCCGAAGGATACAAATGTGTCTTTGTTAGAAAGAGAAATAAAAATTGCGAGATATAGGGCAATACTCGTCACACAAGTCTCTCTCAAAGACCGGGAATCAATTATGAAAACTCTCCCATAATAGACGCCATTATATTTTAAAGTGTGATTAATCTACTTATGTCACAAAGGCTTGATATGCGTCTTATGGATGTAGTAAATATCTATCTATTTGATTAACTTGATAGTTATATATACTTGAAAATCCCTGAAGGATTTAACTTGCTTGAATCACGTAAGTCAAAAATATATTTTCAAGTTACTGCAAAATCGTTGCAAGAACAACGCGTATTTATTGAGAGAAGAATATAAAAGTGAAGATATTTGCTCATATGTTTTCAAAAAGAAAACTGATAGCAAAGCTGTTTATATTGTTACTTGAATTTGATTAGAACTCCTGAAGAGTTTAATACTTGAAAATTATGTGTATACTCCGTCAACATGACATATATAGGGCCACTACTTGTAGACTATTTTATTGATTGACACGTGATTTTATAACCCAACTCAACTATTGTTGGCATTAGGGGGAGATTAAAACATGAATGCCGCATATATCTCATTGGATTAATTATTTAGATTCACGCACTATGAACTAGAAGTTCATCAAGTTATTTAGTGCAAAAGGAGTGACTAAAATCTCATATACCTGTTGTATATGCACCATGAACGAACTGAAGTTCCTAATAAAAATATAAATCAATTGATTCTCATTAGCGCCAGAAGCGTGAGAGATTTATTGGTGCTAAGAGATAAGAAGTCCGCGGAATACAAAATTAGAACACGTCACTCCAAATTCCTCCTGAGAAGGATAAGTAAATCATTATGAAGTACTTGATGAAATCAACACATGCCTAAAGACGGAGTTAGAATCAAAAGACTTGGGTTGAACTATTAATTGTCTCAATCTATAGATTGAGCATCTCCCTGATGGAGTTACGCTAGTCGACCTACCTAAAAGGTTTTTAAAGAGATTTATTGTATTTCATCCACATAGCTACTTAATGGTTGTTTCAATCACTTGAAGTGGATGGAGACTTATTTAGACCTATAGAAGATAACAAAGATATTTTAGGACTAGAAGTTCCTTACATATGTGCTATTTGAGGATTTGAAATGGTATTGACCATCTTTTGTTATCTTCGAGACAAACATGCTATTCTCTATGAAGATAGTTAAACTTGTGTTGCACATATAAGTTTAGACCTTGAAGATAACCTTGAAGATTGTTATCTTGAGGGGGAGTGATTTATTTTAAATAATCCTGAAGATTAGACTGACTCCTAAAGGTCAAATGACCATGAAGGTCAAATGGTTGTACTCTTTTTTCCTTTCTAAGTTTTTACCCAAAGGGTTTTTTTAGTTAAGGTTTTTAACGAGACATCCAATGCAACACACGAGAAAATGAGTCAATGATATTGATTTACAAAAGAGTCAATGCAACACATGATCTCCAAAAGAGTGGCGGCATCAACATCCAGCAAATTCGCTCAAGTGACAATCTAGCGGATTCTTTTATAAAGGCATTACCAACGTCAACATTCAAGAAGTTGTTACAAAAGATCGATATGTGCCCGACTCAAGGATCAAGAATGACTATATTGAGGTGGAGCAGCTCTACTCTTTTTCATTCGTCCAGTTTTTATCCCAATGGGTTTTTCTGGCAAGGTTTTAACGAGGCAGCAGTTTCTTTAGGAATGGTCAATCAAGGGGGAGTGTTGTAAATATATTTTATACATATACTTACCATATATTGTGATGACCATGTAAACCCTAAAAGCCCAGCCCATCTTGTACTCTATAAATAGAGGTCTCCACCCTCATAATAATACACATCTATTTTTCCGTCTTCTCTATTATTCCCTCATTTCATATAGTTTATAACAAATACTAAATTATCGTGATTAATTGTTACTGCAATGAGATCAGTGATAAAATCAATTTTGTTATTAATAGTAGTTTTGGACATATCAATTCAAACACCAGCGCAGGGATAATTATTATATCAAAGGGGTGTTAAGGTTCCCAACTTGAAAATCGGTTTTTCAACTATTTTTCATTATTCGAAATGAGAATCAAGGTAGATTTTGTACGAAATCCATCTGTTGGTCCCGAGTGTACGGTCAGGTGTAGAGGGGGGGGGGGTGAATACACCTGATTCGATTTCTCAATTTCGAACTTGAACAGTCCTATCCAGGATGGTGTGCCTGCAAAGCTTGTTCAAGCCAGACTGCATAACCGTTCCGAATCGAGTTAAAGGCTAAAAGAGTACTGACTCAGCTGAGATCTGCTAACTGACTAGGTCAGAATTCCATATCGTTCAGTGAGAGTTCAGTGTGCGGAATTGTGTAGGCCCAAATCAATTTTTGTGAGAAAACGTTTTAAGTCTCAGTTCAGTAGATTTAAAAGTTCAGTATGCTGAGACAGTTGATTGATTTAAATATGATGTTCAGTATGAATAGTAAAATCAATGCAACGTTAAGAAAGCAATAAGAGACACGGGATTTTTAAAGTGGTTCGGATATCGCTCAAATCCTACGTCCACCTGTCCCGAATGATCGGGAGGCTATTTATTATCCTAAGTTAGTCTCGGTCGGCTTGCACCTTTGGGCAAAGCCGCGTCTTGGTTTTTATACCGATCCAAGTCTCAGTTTACAACACTATCAAACTTAAAGTGTTTGACAAACTTCTCCAACAGTGAAGGAGTCCTTATACAATAAGGATTGGGTTCAAATGTGAACTCCTTCGTCTAAGCTATGGATATAACAAGTGAGCTTAGGGTTAGAGGGATAAGGAACGAGAATGTAGCTATCTAGAGCGACGAACAGTGAGGGTTTAGCTATAGGTTCGTGTCGGTCGCTTGGATACTAGAAGCTTATGTCGGTTCGACTTGGTTCCTTTTGAATTTGGATGTAGTCTTTCACGGAGATAACTCGGTTGTTTCTTGCGGAGGACTTAGTCGTTAATTTTGCTCGTTTGAATGCTTTCTCGTGTTCTAGGCACGCATTCTCTCTTAAATCTTGAATGATCCCTCTATTTATAGAGCAGAGATTGAAATAGATCCGTTGGAGACGATCTTCTTCTCTCTCTCTCTTTTTTGGTAGCAAACGGCTCTTTTGGTGTAGGTAACGAGTGTACTTTCCCACCTTTTTAGGTAAAAGGTTGATGCAGCTTTAGCGGGTGAGAAGACACGTGTATGTTTGTCATTCGTTGAGGTGAATGAAGTGGTTGAGACAAAGACAAACTTTGAGACAGATCGAAGCCGACTTCTCTCTTCCTCGTACATGACAATGCCGATTGTCTTTCAAAAGATTCGTCGATCCACGAAGACTATCCGCCGTTGCCGAGTCGACCTTGTATTCGGTAGATAGACTCGCCGAGATAAGTCTATCGAAGATCGGCTCGAGTTCGATGAACTACTCCTCGCCGAGTTCGGTTCAACCGACTCTCTCGCATATCTGCTCCTGCCGAGTCCAATATCACCGAGTCTTTCGATATCTGCTCCCGCGAGTCCAAGTATCACCGAGTCTTTGACCGGTGCCGAGGCAAATAAGCTACCGAGCGCCTTGACCGGAGCAGAGTGTCTACCGAGTCCGAAACCTCGGAGACAAATACAAATACAAAGGAATGGTTCACCAATCGAGATAGGGTTTTGGGATCTTCAAATCTTCTCAACGGTTCGAGCACGAGGCTACCGAGCATGATTCAAGATGGAAGATAAGAGTCATTTCCCACAAGTATGGTCATGCTCGAGGATTGAATCATCACCCAACAATTTCCCCCTATTTGATGATGCCAAAACCTATCATCTATGTCCAATCAACTATGCTAAACACTAACTTACTCGAGAACAGAGCTCCTTACAAATATTACAAGTAGGATCGGTGGAGTTGTTGCGGTAAGTGCTAGACTACCGAGGGAGACAGGGCGTAACAATTTTCCCTTTTACAATAATTTCCCCCATGCAACAATTTCCCTTAAGAGAAATAATAACTCTCCGAAAGTCTAGTCTATCGGAGATCTAACCGAGCAAAAACCGACAAGTAAATAATCAACGTGTGTGTCGGTAATCACTTCGGTGATTCGAGTGTTAAAGCATAAAGCAAACACGGCTATTTAGACAACAAGTAGTTGTCGAGCCAAAAGAAGATTTGTATATATATAATACACGGTTCAAGACATTACAAATCTTGCTAAGCTAAAAGAAGAACTAAGAGGGAGAACCCTTAAACTACCGAATCCTATTCATGAAACCTTGGGATTTATCTTCGGGCAGTGGAACTCCATACATTCCGAACGTGTTCTTCCTCGGTCGGATATTCGGCGAAGTCTGGCCGGATCATCTTGTTCTAGTCCTCTCGTTCAACGCAAGCATTCTTCACTTCTTGTTCAATCATTCCGAGATGTACTTCGAGTCGTCTTGTCTTACGGGTGGAGGAATGATCCTTGCTTCGAGAACTCGACTACTACCCCTTCGATTCTTGCTCGTGCATATATGGGTAAAGATCGGGTTCGGTAATGGTCATCCACTCGACATAGGCATCGGCCTTAGACATTTCGAGGCCGAATCGCCGTAAATAATTTCTCTTGATAAACTCTATCTTGGCCGATTCCCATCTCTCGATTGAACCGAATAGGCATCCATTCGTCCGATCTTGGCCATGTATGTGTTTTCGGATCGTTTGGCTTCTTGAACCTTTCGTATCGATAAGGAATGTCGGCTTTCGAAGGAACTCTCGGCTGGCCTCTTGTTCAGGACGTTTCCGAGTGCCTCAAGGTCCGCCAAATGTATCCTCTCGTCCGGCGGCCTCTATCCGTCTAGCTTCCTCTCCTCTCGTAGAGATATCTATCCATCTCGAGCAAATATTTCTTCAATTTCGCATCTTGCTCTTGAGGCTTCGAGGAGCTTGTTACGATTCGGCCAGGGTACTAGATCTAGATTTGGATGTACCACGCCTTTCAAGTATTCTTCTTCCGCTTCGCTCCTTTTCTTTTTCTCTGTCCTCTTCATCCGTTATGATGAGCTTTCTCGGAGGCGATCTAGCGTTCTCTTTCCTCCTCTCGGATGGAGCTTTAGTCTTTCCTTTGGCGAGGCTTAGACTTTGGCTTGTTAGCCGCTTCGGCTTCCGCAATTTCTTCCGCGCCTTCTCATCCGCAGCCTATTTGGGCTTCCTCCTCGGCCAGATATGTATCTTAATCTCTTTCTTTGGAGGGGTTGGAATTTTAAGCTTCGTTTGCCCTTACCTTCTTGAACCGGTGGTGGAATGGGAGCTTCTTCTTCTTCGAGTCCTCCACCGCTCGTTCGGCGTACTCAGCAACCTCCTTAATAATGTCTTTGGGAGTCCGGGTTTTCTCGAGTAGTCTGCTGGGGTCCTGAGCCACTGGGGCCGGTTTTTAGCCGTGCTCGCAGCCGAAACACCCCGGGCCTCACCCTTCGAGACCGAGTTTGAGGCGGCTTCTCGGTACTCTTCTTTCCTTCCCTTTTTCCTTCACTTTCCCCCTTTTTGGCATCATCAATGAGCACCGGGGTAGGGACTAGGACTGACTTCTTCAGATTTTTGTAGGAGGTTGACAGCTCATCAAGACGATCGTGGAGCTTAGTCAGAGCCTCATGCAACTCGTTCCTCTCCATGGTAAGGTGTTCCTTGTATCTTGCTTGTGAGAGAGGTCATCGCTTCCTTGAAGTCTTTCAGCTTCTCAGTGATCTTGTCTTCCAAGGCCAGTTGGATATTCTCGAGTCTTTGTTCAGTGGCCTCGGATTGTTCAGTGATAGCGTCAGTATGAGCTAGTTTAGAGGCCAAAAATTCATCTAGTAGCTTGGCTTGGCTCTCCTGAAAGATCTTGAGTTGAGCTTCGAATTTGACTTCTTTGCTCGAGCCAACGCTTCGAAATAAGCGTGGAAACATCAGGGGCGGCTAATGAAGAGACAGAGGACTTCAGCCCCTGAATTTCTTTAGTCGTGGCTTGAGCAGTCTGCTTCCATGTCCTATGGATAGCCTTCGCAAGATCTCGATTTTTGATCCCTTGGGAAGTTAAGGCTTTGGCCACTGATCGAGATCGCTTTGCGGTCCGGGTGGCGCCGCTTCAAAAGTCGGCTCGGCAAGAAGAGCTGAGTGGGCTCTGCTGAGGACGAAGCACCAGCCTTGGACTTCTCAGGACCAAGGATACTGAGAGGTGGGGTAGTTTCAGTATGGGTATCCTTGTCCTGTGGATATCCCTCATCAGGCTTTCCAGGGCCTGAATCACTGGGTGGGTCGTCATGGTCTGACCCATCTGAGGGTCTTTGGGCCGGAGGCGTGCTTGCCGATCATGAATCATGGCCGCATTGCAGCCCTCGGATTGTCCATTGAGCTGAGGTCTTCGGGCTCCGAATAGCCTATCTCCTCTCTCGGTCTCAATTCCTCTTCATGCGCTGCCGACGAGAGTAGTGTAGGACAAGGCGCGTAGACGAGGCCACTCCGATGTCGCAGCAACATGTGGATCCCTTGCTTGTTTTGGCGATGAGCAACAAGTCCGAGTAGTCGGTAAGCTCCGGAACTAGTTGTAGAATTTCTCGGGATGCTCTGGATATAATCACTGAAGCTTCCATCCCGATTGATTCACCTTCAGATGCAGTCTCAGACTCCAAGTCTATGTGTGAAGTCTGCTCTTCAGTTGGAGGGACCGAGCCGAGTGGAGGGACGAAAGGGGGCTGTCCTAGGCGCCGAATATCTGCGCTCGAGCTGCGGAAGCATCCCCTTGGTCCCTTTCGGTGGAAATAATCTTTTCCACGGACCGAGTCTTCTCGGAAGACTCGGACTCATCAACCAGTTGCATGGGCCGAGTAGTCTTCTCGGGAGCCCGTTCAGGCGGAGCACTTGTGGAACCTCCTCGGTGGCCGGCACCTCAACGGCTTTCTTTCGTTTCTTTGTCGGTGCCTTAGGAGTTTTAGCGGGAGGAGTTCTTTTCTTTGTAGGCGTAGCCTCCTTGAGACTTTGATTTTGGAGAGCTCGCCGAGGGTCCCGACCCTATCTGCCGAAGCGCTTCGTCTTGTTGTGAAATCCGACCTTCTTCACATTGAAGTACTCCTTGTCACCGTAGGTGATAGGCTCGGATCCACATAAATCTTCGATCATGATGGACGAGTTTGAGTCCATACAAGCAATTTGCCCTTTGCGCTCGGCGTGTTCGATGCTTTGTCGAACTTAGCGGCCTGAGCCATGAATTCTCGGAGAAAGAACTCCGTCCAATTTATCCGGGCTCGGTCGTATATGGCCATCATTATCGAATCTTAGGCCTCGACACCTGGTCAAACGACCCCGCTTGGCTTGTCGTAGGCTGCGTCACTATATAGGCAAGTGCCCCGAACCGAGGCAACATTTCGTTCTTCGGAAAGGCGGCTACGAATGTAGTGGGCTTTCCACGTAAGACGGTAAGGTATTCATCAACTTGGTCGTCTCTCGTACCCGATCGCATCGGTCCCTTCGGAGGGCGGATCAAAACTCCGCTTCAAGGCATCCTTGATGGACATTTGCTTGACTCCATAGTGGCGTTTTGGATAGAATGGGCAACGAATCTCGCCACTATATCTCCGGACACTACGTCCGAATTCAAATACAGCTCGCAACCTTTGTCTCGGGAGGAAGAACGAAGGCCTCCTAGACAGAAATTTCTCCGGCCACGACTCGCGCAGAGCCGAGAAGATCTCATCCATATACTCCGGATCGCATGAATAGAAATCCATGGTGGGTTCAAACCACACGCGATCCTTCTCCAAAATGTTCCGCATATCTGCTGGAGATATCATAGAGATATTGGTTTCCGCCATTGTACTGTGACAAGAAATGAATCGATACTATTTTTGGATAGAAACAGTCTTTGTGCAATGCGATATCGAAACATATAACAAATACATTAACGGATATAAGCATACCAATGGATAAAATTCGAGATAAGATTGAGAGTGTAATAGCAAGTAAGGATTGCGAATGCGGATCTCGGATTTTTCGGAATTTGAAAGTTATGAAGTATGCTAATGGCGGTTCTTAAGATTTGATCGAATATATATCAACTATGAAGGTGAACGGTTTTTGATCGAAGGTCGAATGTAAACTTGCTTTATGATATGGACGGTTAAGATTAGAAGTTAAAACAATAGGCAATGATCACAAAAAGGCACCTAAGTCAAAGCTAGTTGTAAAATAGCCTAAGTAGTAAGCGTGAAAAGACATGCATTAAATGCGTGCGAGTTCAAAGCAAGCTTATGTATGGAATGTCGTGCAATAAATGTGAGTCGATAATAATAAAGACAAACCAAAAGATATTAATGTCATGCTGAATCTTTGCCATAAATGCAAAGTACTGTAGTATTAAATTACTACTGAGTAGAGATACGCAAACCTGTCAGCTGAACATAGTAGTCAGCTGATACCTCGTGTAGATGGTTTTTCGAATCTCTATGTACTGAACTTACTCGATCGAGAGTGATCATTCCCCTCACTTCGGAATGTTCCTCTCCGAAACCTTATTACCGACTAGGGTCGGTAGGGTCCAAGCAGACCTAGCTCTACCGAAAGTTCTCCCGAATACGGATTCGGCTAGATGCTTAGTCAGTATATCGGCCCTTTGCTTGTCGGTATGGATCTTTTCCATTCGATATCCTTCTTTTCGACATGGTCACGAATGAAGTGATGTCGATGTCCACGTGCTTGCATCTTGTGTGAAGAACAAGATTCGAGTGATTGCAATAGACGTAATCTTGTCGCGAGAAAATCGGCACTTCATTCCGAATGACGTCATAGTCTCTCATTCTTGTCTCGCCAAAGGATTCGGGCGCAACAACTTCCAAAGCAGCCATGTATTCGGCTTCGGTAGTCGACGTGGCCACCGAGTGCTTGTTTCTTTGAAAACCATGAGATCGGCTTGCCGCCAAGGAACCGACATGTTCCCGAAGTTGATTTTCGGTCGATTCTACATCCCGCATAGTCGGCATCGGAATAACCAGTTAGTTCAATATTATCATCAGTGGATACCATAAACCCATGTCGGTGTTCCTCGTAGATAGCGGAGAATCTTCTTTGCTTGAGTCCATATGACTCGCTTGGGATTCGCCCCGAAATCGAGCACGCACACCTACGGCATAAGTTATGTCGGGACGAGTAGCCGTTAGATATAATAAAGAACCAATTATAGCACGGTATTCGGTTTGGCTACGATACTCCCTCTTTATCAAGATCTATCTTCATATTCGTGTTCATCGGGATCTTGATAGGTTTGCCGGATGTGCGGCCGAATCTTTTGATGAGGTCTCGAGTGTATTTGCCTTGGTTGATGAATGTTCCCTTTTCGGATTGCTTGACTTGAAAACCAAGGAAGTAGTTCATTTCACCCATCATCGACATCTCGAACTTATCCTTCATCATCTTTTCAAATTGTCGACACATGATGACATTCTTCGAACCGAAGATAATGTCATCCACGTAGATCTGCACAAGTAATAAGTCTTCTTCCGGTCGAATCTTTGAATAGAGTGCGGTCTCTTGTGCCTTTCGAAAACCTTTACAAGAAGAAACTCGGACAGGGTATCGTACCAAGCCCCGGGTGCTTGTTTTAACCCGTACTGAGCCTTTCGAGTCTATATACTTGATGTCCCTGCCGAAAGCCGGGCGGTTGTTCCACATAGACTTCTTCTTTCAAAGCACGCCATTCGGGAACGCAGACTTCACATCCATTTGATAAACTCGAATCTTTGATGTGTTGCGTAGGCTAGGAATAGTCTAATTGCCTCCAATCTTGCAACCGGAGCGAACGTCTCATCGAAATCTATCCCTTCGGCTCGGACGGTAGCCTTTAGCCACGAGTCTTGCTTTGTTCCTTACTATAACGTTGTTTTCATCTCGCTTGTTTTTGAAGACCCATTTGGTTCCTATGACATGTTGATCTTGGGGTCCGTCTACAAGCTCCCATACTTCGTTTCTCGTGAACTGATTTAGCTCTTCCTGCATAGCAATGATCCAGTCAGCATCTTTAAGTGCATCCTCAATATTCTGAGGCTCTTCAGTAGACAAGAAGCAGGAAAATAATGCGCTTTCTCCTTGACAGAATCTGGATCTTGTCTTGACATGTGCTGAAGGATCTCCAATTATAAGATCAGCAGTGTGAGCATCTAGCCACGATCTACGATGTTTTAACTCTTCATCTGAAATTTGTTCAACACAGATAGTAGGTGAGTTAGGCATTTCAGTTGTACTATTCTGAGATTGAAGTAATTCAATAACAAGAGTATGATCTCGAGTCACCGGGTTCGGGGGCATTCGGCTCGGGAACATTACTAGACGTTCCCCCGAGTTGTTATTCTCAGTAGTGTTGGTCTCAGTTACCTCTACGGTTTCCTCATCGACCTGAGTTACCTGGGATTGATTCTGTTCGGGAGAATCAATCTGCTCAGCTACTTGCTCAGCTGGTTGAGATTCAGTAGATTTGTCTTCAGTTTCTTCGTCTGAATCATCATCCCAACATAGCTGGATCTTTTCAGATTTGTCTTTTAAGCTTAGATCCTGTAGCTGCTTACTGATGTCCTCAGATTCAGAATTTGAGTTATTGCTCCTGTCTTCAGTAGCAAACTCGTTAAAGACAACATGAGGGCTTTCCTCCACGCAAAGAGTCCGATAGTTGAATACTCTGAAAGCTTTGCTGACCCGAGAGTATCCTAAGAATACTCCCTGATCTGACTTGCTATCAAAAGTCTTCAGCTGATCTTTCCCATTATTGTGGATAAAGCATGAACAACCAAAAATATGGAAATAAGATAGAGAAGGCTTCCTGTCGTTCCATAGTTCATATGGTGTTCTCTTATCCTTGCTTTGTCGGTAGAGATCTATTCTGAGTATAACATGCGTATCAGTAGCTTCTGCCCAGAATTTGGTTGGGAGTCCTGAGTCTGCGAGTAGAGTCCTCGCTGCCTCTTTTAGAGTTCTCGTTCTTTCGTTCAAAGCAACTCCATTCTCGCCGAGGTGTGCGTGCGGCTGAAGTCTCATGCTCTATTCCTTCGCTTGCGTAACTCCTTTACCATGGAATTAAGGAACTCGGTTCCTGCATCCGAACGTATTTTTCGATCTTGGTGTTCTTTTCGACACCGAGCTTTTTCGAAGCGTTGGTAACTCTGTTTTGACGTCAGACTTGTTGGCAATGAATATGACCCATGTGTAGCGCGAGTAGTTATCTATGACCACTAATGCATATTTTTACGCCTCCGATCGTCACCGGGGAGACTGGACCGAACAAATCCATATGTAGCACTGAAGGATTCCATCCGTGGAAGGCGATGGAACCGGAGGATTTTGATTCCTTGTTTGCTTTCCCTTCAGACATGCTTCACACTGAGTGTCTTTGCTGAATACTTCATTCGGCAGTCCCCTTGCTAGAGTGTTTCTTGCAAGCTTGTTGAGCGTCTTAAAGTTGAGATGGCTGAGTCTTACGTGCCATAGCCACCCCGTGCGGTTGTCATTCTTCGCCAATAAGCAAGCTTCGGGTTCACTGAGTTCCGGTCGACCACATATCTCTGTTCTTTCTGCGCGAACCTGATAACACTGTTTTCCCTGTGGATTTATCAATAACATCACAGAAACCAGCGTCAAAAATCACTCTATTTGAGTTATCACAAAATTGACTAACAGAGAGAAGATTATCTTTGAAGTCCTTCAACATATGATACTCTTGGAACTTTGGCGGTTCCTATACCGAGTGTCCCATATCCTCTCGTGTAGCCTTTGGCATTATCTCCAAACTCGATTCGGGTCCTTCTTCGGTGATATAATTCTTGCAAACTCCTTTGGTATGTCATGTGTCTTGAGCATCCGTTGTCCACATACCATGGGTCTTTACGCACTCGCAAAAACGAATTATATTCGGGTACCCTTTGTTTTTGATTTTGGGTCCTTAGATGTTAGTTTTCATAACCCCAAATCTGTCTAACAACCCCGGTGGTTTCCGACATCTTCTTTCCACTAGAGTCAACATATCGACCACCGGATGGTCAAAGGTGACTTCGAGGCTTCGAGGTTCGGGAGTCCCGATCTTCCGAGTTGGTGGATCGCCGACCTTAGCCTTACGTGTGGCTTTCCTTTTCTTCGACATTTGGAGCCTCTTCGACTATAGGTTCATAATAGTATGACCCATACCGATCTGGATGTGTCGGCTTTGGAGGTCCATACCGATCCGCCAATTTTAATTTCTTTGGTTCCCCCTTGACTGTCTTTGGGGTTTCTTGGCACCGATCTTCTTGTCGAGAATGCCGACGTGTGGGATGAGGTGCTTTCATCTTCTGTTTGTTCTTTGCTAGGGGGTTCGGTATATTTGCGTTCATAGTCTCCCCTCGAACAAATCTATCGGCAAGCCGTACTTCGAGTGTCTTGGGGCGGATGTGGAAGCTCCCCGGCTGAATCCAAGTCCTTCCTTGCGGTGCTTTGACTTATTGCATGCTAGCATAGCCTCTAATTTCTTTTCAAAGCACCCATGTACCTCTTAGTCATCAAGCTCCTCCGGACATCATCACTCTTCTTCGGTGTGTCGTGCCTCGGCCCGAAGTCCCGACATTTCTTGCTTCAGCGAGACTTAGTTCGATATCTTTCGAGTCAAGTCATTGGTCAAAACTGAAATCCGATCTTCTTGATGCCGAGACTTGGCCATCGGAGAGTTTATTTCCTCCCCGAGTCTCAACACAAGTCCTTCGGCCTCGCGTAGCGCACGACTCTCCCGAGAAAGTCTCCGATTCTCTACTTTCGGGGTATCCAACTCCCCGAAGAGTCTTGCTGAGCTGCAGACTCATCCGAATTTGTTCGTCGAGCAGTTCTTCGTATGCGGTTGCGACGTCCAAATTCTCATGCACTGAAATAGTGTCGTGTGTGCAAGGTGTGAAGAGAAGTTAAGTGGTTCATGAGAATTTACCTCATCCTCTTCGCTGCCATCATGCACTTTTCACTGATTCTTCGACTTCAAGCTCTAAGGCCATGAAAGCCGCTTCATCGTCCGATGAATCCATAAAAGAGTCGACCTCTTCGAGTCGTCCGAGATTTCACCAGCTATGTAGGATTGTCTTTTACGGGCGAATTTCTCTCTCCTTGCCTTTTGTCTTGCGCGTTCGGCACTCGAGCTCGAGGACAATCATACGATAATGTCCCGGCTTCTTGCGGTTGTAACAAGCGATGACTCTTTCTTCTTTGCTTTCGCTATTCTTTGATGGTTCTCGAGTCATCTTTCTTTCGCATTCGGAAGATTGTGAGTCGGGAGTGTGTTTCGACATATAATTTGACTTACCTTTCGTTTCCCGATAGGCTTTAGTCACTTTTCCTCGCGTCGCTCCTTCTCCTTCGATACTTTACGGCGAGCAGCGCATACTTCGAGCGAGACTTCCTTCTTGTAGATCATTGAGTGAAGGTTCGGTCTTACTCATCGTTTTGCTCGTTCTTTGGAGATCTTTGCCGATTTGATGCTTTGAAAGCATGGTCGATTTTTGTATCGGCTTCGGCTCTCCGCTTTCTTTGAGGTCTGTCGAACTCAAACTCCTCTACTTGTAGTTCTGAAAAGATATGGTCAGGAGACACATCATCTAAGTCAGAATGTCGCAATAGAGTGGCAAAAGGTGTCCAGTGTCCGTCCGGTAGTGCCCTCAGAATCTTCGATTCATCTCTCGGTTCTTCGAATGTCTTTCCCACCCATTGACGAGTTCATCGATTGGTAAATCGACGTTCGAATCTTTGATTTTGTCACCGGGCATGAGAGACAAGCTTTCCGGCTTTTGGAGTTCCAGTGCTAATTTGTTGGCTTTAATCTTCTGAGTCCCTCGACTCAGTAGCGCAAGAGCATCCCAGAGTTCTTTAGCAGTCTTGCATTCCTGAACCCTGCCAAGATAAGAATCACTAAGAGTGGTCGGTATGGCGTTTCGGCAACACGGTCCAGGTTGTGAAGCTTCTTCTCCTCGGGAGTGAAGAGACTTCGTCTTTGGGAATCTTCTTCCCGGTCACCATTCCTCCTCCTTGAGCTTGGTCCTGAGTCACGACACTATCAATCATAGGAATGATAGGTCCATCTTCAAGCACTTCCATCATCTTGTCATGGAGGGATGTCGGATGTGCTTCCATTTCGACTCGCCATACTCCATAATTCTCCACCGAGAACATGGGTACCATCCTTATACACGACATATCGGCCATGAAGAATATAGATATGAATGTAGAGTGATATGCAGTGAAAACGTTTTCCCTAGGATCCGTTCGAATAGACCAGTCTCAAAGATAACAAGAGTCAAAGAACTCCTGCTCTGATACCAATTGTTGGTCCCGAATGTACGGTCAGGTGTAGAGGGGGGGGGGTGAATACACCTGATTCGATTTCTCAATTTCGAACTTGAACAGTCCTATCCGAGGATGGTGTCCGTTTGAAAGCAGTTCAACGGACTGCATAACCGTTTCCGAATCGAGTTAAAGGCTAAAAGAGTACTGACTCAGCTGAGATCTGCTAACTGACTAGGTCAGAATTCAATATCGTTCAGTGAGAGTTCAGTGTGCGGAATTGTGTAGGCCCAAATCAATTTTTGTGAGAAAACGTTTTAAGTCTCAGTTCAGTAGATTTAAAAGTTCAGTATGCTGAGACAGTTGATTGATTTAAATATGATGTTCAGTATGAATAGTAAAATCAATGCAACGTTAAGAAAGCAATAAGAGACACGGGATTTTTAAAGTGGTTCGGATATCGCTCAAATCCTACGTCCACTGTCCCGAATGATCAGGAGGCTATTTATTATCCTGAGTTAGTCTCAGTCAGCTTGCACACTGGGCAAAGCCGCGTCTTGGTTTTTATACTGATCTAAGTCTCAATTTACAACACTATCAAACTTAAAGTATTTGACAAACTTCTCCAACAGTGAAGGAGTCCTTATACAATAAGGATTGGGTTCAAATGTGAACTCTTTCGTCTAAGCTATGGATATAGCAAGTGAGCTTAGGGTTAGAGGGATAAGGAACGAGAATGCAGCTATCTAGAGCGACGAACAGCTTAGCTATAGGTTCGTGTCAGTTGCTTGGATACTAGAAGCTTATGTCGGTTCAGCTTGGTTCCTTTTGAGCTGGATGTAGTCTTTCGCCGGATGTAGTCTTTCGCCGGAGATAACTCGGTTGTTTCTTGCGGAGGACTTAGTCGTTAATTTCGCTCGTTTGAATGCTTTCTCGTGTTCTAGGCGCGCATTCTCTCTTAAATCTTGAATGATCCCTCTATTTATAGAGCAGAGATTGAAATAGATCCGTTGGAGACGATCTTCTTCTCTCTCTCTCTTTTTGGTAGCAAACGGCTCTTTTGGTGTAGGTAACAGTGTACTTTCCCACCTTTTTAGGTAAAAGGTTGACTGCAGCTTTAGCAGGTGAGAAGACACGTGTATGTTTGTCATTCGTTGAGGTGAATGAAGTGGTTGAGACAAAGACAAACTTTGAGACGAGACCGAAGCCGACTTCTCTCTTCCTCGTACATGACAATGCCGATTGTCTTTCAAAAGATTTCGACGATCCCGAAGACTATCCGCCGTTCTTGAGTCGACCTTGTATTCGGTAGATAGGCTGCCGAGATAAGTCTATCGAAGATCGGCTCGAGTTCGATGAACTACTCCTCGCGAGTTCGGTTCAACCGACTCTCTCGATATCTTTGCTCCCGCTTGAGTCCAATATCATCGAGTCTTTCGATATCTTGCTCCGCGAGTCCAAGTATCACCGAATCTTCGTGCGGTGCCGAGGCAAATAAGCTGCGAGCGCCTTGACCAGAAGCAGAGTGTCTACGAGTCCGAAACCTCGGGAGACAAATACAAATACAAAGGAATGGTTCACCAATCAGATAGGGTTTTGGGATCTTCAAATCTTCTCAACAGTTCAGAGCACGAGGCTACTGAGCATGATTCAGTATGGAAGATAAGAGTCATTTCCCACAAGTATGGTCATGCTGAGGATTGAATCATCACCCAACACCATCAATTACTTGGTGAATGAAAATCTCAAGTTTTTAGATATAATTTAAAATTTTGATTGACATACCTAATTCAAACCCCTTATATGAGGTTTATATGGATATCTGGTTTCGAAATCCAACTAAATGTTCCGAGAGTGCAGAATCTCGGTTAATGCATCAATATGAATTCCTAAGCATTTAAATTTTAAAAAATAGTTAAAAATAAATATTCTGTTATAAACTAAAGAGAAGTAGAGAATAACAGAGAGAGTCGGAATGAAGTGTATTATTACGAAGATCAAAAGCCACTTTATATAGTTACATATGGGCTAATGAGCTTTTAGGATTTATACATGGTCATCATATATATGGTAAACATACACACAAATACTGAGAAAAAAGAGAGAGAAAGGAAAAGACTGAATGAAAGACTGAGTCTGCTGCTACTGAGATCTGAACTTCTGAATTCTTGATTTGAAGTCGGCGGACTTGGCCTTTGGAAGATCTAGCCCATAGAATCTGTAGATCGCTTCCCTGAGATTCTTAATATATGGAAGATCTTGTTGCGTCTGAGAAGAAAGCTCATTGCGCTCCATGGCTATCTTCACCTCTTTCTCTATCTCCTTCGAGCATATGTTACCTTGAAGAGTCGTTGGGGGAGTCAGTTAACTGTATGCAGGTACTTTCAGTGGCACTCCTTCCTTGTGTAGAAGAATTTTGATCTGAGCTTGGAAGTTGGGATCATAGTTTTATAGGAATTGACGAACAACTTGTCCACTGGAGTGTCGCCTGTGTAGCATTGCCATACATAATAACTCTTGATGAAGTCCTCTTTCAGACTCTCTCTACTCGTTGAGGTTCCAAGGGATCCACTTATCTATGCAGCGGTATGGAGTTTTCTTCAAGTGAGGCTTCTATCCACCGCGCCTATAGAATTTGGAAGTGGTTGGGATATCTTTGCTCTTAACTAGAATTTCTTCCCTGGCTGCTTTCTCAGCTTTTACAATATGTTCTACCGGTTCAGCTTTCCTCAGTCTCTCTCTAGCTTCAGCTGTCAATCTTTCTCTGGCTGTGAAGTCGAGACCCATTTCCACTACGTCCCATAAGGCTTACTCCTTAGCTATCTACTTAGCTGTAAGTTTAGGAGCTTTCTTCTTCAGCCTTTCAGATAGTGGCAGATTGTTAGTGTCAGACTCTTCAGTAGACTTAGAAGGTGATTTTTCAGTAGGCTTCTGCGAGTCTTTTTAGGAGGTGTTGGCTTCAGCTAAGCTTTCTTCCGCTAAGCCTGAGTCTTTGACTACCTTGCCAAAGGGACTTTTGGCTTTCTCTTCAGTTTGGCCTCTTCTTCCATTCTGGCTTCCTGATCTAGCTGAGTCTGCAGTTGCTGAGCCATGAGTTCATCATGAGCCTCTTGTTCTTTCCTCGATTTGAACTTAGGCGATGGACGGGGAGAGCTTTCAGTTGCTATCTCTTTTTCCAGGCCTCTTGGGCGGAATTGGCTCTATCCCATCGATGAACTCGGTTATCTCATCGATGTGTGCCTGAGCTGAGGATCCTTAACCTGATCCTCCAGCATGCACTGCCAGCTGCTCTATTTGCTTCTGAGGCTCTGCAAGGCCTTCAGTGGCTTTTTCCTTAGCCTTTTCTTCTTGTAGGACTGTGGGGAGGGGGAGATCAGATACAATGTAGTCCTCAATCTCTTCGATTTCTTCCCCCTTTTTCTGTACCCCATCCTTTTCTTCTTCTCCATCCTTTCCTTCCCGTCCTCTTATCTTCCCCCTTTTTGGCATCATCAGCCGAGGTTAGTTGGGTTTTGACATCAACTATGTCATCTCGTAGGCTGTACAGAGAATGCTTGATTTGGGTGAAGGAGGAGTTGAGGTCCTCGATGTCATCACAATATTTGTCCCAATCCCTTTCAAGATCACGACGTAGCTCCTGGATTAGGGTATCAGTTTGGGCCCTGTGCTGCAGTAGTGATGCATCTAGTAGCCTCTGGGAGTCCGACTGGATGAGGTCCAGAGCTGTGGCTTGAGTTTCAAGAGCTTTGGCCACACTGGATGATGCAGCTTTGTTCCTTTCGTCCATCGTCTTCTGGACTTCAGCCATTGCCGCAACCAGTTTCTTTGAGAATTGTTGAGCTTGAGATTCAAGCAACTGTGGCACTGTGTTGCTAAGTCCTTCTTCTGAGCTGATAGAGCAGTCTCGATGATCTCTTGATATTGGGCGTTGGAGCTTTAGAGACCTTCTTGACTTCTCCAACGAGGGCATCAATCCGCTCAGTTTGAGCTTTTATGTACTGTGCCGATTTCAGGTGCACATCTTTAGCCAGGAGATTATTTTTGTCTCCTTACTTGCGATTGGTTTTGTTGATGCTCCTCGAGGATACAGTAGTGATTGGCTTAATCTGATATGACGAACCACTGATCCTCTGCTTAGAGGCGGCGAGTTGTTGCTGTCTTGAAGAAGACGCAACTGGGGTGGAACCAGATGCAGGAGGTGGTGGTGGTGAATCACCCTTCTCACTGGGAGTTTTTCCCTCAGCAGAGTCTTCCCGCTCTGCATCCTTGGGTGCTGAGTCGTTGTCAGCTGGGTCATCAGCCGGCGAAGGAACCTTGGTAGGATAGGAGGCAGCCTTCTGCTCAAGTAAGTAGAGCATAGCTGACCTCAAATCCTCGAAGGAGGCATTGTCTGAGGGTTCTCCAAACTCTATCTCAGACTGTAGTTGCTGCTCCTCTGTCAATAGCGTGGGTACAGATACTGTTGGATCGTCTCTTATAGAATGTCCCAATTAAGGAACCTCAGCAACATCTGAGTCCTTGCCCTGACTGCTACGTCCACCAAGTCCTGATAGTTGACAATCTCAAGAATCTGTTCAGTGACTTCTGATTCAGCTCTAAGTCTGGTCAGCTGAACTGTGGTTGGCAGCTCTAAAGATACCTCAGTAGTTGGTTCAGCTTCAAATTCCAACTGAGTCTCTTCAATACTAACTCTCTGGAGTTTGTCTTTGATGGTGGCACCTTTCATGCCTGTGTTCGAGTCCAGTATGATTTCTACCTAAGGAGGGGGTGGAGAATCAGCCTTAGAAACTGGTTTCTTCGTCAGTTTCTTCTTCTTCAGTTGTTCGGTTCGTGTAGGCAATTCAGTAGAAGAACGCTTCATTACAAATCCACGCTCGATGGACTTTTCAGCAGCGGTCCTCATTGTGAATTTGACTAGCTTCTTGTCGAAGTATTTCATGTCTTTGAACGAAGCTTTTGAGGACACTGAGGCTTCTATCAGTGCTGATACTTTAGTCCCGTATAACAGTCTTCCTATAGGCGATAGTCTTCTCTCTCCTGCTTCGCCTAGGACAAACTTCTGCGACTGAGCCTTCAGTTCTGAAAGAAAGAAATGAGCCCAGTTTACCTTGACTCCGTCCATAATTTCCATCATTAGCTAGAGTCTAGGTTTGGATCAGCTGATCAAACGAACCAGCCACGCTAGTGAGGATGTGGATAACAACGTAAGCTAGGCCACTGAATTCTGGCAGGAGTTGTCTCTTTGCAAATGCAGCTTTGAAGGATATGTCATCCCTCCCGCAGAATTGGCAGACGTAATCATTGATTCCGGCTTCCTTGTGTTTAGTGGGAGATATGCCGGAGTCGGGAAGGCTGAAAACTGTGTTCAGCGCTTCAAGAATTTTGATGTCGGCGAAGCTGTCCTCCCACTTCTGCTGAGATATGTCCTTCAAGTATCTCACAGTAGTGACCTCTGCGTCTGAATCCTCCACTTGATGCATGTTGAAATAAAATTCAATGACTTGTCTCGGAAGACAAGCATGGGGTTGCTTCATCAGAAGCATCTTCAGACCAAACGCCTGAAGAGCAGAATAACATGAATGGCAGTTCCGATTTGTGGAACACCATGGTTTGCTCAAAGCAAACTCTGCCTTGGATGATCTCGTTGATATCAATAGGATTCTGAACAATGCTTGAAAGTGACGCCATTTTATCTAGAATCTGCTAAACAAGTGTTAGCACTTGAAAATAGAGTAAGTTATAATATGCAAACAAGATATTAGAGATTTACCATAAATTAAGAGCTTAAAAAATTCGAGAGAAGTCTTAAAAGGCCGTTTTAGTTGCATAGCTCTTAAGATCGGAAATGGCGGATAATAGGTGAGAAGATGAAGCGAGAGAGATTATATGTGATTTGAATACCAAGCGGTTTTCAGATCTGATGGTTAATATTAAATCTCGCTTTATTATAGATGGTTAGGATGAAATGTTAAAAAAAGAATGATTACTAAGCTGCCTATAATCTTGACCTACGTAAGATTTGCAAGTTGGAATAAGGTGAGAAGACATGCATTTAATGCGCCACAATCAGTTCTTAGGATGTCATGCTTTTAATGAGAACGGTTTTACTGAATGCATCCTGGGAGACTTAATGGCGGGAAATTAATGCGAAGCATGCAACTGAATGTATGTCACTTATACCAATTAAATGCGATGCATGCTACTGAATGCAAATACTCAAACCTGTCAGCTGAACATAGTAGTCAGCTGTTACCAATTGCAAATCAGGAGGAGGACTCATTGTGATACCAATTGTTGACGCAGTTGATACTAATTGTTGGTACCAATTGTATGTTCACATGATCTCACATTCCCCCTTGCTGAGTACTTTATGGTTCACCCTACTGAACCATAGTACTGAGTTTGACTAACTGACTTGTCGTACTGATCCTCTTACTGACTCGTGTCAGTAGGATCCAGTAGACCCATCTCAACTGAGAGTTCTCTGAATCTGTTCTCAGCTAGCGGCTTGGTCAGTATGTCTGCCCTTTGCCTATCAATATGGATTTTCTCCATTCTAATATCCTTTTTCTCTATATGGTCTCGGATGAAGTGGTGTTGGATATCCATGTGCTTGCATCTCGTGTGAAGAACTAGGTTATGAGTGATTGCAATCGCACTGGTGGAGTCGCAGTAGATGGGCACTTCATCTTGATAGATACCATGATCACGGAGTTGTTGTCGAAGCCAAATGATCTGGGCACAATAACTTCCGGCAGCCATATACTCAGCTTCAGTAGTGGACATTGCTACTGAATGTTGTTTCTTGGAGAACCATAATATGAGCTACTGTCTAGGAACTGACAAGTTCCAGAAGATGACTTTCGATCTATCCAGCATAATCAACATCAGAATATCCAGTTAAAACAAGATTATCATCAGCAGGATACCATAACCCTGCGTCAGGTGTTCCCTTCAAGTATCGCAGAATCTTCTTCGCTGAGTCTAGATGACTTCGCTTGGGATTCACCTGAAATCTCGTACATACACCTACAACATAAGTTATGTCAGGTATGCTTGCTGTTAAATATAATAAGGAACCAATAATAACTCTATAATTAGTTGAGTCATGAAATTTGTATTCATGGGGATCTTGACTGGCGGTCTTGATTCACAACCAAATCTTTTTAGGAGGTCTCGAGTGTATTTGGCTTGGTTGATGAACGTTTCTTTTTCAAATTGCTTTACTTGAAAACCAAGGAAGTAGTTCATTTCCCTCATCATTGACAATTTACTTCTCCTTCATCATCTTTTTGAATAGGTCACACATGGTCACGTTTTTGGAACCGAAGATAATATCGTCCATGTAGATCTGCACCAGTAGAATGTCATCTTCTGACTTGATGCTGAACAGAGTGCGATCTACTGTCCCCTTCTAAGAACCTTTATGAAGTAGAAAGTCTAATAAGGTATCTTACCAAGCCATAGGTGCTTGTTTTAACCCATACAGAGATTTTCTGAGTTCGTAAACCTGATGTCCCTGCTGAAAGACGGGCGGTTGTTCCATGTAGACTTCTTCCTTTAGTATGCCATTCAAAAAAGCTGACTTTACATCCATTTGATATACTTTGATTCCTTGATGCGTTGCGTAGGCTAGGAATAGATGAATGGCTTCCAATCTTGCGATTGGAGCGGACATTTCATCGAAGTCGATTCCTTCAGCTTGACAATATCCCTTGGCAACTAGTCGAGCTTTGTTTCTGACTATGACGTTGTTTTCATCACGCTTGTTCTTGAAGACCCACTTTGTACCTATCACGTGTTGGTGTCTAGGTCTATCAACATGCTCCATGATCTCGTTTCTGATGAACTGGTTCAGCTCCTCTTGCATAGCAATGATCCAGTCAACATCATTTAGTGCGTCCTCTATCGACTGAGGTTCTTCTGTAGACAAGAAACATGAGTATAAAGCACTTTCTCCTTGACATAATCTGGATCTTGTCTTTACACTTGTTGAAGGGTCTCCAGTTATGAGATCAGAAGAGTGAGCATCTAGCCATGATCGTCTTCGCTTAGTCTCTTCTTCTAAAATTACTTTTGTACAGTCAGTAGAAGTGTTAGGCATTTAAGTAGTACTGTTTTGTGACTAAAGTAATTCAGTAAGAAGGTTAGGATCTACTGAGTTCCCAGGTTCAGGTGCATTTTGTTTAAGAACATCATTCGTTCCCCCTGAATTGTTATTCTCAGTAGAGGTCCTAGTTACCACTGGGGCTTCCTCATTGACCGGGGTTACTTGAGGTTGATTTTGTTCAGTAGAATCAGGTCAGCTACATTACCTGTGGGATGGGTTTGAGTTTCTTCTTCATCTGACTCATCATCCCAACAATGCTGGGTCTTTTCAGTTTCATCATTCAGCTTGAGATCATGTAGCTTGCTGCTGACATCTTCATTATTTGTCTCCTTCAATTTCCTGTCCTCAATAACAAACTCATTAAATACAATATGCGGGCTTTCCTCCACATAAAGGGTTCGGTAGTTAAAGACCTTGAAGGCTTTACTGACTCTGGAGTATCCTGAGAACACTCCTTCATCAGACTTGCTATCAAAGATCTTGAACTGATCATTTCCATTATTGTGGATAAAGCAAGTACAACCAAAGATATGGAAATGAGAAATAGAAGGAACTCTCCCTTTCCATAGTTCATATGGTGTTTTCATGTGTTGCTTTTTCAGTAATGAGTGGTTCGAGTATAACAGGCGATGTCAGTAGCATCGGCCTAGAACGACGAGGGCAATCCAGAGTTTGCGAGGAGCGTTCATGTTGCTTCTTTTAATGTTTTGTTCTTCCGTTCATCAAGACCATTATGTTGGGATGTGCGAGCTGCTGAAGTCTCGTGTTGTATCCCCTCAGTATCGCAATACTCTTTGATGATTGAGTTGAGAAATTCAGTCATTCTATCCGAGCATATCCTCTGAATCTTGATGTCCTTTTCCATACTGAGTTTCTTCAGCAGTGTAGGTAACTCAGTCTTGACATCAGATTTGTTGGCTATGAAGGTGACCCACGTATATCTTGAATTATCGTCAATAACGACGAGGGCATACTTCTTGCCTCTTATAGTCATTGGAGGACTGGCCTAAATAAGTCCATGTGCAGCAGCTAAAGGATTCCATCAGTGGAAGGTGGCGAAATAGGTGGATTGCTTGACTTTGTATGCTTTCCCTTCATGCATGCTTCACAATTTCTGTCTCGGTTGAACACTTCGTTGGGCAGTCCTCTGAGTTTTGAGTCCCTAGCCAGCTTGTTCATTGCCTTGAAATTTAGATGACTGAGCCTTTTATGCCACAGCCACCATGTTTTGTCGCTAAACTTCGTCTGGGCAAGCAAACAAGCTTCAGGTTCGGTGGTGTTCCAGTTTGCAACGTAGATATTCTTCCTCCGCGAACCTGATAACACTATTTTCCCTGTAGATTTATCAAAAACATCACAGAAACCACCGTCAAAGGTAACTCTGTTAAGGTTATCACAGAAATGACTGACAAAAAGGAGATTATGTTGAAGTCCTCCAACATATGTTACTCTCGGAACTGAAGCAGTCCCAATGTTCAGCGTTCCATATCCCCTTGTGTAGCCTTTCGAGTTACCACCGAACTCAATTTTGGGTCCTTCTTCTTGTACATAGTTGGTCAGCAGGCTCTTCTGATAGGTCATATGTCTTGAGCATTCGTTGTCCATGATCTAAGGGTCCTTACGCACCTGCAAAACATAAATTGTTTTAGGTACCCTTTTGGTTCAGTCTAGGTCCTTAAGCGTTAGTCGGTAGTTTCGCGATCCAAGTCTGTCTGGTGACCTTGGGGGTCTCAGAGTTCTTGTTCTTGTTGTTTGTACTTCTCTCCACTGAACTTGGAGGTGCTGACTTCTTGGTAGTTTTGAGTTCGGGAGCTTTCTTCTTCTGACTCTTCGTGCTCCTCCTGACCTTTGGCTCATAATAGTAGGAACCATATTGTGTAGGATGCACCCATTCTGGTTCACCACACTGCTCTGCCCACCTGACCTTCTTGGTTCCCCCTGAGTTTGATCATGGTGTTCTGGGGCAAGAACCTTTGGTCAGTTGCTTCTTGTAGCTTGGCTAAGGTGCTTGGATCTTCTGTTTATTCTTTGTCTGAGGGGTGATTGGTTCAGCAGCTTCGTTTATGTAGCCAAGTCCTTCCTTTATGGAGACTGGCCTCTGAGCCCTTAGCAATCCCTCTAACTTCTCTTTGGCTCTCAGGTACTACTCTGTCATCAGTCCTCGCCATACTTCATCACTCTTCCTGAGTGCTCTGTCTTTAATTCTGAAAAGATAACATCAGGAGTTAAATCATTTAGATTAGAGCGACGTAAATAAGTAGCAAAAGGAAGCCACTTCAGTTGAGGCAGTGGTCTCAGGATCTTGGTGTTCATCTCTTTGTTGGTGAACGTCTTCCCCAGCCGTTGATCACATTGATCTGGTTTGTGAATCTGACACTAAGCTCGTCAATGGATTCATTGGGTTGTATGACGAATGTCTCAAACTTTTGAAGCTCCAACTCGAGCTTGTTCTCTTTGATCTGCGCTTGGCTCAGTACAGCCAGGGCATCCCAAAGTTCCTTTGCCATCTTGTAATCTTGCACTCTACCGAGGTGTGAATCACTGAGCGTTGTCAGGATTGCATTTCGCGCAACTCGGTCCAGGTTGTGCAGTTTCTTCTCTTCAGGCGTGAAGGCACCTTTAGCACAATTTGTGCTCCTACACCTCCTACAACAGCAAATTCTACATTGTCGATCAAGGCAATGATTGGTCCTGTCTCGAGGACATCAGTCATGCTGTCGTGCAGCGATGTAAAGTGCGCCTCCATTCTGACGCGCCATACCATATAGTTCTCTACGGAGAACATCGGTACCATCCGAATACATGACATATCAGACATGTTAAGTAGGTAGTCTAAGGATGAATGAAGAGAAGCTCGCGCAGCGAAAACATTTTTTAGGATCTATTCGAGTAGACCAGTAAGTTCTCAAAACGATGATCAAAAGAACACCGCTCTGATACCAATTGTTGGTCCAGAGACGAGTATCAGGTGTAGAGGGCGGTGGGAGGTGGGGGTGAATACATCTGATTCCAAGTTTTTCCTCAACTGCGAAGATCAGTCTTGTACTGAGTTTGCTACTGAACGGGTTCAATTGCCAATTAAGCCTTCTGATCGCGAGTTAGAGTGATTCAACGAGTGAAATCTTTCTACTGACTGATGTCAGTACTGAGAAACTCAGTAGATGAATATTGTGCGGAATAGTGTAGGCCCGGTTTTAGTTTGTCTCTTTGAAAAACATTTTATGCAAACAAAATCAGTTTTGGCTAGTGCACATTCAAATATGTTTTACTGAAATAATGATTTTGCAAACAGTTTAAACACAAATGCAATAAAATAGTAAATGACACGAGCAATTTTTAACGTGGTTCGGATACGCAAGATCCTGCATCCATGGTCCTGCTGAACAGGAGGTCTTGTTGATTTATCTGAGCAAGCCTCAACAAGGTTTCTGTGCACTGGACATAACCTTCTAAGTTATAGTCCTTATCGACTTTATGGAATCAAACCGAAGTTCGAAGGTTTTGTCTCCAACAATGAAGGAGTTCTTACAATAAGAACGTTTCACTAAAAGTGAACTCCTTCGAAAGTTCTAAGCCTAAGATCTAACAATGTTGGCTTAGAAAAGAGATCGGGGATATTTCTGGAATTTCTAGTTCTTCGCTGGATGTAAGGATGAGTTTTCTAGAGTGCTTGAGAAAGTATTCGTGAGCTTCAAAGCGTATTTGTTCCCGTTGGTCTGTATTGAGCTTTGGTGTGGTTAGCACATTTCTTCAATGAAGACCATCTCTTTGTATCGTTGTGACCCATGCATAGATCCGTTGGAGAGGATCATGCCACGTGTCACAAAACTCTAAGGAAAATGGCCATATAATTTTGAATGTCGCCACAGAGTGGTTGGCTTTGTGTGCGTGAAAGCAGCTTTTGTGTCAGAGCAGGTAAGCTTTGCTTGCTTCTCATTAGTTGAGGTATGGCGGTAGGTGAGACTTGTCAGACAATAGTCTTCTAGCTGAGTTGACTTCCTCTAAACCTCGAACATAAGTATCCTTTGCTGACATCCGACTGATAAAGGTCAGACTGTCGACTTCCCTCGTACTGTCTGCAACTGAGTTGCAGCTCTATTCAGTAGATCAAGGTTGATCCTACTGAGTCTTCCTTTTGAGTCGGCTGAAGAGTGATCTTCTACTGAGTGCGTCCAACTGCTGACTTGAAGACAAACACCGAACCTATGATAGACTTGGGGTTCTGGAACCTTAACTTCTCTACTGAAGTTCAGTCCAACAATTACCCCTTACATGACTTAGACAAAATAATCTAGAAAGTCAACTTAGGTCTAGCCTATTACATCATATTGGTTCATCACAGACTCAGGGGTAAGGATAGGGGTTTTAAGATCTTCAATTCCTCATTAGTCAGTATCCACAATGTATCACACGCAGAGGTACTGAATCATCTCCCAATGATTTCTCTCGATTCACTGACTCAACTTACAATCCCCCCCCCCGCTTTATCAATAGTCTCTACATATCCTACAATTTCCCTCTATAACAGGAACTATGCAGATATATCTACTGACTCATATCCTTCATGTCCCCCTAACGATGGTCTCCTAACCACTGACTCATATCCCTATAGATATGGACAATAGAGATTGGATTCTAAGATCGTTAGACGTATCTGCTGCACGATTTCCAACTGCCCTGTTTTAAGACCTTCGAAATTCGGTTTCTTCAACATCCGACTTCAAATCTTCTTCATCCTTCATTCAAACAACTTCATTTTGCCCACAATGCATCAATGGTCATAGTTTTCTTCATTTAGGTGCCAAATACCTCAAAATATTCTCAAAACGTGCAACATACAAAATTAAAAACTATCGAACGTATACGATTCAAAATAAAACAAAAACTAAAAATAGATGGAAATGATAGAAATAGGCTTAAAAAGAACATAGTGCCTCTCATCAGGAAGTAGTCGTTTCGATGCTAAACATGGCGATTACCGAATAAGTAAGTGGGAATGAGGGTCGTGTTTGTTTAATTATTTGGTTCAATATAGCGATCACCAATCCCTGATGAAGTGACGACGAATATGCACATGCTTGCATCTCGTATGAAGAACTGGATTCTAAGTGATTGCAATAGCAATGTTGTTGTCGCAGTAAATTGTTGGTCCGGAGACGAGTATCAGGTGTAGAGGGGGGGGGGTGAATACACCTGATTACAAGTTTTTCCTCAAACGCGAAGGACAGCTGAGCTGTAGAGTGCGACTGATGAACAGTGCCAGATAGAAACCTTCTGATCGCGGGTCAGAGTGGCTCAACTACTGAGTCTGTCCTACTGACATTTGTCAGTATTGAGATCTCAGTCGGAGAGTTTAGTGCGGATAAGTGTGGGGCCCGAGAGACTTCGTCTCGATTTGAAAACGTGTTTTTGCAAACCAAACCTATTTTCACTGGTGCACTTTTAAATACGTTTTATGCAAAGTATGAGTTTGTAAATCGGTTGAGAACGATGCAATAAAACAGTAAATAACACAAGCAATTTTTAACGGTTATTGTTGATTAATCTGAGCAAGCCTCAGCAAGGAATCTGTGCGCTGGATAGACCCTTCTAAGTTATAGTCCTTAGCGACTTTACAAATCAAACCGAAGTTTGTAGGGGAGGGGATTTTCTCCAACAATGAAGGAGTTCTTACAATAAGAACGATTCACAGAAAGTGAACTCCTTCGAAGGTTCTAAGCTATGGATGTAACAGTTGAGCTTAGATAGAGAAGAGGGAACTAAAAAAACTCTAGAGAGAAGAACTACAGATATTCAACTAAGCATGTTCTTCGCTGGATCGACATGAATGCGCTAGAGAGTTTGAAAGCTGTGAGCGTGTATTCCCTTTGATGTCCCGTGCGTTGAGCTCAGAAATGCTTCTCTATTTATAGTTGTGACCCAGGCATTTGTCCGTTGGAGAAGACGATGCCACGTGTCACAAACATCCAAAGAAAACGGCCATAAGTTTCGAAGTAGCGTCGCAGAGTGGTTGGTCACTGTACATGAGAGCAGCTTTAGTGTCAGAGCAGGTAAGGCTTATGCTGCTTCTCATTGGTCGAGGTTTGTGGTAGGTGAGACTTGTCAGACATCAGTCTTCATCTGAGTTAACTCTCACTTATCCTCATATAATACTCTGCTGACTTTCGAATGACAGTAAAAGTCGGGCAGTCGTTTCCTGTCGGATACAGTAGATCTAGATCGATCGTACTGACTTCTTTATCTGAGTCGGCTGATGAAAGTCTTCTACTGAGAACAGTCAGTTGGTGAATCTGAAGGTACTGAGCTCTTTATACTATGTCTTCAATGGAGGTCAGCTGATGGAGATCTTCTACTGATAATGGTCAGCTGGAGACCTGAGGACACGAGCTCTTACAAACTGATGACATGGGGTAACTTCCTACTGAAGTTCAGACCAACAAATACCCCTTACAGGACTTAGACAAAATAGATAATGAAAATAAGAACAGTCTAGCCTATTACATCATCAAGTCCGAAAGACAACACACTAAGGGTACAAGACATGTTTTGGGATCTTCAATTCTATAGCGATAAATCACTATAATTTCCCCCATTACCGAAATATAGCAATAAGTCCTAAGTACATGAACTACTGATGACAGTTCAAAGTACCCCCTTAGCAATGATCTAAACGATCACTGACTCATAACCCAACAAATTGGTACTTCATCTTGATTGATATCATAATCTCTTAGATGTTTCTAAGCTAGAGAATTTGGGTCAACAACTTTCGGCAGCCATGTATTCAGCTTCAGTAGTGGATGTAGCTATTGATTGTTGTTTCTTTGAAACCATGATATAAGGTTACTACTTAGGAACTGACATGTTCCTGAAGTTGAGTTTCGGTCTATCCTGCAACCTGCGGAATCAGCATCTGAGTACCCAGTTAGTTCAACATTATCATCAGTTGGATACCATAACCCTATGTCTGGTGTTGCTTTCAGGTAGCGGAGAATCTTGCGCATACACATATAACATAAGTTATGTTAGGTCTGCTAGCTGTTAGATATAATAATGAACCAATAATTGCTCCATAATCATTAGAGTTTACGGATACTCCCTCTTTGTTAAGATCAATTTTTAGATTCTTGTTCATTGGAATCTTGACTGATTTGCTAGAGTCACAACCAAATGTCTTGATGAGATCTCGAGTGTATTTGGCCTGATTAATGAAAATTTCCTTCTCTGATAGTTTGACCTTATGTCCAAGAAAATAATTTTATCTCTTCCATCAAAGACATCTCGAATTTCTCCTTCATCATCTTCTCAAATTGTTGACATATGGTTACATTTCTGAATCCAAAGACAATGTCGTCCACATAGATCTGCACCAGTAGGATTTAATCTCCTGACTTGATACTAAATAGGGTGCGATCCACTATTCGTTTTTGAAGACCTTTCTGAAGGAGGAACTCTGAGAGGGTATCGTTGCAAGCTCTGGGTGATTGATTTAACCCATACAGAGCCTTTCTGAGTCTGTACACTTGATATCCCTGTTGAAAACCGGGCGGTTGTTCCATGTAGACTTCTTCCTTCAGTTCACCATTCAGAAAAGCTGACTTCACATCCATATGATATACTTTGAAGCGTTGATGTGTTGCATAGTCTAGAAATAAGCGAATAGCTTCCAATCTGGCGATTGGGGCAAATATTTCATCGAAGTCTATTCCTTTAGCTTAACACCATCCTTTGGCAACTAGTCGAGCTTTGTTCCTGACGATGATATTGTTTTCATCTCGCTTGTTCTTGAAGACCCATTTACTTCCAATCACGTGTTGATGCTTTGGTCTATCAACAAGCTCCCAAACTGCATTTCTGACGAACTGGTTCAGCTCCTCTTGCATGGCTATAATCCAGTCAGGATCATTCAGTGTATCCTCTATAGAATGAGGCTCTTCAATAGACAAGAAACGAAGTACAAAACACTTTCTCCTTTACAAAATTTGGATCGTGTCTTTACACTTGCTGAAGGATCTCTAATCATAAGATCCATTGAGTGGGTGTTTGCAACCACTTAAATTATCTAACTCATAACTTAATTTAAGGATAAGTTGATTTTAGAGTGTTTGGTTAGCTTAAATTAACATAAATTCTCTACAAATAAGTAGAAAAAGGAGAAGTTGGTGAAGTTGGGTTAAACCAACTTCTCCTCCTTAATGGTATAAATGTAATTTTTAATAAGTTGTGATTTGACATTTTAGTTCTAAATATCAAAATAAGTTACTACAGTATAAATTTTGCAAACACTCTTTTTTCAACTTTTTATACTTTTAAGCAGTTTTTGCAAACACCCCTCAAATTCTCTAATAAGCCACTTTTATCAACTTCTCCTTAATTTAAGAACTTAAAAAAAGTTTAAGCTATTGCAAACACCCCCTGAGTGAGCGTCTAGCCATGAACATCTTCTCCTTGTTTCTTCTTCTGAAAGTTTCATTTGCATAAATAGTACGATGATTAGGCATTTCAGTAGTATTGTTGTGTGATGAAGAATTCAGTAACAAGGTTAGGTTCTACTGAGTAACCAGGTTCAGGGTATTAAGCTCAGGAACATCATTAGTTCCCCCTGAGTTGTTATTCTCGGTAGAGGTCTCAGTTACCACTTGGGTTTCTTTATCGACCTAAGTTACCTGGATTGATTCTGTTTAGTAGAATCAATGATTTCTGCTACATTGTTTGTTGGTTGGATGTAGGTTTCTTCATCATCCCAACAATATAGGATCTTATCAATGTCGTCATTTAAGTCCAGATCATGTAGCTTGCTGCTTACATCCTTAGTATCTTCCTTTGAATCCTATTGCCGGTCCTCATTAACAAACTCATCAAACACAATATGAGGGCTTTCCTCCATGCGAAGTGTCCAAGAGTTAAAGACCGTGAAAGATTTGCTGACCCTAGAGCATCCCAAAAAAAATCCTTGGTCTGACTTACTATCAAAGACCTTTAACTAATCTTTTCCATAATTGTGGATAAAGCAAGGACAACCAAAAATATGGAAATGTGAAATAGAAGGTATTCTCCCTTTCCATAGTTCATATGGTGAGTGATTCTGAGTGTAGCAGGCTATGTCAGTAGCTTCTATCAAGAATTTGATGGTAATCCTGAGACTGTGAGGAGCGTTCTTGCTGCTTATTTGAGTGTTCTGTTTTTCCTTTTAGCAAACCTGTTCTGCTGAGGCGTGCGAGCAACTGACTTCTCATGTTGAATTCCCTCACTCTCGTAATACTCTTTCACCATTGAATTTAGAAATTTGGTGCCTCTGTCTGAGCGAATTCTCTAAATCTTGATGTCCTTTTCTACATTGAGTTTCTTCAGTAACTTGGCAGTTCAGTCTTGATATCAGATTTGTTGGCGATGAAAATTACCCATGGATATCTTGAGTAGTCGTCTATAACTACAAGGGCATACTTCTGACCCAAATAAGTCCATGTGAAGGAGCTGAAGGATGCCATCAGTAGAAGGTGACAGAATAGACATATTTCTTGACTTTGTTTGGTTTCCCTTCAGGCATGCTTCCAACTTTCTATGTCGTATAAATACTTCATTGGGTAGTCATCTGACTCTTGAGTCCTTTGCCAGCTTATTCACTTGCTTTGAAGTTCATGTGACTAAGCATTTTTTGCCACAACCATCATGTTTTGTCATTGGATTTAGTTTCGGCAAGCAAGCATGCTTCAGTTTCAACGGTATTCCAATGTGCAACATATATGTTCTTTCTCCGCGATCCAAACAATATTGTTTTCCTTGTAGATTTATCAAGAATATCACATAAACCAGCGTCAAAGGTTACTCGATTGAAGTTATCAAAAAATTAACTGACTGAAAGGAGATTATGTTGAAGTCCCTTGACATATGTCACTCTAGGAACTGTAGTTGTTCAAATTTTCAGTGTTCTATATCCCCTTGTATGTCCTTGGGAGTTGTCACCAAATTCAATTTTGGATCCTTTTTCTTGTACATAGTTGGTCAGTAGGTTTTTCTGGTATGTCATGTGCCTCGAGCATCCACTTTCCACAATCCAAGGATCCTTGTGCACTTGCAAAACAGAAATAAATTCAGGTACCATTTATTTTTAGGTTGAGTCCTCAAATGTTTAGTCATTTTTTGATCTCAAATACGTCTAACAACCCTGGTGGTTTGAAACATCTTCTTTCCTCTGTTGTCAGCATATCTCACTGCTGAATTGGGAGATACTGACTTCTTGGTTGATTGAGGTTCAGGAGTTTTATTCTTCTTAATCTTGGGATTTCTCCTGACCTTGAGCTCATAGTAGTATGATCTATACTATGATGGATGAGTTCATTGTGGTTGACCACACTATTCTGCCCATCTGACCTTCTTTGTTCCCCCTTGGTTGGACCGGGGAGTTCTAGGGCTTGAACTTCTGGTCTTCTGCTAATAGATCGGCTAAGGTGCTTTAACTTTCTGTTTGTTCTTTGCTTGGGGGTTGATAGGTTCAGCATATTGTGTTACTCCTTGGACAAACTGGTCAGCCAGCTTTCCTGAGCCTCTATGTGTTGAAGTTGACGCCTCAGGTGTATATCCAAGTCCTCCCTCAATGAAGGAAAGTCTTTGAAATCTTAGCATCCTTTCAAGCTTTTCTTTGACTCCTGGGTATTGCTCAGTCATCAAGGTTCTCCACACCTCGTCACTCTTCCTGAGTGCTTCATAGTCTGCTTTGACTTCTGAGAGCTTCTGAATTAGATTGGTAATTTCAAAATCTTTCTCAAAAATGTCCTTAATCAGTGCTGAAATCTAAGCTTCTTGTTGCTGAGACTTGGTCATTAGAGAATTACTGTCTTCCTTTTGTCTCAAGACAATTCCTTCTGACTGAGTAGAGACTTGACGTTTCAGGGAAAGTCTCTAATTTTCTGCTTTTAGGAGTTCCAGCTCCTGAATCGTCTTACTGAACTGAGTGCTCATATGAATTTCCTCTTCTAGTAGATCTGCATATTATAGAACCAATATAGGGGTTCTCATGCACCAGAGCATGTTTTTTGTGTGCGTGTTGAAGAGGAATTCATATATAAATGAGAAGTTACCTCAGCCTCTTCTCCAACTATAATACATTGTTCAATTTCTTCAACTTCTATCGCCATAAATTTAGCCTCATCTTCAGATGAATCCATGAATATGTCTTCTTAAGTTGAACAATCTGATGGCTCTCCAGCGATATAGGCCTGCTGCCTTTTCTTGACAAAATTTTCTCTTTTAGCCTGTCTTTCAGCTCTTTCTACAGCTGAGAGCTCTGGATAGTCGTACTGATAGTATCCAGTCTTCTTGCAATTATAACATGATGAGGTTTTGACTTCTCTTTTGGATGTATCTTTAGTTGGACTGGCAGCAATATCTGTGTTCCTGCATTCAAGTTGAGAGTATGACTCATCTTTCTTCTTTGATGTATCTCTTTTACCTTGTGAGACTTTAGCAACCCTCTTTAGCTTTCGGACTCTGTCTTTCTCCTTCTGATTTTCAACGGTAGCAGAGCGTATTGGTCAACAAGATTTTTAGCATTTGGGTTTGACATTGTACTTTCTGTTGGATGACTTGCCGCCGAAAGTGCTGATTGTTGCTTTATATGCGTGATCCACGGGTGTGTCAGCAGTATCACTCAAACTTTGTTGTGGATGACTGTGCTCAAACTCTTCAGCCTTGAGTTCTAAAAATACATATTTAGGAGAAAATGAGTTAAGATCAGAACGTCGCAAGTAAGTAGCAAATGAACACCATTCAGGTCTAGGTAGTGCTCTGAGAATCTTCGTGTCCATTTCTTTGTTAGTGAATGTTCTCCCCAGCCCGTTTATGGTGCTGATCATATTCGTAAATCTGATACTGAGATCTTCAATATTTTCACCGGGCATCATTGCGATTGTTTCGAAGTTCTGCAGCTCTAGCTTATTTTCTTTGATCTATGGAGTCCTCCGACTCAATAAACTAGTGCATCTCAGAGTTCCTTTGCAGTCTTGCACTACTGCACCCTTCCGAGATATGAATAACTGAGCATAGTCAGTATAGCATTTCGAGCTACTCGGTCAAGTTTCGGAACTTTCTTTCTTATTGTGTGAAGAGACTCTTGTCCTTCGGGACCTTCTCCCCTGTGGTGGCTCCACTTTCCCCCAACAACAACAAATTCGACACTGTCAATCATGGGCACGATAGGCCCGGTCTCCAAAACTTCAACCATGCTGTCATGGAGCGACGTCAGGTGAACCTCCATTCTGACTCTCCGTACATCATAGTTCTCGACTAAGAACATCGGGACCATCCTTATACTGACATACCAGACATGATGGGAAAACAAGGTATAAGATGAACAATACAAATGCAATGAAAATGTTTTTCCTGTTCGAGTAGACCACTAAGCTTCAAGATCCTATCAGAACAACACCGCTCTAATACCAATTGTTGGTCCAGAGACGAGTCTCCAGGTGTGTGGGGTGAGAATAAACCTGAGTACAAGTTTTAACTCAAATGCGAAAGTCAGTCTTATACTGAAATTACTTACTGTAGGATTCAACTTGCCAAATAAGCTTCCGATCTCGTGGGCAGAGCAATTTTAAGCAGAATGAACAGTAATCAATATAACAGTAAAACGACATCCAATTTTTAAAGTGGTTCGAATACGTAAAATCCTACGTCCACGGTCCTGAATTACCAAGAGGTCTTGAATAGATTATATTGAGCAAGTATTAGTCAATTTGTGCACATGATAGATCTCTAGTTATAGTCTTAGCGATTTACAAGGTTTCAAACACACGGTTTGTGTTTTTCTCCAACTGTTAATGAGTTCAACAATAAGAACAGTTTGAACATGAACTCCTTCGGCTTCAAAGCTAATGATCTAACAATGAATGATTAGAGAACGAGAGAATGAGAACTAAGTTACTCTAGAGTGAAGAGCTATATCAGATTCTACGATTTGAGAGTTCTTCGCTTTGTTTGCTTTGAGAATGTTAGAGCTTTGATCTCTTGAATGCTTTATGTTCTCGGTGTCTTCAACGCTTAAAGACCGATCTCTATTTATAGTCTTGACCCATGAAATCCGTTGCAGAGGACCTAGCCACGTGTCAAAAACGCAAGGAAAACGACCATCTTAATTTTGAACATAACTATAGAAATTCTCTATTTTTCAGCTTGAGCGCAACTTTGTGTTAGGGCGAGTACAATGCTGGCAGCTCCTCATTTGTTGAGGTTAATTGGTAGGTGAGACTTGCTCAAACTTCAAGACTAATGCTTGAGTTGACTTCCTTCGATACCTCAGACACTTTCCTGAGTGGTCCTCTACTGACATTCTCAGAAAGATTCAGCATGTAGGTCGATCGTTTGGTACTGATACATAACACACATTCAGTAGATTCAACTAAATCTTACTGAGTCTTCATACATAGAGTCTAGCAACTGCTGAAAAGAATAATCTAATGAGACTACAACAACTACTGAACTATATCTAGCCTACTGAGCTCCTAACAGGCTGAGCTCAACTAAGCTATTATATTATACAAGTTCATCACTCAATTTCAGGATCTTCAAATCTTACATTAAATCATCATCCAACGGTAATTATAGGATTAGAAAAGGAGGGAGTTTTGAAAAGTGTTTGAGTTGGTTTTGGAATTTTTGGCACCAACTATGGCTTTTAGTTTAAACTATTGTACTATGCTCTTTCCCATTTACCTCTAATTCTGCACTGACATCGATTTATGGATGTGAATTTTTTTGTTAATTTGTCACCTGCACATCAACTTTCCATTAATTTGCAATATTAATTCAATTTAGTCTAGGGTGTCAAGTTTGTGTTTTCATTCAAAGTGGCAACTGTACATCAGTTTCATATAATTTCGTCAACAAACGCGGGAAAAAAAAATGGAATAACAAAAATAAAGAAATGAAAATGTTGGTCCTGAGATGTGGTTCTGGTGTAGAGGGGGGGGAATACACCTGAATACAAATTTCATTTTCAAACGCGAAGTTAGTACTAGCTGAGTTTGCTACTGAACTGAGACGTTTTCAAACACGAAGTCAGCAATATGCTTCAGATCGCGTGGGCAAGAAATTTTTCTACTGAGTTCAGCTCTACTGACTTTAGTCAGTCGAAGAGTCGTTCAGTATTAGAGTATGTGCGGAAGTGTAGGCCCTATCAAACGTCTCGGTTAGAAAACATCGATTTTATGCTTAGCTAATGAAATAGAGTTTTGAATGCAGTATGAACAATCAGAGAAAACAGTAAATCAACACAACAATTTTTAAAGTGGTTCAGACATACTGGGTCCTACGTCCACTGTCCTAACCAAAGCAGGAAACTTGTTATATTTATATTGAGCAAGTCTCAGTTGGTCTGTTCACTAGACAGACACAAAACATGAAGCTTATACTGAGCAAGTTCTCAGTGATCTGTGCGCTGGACAGATTCTCTACTTATAGTCGTAGTGACTTTACAAGGGTTTTCAAACTTTAAGAGTTTGATTCTTCTCCAACTAAAAGGGAAGTTCTTACAAATAAGAACAGTTTCACAAAGATGTGAACTTCCTCGAGGTTTCTAAGCTAAAGATATTACAATGAGGCTTGCTTAGATAAGAAAAAGGGAACAGATATAACTCTAAGTGATGAACTAAAAGGGATTCTTCTATCAATGCTAGTTCTTCACTGGATTCTTCGTTGGGAGTGTTAAGAGTTTGTGCGTAAATAGCTTGGGTTCCCGGGGTTGTCTCCGCATGAAGACTTCTCTTATTTATAGTCGTCGATGGTGAATAGATCCGTTGGAGGGAGGTCTAGCCACGTGTCGTAACGATAAGGAAAACGACTCCTTTATTTTGAATGTTGGTGAGTAGGTGCACTGTATAGATTCTCCTCTTTTTCAGTCTGGAGGCAACTTTTATCAGAAAAGATAGGTCGTTGTCGGCTCCTTATTGGTCGAGGTAGATTGGTAGGTGAGACTTGTCAAATATCAAGGTTGATTTCCTCTGAATCCTCGGACCTTTAACTGAAGTGACTTTCCTACTGAAGTTCTTTTGAGCATTCAGTGCATGAGCACGAATTCCTGAGCAGATTCAGTTGGTGATCGGCTGTCCAACTGACTTCTTCGATCCTGAGTCCACCGGCTGAATGCGAGATCTTCTAGTGAATCCTGCAGCTACTGAACTCTAGCCTACTAAGTTCTATCTACTGAAATCGACTAAGCTATTACAGATGCGAAGGTACAATATTCAGCTAGGGTTTTGGGATCTTCAAATCTATCAATTCATCTACTGAATCCTTATCCCAACAATTTCCCCCTATTTGATGATGCCAAAACCTATTACATCTTCTACCTCGAGAAATGCTAAGATTAAGAGCTATAGCTAAATTAAAGTTGACTAAGATAATGAAAAGAAGGAATCAGAGCAGCTACAAGTAAAATAATATCAGTGCAGTTTTATGATAACAAGTAATGTATTAGAGCCAAGACAGGAACTAAAAATAGTTAAGAAATGATGAATGTAACAGAGCTTATGATTACAATTAACCAAGTTATAGCATGCTGAGGTTATCAGGGATTCTACTGACATGTATCATAGCTTATCAGAGCAAAGAGGACAAGTTCAACATATTCACACAATATCAGGGCTGATACAAATAATCAAAGTTCAGAGTAGATCATATAGTAGCTAATCATCAAATGTAAATTCAGCAGTTATCAATCATATCCCTAAAAAAATGCATGTTCCTCCTAAGAAATAATTTCCCTCTATGTCATGTAAAAGAGCTCTTCCCCCATAAGTACTAACAAAGTATCAGAGAAGAATGAAGCAAACACAGTTAATCAGTAGGAAATAATTCTAAGGCAGATAAGCTCATAAGTCACATAGGGTCAAATAAGTATCTGATCACTTAGGTGATCAGTTGTGCTGAAAAGATAAATAAAGTTGTAAAGTCAATGAGTTATTGTCGAGGCCAAAAAGTGATATGTCATATAAGATAGAGAAATTACAATACATGACTTTCTATCACTATGAAGCTAGACTAGGAGAAAGGAGAGAATCAACTGGGCTTCTTCTTAAACTTCTGCATGCGAGCTCGGAAGTCAGCAGACTTCTTCTCTGGAAGCTCAAGGCCATATCCTTTATAGACTCTGCTTCTCAGGGCCTTGATCTCCGCCAAGTCTTCTTCGTCATCCTTGTTAAGACCTCTGCTGAATATGGCATTCTTGATCTCTTCTTGTATCTCCTTCTTATATAGATTGTCAGCATGAGTCATTGGAGGAGGAAGAGTTCGGAACGGTGGTGCCTTCAGCAATTGACCAGATTGGTCTAGCAGGGTCTGAATCTCAGCCAGGAGAGATGGATTGGTTGCAGTCAGAAAGTTCTAGAAGTATCCATCAGCATCAGAGGAGTCTTCATTTCTGACCTTCCAGATATAAAAACCTCTTGATAAAATCCACCTTCGGCTTCTCCCACTGCTGATTGAGCTTGAGAGGCACCCAGTCGTCAGTTCTCTTATACACGATTCTCTTCACTTCACTGAGTGGCTCCCTGCTCCTGAAGAAACGGGAAGAGGTGGGAATGCTTCTATCTTTGACTGGCACCCTCTCCCTTGATTCTTTTTCAGTCCTTAGCCTGAGGGCCTCAAGGTCAGCTAGGCGGATCCTCTCCCTCGCCTCTTTGATATGCCTTTCCTCGGCTGTTCTGTCTAGTGCCCTCTTGCATGCGTCCCATATTTCCTTGATCTCTTGCTCTTGTTCCTTGGAAGGGACCATGGATGGCACATGAGGCTGTTCTGAGTCAGCAGGCGACTCTGATTTGGACTTAGAGCCTGAAGCGCCCTGCTTATCAGTTTTGGACTGTTGAGCTTTGGACTGCTGAGCTCTAGCTGTTGCTGCAGCTGATTGGGATTTCCTGGGGATTGTCCGTGTGCGTGAAGGCGCAGGAGAACGTATCTGAACCCCTTTCTTGGCAGTTGGCTTTTTCTTAGCCTCTTCCTCAGCTAGTTCTCTCGCGAGTTTCTCGTCGTAGGCAATTTGCTCCTCGCGAGATTTGAACTTTAGCTTCTTTGCCTTAGGTGGACTAGGGTCAGCAGGCGCCTTGCCTTTACCCTTATCGACCTTCTCAGTAGCTGGAGGTGGCGAGCCCTCAACAGGCAGATTCTCCAAGTACGTGGCCACCTCAGCTACAGCTGATTTAATAGTTGCCCCTTCAGCTAGCACTTCCCCCTATGCAGCTGCTGAGATAGGTCCGCCCTGCTGGTCTTCAGCCCTAAGGAGGGATCGGAGTTGAGCTGATCTTGATCCTTCCCCCTTTTTGGCATCATCAATGAGGGTTGCCAGGGCTGTAACCTTCTTTGTCAGTGCATTCACTGAGTCTTTGACCGTAGTCATCCCAGTGGCTATATCAGTCGCTGCATCCGTGTAGGACTCCCACCTTTGCTCATGCTCTTTGTTTATGGCTTTGAGAAGAGCTTCTTTGGACTTGTCAAACCTGGTGAGGTAGTCCTGAATGGCAGCTGATGTACTTTTCTTAATTTCTTAGCAGGATATATGCTGCTGAGTCAGTACCTTAGACACACTGTCAGCTGTGAAAGCATATCGTTTATCGTTCCTCCACTACCTTTTGGACTCGACCTATTACAGTCGCTACTTCCTCAGAGAAGGATTTAGCCTGCGACTGTAGTATGGATTGGAACTGTGCAGTCAGGTCGGTCTTTTGTGCTGCAAGTGCCTTTGCGAGGATCTCTTCAGTATTGATAGAGCTTGGCGTACTGATCCTCGACACTTCATACGTAAGGCTGGTCAGCGTCTTATTCTGTGCCTCCATGAACCTGCTCCACTTCTTGCTCACATCATCGGCAAGGTTCCAATTTTTATGCGCTTGACGCTTGATCACCTTATTTATTGACTCCGTAGAAAGTTCCTTGAGCTCAGCTGCTTGGTAACGACGTTTCAGTATCTGCTTTTGCTGAGTCGTGGAAGGAGTCTGAGTGATCTGGCCCGAAGTCTGAGGAGGGGGCTGATCACTCGTGGGAGTTTTGCCTTCAGCAGATCCTCCCAAGTCTGCATCCTTAGGCGCATCATCATGAGGAGGAGATGGTGGGGGAGAAGGAGGAGGCTGAGTGGAAGAGGGCTCAGCTCCTTGAACACTATCACTGAGCAGCATCAACATTACCGCTCTCAGATTCTCCAAAGAGGCTATGTCGGAAGGCTCCTCATAGCCTATCTCCTCTTTGAGCTTCTGCTCTTCCTCAAGCAGAGTGGACAGAGACCTGACCCTGATGGTCTCCTCTAGCAAATCCCACTCCAAGAATCTGATGCACATCTGAATACGAGCGCGGATAGTTATGTCCACGAGATCCGAATGAGAACTGATCTCCAGAATCTCAAGTGCGACCTTGTCTGTCGCCTTCAATCGTGCATTGAGCACAGAGATTGGAACGGAGAAAACCTCAGCAGTCTGAGCTTCAGCGGGAATTTCCGGCTGAGTTTCCTCTGAGTGAACAGTCTTCACCTTCTCTCTCAGGGTCACATCATGCTGCCCTGACCCTGAGTCCTCCACTAAAATAGGTGAGGAAGGTGGGACGACTAAAGTATGCTTCTTCAGCGTCTTTTGTCTTTTTGCCTGAGTGGGAAGGGGATCCTGAGAGATCTCCATAGGACGTTTAGCTTGAGGTCCCTTCCCGATAGACTTCTCGGCTGAAGCTGAATTGACAAATTTCATCAGCTTGGAATCAAAATAGAATGCGTCAGCCAGAGAGACCTTGTCTGGTAGGTTGTTTTCGATCATGATATACACCTTGGTCCCAAACAGAAGCTTTCCCTTAGGAATCAGCTTCATTCCTTCCTCGGCGTCGATAAATTTCTGCAACTGAGCCTTGAATTCGGCTCTGAAGAATGCGTTCCAGTTGATTAGTGCTGCATCGACTATTGCCATCATTATCTGGACGCGGATGCGGGACAGTTGGTCATATGATCCCACAGAGCTAATAAGGATGTGGTTGACCACGTACGCCAACCCCCTGTATTCAGGCAATAGCTGATTTTTGGGAAACGATGCCTTGAATATGCAGTCCGCCTGACCGCTGAATCTGCAGATGTACTGATCAATCTCTGACTCTTTGTACCCTGCGATCGGTGCCCCTTCGTCTTCCAGACCGAAGCTGACACGGAGACGTCTGGAGACATCTATCAGTGTGGCCTTGTCCTCCTACTGACCGAGATGGACCTCACGCCTCGAAATGACATTGGAGATGTCATTCGAGTCATCATCTTGGCGGAAGTTCAGGAAGAACTCCGCTACTTGTCGTGGAAGCAGATGACCTAGAGAACGGGAGAGAATCGGCAGAAGAGCCGACCTCTCGAGGGCATCGAAGATCGGTGTCATGCATGCTACCCCGTAGGTTCTGACAGACAAAACCGGCTCAAATAATACTCGCTTCCCTAAAATGATCTCCTCCATATCTTCGGGAATGGTAACATCACTGATCGAGACGAAATGTGCCATTTTATAACTTAAATTTGCAAAAATAAACATTAGCACCGAAAATAGAGTGAGTTAGTGGCAGACTTAGTTTTAAGAAGTTCTTACTGAAGAAATTATGCGGGAAATGCAGTAGATGTCTGATGCAAATTCGTGAGTAAATGTAGAGCACAATCTTCGTTAATGGCTGATAAAAAGTGAGGCAGTTTAGAGATAAGAGCATATATATATTCAGATTTGAATATGAGGCGGTTTTTAAGCATGCGGTTGAGATTAATAAGATTTTAGTAAGTGAACGGCTCAGATTGAATGTTATAATAGGTTATGATTACTGTGTCGCCTATAATCTCACCAACTTATCTCTATCGCCTAAATGGTAAGGTGAAATGACATGCATTTAATGCGCCACAGTCAGTTTTATGGAATGTCGCGAGTTAATGAAAACGACATACTCAATGCAATACGATGAACATTAAAGGCGAGAAATATATGCTATGACATCCTGAATCACCAAAAGCTGAATTTAATACTCATAACCTGTCAGCTGAACATCGTAGTCAGCTGATACCACGTTTGCCGAATTTGAGTATTCAGCTGTACTGAAAGTAAGTTCCCCCTAACTCAGTACTTCCCAGATCATTTACTGAATCGTATCAGTAGGATCCAAAAGACCTAGTTCTACTGAGAGATCGTTGAATCTGGTCTCAGCTAGAGGTTTGGTCAGGATATCAGCTCTTTGCTTATCAGTGTGGATCTTCTCCATTCTGATATCCTTTTTCTCGACATGATCTCTGATGAAGTGATGGCGAATGTCCACGTGCGTGCACCTTGTATGTAGAACAGGGTTCTGAGTGATTGCAATAGCACTGGTACTGTCGCAGTAGAGACGTGGTTCAGGTGTAGAGGGGGGGGGGTGAATACACCTGAATACAAATTTCGTTTTCAAACGCGAAGTCAGCACTAGCTGAGTTTGCTACTGAACTGAGTCAGATAGCCAAATATGCTTCAGATCGCGTGTGCAAGAAATTCTTCTACTGAGTTCAGCTCTACTGACTTTAGTCAGTCGAACAGTCGTTCAGTATTAGAGTGTGTGCGGAAGTGTAGGCCCTATCAAACGTCTCGGTTAGAAAATACCGGTTATATGCTGAGTTTAATGAAGTACAGTTTTGAATGCAGTATGAACAGTTAGAGAAAACAGTTAATCAACACAACAATTTTTAAAGTGGTTCGGACACACTGGGTCCTACGTCCATTGTCCTGACCAAAGCATGATACTTGTTATATTTATACCGAGCAAGTCTCAGTTGGTCTGTTCACTGGACAGACACAAAAACTTGAAGCTTATACTGAGCAAGTTCTCAGTGATCTGTGCGCTGGATAGATTCTCTACTTATAGTCGTAGTGACTTTACAAGGGTTTTCAAACTTTAAGAGTTTGAGTCTTCTCCAACTAAGAGGAAGTTCTTACAAATAAGAACAGTTTCACAAAGATGTGAACTTCCTCGAGGTTTCTAAGCTAAAGATATTACAATGAGGCTTGCTTAGATAAGAGAAAGGGAACATATATAACTCTAAGTGATGAACTAAAAGGGATTCTTCTATTAATGCTAGTTCTTCACTGGATTCTTCGTTGAGAGTGTTAAGAGTTTGTGCGTAGATAGCTTGGGTTCCCGGGGTTGTCTCTGCATGAAGACTTCTCTTATTTATAGTCGTGGATGGTGAATAGATCCGTTGGAGGGAGGTCTAGCCACGTGTCGAAACGAAGTAGGTGCGCTGTAGAGATTCTCCTCTTTTTCAGTCTAGAGGTAGCTTTTGTCAGAAAAGATAGGTCGCAGTCGACTCCTTATTGATCGAGGTAGATTGGTAGGTGAGACTTGTCAAACATCAAGGTTGACTTCCTCTGAATCCTCGAACCTTTAACTGAAGTGACTTTCCTACTGACGTTCTTATGAGCATTCAGTGCATGAGCACGAATTCCTGAGCAAATTCAATTGGTGATCGGTTGTCCAACTGACTTCTTCGATCTTGAGTCCACTAGCTGAATGCGAGATCTTCCACTGAATCCTGCAGCTATTGAACTCTAGCCTACTGAGTTTTATCTACTGAACTCGACTATGCTATTACAGATGCGAAGGTACAATATTCAGCTAGGGTTTTGAGATCTTCAAATCTATCAATTCATCTACTGACTCCTTATCCCAACAGAAAACAATAATTACTTAATTAAAGAGCAAAAAGACTTCCGTGAGCCCGACGCAAATGCAACCGGGTCGCACGAATCCAATTGCGGGCCAATTACCCGGCTCGGATCCACGCAAAAAACTTTTAATATATATAGCACGGTTCAAGTCCTCATAGTCACATTTTTTTTACATTCATTTTTTTACATTTTTTATTTAGCGAAAACTATTGTTCGATTTTTTTAGTTTTTTTTAATTTTAATTTTTTTAATTTTTTTATTCAATTATATAACTTTTTTTTATTATTTTTCCAATTTTTATTGAAGACGGACGTGTCATTTATTGTAAACAAAAGTTTTAATTTTAATTTTATTTTTAATTTTTTTAAAGTTCTTTTAAGCACAGACATATCTTTTATTGTGAACAACATTGTCATTTTTAGTTAAGAAAAAAATTATTAATTGAGTATCATTTGTTTCGTTACAAAGGGGCATTTTCGCTTTGAACTTCTCCCACATCACTTACCGAAGTGTCATTTGCAACAAAAGTGTCTTTCATAGAGTATTATTTGTATCAAACAAAAATGTCATTTATTTTGAAGAAAAGTATCATTTGCTTCGAAGAAAAGTCTCATTTGCGTTGAGCAAAAGTGTCTTTTCATAGAGTATTATTTGTATCGCAAAAGTGACATTAGTTTTGAAGAAAAGTGTCATTTATAGAGTATCATTTGTTTTGAAGAAAAGTGTTATTTACGTTGAACAAAAAGTGTCATTCGTAGAATATCATCTATGTCAAACAACAATTATCATTTGTTCTGAAAAAAATATCAATTGTAGAGTATTATTTGCTTCAAAGAAAAGTGTCGTTTGTAGATTATTATTTATTGAGTACAAATTATTTTTGAAAAAATGTGATTTATTTTCGAAAAATGTGTCATTTGTTTATGAAAGAATTTACAATTGTTGCAAACATCCGTGTCATTTATTTTGAACAAAAAACATTATTAATTGAGTATTAATTATTATGATACATGCACATTAGAGATAGTAGAAGCCATTCAAAGCGAAAAATGATACTTTTGTTTTGAAAGAAATGATAAGTAAAAAATGACAATTTTGTTCAAAGCAAACGATATTGTTGTCTGCAACAAATGACCCTTTACTTTTAAGGAAAAAAAATTAAAAAATTAAAAAATATATATATTTAAAAAAAAAAAAAAAAAGGGGTTGCAATTGGAAAAGTGTCTCATTGAAGAGAGCAAAACAATTTAGTTGAGGTCCCACTAATATACCACAATTAACAACACTCTTTAAAAAATGCATCGAAAAAATCTGAACAACTTCAATGAGGCGGAGAGAGTAATAATATTTCTAAAAAAATTATTTGACTTATTGTTGACTGATAGAAAAATTAATGAAATGACCAATTTGTCCAAGTTCTAATCTAATGGGTGATCAATTTGGTGAAAAAACTTGATTTGACGATTAATTTGGGCAATAATCAAATATTTGATGCCCAAATTGGTTTAAGATGATGAGTTGGTCGGTCGGACCTAGCGTCACTATATTTCCAAAAACACGTAATTACGCATAAAGTCATAACGCAGCTGCAGAATCAATATCAATTGATTAATTTACCAAACTCGACCCGACGTAAAAGTAAAACTGGGAAAATAGGAAATACTCGACTTCTGATCATTCGTTGAAAAACGCAATTCAGTTCAATAAGCATATCAAACAAGTTGAATATAACTGTTTCCGCTACAACTTGTTGAATTATTATGCAAAAGTGTGATTTTGGAATAATAAGACGATATTGACAAAGGATCTTGATCCTTCATTTGAATTGCTAACAGAATGTGTTCGTTCATGGAAAGAAACCATCTTTTAGATACTTAAATTCTTCATTTTAGAGACCGAAACAAAGAGAACAAAAAATCACCCTATTCCTATTTCTTCGTTTCACTTTCTAATATTCATTCTGAAATCATAATATCAAGTGCTAAATTCTTGATTTCTTGGGGGGACCGTTAGCCTAAATCACAAGCACCAATAGCGGGAAAAATAAGTCTCTCTCAACTCAAGATTCTATGATTTCAGATGAGCTCGAACAAGTAAATGTTCGGCTCGGCTCGCTCAACTCATTTATAGCCCTTGCAAGAACTGGGAAAGGATTCACAGAAACTAGAAAGTGCTAAATCTTATCAAACTAAACCAGCCCTCAATTCAAGGAAACTTACTTGGCATGAACTCTCAACCCTTGATTTTGTCTCATCTAAACCAAAACATTTACACAACAAGGCTTCCGTACTAATAATATTAACCACAATTTCACCCCATGTATACGTACACACAATTTGAGCAAACGACCTTTTGGGTATCTGAACAACAATCAAGGCCGAGCTATCAAGTATTAGCTGATTGTGAAGGTAAATTTGGGTGATTATGTTCACCTTCATAAGTAACAATTAGCATTGATGAATCTTCCAAGCATCTCTCGACGTGCTTCCTAGCAGGACACCCTCTCATGCTGCTACATTTGTAGTACCCCCTACACAAACCAAATATGATAATTGGAGGTGTTAATAGGTTCTGCTACGTATAGACGTGAAGCTGCAGAAGCATTTATGCCAAAGATAAAAGAAGCAATGGCGATAAACTGAGACTGTATCTTCCAATGCCTGCCAGTATTTTTTGTCAAAAGGCGAACAAAAAGATTGAAAATATGTAGAATCACAAAAGTAAACTAGTCAAGGAACCATCTATACAAGGATAATACCAAAAGGCCAATATGTGAGACTCTATCTTCCAAATGACAGTTCAATAGACCACAGAAAAAGATTGAACATTTTGAGAAACAAGAAAGTAAACTACTAAAACTGAGCATTGTATGACATCAATTCCCATCTTGTTTAAGAAATTCTATTCTATTTTTATTTTTATTTTTTTTCAATTATAAGCCACAAAAATGAGGGGTAAAAGCAACATGAAGCACGTAAGCAAACTCTATTGGAACTCTACTAGGCTACGACGAGGATAAAACATAACAAAACCAAGCTTGACAAGAAATGAGCCATGAATTAAGATAGCTTGATCTCAACAAGGTGCAGTTACTTTACAAAGACCGCAGAGAGACATTCTATTAAAACTAACTATGAGGCTATACCTCGGGTGAGGAGATCCCTTGATAGGTTTCTGACCATACTTCCTCCACGAGTATTCATCAGGTGGGATATCAGCCAACTTATTGCTTATTGCGGGTACTCTGATGGTCGTCTTCATCCTGTGCTTCCTGCAAACAATGGACAAAAATTTCAGAGGAGAACCAAACTACACTTGTATCAAAGAAGAGGCAAATACAAGCACCTCTTCTTCGAACAACGGCATCTACCGCATTTCACACTTTCCTCCTCACAACTCCCGGAGCACCTTCTCTTGCGGTGATCAGCGGTCAATGAAGAAATAAAGGACCTAGTGGATGACGTGGAGCCATCAAAATTCAGGTTTACGCCACTGTTACTGCCCCGATACATGGCCTCAGCCTGCTGCTGAAGTTGAATATTCCGCTTATTATTCGCATTTGAGCTCAATTCCAAACAAGGAGATGCCAATGTGAGTGCACTCCTTACACTGGAATCAAGTTCTTGAAGCGAATTGCTCTCTATAGGAGTCTTTTGAATAAGCCGATGCGGTTTCGGATGCTGATCAACTGTTCTACCAATTGGGTTTTCCAAAAATATAGTTTGGGGGAAAGGGGTTTGAATTTTCTTGCTTTTCCTCACTCTAGCATGACCGCAACTAGAATTAAGGATGGAGACAACCTTCTTGAACTTGTTCACGGCATCCCCTGTTTGCTCTGCTAGATTTCTATAATGATTGTGAATTTGGGGCTGAGATAACAGATCAATCACTCTATAACAACTCTCCACTGCCGCACTATTTGCCCTTTCAACCTCTTCCGTCATAATCGATCAGATGTAATTAAACCCTAATTCCCAAATCAGAAATAGACGAATTCCAGCATGACATCGATCCAGAAAGGGGTTAAACCTCAAAACGACTGATTCAACGTATCTTCATCAATCCATAAAAAGAATCTAAACACGATAACCCCACAAAATCAGAACCTCAAAATCGGCGGAAATGAACTTATTCTATCCATCGCAATCAGGATTCACGGTGAGAGATGGAGAGGGATATATGGATAATACCAAACAAGAACCGGATAAAGTTCAGTTAAGAAAAAAGTCCGCAAAATGGGGCTTTAGTAAGACTTTTGGGGAAAAGTGTTGTCAAATCCTAGTTCCGTTGATTTTGAAAGAGAAGATTTGAAACTATTACTGCTTTGTCAGATATCGCCACAAACCCAGAAAAACAATAGGAAAAGCATATGGAAAAGGAGGAAATTTTCAAAATGTCTTTTCAAAAAAATTATTTTTCAAATTAATTCTCTCTAAAATTTATATCTCAAAATAAATTTGTTAGTAAAATTTATACACAAATAATTTTCTCTATGGCATCTAGGGGCAATTTCGTTCGACAAGGAGAAAGAAAAGGAAAGGGAATGAAATATTTTGGAATGATTACCTTTTTGCTATTCGGTTTGGTTCGGAACCAGAAAAGGAATCGGTTCTATTTCTTTTCCTGTTTGAATGTTTGGTATATGCTAAGGGAATCATAAATTTTTTTTAGTACTTAAACAATTGAAAATAAACTATAGTTCAACAAATAGCTTTAAAAAAAAAACTTGCCAATACAATTTAAGTTCATTAAAAAAACGTCATTACAATTCGTTAAAAAAAATACATGATGTAAAAATCAAATATTGTAGCCTTCAGCTCGCGAGTGGTCGAACATAGTTTAAGTCAATGAAAATCTGAAATTGGTCCAAAGTTTTGATGCATCAATAGAAGTCAAATATCTCAACTTCATTGTCGTCTTCATTGACACCATCGTCATCCAAATTCTCATCATCAGATATGTCATCAAAAAGAGATCCAGGAGGCATATATCTCTTTATCATGTTATGTAATAAACAATATGCCATTAGAATAAAACTATGTGTATCGAAACTAAACTAAGAAGGGCTTTTTAAGAATTATCCATCTTCCTTTTAGTAACCTAAAGGACCTTTCTATCACGTTTCTAGCTATTACATGCCTTAAGTTGAAGTATTCATCTGCACTTCTTGATCGGCAAGGACCATTGTTCCACTCTCTTAGATGATAAAGTTGTCCTCCATAAGGTGCAAGGAACTCCTCTCCATTTGTGTATCCGGCATCACACCAATAATGTGTCCCTTCATATGAAAACATACATTAATTAATTATTATCTTTCACAATATTTGAAGTAACATAAAAAAATGATTTACCTCTAGGAACCTTTAAACCATCAGGCCTACTTATAGCTTCACGTAATACTCGGTCATCATGTGTTGAACCCTCCCAACCGCTTAAAACGTAAATAAATTCCAATTCAGGTGAGCATACTCCTAAAACATTCATTGCAATGGTACCCTTTCGTATTCGGTATTTCAATCGATCCTCAAATGGCACAGTTACATTTATCATTGTATCATCAAGTGCACCTAAGCAATTCGGCTAAACAAATAACATTTTTAGATGACATTTATAATGCATATGTTGTTCTCTAAGGAAATGACAAGATAATTTATAGCACCTTAAAATATTTCCACCTATCATCATTGCAATCTTTAAGCAAATGACACAGTTACATTTATCATTGTACCATCAAGTGCACCCAAGCAATTCTGCTAAACAAATAACATTTTGAGATGACATTTATAATGCATATGTTGTTCTCTAAGGAAATGAAAAGATAATTTATAGTACCTTAATGTTGGTCCCGAGATTAAACGTTCAGGTGTAGGGGGGGGGGGGTGAATACACTTGAAAACAATTTTTCAACTTTAAACACGAACAGTCCTTTCCAGGAGAGTGTCGTACTGAACAAGTTCAGTAGACCAAATAAGCTGTTCTGGATCGTGTGGCAGAGTGACTGACTTCACTGAGGCCTGCTAGCTGACTTGAGTCAGATTCAGTACCGTTCAGCTGAAGTTCAGTATAGTGCGGAAATGTGTGAGCCCAAATTCAGTTGAGTTTAGAAAACGTTTTTAATAAAACAGTTTCAGATGTTTAGTGCGATCGATTAAGCTTTGCTGAAACTCAGTCGAATGATTTTAGAAATAAGTTCAGTATGAACAATAATCAATGCAACAGTAAAGAGACAGAACACATGCATTTTTTAAAGTGGTTCGGATCCAACAATCCTACGTCCACTGTCCCGAAAGATTAGGAAGCTATGTATTATACTGAGATAGTCTCAGTTGGTTTGTACACTGGACAAACACTGGTCTTGAGATTTATACTGAGCAAGTCTCAGTTTACAAGGTATCAAACTAAAGTGTTTGACAAACTCTCCAACTATGAAGGAATCCTTTACAATAAGGATCAGTTCAGATATGAACTCCTTCGTCTAAGCTATGGATAATATCTGTTGAGCTTAGGTTAGAGGGATAGGGAACGAGAAAGTGGCTTCTAGAGGCTTGGGTTCGTATTCAGTCGCTTGGATACTAGAGGCTTTATAATCTGATTCAACTTGGTTCCCTATGAGCAAGTATGTCGCCTTTCACCGGAGATTACTCTGTGAGGATCTTGTGGAAAGCTTAAGTCGTTTGAGTTTGCTCGTGAATACTCGTGTGTTCTTGTCTATGTTCCATCGTCGTGAGCTTCAATTTGAATTTATCCCTCTATTTATAGAGCTGAGACATGGATAGATCCGTTGGAGACGACGGTCCATGTGTCTCTCTCTTTTGGGTAGCTAACGGCTCTTTCAAAGATGGTGGCAGAGTCCTTTCCCTGACTTGCAGCTTTAATCAGAAAGTGGACAGCTGGTCGCTCGTCATTGGTCGAGGCTGAAGAAAGCAGGTGAGACTATTCAGACTTAAAGGTAGATCTGAAGCTGACTTCTCTATACCTCGTATGACCCTGCTGATTTGACTTTATAAATCCTGAGTCAGAAGACTGTTCAGCCGTTGCTGAGTCTGATCTATATTCAGTAGCATGCTCCTGCTGAGTCAGCTCTACTGAAGATCATCTCTAGGTTCTGTGAACTACTCCTGCTGAGTTCAGTTCCACTGACTCCTTTCGATATCTTGCTCCCGCCGAGTCCAAGATCACCGAGTCTTCTTCTTCTTACATTCGAGGCCGATAATCTGCGAGCGCCTGAACCAAATGAAGAGTGTCTACTGAGTCTGAAACTCTCAGAGACAAACAACAGATTACAACAGAACGGTTCATTAGTCAAAGTAGGGTTTTGAAATCTTCAGCAAATCTTCAGAGCACTAGACTACTAAGATATCTCCCAACATTTGTGGAGGGACTGAATCATCTCCCAACACTTAAAATACTTCCACCTATCATCATTGCAATCTTCGGTTATAGGAGACAGTTTCTTAAGCAGTACATAGTGCAATCTCAAAATAGCTTTCAAGCACTTGCGAAATTGTCGACTGACAGTTTCACCGCTTCTATAAAAGTAAGCTCCTATACACCTATTTTTCTTGTGTTGAGCTATTGTATAAAAAATCATTGCACCAATCTCCTCTACAGTCATGTTTCTGGTCTCACTTAACTCACCAACATCTCTTAGCATATCACATAACTTATCAAAAGCATATCGATTCATACGAAGATGATTCCTACACAAAACATCACTTTCTCTTATCAATCAATTTATGTTGAACATTCTCAATTTGCTTTTAAGCCTCTCATTTACCAATACTTTTGGTGTATTATAAAATATTTTCCTCATGGCATACCATATCAACATCAAAATTACAGTGATAATTAGGGGTGTAACGGTTCGGTTCGGTTCGGTTTTTTACGTATTTTAGGAACCGAACCAAACACATAGAAACGGTTCGGTTTGGTTCGGTTCGATGTGTTTTTAAATATCGGAACCGAACCGAACTGAACCGCTTATAAATGGTTTGGTTCGGTTCGGTTCATCGGTTCATCTTTTTATTTTTTTATTTATTTTTTAAATACTAAATAATGCAAGAATAATAGTTTATAAGATGTCACTCGTTCCGAACTCATAAGTATAGAGTTGTTACTCATTTCTCTTCCTTTGTATAGATTAGAATTGATCTTAACTTAAATCTAATATTTAAATCCAATAATATTCTCATATATGAAAGATAAATATTAAATAAAAAAATTAAAAAATAGAATATTGGTTCGGTTCGGTTCGAACCGTTCAAAAATTCTTGAAACTGCGAACCGAACCGATTGTAAACGGTTCCTACAAAAATAAACTGAACCAAACCGCGAAACCGAACTGAACCACATTTTTCGGTTTCATTCGGTTCGGTTTGATCGATTTCGCGGTTCGGAGCGGAACTACTTGCACCCCTAGATAATCATGCAAATTAATGTTCCATTCGTCTTCTTCTTCTCAAGGAAATTCCAAGACGAGCCATTTCTATATAAAAAAAAAGCAAAAGAAAATAAGATTCTGCTACTATTGGTTTGTGAAACAAACTGTTTTAAGTGAAAGAAAAATATGTGCAAGTGTAATAGATACAAAACAAAGTTCAGATACTTAAACAAGATTAGGATTAAGCAAGATTACTGACCCTACGAAATTGGTTTATGGTGGCTTGGGAATTCCAAACCCAATTGAAGAAAACTAAATTGAACCCAATCGAAGGACGACAGCTCTGGAGGGATTACACTAGAAGAGAAGGGGATTGTGCTAGATTTCTGAGTTTGATTGCAGGGCTCCAACCTACCGGAACAAACAAGAGAGAAGGAAAAGGAGATTGGGGGGCAGGGCGACGGGAGAAAGGATAAGAGGGGGTAGGGCGGAGAGAGAAAGAGACGAGAGAGAAGACGTACCTGTCGGCAGCGGAGGTGGCGAAGAGTTCCGTCTGCGGTGCGGGGCTGGAGTTTTTTTTTCGTTCTTGTTTTCGTGAAAATAATGAGAGAGAACTGACGGATGTGAAAAAGAGAAATGGAGGAATGAATAGAGGAAATAAATTATAAACCCACGTCCTTGGGAGAGTTTTAAAAAGTGGAGTTTAGGGGTTTTCAAAATTAGCAAGTTGGGTAGTTAAATTTCTCTAAAACACGAATCAAAAGCAAAATAACGGAATCAAAGATTTTGATTCCCTTTCTCTTTCCTAATTACTCAACCAAACGTCCCGTAAGTATCTATGTGGTAATAATCCTTTATTTACATAAAAGAAAAAACACAAATACCACGTAGTTAATTAAGTAAACAAATAAATAAAAAACAAAATAATGAAAGTAAGTAATCGAAAACATTTAGTAGAAAACAAACAAGAAACAAAATCCTCTTTGTGGTTCAAAGTTTCCTAGAAACCCTTTTTGCATAATTTTTCTGGGTTCAAGTTTCACCACTTGGTAAGAGATCTTTTCGTTGCGATTTCTTCAGACGCATATTTCTGGCGATTCATGGAGTTTATCGTTATGTTGGTTTCAATGTGAAATTAATCTTACAATTATATGATAGGAAGTGTTCTAAAACCAATTTTACAATAATATGATTCTAAGTATTCTAAAACCAATTCTACAATTACATGGTCCAACAAAGTATTCTAAACTTTTGGTATTTTTCTTGTATTAATTGTTACAAAATATATATTCGTAATCTGCCGAACACAAAAATACGTGAAATGGAAATGGAAATTACAACATGAACAATAAACCAAAATATAACCAAATGCAAAGTCGAGTCGAGGAAAACTCTCTATCCGCAAGAGACAAACGCCCCGGTAGTGCTCTCGGTTTAGGCGTGGTCTCCCCAAAGATAAAATGGCTTCGAATTCAACGTAGCAGCACCGCAAACAATATAATTCCGACGAACAAGACGGAAGACAAGGACTTGAGCTTTGAAACTAAAGCTAATTTGAAGAAGATGATATATATGATATGAGTTGGCATGCAAATGATTTCTACAACTCCTATTTATAGGAGCTATCCCACATTTGAAATGCATGGGACTTTATTTGCCATTTACTCCCTCATGTAACCTACATCCATGATCAATTGTCATCATGGTAAATTTGATTAGGAGTTAGTGGAGCAATTGAAGGAGTTACAAGAATTTGAATCAATTCAAATTCATTCACACTTATAACATATATATATATATATATATATATATATATATATATATATATATATATCATTTAAGATTATACCACTTCCATCAATATAACAAGTTCAAAGAGAATAAGTTAATTAAATGAAGTCCACTCTTCAACTCCAACTTCAAAAATACTACATTGCGCACTAATCTTCGATCAATTATTTCTCACTCATTGAAAATCGGAATTAAGAAATGAAATATACTACGATCATCTACTCGAAATGTAGTTCGATACTGTATATTTTATATCGTCAAAATAACAGCAAACGTGATCCGAAATTGCGGACAAAGTGCGCTAGTCGGCAGCTTAAATTCTGCTTTTTTAATGCAGATTTTCCAACATTAATTTGACAGAATTTAAAAACGTCATTATTGTTCAAAGACTACAAATCTAATGATTTGCTTAAAGCAGAACGGTGGGATTCTAGCAAAAGCTATTAATTCTCTACGATTTTTTGCTTTTGTTCTTAAAATCTTTTTGTTATTTAATTTTTTTAATTATATTTATTGTTTGTTTTTTTACCAATTAACTACATAGTTTTTGTGTTTATCTTTTAAGTAAATAAAAGATTATCCACAAAGACGCTTACATGGCAGGAATGAGTTTATTTTGACATATAAGTTTTAAGGAGAAAAATATTTTATAATATTTTAGAGAGGATTAGTTTGGAAAATAAGTTTTTTTAGAAGATTATCTTGAAAATTTGCGTGTCAAAATTTCCTAATTATTTTTTGTTATCAATAATTGTGTATTATATTGCTTACTAAGATATTGTTGAATGATATAAATTCGCAACTCCTTTATTTCGATTTCTTTGAATTTTTTATTTTAAAGTATTACTATAATAAAGGAGAATTTTAAAGAGAACATCTCTTAATGAAAGAATAAAAACACTGGAGGACCATATTATCACTAAAATTGACAGATGAGATTAAAAGGATCATTAATAAATTAGAAGGTCTTTTTTGTTAATTTAATAGAATAAGGGTAAAAGTGAGACCAAAATAATAATTCCTCCCCATTCTCTCGCTCCATTCTCTCCTCTCTATTTCCATTATTTCCTTCCTCTCTCTATCTCTCGCACATTCTCTCATGGGAATGAGATCATCTGTCGTCAAGAGATCAAGATTGTTGCGACGGACAACTGTCTCTACTTCCTTTTCAATCTCCTTAGTCCAGACAACGACTTGAGTAGTCCTCGGAGGATTCAGTGGGCGGTAGGCAGGGGCTTTATCTGAGCTCTGAAGTTGGGGTCGTAATGATATAGATACTGATCAAAGAGATCGACCACCGAAACTTCTGGAGGATAGCACTTCCATACATAGTAAGCCTTGATAAAATCGTCCTTCAGCTCCTCCCACTCCTCGTTCAAATTCCAAGGAATCCACTTGTCGACGCGGCGATGCGGAGTTTTCTTCAAGTGTGGCTTCTGAGCACCGCGCCGGACGAATTTGGATGTCCTGGGGATCTGCTTGCTGCGATCTAAGATAGGCTCTCTGGCTGCTTGTTCGGTCAGCTCTATGATCTTAGCGAGATCGGCCTGTCTCTTCTTCTCTCTCAGCTCGGCAGCGCGTCTGTCTCTGGTTCTGAGGTTAAGCCCTTTCTGCACTGCGTCCCATGTTGCTTTGTCCTCTGCTTCCTGCTCAGCTGTAAGTTTGAGGAGGTTTTTCAGCCTTTGAGCAAGGGGCAGGTTGTCGGTGTCTGAGTCTTCAGTAGGCTCCGGAGCAGATTGTGCTTTCTTCTTCCGCTGAGCCATAATCAGTTTGGCTTGACTCTTCGACGACCTGGACATGGGGACCCTCTTTTTCTTCTTCTTCTTCTGCTGGGCTTCTTCCTCCATCCTCATCTCATAATCGAGCTGGTCTTGAAGCTGTTGTGCCACCCTCTTGTCATGCTCTTCCTGCTCTTCACGTAGGCAACGGAGAAGGAGGAGGAGGGCTCTCAGTAGCAATCTCCTTTCCGGGTCTTTTAGTTGGTTGGGGCTCTTCTTCATCATCCGAGCCTTCGACAAAGTGGGCCACATCTTCAATGTGCGCATGGGCTGAGGATCCTTCACCTGATCCTCCAGCGTGCACTGTCTGCTGCTGAGGCTCAGAGGGCCCTACTTCAGGAGCAATGGGCTGAGCCTCCGATTGAATTTGGACTGAGGGAGTGGGGATAGAACTTGTTCCAGGCAACGCTGAACCTTCCCCTTAATCGGTTCCCTCTCAACTGACTCGACCAACACCTCCTTCACCCAACCTTCCCCCTTTTTGGCATCATCTGCCGAGGTTAGGAGAGCCTTGATTGCTGCCACTTCCAGTTGGAGTGCGTAGACAACTGACTTTATTTGCGTTGAGGTGGTGTTGAAGTCCCCGACTGTGTCACAGTAATGCACCCAGTCATCCTCCTGATCCTTGCGGATTTGTCGGATTTGGGCATCTGTCTGATTGCGCTGTTGAAGAAGCGATGCATCGAGGGAGTCGGTCATTTCTTTCTAGATGAGTATTAGGGCTGCCGCCTGAGTTTCAATAGCGGCTGAGACACTGGCAAGCCTTTTCCTCTCATCCATGGTATTCTGTGTGACGCCCCGACCCCCACGAAGGATCACAGAGGTCGAGTCGCTACGGAGGAATTTTATAAAACACGTTTTCATACCATCTTTTGAAAACTGGAATATTTTTTTCTATTTTAAAACACATCATTTATTGCGGCCCACATGTAAAAGATTAGATTTGTTTTTATGCGATTAACAGATACGGAAGCATATTGACTTTCGAAATATAACAAAACATAATTATCCATTTACAATACTAAAGATTGCAAAATGATCATTGCAGAAACCCCCTCCTCAGCTCTTTTCTGCCACCTTTGCCGCTCAACCTGAAAACGTTTGAAAATAATTGGGGTTGAGCACTAGTGTACTCAGTGGGTAGAGCAGTTTGAAAAACGTTTAAAACAGTTTATCCATGCATGAGGTATGACCATTGGCGGAACTAGAGGGGGGTCGGGACTAAATAGGGTATAGGGTTCGTATTGCTCATAGATAATTTTAGTGAAAAATATAATTATTTGCTTGTAATGCAGTTGGTTAATGACTTTATTTTTTTTAAGAGAGGTCTCATGTTCAAAACCCAATGTACTCATTTGATTTCTATTTTTAGACTTTTAAATTATTTCTTTTTTAGTTTTCTTTAATTTTATTATAAGTATAATTAATTCAATATATATGCATAACTCTCTCACATGTTACAAATATTTCTCTCTTTTTTCTACTAGTTATATAAGTATGATTTCTATTTTTAGACTTTTAAATTATTTTTTTTCTAGTTTTCTTTAGTTTTATTATAAGTATAATTAATTCAATATATATGCATAACTCTCTCACATATTATAAATATTTATCTCTTTTTTTTTCTACTAGTTATATAAATATTTTTCTTAGCGTAACAAATACAAGAAATAATATATATTATATCTTTTATATCGTGTTTGTGTTCGAACCATTTAAAATTATATTTAGCAACTCTCGATTTTTTTTCTCTGTCTTCGGCCACCGTTGTTCCTCTATTTCGACCCCCCAACTTCATAACTCTGGTTCCGCCACTGGGTATGACTTGGAGGGGTTTAAAAAGGAAACTGCTCCAAGCATACAAAACATTTATTATTGGGTGCGCACATCTGTGTCACATTTCCTATTACTTCTACCACTTCATTCTCATATTTTGGGCCTTGGCCCTCGAGTCGAAACTCGAGGGGTCCCTCATAACGTGTTAGCACTTGGTACACAAAGATGATCAATCTTTGTGCTACTAACAACATACGTGTACACATTTTCTTATTAACCCTCATCTAGCGTGTTAGGCCAGATGAAAGCCTCGATCGATCTATCACGTAGAAGCATTAAACAGGTATATGCACAAAAACTTTCATAGATAAACATAGTTCATAGAGCTCAATAACTCAAAGATAATTTTAGGAAAATATTACCCACCTCGAGATTCACCGAATTGATTTATGCGAAATCTCGTCACCGAGGCTATAGCTCTTCCACGATAGGTCCTACAACAATATCCTAAGTTTTAAGGTCTTGATCTAGCAGCAAGTGTACAATTCATGATCTAAAAGCGATACCTAATAGTTATTAGGTTAGAACAATGTCGTAGCTATAATCCGTTAAACTCGTGCAGAAGGCCTATTTTGTAAAACTTCCACAGACCACGGTTTCACTCCATAAATTCTAATATTCCATGTATATAATCCTTAATGAGTCTGGTTTATACTGGAATTGGTTTCGTAACAAAATAATCAGTATTCTAGAAGTTATCACCAAAACAGTGCTCACTATACGAACAGGGTCAGTTTCTGTCCAACTATACTTTAGCTACGGTTTGTGGGACCAACACTGCTCTAAAAATTCTAATATTCCACAAATGCTTAGGAAACATGTATAGTGATGTCATATCAAATTTTCAAACCTTATAGATAAGTGATGGATTCAGAATATACAGATTGTTTTTCACTTAAAACTGCTCCACAGAATGCAAGTCTTTGTTTAACCATGGAAGGTTTGTAATAAACTTCTTTTACATGTATGGTTAAAAAAATACAGAATAAATATTTTTAGAAACTCCTACGTGTGTAGAGTATTTAGGAAAAAGAATCAAGTCCATATCATTTTTGTGGAGTGAGATATAAATATTTTACTAAGCTCTATCCCGCATGCATGGTTTTTCGGCAGCAAAGAAGTGAAAATTCATTAAAATATAAATAAATTTCCAAAAATCACCAAAATTTACAGAGATCTTAAAGAAGTCATTAATGTTGTCTCTATAATTTTTATGGAATTTTTCAAGCAACAAAAGATCGGGTAATTGGCTTTGAAACTCACGGCAGAATCGTAAAACTTGAAAAATGCGTTTTGTCTAAAATTCGTCCACTCTATTCGGATTCTTAAACGAGAATTTACAACCCTTATTGAACCTTATGTGAGATCTATCATGACCTTATATGATTATACTAGAAACATTATGCATGTAACATGCAATGCATCTCTAAGAACATTTGAGTTGTGAGAAACATAATAGAGAAATTTAAACCAAGAGGATTACTTCCTATGCTAAGATTTCCACATGCAGCCCTATTTTCAAAACATGCAAGCCTTCCTAGCCATACATCTCTTCCAAGACTGAGGTTTAGATTCTTACAAGTGTGAAATTTTCAATCCATAACATCTTAAACAAGAAACCAAAGACTAAGAGGAATAGTATACCTTACTTGGTCGATTGTGTGATGCCTAAAGGAAAGGATTTGATCTTGGTCTAGGGATCTTCCACAGATAACAACAGCTTGATTGGTGAAGAAGAGTAAGGAATTCCAAATACTTATCAAGTTCTAGCTACTACTATATAAAGGGGAGTGGACGACAAGCTTAGATCTTAAGTGGGAGAGTTCTTTTGCTGAAATCTGCATGCTGGACACGTGGATTAGGAGGTTGTTTAATCAACAGTTGAAGCTCACTATTCATCACATCAGCAACACCAGCTTTTGAAGGACATGCATCTCTTCCTTGCCTTGCATGTTGACACGTACTCCACCAAGGGAACAAGCTCGGTACTATGGTCTAATCCTAGTGATGAACTATATCTCATTACCTCATTTAATAGTCACTTATAATTTCCTAAGTGATGATAGTACATCCATGTCTCTCTCTGGTCTAGTCAGAAAAGAAAAAAAAATGAATATAAGATCTATTAATTATAACTTTGTGGTGTAGTATATATCATAGAGATAGAGAACTTATACTTTATAAATTCTGAAAGTCTATAATCACAAGTATATATAATCTCGGTTTGTTAAGCAATGACTATATTATCGACTCGTAATTTCTTTTAGTGTGTAATTTATTAAAGGCTTATACTAGCTTAGTCGAATAATGCGACGCGACTATCTAAGACCACGCTAATGTATAATGTTACAAGTATTCTATACATGAATACCGATTTCTTCGACATGATACTAAACTCGCTCTTAAGGCTTAAATATTGATCTCGGAATACGTAAAATTTACGGGTCATTACATTCTGGACACTGGCCAAAGTCACAGTCAGTTGCTCAAAGAATTTCTTCTGCTGAGCTTCCAGCAACTGCTGACATCGAGCGGCCATGTCCGCCTTCTGAGCTGCTAGCGCAGTCTCGACGATCTCCTGAAAGTTAAGAGTAGGAGCGTCTGAGGCCTTCTTGACTGCGCCAGTCAGTGAGTCAACCTTCTCGGTCTGAGCCTTGGTGTATTGTGCCCACTTCAAGTGCACATCTTTGGCCAGGAGATGATTCTTGTCTCCTTACTTCCTTATTGCTCGGTTGACTGACTTGGAGGACACGGTACCTATCGGCTTGATCTGATAGGAGGAGGTACCGAGCCTCTGCTCAAAGGCAGCGAGCTGTTGCTGTCTAGACGACGAAGCAACTGGGGCAACACCTGATTCCGGAGGAGGAGGTGGTGAATCGCCCTGCTCGCTGGGAGTCTTTCCCTCAGCAGAGTCTCCCTTCTCTGCATCCTTGGGTGCCTTGTCATCATTTCCATCATCATGATGATCAGGCGGCGATGGGCCTCTGGCAAGCGAAGGTGAGGACTTGAGCTGTAGAAGATAGAGCATGGTTGAGCGAAGGTCCTAGAAGGAGGCAATGTCGGTGGGTTCTCCAAACCCAATCACCCCGACTGAATCTGTTGCTCCTCTGCCAGTAAGGAGTCCACAGCATGCTGCTGAATGATATCAGCAAGAATGTCCCAATTCAGGAACCTCAGTAGCATCTGGGTCCTTGCCCGAATAACAATGTCTACTAGATCTCGATGTTGTGATATTTCAGGGATCTGCTCAGCAACCTCTCCTGCTGCTCGGAGACGGTTCAGCTGAATGGTTGATGATTGCTCAGAGGAAACCTCAGCAGCAGGCTCATCTCCTTCTTCTTGCTGAGTCTCCTCTGTACTTAGTCGCTGCACTTTATCCTTCAACGTGGTACCTTCTATGCCAGTGTCAGCATCTTGTAAGTCTTCCACCTGAGGGGGCGGTGGGGAGACAGCCTTGGAAGCTCCTGACTTGGACAACTTCTTCTTCTTGGACTATTCGGCGCGTGGAGGCAGATCAGTAGATGATCTCTTCAGCTCGACTCCATGTTCGATAGATTTCTCAGCTGCTGATTTGGTTCTGAACTTGATCAGCTTTTTGTCAAAGTATTTCATGTCCACGAAGGACGCATGGCTCATCACTGAGTCCTCGATCAGTATGGACACCTTCATCCCGTACAACAGTTTGCCCACACTAATCAGTCTTCTCTCTCCTGATTCTGTGGCAACAAACTTTTGAGCCTGAGCCTTCAACTCGGACATGAGAAATTGTGCCCAGTTCATCTAGACTCCATCTATTATCGCCATCATGATCTGGAGTCTGGGCTTGGACAGTTGGTCAAAAGAACCGGTGGCGCTCGTGAGGATATGAATCACGATATACGCGAGGCCTCTATACTCCGGTAGAAGCTGGTTCTTTAGAAGAGCGGATTTGAAGGAGACGTCATCTCGTCCGCAGAAACGACGAATGTAGTCATTAAGCTCTGTCTCCTTGTATCCGATGGGAGAGATACCACTGTCTGGTAGTTCGAAGATGGACTTCAAACTTTCAAGGACACTGAGGTCCGCATGACTTTCCACCCACTTCTGAGGGGTAACCTCCCTCATATACCTGATCACAGTCACCTCTGCGTCCGTGTCCTCGACGGAACGCAGGTTGTAGAAGAACTCTACTACCTGTCTGGGCAGGTACGCCTTGGGGTGCTTCATCAGAAGCAGCTTCAGCCCCGAGGTCTCCAGAGCGGAGAAAATGGGCTCCATGTATGGCAGCTCCGCAAGATGGAAGGCCATCGTGGGTTCAAACTGAACCCTGGACTGAATGATTTCCTCAACATTGGACGGGGTTGATACATGCGCCATTATATTTAGAAATCTGCTAGAAACGTGTTCGCACTCGAAAATAGATTAAGTTAGATACAGATTTCGAGAGATAAAAAGTACCGGTATTCAAAGAGCTTGAGAGAAATTACCGGTAAAAATTACCATTTAGAAGTTTGATCAAGACCTCTAAATGCGGTAATGGCGTAAAGTGAGTTTAGAGAGAGAAAGGTATAGATTTTATAAGATTTGAATGTCAAGGGTTTTAAGATCGAATGATCAGTATAAAATCTCGCTTTTTCTAGATGGTTCAGATTTGATTTTATAAAGGGAATGATTACTTAGCCGCCTCTAAACTAGACCCACGTAAGGTTTGCATAGTTAGAGTAAGGTGAGAATACATGCATTAAATGCGTTGCAGGCAGTTCAAAGGATAAGGCATTTTAAATGAAAACGGTTTCTTTTGACTTTATCCTTAAGAATTTATGGCGGGAAATAAATGCAAATCATGCAACTGAATGCAAGCTACTGAATTAATAAATGCAACCATGCTTCTGAAAGAATTAAAGAATCTAATACTTAAACCTCTTCAGCTGAACTTTTACGATCAGCTGTTAACCGAAAAGACTCAGGAGAATCTTCGTGATATTGAAGTTACCACATTCCCCCTTGCTATGTACTGTATGATTCACCCTACTGAATCAAGTACTGAGTTTTGACTTTCTGACTTGTTGTACTGAATTTTCTTACTGATTCGAGTCAGTAGGATCCAGTAGACCTAGCTCGACTGAGAGTTCTCTGAACCTGTTCTCAGCCAGCGGTTTGGTTAGTATGTTTGCCCTTTGCTTATCAGTATGGATTTTCTCCATCCTGATGTCCTTCTCGACATGGTCTCGGATGAAGTGGTGTCGAATGTCCACATGCTTGCATCTCGTATGAAGAACTGGGTTCTGAGTTATTGCAATTGCACTGGTGGAGTCGCAGTAGATGGGCACTCATCTTGAGTAATACCATAATCTCACAGTTGTTGTCAAACCCAAAGGATTTGGGCACAACAACTTCCGGCAGCCATATACTCAGCTTCAGTAGTGGACGTCGCCACTGAATGTTGTTTCTTTTAAAACCATGATATCAGCTTATTGCCCAGGAACTGACACGTTCCAGAAGTTGACTTTCGATCTATCCTGCATCCTGCATAATCAGCATTAGAATAACCAGTTAGAACCAGATTATCATCAGCAGGATACCATAACCCAGCGTTAGGTGTTCCCTTTAAGTATCGCAGAATCTTCTTTGCTGAGTCTAAATGATTTCTCTTGGGATTCGCCTAAAATCTCGCACATACACCTACAACATAAGTTATGTCAGGTCTGCTTGCTATTAAATATAATAAAGAACCAATAATAGCTCTATAAACAGTAGAGTTAACAGAAGCTCCCTCTTTATCTAGATCGATTTTAAAATTTGTGTTCATGGGGATCTTGACAAATATTCCTTCAGGTGATTGCTTCACTTGAAAGCCGAGGAAGTAGTTCATCTCCCCCATATTGACATCTCGAACTTCTCCTTCATCATTTTCTCGAATTGTTGACAAATAGTCACATTTTTGCACTCGAAAATGATGTCGTCCACGTAGATCTGCACTAGTAGAATGTCATCGCTTGACTTAATGTTGAACAGTGTGCGATCTACTGTCCCCTTCTGAAAACATTTCTGAAGAAGAAAGTCTGATAAGGTATCGTACCAAGCCCTGGGTGTTTGTTTTAACCCATACAGAGCTTTCCGAAGTCTATACACCTGATGTCCCTGCTGAAAGCCGGGCGGTTGTTCCACGTAGACTTCTTCCTTCAGTATGCCGTTCAGAAACGTTGACTTAACAACCATTTGATATACTTTGAATCTTTGATGTGTTGCATAGGCCAGGAATAGACGAATGACCTCCAATCTGGCGACTGGAGCGAATGTTTCGTCAAAGTCTATTCCCTCTGCTTGGCAATATCCCTTGGCAACAAGTCGAGCTTTATTTCTTACTATGACGTTGTTTTCATCTCGCTTGTTCTTGAAGACCCACTTAGTACCGATCACGTGTTGGTGTCTAGGTTTGTCAACAAGCTCCCAAACTTCGTTTTGGACAAACTGGTTCAGCTCCTCTTTCATGGCAATGATCCAGTCAGCATCGTTGAGAGCGTCCTCTATTGAATGAGGTTCTTCAGTAGACAAGAAGCAGGAGTAAAGAGCACTTTCTCCTTGACTTAGTCTAGATCTTGTCCTTACTGCTGCTGATGGATCTCCAATGATTAGATCAGAAGAGTGAGCGTCTAGCCATGAACGTCTGAGTTTGGCTTCTTCTTCTGAGATTACTTCTGTACAGTCAATAGGAGTGTTAGGCATTTCAGTAGTGTTATTCTGTGCTGAAGCAATTCAGTAAGAAGATTAGGATCTACTGAGTTTCCAGGTTCAGGGGCATTTAGCTCAGGAACATTAGTCATTCCCCCTGAGTTTATATTCTCAGTAGAGGTCTCAGTTACCACAGGGGCTTCCTCATCGACCATTGTTACCTGATGTTGATCATGTTCAGTAGAATCAACCATGTCAGCTACAGTGCTTATTAGATGGGTCTGGATTTCATCTTCGTCTGACTCATCATCCCAACAATGCTGGATCTTCTCAGCTTTGTCATTCAGTGTGAGATCCTGTAGCTTGCTGCTGATATCTTCAAGATTTGTCTGTTTAGGTTTCCTGTCCTTAGTAACAAACTCATCAAAAATAACATGAGGGCTTTCTTCCACGCAAAGGGTCCGGTAGTTAAAGACCCTGAAGGCTTTACTGACTCGAGAGTATCCTAAGAACCCTCCTTGATCAGATTTGCTATCAAAGACCTTTAATTGATCATTCCCGTTATTGTGGATAAAGCAAGGACAACCAAAGATATGAAAATGAGAAATAGAAGGAATTCTCCCTTTCCATAGTTCGTATGGTATCTTCATGTGCTGCTTTGTAAGTAGTGAGCGGTTATGAGTGTAAAAGGCGGTGTCATTAGCATCAGCCCAAAACTTTGAGGGTAGTCCAAAGTCTGCTAGGAGCGTTCTTGCTGCTTCTTTTAGTGTTATGTTCTTCCGTTCAGCAAGACCGTTCTGCTGAGGAGTGCGTGCAGCTGAGGTCTCGTGCTGAATCCCCTCTGTGTCGCAATACTCTTTTATGACTGAGTTGAGAAATTTTGTCCCTCTATCTGAGCAAATTCTCCTTTTCCACACTGAGTTTCTTCAGCAGTATCGGCAGCTCAGTTTTGACATCAGATTTGTTGGCTATGAAGATGACCCACGTATATCTTGAATAATCGTCAATAACGACGAGGGCATACTTCTTGCCTCTTATAGTCACTGAAGATACTGACCCAAACAAATCCATGTGGAGCAGTTGAAGGATTCCATCAGTGGAAGGTGACAGAATTGGTAGATTGCTTTTCTTTGTCTGCTTTCCCTTCAAACACGCTTCACAGTTTTTGTCTTTGATGAAGGCTTCATTGGCCAGTCCTCTGACTCTTGAGTCCTTGGCTAGCTTGTTCATTGCCTTGAAGTTCAGGTGACTGAGCCTCTTATGCCACATCCATCCTATTTTATCACTTGATTTCATCTGGGCAAGCAAGCAAGCCTCAGGTTCAACGGTGTTCCAGTTAGCAACATAGATGTTCTTCTTCCGCAAACATGATAACACTATTTTCCCTATAGATTTATCAATAACATCACATAAACCAGCGTCAAAGGTAACTCTATTCAGATTGTCACATAATTGACTGATAGAAAGGTGATTATGCTGAAGTCCTTCAACATATGTTACTCTTGGAACTGAAGCAGTCCTAATGTTCAGTGTTCCATATCCCCTTGTATAGCCTTTCGAGTTGTCACCAAACTCAATTCTGGGACCATCTTTTTGTACGTAATTGGCCAGTAGGCTCTTTTGATAAGTCATATGTCTCGAGCAACCGCTGTCCACGATCCAAGGGTCCTTATGCACCTGCAAAACAGAAACAATTTTTGGTACCCTTTGGTTCAGTTTGGGTCCTTAAGCGTTAGTCGATGGTTTCACGACCCAAATCTGTCTGGCGACCTTAGGAGTCTCAGACATCTTCTTTTTCCGAACCTTGTCAGTCTTCTTCTCCACTGGACTTGGAGATACTGACTTCCTGGCAGCTTTGGGTTCAGGAGCTTTCTTCTTCTGAGGTTTTGTGCTCTTTCTGACCCTGGGCTCATAATAGTACGAACCAAACTGTGCTGGATGCTCGTACAGTAGCTCGCCATACTGCTCTGCCCATCTGACCTTCTTAGTTCCCCCTGAATTTGATCGTGGTGTTCTGGGGCTAGAACTTTTGGTCAATTTCTTGCTGCTCGGCTGACGTGCGATGATGTTCTGTTTGTTTTTTGCCTGAGTTGAAGATTCATTGATTTGAACTTTTCCTCTGACGAACCTATCAGCCAGCATTTCTGAGCCTTTTGAGGTAGAGGTTGAAGCTTCGTGAGTATAGCCTAGTCCTTCCTTCATGACGACTGGCCTTTGAGCTCTAAGAATGCTCTCCAACTTCTCCTTAGCTCCTAGGTACTGTTTAGTCCTCAGTCCTCGCCAAACTTCATCACTTTTCCTAAGTGATTCATAATCCTTTTCAACTTCTGCGAGCTTCTGACTGAGTCTGGCTATCTCAATATCTTTATCAGAATTGTCCTTGGTCAGAAATGATATATGAGTTTCTTGAAGTTGAGACTTAGTCATAAGAGATTCAATCTCTTCCTTCAGTCTCGCAACGAGATTCTCTGAATCAGTAGAGACCTGACAATCAGAAGAAAGTCTCTGATTTTCAGCCTTTACCTGTTCCAATTCCTGAACAGTTCTACTGAACTCTTTGCTCAACTGAATCTGCTCCTCTAGTAGGTCGTCGTATGCTTGTATCTGTAGCTAAGCACGTGCCGTGTGTGGTCTGTGAAGAGGAGGTTATAATAAGTTTAGAATTTACCTCAGCCTCTTCTCCTGCCATCAAGCAATGTTCAGTTGATGTTTCAGGATCTGTTTCTCCAACCTCAACGGCAATAAAGCGGCTTCATCTTTAGAAGAATACATGAAAGTATCTTCCTCGATTGAGTAGTCGGATAGCTCTCCGGCATTGTAGGCCTGCCTTCTTCGGGCAAATTTTCTCTTCTAACCTGTCGTTCTGCTCGCTGGGCAGCTGAGAGCTCAGGATATTCGTACTGGAAATGTCCTTCCTTTTTGCAGTTATAGCACACAATTACTCTGCCACCTTTTCTAGTTGAGCTGTTGGATGAACTAGCAGCAGGTTCTGTGTTCCTGCAATCAGGAGGAGGTTTAGATTCTTCCCTTTTATGATTATCTTTCTTACCTGAGGGAGAATCTTTATGATATTTCTTTAGCTTTCCGACTCTCTCCTTCTCCCTTTGATATTTGAGAGCCATAAGCGCAAGACGCTCAATAGCAGGAGTCTCTGTGGACTTTGCATCTGATGCAGCTACTGTCTTGTTAGCAGAAACGGGGTTGGCTCCTGAAGTACTGTCTGTAGCTTTGAAAGCATGGTCAATTTGAGTGTCAGCTAGAGCACTAACGCAACGTTGGGGTAGACTATGCTCGAACTCCTCAGTCTTCAGTTCTGAAAAGATAACATCAGGAGTTAAAGCATTAAGATCTGAGCGACGTAAATAAGTAGCAAAAGGAAGCCACTTCAGTCGAGGTAGCGCTCTTAAGATCTTGGTGTTCATCTCTTTATTGGTGAACGTTCTCCCCAGCCCATTGATCACATTGATCTGGTTGGTGAATCTGACGCTAAGCTCGTCAATGGTTTCACTGGGCTCTATAGCAAAGTTGTCGAACTTTTGAAGCTCTAGCTCGAGCTTAGTTTCACTGGGTTGGTAAATCAGTACAACCAGGGCATCCCAAAGTTCATTTGTCGTTTTGCAGTCTTGCACTCTCCCGAGGTGTGAATCACTGAGCGTTGTCAGGATTGCATTTCGCACTACTCGGTCAAGGTTGTGCAATTTCTTCTCTTCAGGCGTGAAGGCGGTATTGTCTTTGGCAACCTTAGCACTAGTTTGTGCTCCTACACCTCCCACAGTGGCATATTGGACACTGTCGATCATGGGAATGATAGGTCCTATTTCAAGGACGTCTGTCATGCTGTCGTGCAGCGATGTAAGGTGCGCCTCCATTCTCACGCGCCATCCCGTATAGTTCTCCACCGAGAACATAGGTACCATCCGAATACCTGACATATCAGACATTGTAGGTGAGAGTATAAGGATGTATAAAGAGATGCTTGTGCAGTGAAAAACGTTTTCAGGATCTGTTCGAGTAGACCAGTAGTTTTCAGAAACAATGATCAGGAGAACACCGCTCTGATACCAATTGTTGGTCTGGAGACGAATGTCAGGCGTAGAGGGGGGGGGATGTATACACCTAAGTACAAGTTTTTCCTCAAACGCGAAGGACATCTGAGCTGTTACGCGCGACTGATGAACAATACCAAATAGTAACTTTGTGATCGCGGGTCAGAGTGTCTCAACTCAACTACTGAGTCCGTTCTATTGACTTCTGTCACTATGAGAATTCAGTCGGAGAGTTTTAGTGCGGATAATGTGGGGCCCGTTAGACTTCGTCTCTTTTGAAAATGTATTTTTGCAAACCAAAGTTGTTTTGGCTGGTGCACTTTTAAATACGTTTTATGCAAAGTATGAGTTTGTAAATCGGTTTGAGAACAATACAATAAAATAGCAAATAACATAAGCAGTTTTTAACATGGTTCGGATACACAAGATCCTACATCCACGGTCCTGCAGAACAAGAGTTCTTGTTGATTTATCTGAGCAAGCCTCAGCGAGGAATATGTGCGCTGGACAGATCCTTCTAAATTATAGTCCTTAGCGACTTTACAAATCAAACCGAAGTTTGAAGGGGAGGGGATTTTTCTCCAACAATGAAGGAGTTCTTCCAATAAGAGCAATTCACAGAAAGTAAACTCCTTCGAAGGTTCTAAGCTATGGATATAACAGTGGAGCTTAGATAGAGAAGAGGGAACTAAAGAATCTCTAGAGAGAAGAACTACGAATTTTCAACTAAGTAAGTTCTTCGCTTGATTGACTTGAATGCGCTAGAGAGTTGTATGCAATGACCTTGTATTCCCTTTTATGTCTCGTGCGTTGAGCTTGGAGACTCTTCACTATTTATAGTCGTGACCCAAGCATGTATCTGTTGGAGAGGATGATGCCACCTGTCACAAACTTCCAAGGAAAACGGCCATAAGTTTTCGAAGTAGCGCCGCGGAGTGGTTGGCTTTTGTACATAAGAGCAGCTTTAATGTCAGAGCAGGTAAGGCTTTGGTTGCTTCTCATTTGCCGAGGTTTGCGGTAGGTGAGACTCGTTAGACATCAGTCTTCATCTGAGTTGACTCTCACTGATCCTCGTATGAATAGACTCTGTTGACTTTCGAATGATAATAGTCGGGCAGTTGTTTCCTTGTCGGGTCTGCAACTGAGTTGCATATGATCAGTAGATCTGAAAGGATCATACTGACTTCTTCATCTGAGTCTGCTGATAATAGTCTTCTACTGAGGATAGTCAGCTGGTGACTCTGAAGGTACTGAGCTCTTCTCACATTCAGTAGATAAGAATCATACTGAGTCTTCAACGGAGGTCTGCTGATAAGAATCTTCTACTGAGATCAGTCAACTGGAGGACCTGAAGACACGAGCTCTATAAACTGATGACATGGGGTTCTGGAATTTAACTTCTCTACTGAAGTTCAGACCAACAACACCCCTTACAAGACTTAGACGAAATAAATAATGAATATAAGAACATGTCTAACCTATTACATCATCAAGTTTGAAACACACAATGGGTACAGGACAGGTTTTGGGATCTTCAATTCTATAGCAATAAAATCACTACAATTTCCCCCATTACCGAAATAGAACAATACGTGCTAAGTACATGAACTACTGACTTCAGTTCTAAGTACCCCTTAGCAATGATCTAAACGACCACTGACTCATAACTAGGGGTGGAAATCGGTTCGGTTTTGGTTAACCGAAACCGAATTTTCGGTTAACCGAAATCGAAGTTTGCTAAAATTACTAACCGAAACCGATTGGTTTTTCGGTTAACCGAAACCGAGATCGGTTCAATTTCGGTTAGTTGGTATATAACCGATTTTTTTTTTTTTGCTGGTGTTTAAGAGAATAATGTGAATATGTGATCCCATGCCATTGCCATCTGCAGACTGCAATCTCTTCTAACAACCTTTACTAACTCATTCTTGATATTAAGGAATGCAATCTGCAATAAAAGACACCTACTGTTTCGCCAAAAACAAGTAATCAAATATTTCCGTTAATTTTCTTCCCCGGAAACTATAAAAGTTGATCAAAGAACAACACAAAATTCAAAATTGAAAAGATATTAATCACAATTTCAATTCAACAATTTCTCAGCATTTCTCAGCATCAACAATTTCAATCCCAATTTAAAAGGACGATACGAAGTCGAAGGCCCGAAGCAGCGATTTAGCTTAGGGCTACACGGGTTGGAATTCGGAAATGGTAATGTCTTATGTCCGAATGTTATCAGTCTACGTAATTATATATTATAATATATAATTAATAAGTAGTTATAATATATAATTAATATGTAGTTATCAGATATATTAATATTATAATATTAAATTATGTTATCGGTTAACCGATCGGTTAACCGACGGTTAACTGATAACCGAACCCGCAAAATGTAGATAACCGAACCCGTAACCGTAACCAAAATTTCGGTTTCGGTTAACCGAAAACCGAGTTTTTCGGTTTCGGTTATTCGGGCTAACCGAAACCGAAATTCCAGCCCTACTCATAACCCAACAATATCCCACATTACACAATAGTAAGTTTGGATTTGCATAAAATATATTTACAAAAACTAATCAAATTATATACATATTACGCATAAGGAATGAAATATGAGAGTACTTCCCTTTTGGCCATGCAAAGCACGGTGCCGTTATATTTGAATATGTCCCTTATGAATAGTTAGCTATAGGAACAAAATTACCCAATACAAATTCCAATAGCCCCTCTTAAAGAAAATATGCTAAAAAGAAAATCTATTTTCTTTTTTTTTTTGTCAAAAAAAAAAAGGACTTTTGACTGTGGGTTATATCCTCTAATATAAAAAAAATAAAATTAAGTACGTATAAGCAAACCTCAATGATGCCTCATCAATTCTCAAAGTCAAACCTAATTTTATCATTCATATGTATGACAATGGTAAAGAATGCTTCAATTTAGACGGGTAGAAGCAACAAAAAAAAAAGGGAGTATAAAATTATATGTTCTTAACATGGTGAATATATCTGCAAAAGATCCATAACAAAAATGCAAGTGAAGCTACAAACAAACTAAAATTCTTTGAATTATACTATTGCTTCCTTCCCCTTCCTCTCCTAGCTGGCTGTGCTTCAACATATTTTTTTCCACGATCATCCAAGATACGGTGGACGAAAAGGAGAGATAAGAGGCAAAATGCATGCACTGAAGTGAAATAGCAAAGCAGAAGATAGCAGAAAATTTCTGTGGAAAAAGAATTCAAAGTTGAACAAACAGTGGTCAATATTGCATAAACTTGAAAATCCCAAGAATTAAGATTATAATTAAGAACTTCCCCACGAAAATTTGCAATTCTTGTGAAACCATAGCTTGCATGATAATGAATTAATGACACTCCCACTTCGCACAGCCTATAAAGGGCAGCTGGATGACAGTGAAGAATTAGTTTTCTTCCTCATATTCAGATGGTAGCGAGATGCATATAAAGATGGAAGATGATGAGTGAAGACTGAAGACTGAAGAGTACCTTCAGGTCCTCGAGCCATCAAAGTAAAAAAGATGTTATTTAACTTCTCCATCTTCTTTGCATCCTGTGCCTGGTCTGTCTTAAATTTGATACACTGGAAAAAAGCAGTTACTTAGAGTTTCATATTCCATTGACCCATTAAGTTCTTATACTCAAATTGTTACAACCTGTGAAAGAATGAACAGAAGACTAATAGATTGGCATATACAGCTAAATCTCAAATCTCAAGCATCTTCATCTACATTTTCCTAACATAATTACGCAAGGTCAATTGCCTAATCAGATCTAGGCTACAACATAGGATGCAAATAGACTAATAAAGGGCTTTCCCCTTCTGAATGATTTACATATTTCATGATGAAGGGATTAGAAAACCGAGGACAATGAAATGAGCTATTAGAAAGATGCATCAGCACTCCAAATAACATAGTAATCAACAAGTCTGCAACTAATATGCCATGTCCTAAACAAAATTTAACACCAACAAAAAGGCCTCCTTTGTAAAACATGCAAACTCTCATAATACTGGACTAGAGTGCAAGCGATAGGCTGCAAGATGCCAACATGACAAAAAAACTACAAAATCATTGGATATTTAACATTTTGGTTAACGTGGGCAAAAGGCAGCCTACACAAAGGGTGAGCCAAGAAACAACTATGAACTCAAGTGGTCCTATAACAAGATGCATAAACAAATGAAATGAAGTCCGCCAAATTGATGCGACAAAGTGCTATCAAGAGTCACAGATAGGGTAGTAAGAAGTGCTTATGCATGTACTTCAAGAACTTCTATCAGGAAGGAAAATCATTGTTTCACAACAGAATAGAAAGAATATTTCATTTACAACAAGGTAAGTTTGTTGGCAATACGACTTCTTCGTTGGAAAAACATTTTTATTTTCGTACTGGCATACAAACACAAAAGATCCTAACATCTGAAGTGCAAGAAGACTGAGCTATGTGAAGCTAAAAGCTAATCCTATCAGTATAGATCTATGGCCCTCGTGAATATCTCGGGCCAACAACAATCATGGTGTTATGCTGAGGTTCACCTAACCTTGTACTCCCTTCGTCCCGCTATTAATGTCCCCTTTGGTTTCAACGCGGAGGTTAAGAAACTTTGTTTAAGTGTGTATTTTATGAGTTTAATTATATTAAGAAATGAACACAATTTTATAGGAGTGGTTGATGGAATAAATGAGAATTTATCCAAATTTTATTTTTACAGGGCATAGTTGAGACAATTGATTTTTTTCTGTTTTTTTCATATTGTATTTTAAATATAATCTTAAATTTCCAAAAAGTTAAAAATCATAAATTTTCGAGTATGGAGTGCAACGAAAATCTTGTCAGAGATATAGTTTTAGAGAGAGAGAGTATGATAATGTGGGTATGAGTATTAAGTAGGAGGGACCACTTCATTTTTTGTTTAAGAGTAGTTTTTGCTATTTTAGGAAAGACGATAGTGTTGGGTGATGATTCTATCCTCAACAGCGTTGATAAATAGTGGAAAATAACTCAGTCTTCTGTGGTAACATACGACTCAGTAGCCCTGTGCTCTGAATAAGTCTGTGAAGATTTGAAGATCCCAAAACCCTATTTTTGTTTGGTGAACAATTACGTTGTAAGTTGTTTTGTCTCTGAGATTTCAGACTCAACAGACCCTCTGCTCTGGTTCAGGCACTCAGTAGATTATCCGCCTCAGCACCAGAAGTAGAAGACTTAGTAATACCGGACTCAGCAGGAGCAGTATACTGAAAGAAGTCAGTGGAACTGAACTCACCAGGAGTAGTTCACTGTACTCAGAGCTGATCTTCAGTAGAGCCGACTCAGCAAGAGCATGCTACTGAATCAGAGATCAGACTCAGCAACGGCCAGACAGTCTTCTGTCTTTCAGAATCTTTGAAGTCACTTTTCAGCAGAGTCAATACGAGGAAGAGAGAAGTCAGCTTCAGATCTCCTTGAAGTAAGTTCTGTCTCAACCACTTTCTGAACCTCGGCCAATGACAAGCAGCCACGTATCCTATATCTACTAAAGCTACAAGTCAACAACTTTCCAAAAAAGGAGGGAAATGACACTGCCACCAAACTTCAAAAGAGCCGTTAGCTACTCAAAAGAGAGAGAAAGGATCGTCGTCTCCAACGGATCTATCCTAATCTCTTCTCTATAAATAGAGGGATAAATCAAAATTTGAAGCTCACGGGAAGAACACGAGAGAACATACAGAGCATTCAAACGAGCTAAATCAAAAAGCCTAAGTCTTCCGCAAGAAGTTCGAAGAATCTATCTCCGGCGAAAGATTACATTCCAACTCTTAGGGAACCAAGCTTAACTGTTTCATACAACCTCTAGTATCCAAACGACGATACACGAACCCAAAGCTATATTCAGCTGTTCGTCGTTCTAGAAGCCTCTTCCTTGTTCCCTATCCCTCTAACCTAAGCTCAATAGCATATATCCATAGCTTAGACGAAGGAGTTCACCTTTGAACTAATCCTTACTGTAAAGGACTCCTTCACAGTTGGAGAGTTTTTCAAACACTCAGTTTGATAACCGTGTAAACTGAGACTTGCTCAGTATAAATCTCAAGACCAGTGTTTGTCCAGCGTACAAACCGACTGAGACTATCTCAGTATAATAAATAGCTTCCTGATCTTTCGGGACAGTGGACGTAGGATTTTTGTGTCCGAACCACTTTAAAAATCTCTGTGTCTTGTGTTATGCTCTTAACTGTTGCATTGATTTATTGTTCATACTGAAAACCTTCTTTAAATCATTCAACTGAGTTTCAACAAACTTAACAGACAGCACTAATCAACTGAAACTGTTTTAATAAAAACGTTTTCCTAACTCAATTGAATTGGGCCTACACTATTCCGCACCACTGAACTCTATCTGCAAGATACTGAATTCTGACTCTTAGTCAGCTAGCATGTCTCAGTAGAGTCAGTCACTCTGCCAACACGATTCAGACAACTTATCTGGTCTGCTGAACTTGTTCAGTACGACATCATCCTGAAAAGGACTGTTCGTGTTTAAGTTGAGAAAATCGGTTTTCAGGTGTATTCACCCCCCCCCCCCTCTACACCTGAACGTGCTCTGGGGACCAACAATTGGTATCAGAGCAGGAGTTCTATAAGACTCTTGTTATTCTGAAACTGGTCTACTTGAACGGATCCGGAAAACGTTTTCACTGCATATCATTCTTCATTCATATCATTATTCATCATGTCTGATATGTCAGGGATAAGGATGGTTCTCATGTTCTCAGTAGAGAACTATGGTGTATGGCGGGTCAGAATGGAAGCTCATCTGACCTCTCTCCACGACAGCATGACAGAGGTTCTAGAGGATGGACCTATTGTTCCCATGATCGATAGCGTCGTAGCTCAGGATCCAGCAGATGGAGGTGGAATGGTGACCGGGAAGAAGATTCCCAAGGACAAAAGTCTCTTCACCCAAAGGAGAAGAAGCTTCTCAACTTAGACCGCGTCGCCAGAAATGCCATACTGACCACCCTGAATGATTCATATCTCGAGAGAGTTCAGGACTGCAAGTCCACGAAGGAACTCTGGGATGCTCTAGCGCTACTGAGTCGGGGGACTCAGAAGATCAAAGCAAAAAAACTTGCGCTGGAACTCCAAAAGCTGGAGAGATTGTCCCTCATGCCTGATGACTCCATTGAAGATCTCAACGTCAGATTTACGGATCTGATGAACTCTATCAACGGGCTGGGAAAGACATTCTCCAACCGAGAGATGAATCTCAAAATTTTTAGGGCACTGCCAGACGGTCATTGGACTCCCTTTGCTACTTTATTGCGTCATTCTGATTTAGATATTGTTACTCCTGACCATATCTTTTCAGAACTTAAAGCAGAGGAATTCGAGTTTGGCTTACCTCAAAGGAAGCAGCGAGCTGAAGCTAATACTAAAATCGACCATGCCTTCAAAGCATCAGTCAGCACAGCAGCTCCAGCGTCTAGCAAGGCTGAACCTTCACTCACTGACATACAAGAAGGAAATCTAGCCAAGAAGTACGCTCTGCTTGCCGTAAAGTATCAGAAGGAGAAGGAGAGGCGCAGAAAAGTGACTAAAGCCCTTAGAGAATCCAAGGGTAAGTCTGAATACACGCCTAAGCGCACTCCTGACTCGTATACTTCTGAATGCAGGAAAAAGGATGACTCAGTAGAGTCGAAAGACAGTGAAAGTAAGGAAGAAAGAGTCACCACCTGCTATAACTGCAAGAAGCCAGGACACTATAGTATGACTGTCCTGAGCTCAGTACTACTGAACGAGCAGCACGCAAAGCCAGAAGGGAGAAGTTCATCAAGAAGAGACAAGCATACATTGCTGGTGAACTCTCAGACGACTCATATGAAGTCGACTCCTTCATGGATTCATCTGACGATGAAGCAACTTTCATGGCCCTAGAGCTTGAAGCTGAAGAAGACGCTGAAAAGTGTCTCATGGCAGGAGAAGAGGATGAGGTAAACTCTCATGAACTATTTAATTCCTCCTCACACTGCACACACGACACTCTTTCAGGTGCAAACGAGAATCTGGACGTCGCAATCGCATATGAAGAACTACTCGACGAGCAGATTCAGATGAGTTTGCAGCTTAGTAAGACTCTTCAGGAATTGGATACCCAGAAAGTGGAGAATAAGAGACATTCTCAGGAAAGTCAGGTTGTTACTGAGTCAGAAGGACTTGTGTTGAGACTTAGGGAGGAGATAAACTCTCTGATGGCCAAGTTTCAGCATCAAGAAGATCAGATTTCAGTTTTGACCAAAGACTTAACTCAGAAAGATACTGAACTGAGTCTACTGAAGAAAGAGTTGTCAGGACTTCAGACCGAGCATGAAATGCTGAAGAAAAGTGATGATGTCTGGAGGAACCTAATGACAGAGCGATACATGGGCGCTGAAAAGAAACTGGAGGCTATGCTAGCAAGCAACAAGCCCAAGCATTGCAAGGAGGGACTTGGATTCAGCCAGGGAGCCTCCTCATCTGCCCCCGTACGCTCAGAGAACCGGCTAGCTGATAGGTTTGTTCAAGGGGAGACCATCAATGCAGACATACTGAACCCCCTAGCCAAAAACAAACAGAAGATGAAGGCACCTCATCCTAGTCATCAGCACTCTGACAAGAAGATCAGCACCATATCACCCCAGCTCAGTCAAGGGGGAATCAACAAAGCAAAGTGGGCTGATCAGTATGGACCTCCTTAGCTGACACATCCAGCTCAGTGTGGGTCATATTACTATGATCCAATAGTCAGGATAGGATCAAAAAGTCAGAAAAAGAAGAAGAAAGCCGTGCAAAAGGCAAAGATCAGCAGTCCACCCACTCAGAAGATCAGGACTCCTGAACCTGAAAAGCCTCAAAAGTCAGCAGTGACCAGTCCAGTGGTCAAATATGTTGACACAAGTGGAAAGAAACTGTTTGAGACCACCAGGGTCGTAAGACAGATATGGGTTACCAAAACTAACATCTAAGGACCCAAAATAAAAAATAAAGGGTACCTAAATATAATTCTGTTTTGCAGGTGCACAAGGACCCTTGGTATGTGGACAGCGGATGCTCAAGACATATGACGTACTAAAAGGACTTGCTGAAGAATTATACTACTGAAGAAGGACCCTGAATCGAGTTTGGTGACAATGCTAAAGGCTACACCAGAGGCTATGGAACACTCAGCATTGGAACTGTAACAGTTCCAAGAGTATCATATGTTGAATGACTTCAGCATAACCTTCTCTCTGTTAGTCAATTTTGTGATAACTCGAATAGAGTGATTTTTAACGCTGGTTTCTGTGATGTTATTGATAAATCCACAGGGAAAACGGTGTTATGAGGTTAACGCAAGAAGAATATCTATGTAGCTGACTCGAACTCAGCTGAACCTGAAGCTTGTTTATTGGCGAAGAATGACAACAGAACGGGGTGGCTCTAGCATAGAAGACTCAGCCATCTCAACTTCAAGACGCTCAACAAACTGGCTAGAAACACTCTAGCAAGAGGACTGCCGAATGAAGTATTCAGCAAAGACACTCAGTGTGAACCATGCCTGAAGGGAAAGCAAACAAGGAATCAAAATCCGCCAGTTCCATCTCCTTCCACTGATGGAATCCTTCAGCTACTACATATGGATTTGTTCGGTCCAGTCTCTCCGGTGACGATCAGAGGAAAAAAGTATGCATTAGTGGTCATTGATGACTACTCACGCTACACATGGGTCATATTTATTGCCAACAAGTCTGACGTCAAAACAGAGTTACCAACGCTTCTGAAAAGGCTCAGTGTCGAGAAGAACACCAAGATTATCAAAATACGTTCTGACAGAGGAACTGAGTTCCTTAATTTCATGGTGGAGGAGTTCTACAAAGCAGAAGGAATAGAGCATGAGACGTCTGCTGCGCGCACGCCTCAACAAAATGGGGTTGCTGAGAGGAAGAATCTCACACTCAAAGAAGCAAAGAAGAACCCCGCTCGCGAGACTCGGGACTCCCAACCAAATCTTTGGGGCGTAAAACTACTGACACTGCATGTTACACTCAGAACCGATCTCTACTGACAAAGCAGCATAAGAAGATACCATATGAACTATGGAACGGCAGGAAGCCTTCTCTATCTTATTTCCATATTTTTGGGTGTTCGTGCTTTATCCACAATAATGGAAAAGATCAGCTGAAGACTTTCGATAGCAAGTCAGATCAGGAAGTGTTCTTAGGATACTCCCGGGTCAGCAAAGCCTTCAGAGTCTTTAACTATCGGACCCTTTGTGTGGAGGAAAGCCCTCATGCTGTTTTTAATGAGTTTGCTACTAAAGACAGCAGCAGAAACTCTAACACTGAATCTGAGGACATCAGTAAGCAGCTACAGGATCTGAGCTTAAAAGATGAAGTCGAAAAGATCCAGCTGTGTTGGGATGATGATTCAGATGAGGAAACCGAAGACAAGTCTACTGAATCTCAACCAGCCAGCGAAGTAGCCGAAGCAGTTGACTCTCCGCAACGTAGTCGGGTCGATGAAGAAACCCCTGTGGTAACTGAGACCTCTACTAAGAATAATAATCCAGGGGGAACTAATGATGTTCCTGAGCTAAATGCCCCTGAACCTGGTGACTCAGTAGATCACACTCTTGTAACTGAACTGCTTCAATCTCAGAATAGTACAACTGAAATGCCTAACTCACCTACTATCTGTGTTGAACAAATTTCAGATGAAGAGTTGAAACATCGTAGATCGTGGCTGGATGCTCACACTTCTAACTTAATTATAGGAGATCCTTCAGCAAGCGTAAAGACAAGAACCAAATTCTGTCAGGGAGAAAGCGCCTTATATTCCTGCTTCTTGTCTACTGAAGAACCTCAGTCAGTTGAGGATGCACTGAAAGATGCTGACTGGATCATAGCCATGCAGGAGGAGCTGAATTAGTTCACGAGAAACGAAGTTTGGGAGCTTGTTGACAGACCCCGACATCAACATGTGATCGGAACTAAATGGGTCTTCAAGAACAAGCATGATGAAAACAACGTCATAGTAAGGAACAAAGCAAAACTCGTGGCGAAAGGCTACTGTCAAGCCGAAGGGATAGATTTCGATGAAACTTTCGCTCCAGTTGCAAGATTGGAGGCAATCGGACTATTCCTAGCCTACGCAACACATCAAAGATTCAGAGTATATCAAATGGATGTGAAGTCTGCTTTCCTGAACGGCGTGCTGAAAGAAGAAGTCTATGTGGAACAGCCTCCCGGCTTTCAGCAGGGACATCAAGTTTATAGAGTCAGAAAGGCTCTGTATGGGTTAAAACAAGCACCCAGGGCTTGGTACGATACCCTATCTGAGTTTCTTCTTCAAAAAGGTTTTCAAAAGGGCACAGTAGATCGTACATTATTCAGCATTCGACTGGAAGACGACCTATTACTTGTGCAGATCTACGTAGATGACATCATCTTCGGCTCGAAGAATGTCATCATGTGTCAGCAGTTCGAAAGAATGATGAAGGATAAGTTCGAGATGTAAATGATGGGAGAGATGAACTATTTCCTTGGCTTTCAAGTCAAACAATCTGAAAAGGGAACGTTTATCAATCAAGACAAATACACTCGAGACCTCATCAAAAGATTCAGTTGCACATCCGGCAAACCAATCAAGATCCCGATGAACACGAATATGAAGATCGATCTTGATAAATAGGGAGTATCAGTAGACCAAACTGAATTTCGTGCTATAATTGGTTCTCTATTATACTTAACAGCTACTCGTCCTGACATAACTTATGCTGTAGGTATCTGCGCTAGATTTCAGGCAAATCCGAAGCAGAGTCACATGGACTCAGCAAAGAAGATTTTCCGCTATCTCAGAGGAACACCTGACATGGGTTTATGGTATCCAGCTGATGATAATATAGAACTAATTGGTTATTCTGATGTTGACTATGAAGGATGTAGAATCGACCGAAAGTCAACTTCTGGAACGTGTCAGTTCCTCGGCAGTAAGCTGATCTCATGGTTCTCAAAGAAACAACATTCAATAGCGACGTCAACTACTGAAGCTGAATACATGGCTGCCGGAAGTTGCTGCGCCCAAATCCTTTGGCTGAGACAGCAGCTACGCGACTATGACGTCATTCATAATGAAGTGCCGATCTTCTGCGACAGTACCAGTGCCATTGCAATCACTCATAATCCTGTACTTCACACGATATGCAAGCACGTGGACATTAGACACCACTTCATTCGTGACCATGTCGAAAAGAAGGATATCAGGATGGAAAAGATCCATACTGATCATCAAAGGGCTGATATACTGACCAAGCCTATTGCTGAATCCAGATTCAGAGAACTTTCAGTAGAGCTAGGTCTGTTGGACCCTACTGACTCCAGTCAGTAAGAGGATTCAGAAGAGGAGCATTCAGTAAGGGGGAATGTTTACTCTCAGTACTGAGTAAAATCAGTACGTAGAGACTCAGCAACAATCTACACGAGGTATCGGCTGACTACGATGTTCAGCTGACAGGTTTGCGTATCTCTACTCAGTAGCCTATAGAACAATTCTGTGCATTTATGATCAGATTCAGCATCGTATTCAATGCCTTAGGAAATGTCATTTAATTTTAACGGATCATATTTAATACACGACATTCTATGTACAAGCATGCTGAACTCTGCCACACATTAAATGCATGTTGTATCAAGTTACTACTTAGGCTATTTTCAACTGGCTTTTGACTTAGGCGGCTAATTTGATCATTGCCTATTTTATAAAATTTAATCCTAGCCGTCCATCCAAAAAGCGCGTTCAAACTGAACCATTGATCTTTAACTGTTTATTTTCTCTAAGATATATATGCGTTCAAATCTTTGAAACCGCCATTCCATATCTGCAAATATCTTAAGTACCCGAGATTTTCTAAAATACCTTTTACCTTCTATCAAACTCTCTTCAAAATCTTCAAAAAATCTTTCGGTAATTTTTAAATGATCTTTAAGCATCGTATGTCTCTATCTCTTTTATATTCTTAATCGATACTGACTTGTACTGTGTATGCAGATTACCGAAATGACAGGAAATACTGTTATGGCTCCAGAGAACATGCAAGAGATCCTTGAGAAGGATCGAGTCTGGTGCGAGCCAGTTATGGAGTTCGATGAATGCGACCTTGACTTCATGGAGGAGATTTTCTATGCCCTCAGAGAGTCTGGTCTGGAAGGTTTCTTGTCGAGAAGGCCGACCTTCTTCCTCCCACGCCAAGTTGCGGAGATCTACTCGAACTCTGATTCAGTAGAGGGAGATATCAGAGGGAGATTCGTCATCCACACAGTAGGCGATCCCTCCCACTCCATGATTGAAGTGATGCAGATGTCCATCCGCGAAGCTCTTTAGAAAAGCTTCAATCTTCCCAACTCAGGACTCAACACCGTCGCTTACAAAGATGATTTGATGGATGAGTACCTCACCGAGTTCTGCGGAAAGCCAACAATGTTCAGAGCCGCTTTTCCCAAGAACGCTATGCTCCCTCAGTACAAAGCACTAGCATATATTGTGACTCAGTTGCTGACGAGTCAAGCAGGCTCGTTTGACCAAGTGTCCAGACCCAAGCTGCAACTTATGATGGCAATATATGATCGGGCACAGATCAACTGGACAGAATTTTTCCTCAGAGAGTTCACGATGCAGACAACCAAATTTGATAAGGCATCTAATAGGCTGAGCACCAAAGGAAAGCTCCTCTACAGACTTAAACTCTCAGTGATGATAGAGGATTTCTGCGCATCTGACAAGGTCACCTTTGCTGACAAACAATACTTCAACGTGAAGAAAGTCAGATTCTAGAATAGGTCAGTAGCCCTTCAACAGATTGGCTCAGGGCCAGCTGCACTTACGAGTGGGACTCAGTATACCTCAACGCCGAAGAAGAAGAGGTCCCCACCAATATCCACACCAAAGACGCCAACCAAAAATCTGAAGAAGGTCAGCGAGGTTGCGCCCACTGAAACTGCGGTGGAAACAGAGGCCGTCATTACTCAGCCACCACTACAGCTGAGGGACGAGCCTGAGTCTTCTGAGAAGACTCAATCAGTGGAGAAAATCATTTCCACTGAACATGGAGAGATAATGGACCAAGGGGTCCAAGCTAAAGAGATCCAATCAGAAGTCTAGACTGAAGAAGTCCAGACACTGGAGAAACAGGCGTCTCCTATCGAAGTCGAGAGCTCGGAGACAGCCTCGAAGTCAGAATCTGTCGGGATGGAGGCCTCAGCGCTCAAATCTAAAGAGAGCCCCTTGGACGTACCTCCACTCAGCAGCATCCCATCTGCTGAGAAACATGCATCTCCTATCGAAGTCGAGAGCTCGGAGACAGCCTCGAAGTCAGAATCTATCGGGATGGAGGCCTCAGCGCTCAAATCTAGAGCCTCCCGGGAGATTGCTGAAGTAATACCGGAGATCGCCAGCCACTCAGATCTTGTCATATTGGCTAGGCAGGAGAGACTCCATATGCTGATCAGGTTCCAGGAATGGCACAATCTGAAGCGCCTTGTCATTCACCATTCCTGTGAACAGCTCCATGAAGAAGAGCTGCTGATTGGCTACTCAGAGCCATCTGACCTCGGCACGCTCGAGGATCTGAGGGCGGCCATGCTCGCCTTGCTGACTGAGAGACAACCAGTCTCAGCACCCGCGCCCTCAGATGGGTCTGACCTCGATGGTTAGGACCCACCCAATGATTCAGGCCCTGAGAAGCCTGATGAGGGATCTCAACAGGACAAGGATGCCACTGCATCTACTGCTGACCCTCCACTCAGCATCCTTGATCCTGGGCAGATGGTGGCTGGTACTTCGAAGGCAGCTGATCCTACTCAGCTTCTTCTCCAATCTACTTTCGAAGTAGCGCCCAGCCCAAAGAGCCGTCGTTCGAAAACAGTGGCCAGGGCACTGAAGAATCAAGGCACCCAGAATCGCCTTCTTGCCCATACCGTCCACAAACTTGGCGGCAAACCACTAAGGCACAAAGTGCAGAGCTGCAGGGACTCAGAACAACTATTTCTTCATCCCAAGTCCCTGACTTCTCCAGCATTCTAACGAATGCCTTAGCTGCGCAGAGAGCTAATTTTGAGGATCAGCTCAAGACGATTCAGGAAGGCCAGAATAAACTGATGAATCAATACAAGGCCGCTCAAACTGCTCACACTGAATCATTCACAACCATCTCTCAAGCTAACGAACTCAGAATCCAAACTATTCAGAAGGAACTTGAAGAGAAGGTTGAGCAGCAGCTGAAAGAGTTCAAGGCTGCAGCAGATCTCTCACACAAAGAATACAACAATCAGCTGACCAACGAGAGAAATGAGCTGCATGAGGCACTGACCAAGATTCATACAAGATTAGATGATCTGTCAGCCTCCTACAAAAGCCTGAACAGAAAGGTATCTGCTCCGCCCCCAACCCTACTTGCTGATGCCAAAAAGGGGGAAAGTTTGGCAAAGAAAAGGGAAAGTGTAATAGAGAAATCAACTAAGGGGGAAGCTGCCAAGGAGCTGATACTGAAGGCTCCAAAGAGAGCAAGGTCAGTAGCAGGGGAAACCTTAACTCAGTCATCCGTCCCTACTGTACCTACTGAAACTGGCGAGGCCCGGGGTGTCTCAGTCTCACCATTGCAAAGCATCAACCGAGATCGGCCCAAGTGGCTCGGGGAGCTAGAGAAGTCGCTACTCGTGCAACGCAGAACTCCCCTTGACATTATTAAGGAAGTTGCAGAGTATGCCGACGAGGAGGACTCGGAAGAGGAAGAAGCTCCTCTTCCTCCTCCTGTTCTTGAGCAAAGGCAAGAAAGTTCTGAAACTCCCAACCCCTCCCTCCAAGAAGAAAGGACCCAAGAGGTTCATTACCCCGGAGGAGGAGGCTCAGATAGCCACTGACGAGAATCTGGCTAGGGAGATAACCGAAGCTGAAGCAGCCAACAAGCCCAAACCGAAGCCTGTCAAAGGCAAATCTAAGGCTCCAGCTGGAGGCAAGAGAACAAGTGCAAGGCTGCCTCCCAAAACGCTTAAACTCAGCGACGAAGCTGACAAGGAAAAGGAGCAGCAGCAGCATCAATCTACTGAGCAGCAGGGCACCTCCAAAGAAAAATCATCAACTCCCGCTGACTCAGAGGAAGTGCCACCTCACAAGCCTTCCTACACTACCTCTAAGGCACAGGAACAAGAAATGGAAGAGATCTGGGCTCAATTAGACAGATACTTATACAGAGGTGAAGAGGCCACGCAAATTGAAGCAGCCAGAGAGAGATTACATATAGCAGATCTTGAAGCCCTCAGGCTGTGAACGGAAAAGGAAGCTAGTCAGAGGATCCCCTCAAAAGCTGACATCCCCTACAGATACAGGAGATTCAGAAAGCCTACGGATCTGAAGACTCACAGATGGCCTATAACAGATGAATGGATGCCAGTGGAATTCACGCAGAGGTGGGAAGTGCTGAAAATCGAGTTCATTATAAGGAACTATTTTTGGAGATTCTGGTCTGAGAAGCGCAAAGTTGTGGCTTATACTGAATGGATAATGATAGCCGACTAGACATGTATGCCAGACTGCAGAAAGCTATCAACGAACATGTTGAAGTCAGAGTTCCAGACCCTAGAATCCTGCCACCTCCACAGAGACTTGATGGATCCATTCACTATGGAGTAATAGAGAAAGAAGTGAAGGACGCTGCTGAAGCCAAATTTCTTGATGAAGAAGACCCAGCGGACATTGCTGAGATACTGAGGCTGAGAAAAGTCACTTATCGTATGTATGGAGTGCCTCTTCCTGAATCTCAATCTCAAAATTTCAAAGACAGGATTAGGCAGTTCAAATGACTTTTGGCTTCTGTGTTCTCTTTGTATCTTTTTCTTCTTCTAGTCTAGCAGAGATGTAACTGTACTGAACTTCTTTACATATATAATATATCTCTGTTTGGCTTTGACAATATCTTATTGTCTGAATAGCCGTGTTGTTTATGCTTAACACTCAGAATTACTGAAGTGATTACTGACTCACACACTCACTGTCTGATTATTTGTTGTCGGTTGTTGCTTAGCTAGATTCTGATAGACTTGATAGCATAGGGGGAAAATGTTGATAAGACAGGGGGAAGTGTTGTTCAGACTCTATATTTATTCTGACTTTCTTCCCTGATCCCCTCAGTAGTCTAGGACTTAAAGAACAACTCCACTGATTGTACTTGTAATTTTGTAAGGAGCTCTGTTTCTGATAAGTCATAGTGTTAGGTTGTTAGCTATTAGGTTTTGGCATCATCAAATAGGGGGAAAATGTTGGGTGATGATTCTATCCTCAGCAGTGTTGATAAATAGTGGGAAATGACTCAATCTTCTGTGGTAACATACGACTCAGTAGCCCTGTGCTCTGAATAAGTCTGTGAAGATTTGATGATCCCAAAACCCTATTTTTGTTTGGTGAACCATTACGTTGTAAGTTGTTTTGTCTCTGAGATTTCAGACTCAGCAGACCCTCTGCTCTGGTTCAGGCACTCAGTAGATTATCCGCCTCAGCACCATAAGTAGAAGACTCAGTAATACTGGACTCAGCAGGAGCAGTATACTGAAAGAAGTCAGTAGAACTGAACTCACCAAGAGTAGTTCACTATACTCAGAGCTGATCTTCAGTAGAGCCGACTCATCAGGAGCATGCTACTAAATCAAAGATCAGACTCAACAACGGCCAGACAAACTTCTGTCTGTCAGAATCTTTGAAGTCACTTTTCACCAGAGTCAATACGAGGAAGAGAGAAGTCAGCTTCAGATCTCCTTGAAGTCTGTTCTGTCTCAACCACTTTCTGAACCTCGGCCAATGACAAGCAGCCACGTATCCTATATCTACTAAAGCTACAAGTCAACAACTTTCCAAAAAAGGAGGGAAATGACACTGCCACCAAACTTCAAAAGAGCCGTTAGGTACCCAAAAGAGAGAGACAAAGGATCGTCGTCTCCAACGGATCTATCCTAATCTCTTCTCTATAAATAGAGGGATAAATCAAAATTTGAAGCTCACGGGAAGAACACGAGAGAACATACAGAACAATCAAACGAGCTAATTCAAAAAGCCTAAGTCTTCCGCAAGAAGTTCGAAGAATCTATCTCCGGCGAAAGACTACATTCTAGCTCTTAGGGAACCAAGCTTAACTGTTTCATACAGCCTCTAGTATCCAAACGACGATACACGAACCCAAAGTTATATTCAGTTGTTCGTCGTTCTAGAAGCCTCTTCCTTGTTCCCTATCCCTCTAACCTAAGCTCAATAGCATATATCCATAGCTTAGACGAAGGAGTTCACCTTTGAACTAATCCTTACTGTAAAGGACTCGTGCACAGTTGGAGAGTTTTTCAAACACTCAGTTTGATAACCGTGTAAACTGAGACTTGATCAGTATAAATCTCAAGACCATTGTTTGTCCAGCGTACAAACCGACTGAGACTATCTCAGTATAATAAATAGCTTCCTGATCTTTCGGGACAGTGGACGTAGGATTTTTGTGTCCGAATCACTTTAAAAATCTCTGTGTCTTGTGTATCAAGGATTTTTGATGCTTGCTAATTTGCTATCAAGGTTTCACAGAGTTAAAGATAGAGTAAAATGCCTTGATAGCTAAAGAAATACTATAACAGAACTAGTGGCTGTTAAGACTATATTTATCAATGAACACCCTAAATACTCAAATACCCAACCATCTCAATATTTTATTAATTTCTCTCTCCTGCATATGCTCTATTTTCTTACTAAATACTCCCTCCGTCCCGCTATTTGTGGCTCACTTTCCCGAAAGGGGTGTCCCATTATTTGTGCCCACTTTCCTAATTTGGTAAAAAATTACTCATACTCTATCATCTTCTCTCTGCTACTTTATTACATTCTCTCTCCTACTTTATCATCTTTCTCTCATACTCTCTCATTATCTTACTCATCTTCTCTCTCATACTTTATCATCTACTCTCTCTCTCTCATACTTTATCATCTACTCTCTTAATTCCCGTGCCAAAACCAATTGAGCCACAAATAACGGGACAGAGGGAGTATACCATTTCTATTTTTTATAGTTTATCCGTGACCACCCAACCAAAGCAATCACCCAACTAAAATATTATCTATTCACATTATTTTTTATAATTATTTATTTCAAAATTTTATTAATTTGAATAAAAAATATTAAAATTAATTTTCGGTTAATGGAAAACACGAAAAAAAACTCAATATCAATACAACTGTTATATACCTCAAGGTGAGTACTCATAAATTCAACTCCCATTTCGGATAAGTACTCATAACCTTTTTATATACCTCAAGGTGAGTAAACTTGATTTTTCTGTACAACAGTTGCGCTTCTTGCTCAATGTCATCATTTGACATTCTGTTCCTTCTACGGCTGTATGCTGCCCTATATGCACCAATCCACTTCATCACATTTGCATTAATGCGTCTGTAACGTTGTCTCAACGACTCACTTGACCTTTCTGTTGGTCCCGAGTGTACGGTCAGGTGTAGAGGGGGGGGGGGGTGAATACACCTGATTCGATTTCTCAACTTTCGAACACGAACAGTCCTATTCGGAGAAGGTGCCGCATCGAACTAGTTCAGCACCAGCATAACTGTTCGAATCGTGTTAAAGGCTAGAAAAGTATCGACTCACTGAGATCCGCTAACCGACTAGGTCGAATTCGGTATCTACGGTAAGAGTTCGGTGTGCGGAATAGTGTAGGCCCAAATCGGTTTTGTGAGAAAACGTTGTCTCGGTTCGGTAGATATAGAACTCGGTATGAATGGTAAAATCAATGCAACGGTTAAGAAAGCAAGAAGAGACGGGATTTTTAAAGTGGTTCGGATATCGCTCAAATCCTACGTCCACTGTCCCGAATGATCGGGAGGCTATTTATTATCTCCGAGTTAGTCTCGTCGGCTTGACACTTGGGCAAAGCCGCGTCTTGGTTTTTATACTGATCCAAGTCTCAGTTTACAACACTATCAAACTTAAAGTGTTTGACAAACTTCTCCAACAGTGAAGGAGTCCTTATACAATAAGGATTGGGTTCAGATGTGAACTCCTTCGTCTAAGCTATAGATAAGAACGGTTGAGCTTAGGGTTAGAGGGATAGGGAATATGAAAGAGTAGCTTCTAGATCGACGAACAGCTGAAGGTAAGCTATAAGTTCGTGTAATGTCGATTGGATACTAGAGGCTTTATATGTTGGTTAAGCTTGATTCCCTATGAGCTAGAATGTAGTCTTTCGCCGGAGAATGTTCTTCGAGTTTTTTTTGCTAAGACGTAGTTCTTTGGGTTCTTTGCTCGTTGAATGCTTTCTTGATTTTTGCTCTAGATACGTGCATTCCGTGTATTCTTCTTGAATAATCCCTCTATTTATAGAGCAGAGATTGAAGTAGATCCGTTGGAGACGATCTTCTTCTCTCTCTCTCTTTTTTGTAGCAAACGGCTCTTTTGGTGTAGGCAACAGTGCCTTTTCCTCCTTTTCCGGAAAGTGTTGACTTGCAGCTTTAGCAGGTGAGAAGACACGTGTATGCTTGTCATTCGTTGAGGTGGATGTAGTGGTTGAGACAAAGCACAAACTTCGAGATAGACCGAAGCCGACTTCTCTCTTCCTCGTATATGATGGCGCGATTGTCTTTCAAAAGATTCGACAGCCCCGAAGACTATCTGCCGTTGCCGAGTCCGACCTCGTATTCGTAGATAGACCGCCGAAGATAAGTCTATCGATGATCGGCTCGAGTCCAGCGAACTACTCCGCCGAGTTTAGTTCGATCGACTCTCTCGATATCTGCTTCCCGCCGAGTCCAAAGATCATCGAGTCTTTCGATATCTTGCTCCTACCGAGTCCAAGATCACCGAGTCTTTCGATATCGCTCCCGCGAGTCCAAGATCACTGAGTCTTCTGTACTGGTGCTGAGGCAAATAAGCTACTGAGCGCCTTGACCAGAGCAGAGTGTCTACTGAGTCTGAAACCTCAGAGACAAATACAAATACAAAGGAATGGTTCACCAATCAGATAGGGTTTTGGGATCTTCAAATCTTCTCAATAGTTCAGAGCACGAGGCTACTGAGCGTGATCCAGTATAGAAGATAAGTCATTTCCCATAAGTATGATCATGCTGAGGATTGAATCATCACCCAACACTTTCTTCACCTAATCCTGGGTTTTGCTTTCGACCTCGTTCATAAAGCGCCTAAACCTTTTTCCATAATGCGGCAGTATTTCGATTCTTGCCTACAATTGGATCTCCACTTACATGACACCATGCAGACATTAATGCCATATCTTCTTCAGGTTTCCAGCCTTGTGCATTATTTTTAGGGTTGACATATTTTTCATGATGAGTCTCTTCAATGGAGGTTGGGGGGGGTGTTTTGAATAGGATTATCAGGAAACTGTGATTCCAACCCAACATCTTGCGATTCGAATTCACTCGAGTTAGGAAAACCATCGAAACTAGGGTAATAATCGTTGAAGTGGAGAAAATTTTGAGAATTATAAAAGTTGTTATAGGGATCCATAGTGAAAGAGTGAGGAGTAATTAAAAATGTGGAGAAAAAATGAGATAATTGTAGAATGTGGAGAAATATATCAATATTGGTGTCTATTTATAGAGGATGAAAAATCATGAATTTTAGTATAATTTTTTTTAATATATACTTTAAAAGATATAATCAAATTACATTTAGAATAAAATTAATTTCATGTGACCAATGGGATAGTGACAAGTGTCACCATCCCAATGGCCACAACACTCAAGAACGTTCGGCTGCATACAGGCTTGGAGGAGAACGCGTTCTGTGTTCTTCTCTCTCCTCATATTGTATTTTTTTTTTAATATGTCAAATACAGTTGCAAGCGAACGAACGGCCATAAAGCTACACCGATAAACACAGTCTAAAGTCAAAGCCAGAATAATTTGGCCCCTTGCATAAAATCTACTTTCCAGTTGAGAAAGATAATTCAATTTCTTCCACTACAACACATCTTCATACCCCATAAGAAAATCTCACAAGTGTCGAACTGTCCAATGACAATTCTTCTACCTACAAACATGTTCCAACAAAATCAAATCAACCAAAAATCACCGAAAATATTTCCAGAGTTTAGAAGAATCTAGACATACAGATACATCATACATGCACAGAAAATTCACCTCTTTATCATCAGTGACTTTTAGAATCAATTAGCTATCGCAATGCCTGTATTTCATCGCATAAAGAGTCTGCGCCACAGAGTGCACAGTGCCCGTCACAATCTCAAAAAGAGTAAGACGATAAACGAGACAAAATCAAATCAAATTCAAACTAATGCAGCACATTTTAGTTGAAGAAATTGTACTTCTTCGGGATCGGATAGGAACAATTGGATGGACTTTTCAACGAAATCATCCCAAGATTCAATATATACCATAGTCGCAAGACTAACAATTCCCCTTTTCGTGTGTCTTGTCGCGGTTTCAAATATACACGAAACAGCGGATGCGCGCGCGAGCGCTAGACGCGATCGCGGGGATATTTATCGAAAATTTGGAAGAAGACGCCGTTTCAGTGGTCGATGACTACTAAATTGACTTGCACCTTGTACTTTGGATAAATTACAAAAATAGATAAGAAAAAATATAAATTTAAGTATTTCCTAGTCGCATACACTTTGTCTAATTTTTATAATTAAGTTCCATCATCCATTTTGTCCTATTTTCTAAAATATTAAGATTATTTGATTAGAATTCACCCATAATATTAGGACTCAATCACTATGCACACAACTAACAATTATCTTAAAATTCAACTTTCAAAAGAAACAAAATGATTGCCATGTTTAATTGTATACTTTTGCAACCAAATCCTTATTACTGTTAGGCACCTTTAAATATATATTTAGAAGGTATTTTTCTTGTCACGGCAATTTTTTGTTTTGGAAAATGAAATCGTGTGTCTGTCATCCTAGATAAATTTATAAAATTGCTACTTACATTTATTACTATTATGCACTTGAAATGTTTGACTTTCGGTAGAATGAGTGGTGGTGTCCGTTATATTGGACTTTTCTTGCAGCTTATTTCTTAAATTTTGAGAAACCAGTTTTTGTCTACTTTAATTAATGGCATTGAACGATCAAGTCGCAGAAGAAGGGGAGAATTCTGAAGCTAAGGGCAGTTGGCTTCACGCCGCTTTCCACGTCGCCACAACCATCGCCACGCCCGCCGCCTATGCTCCGCTCCCCTTCGCCGTTGCATCCCTCGGCTGGCCACTCGGTCAGAATATTCATTCTACTTTTTAACCTCGTTCAAATTTCCGAACAATATAGAAAAAAAATAAAAATAAATAAATAAATAAATAAAAGAATGAATCTTTTGTTCTTTCTGTGATTTTAGATAGTTTTATGCAATAAGCTACGATGAGTGAAGGTTCATACATGTTAATCAGTTCTCGTTCTTCAATTTGGATCAAATGTTTAAGTGACGTAGTTCCAGCTGTTTGATACTCTAATGTGGAGTGAGAGAGAGTTATAGGCTGTGTTTGCGGCTACGATGCAGGTGTAAGCAGTTTAGTTGCAGGCACACTCTCCACATGGTATTCTAGTCTCCTCATTGCTTCTCTTTGGAGATGGGATGGGAACAAGCACACCACTTACCGAAATCTTGCCAAAAGCATTTATGGTTAGGATTAGTCTTTCTCCTCTCCTTACCATGTTACATTTGTTTTTGTACTAGAGTTGTTGATTGGCTGTCTCATTTCATGTTTAGGATCATGGGGTTACTGGTCTATAGCATTTTTCCAGCAGGTGGCTTCTATAGGAAACAACATTGCCATTCAAATCGCCGCTGGGAGCAGCCTTAAGGTTATTAAGAAAGTTGTAGTGGAAGATAGAATGCTGCAGTCAATTAATCTCTCATATTCTGTTTCTGTCACAGGCAGTCTACAAACACTATGATCCAAATGGTAGCTTAACACTGCAGCATTTCATCATCTTCTTCGGGGCGTTGGAGCTTCTCCTCTCTCAGTTCCCAGACATCCACTCTCTCAGATGGCTGAATGCAGTGTGCACTCTAAGCACCATTGGCTTTGCCACCACAGCCATTGGGGTGACCATATACAGTGGTACCCTCACGTCTTTCACACTTGTTTGTAAGAAATACGTTTAGCGTGGTTTCCATCTCATTGTAGGGAAAAGGGCAGACCGGAGCTTGATTACATATAGCTTGCAAGGCAGTACATCTGACAAAGTGTTTAGGATCTTCAATGCTTTAGGCACAATCGCCTTCTCATTTGGAGATGCTATGCTCCCAGAAATCCAAGTAAACATCTCTTTCTTCACTTCTTCATACTTCATATGTGTAAGCATTAATTGGTAGGACTCGAACTTACTGACTTGTTCTTGCTAGAACACGGTGAGGAGCCCGGTTAAGATGAATATGTACAAAGGAGTATCATCAGCATACACCATTATTGTTGTGACTTACTGGCAGCTTGCCTTTCTGGGCTACTGGGCGTTTGGTGCAGATGTTCAGCCTTACATTCTGGCTTCTCTTACGACACCTGTGTGGACAATCGTCATGGCCAATCTATTTGCAGTTGTTCAAATATCAGGATGCTATCAGATTTACTGCAGACCAACATACGCATATTTTGAAGGAAGGATGCCATCTAGGAGGCTTAATAACAATGTGCATGACTATACGTATCGCCTCATTTACACCTCTGTATACATTGGTCTGATAACACTTGTATCCTCAGCCATGCCCTTTTTTGGGGATTTCGTTTCAATATGTGGAGCTGTTGGTTTCACTCCGCTAGACTTTGTGTTCCCCGTTCTAGCTTATATGAAAGCCGGCAAGACGCCCAAGCGGAAGATGCTTCACCTCCCTTTGCTGCTCATCAACACTGCTATTGCTGGTTGGTTTTCTGTAGTTGCAGTATTGGGGTGTATAGGAGCAGTAAGATTCATTATCCAAGATACTAGGACGTATAAATTATTTCATGACATGTGAAGCAAAATGCAGTTACCATACATGTATGAAAAACAGCTTATTTATGTACTTGCGATGTCCAAATAACAGCTTATTTGTGTACCTGTGATGTCCAAATTATTTCTTCTACCATTCAAGTTACCTAAATAAATTGGGATTAAGTTATTGTAAGTTATTCCTATTGAGTTGTTTATTCCTATTATCATGTTTTGTGGGCAAAATTTGATGCTAGTAGACTGTCGATTGGCGGGTGGACATTTTTATTCTCCCTACTATGTCACACTGATAAGAAATTAGCATACGATATATTTTTGACAAATTGGTATAAATGGTTCCACTGTATGCTAGTTTGGATTAATTGGCCCTTAAATTTTTTTTAATCATTTTTGGTCTCTAAACTATACTAGTTTAGATAAATTGGTCATTCCATTAAAATTTTCATTACTTGATCGTTAACTTTTTCTAAAAATAATAATAAAATAATTCGAAAGCATTATTAGAATAAAATATGAACATCATTTTATTCAATATTTTTAAAATTTCTGAATTTACCATTTATGATTAAAAATAACAAATTAAAAAATTAGTGAAGTAAATCTGTGCCTCCGCTTCCCTCCGTCCACCGCCTCTCCCATGTCGGTCTCCCCCCCCCCCCGGGCAGCCCTCCCCCCCGCATCTCTCCCGCCATCCCCTCCATAAACCTTTACATACCGCAAGATCGCCGTGCATGGTGATCGCTGTTTACACAAAATAATCCTGCAAGAATTGCTAGAACTAAAATTAGTATAGCAACAGGTATCGAACACAGGAAACAGAGTATTTTAGACCTAAAATTCATATCAATCAAGGTTTGGTTAGCAACCACGCAAGTTTTGGGAATTTCTTAACCTGAAACAAAAGAAAGTAAATAGCAGGAATTAAATACGAAGTAAACTTATGCAAATAAAACGGGTCCAGCAAGATGATTCACACACACACACAATCGATCACTGACACTATTAATTAATTAATCCACTTAAATCAATTGGTTGTAGGACACCATAATTAAACTGACATATCCCCTATTCCCCCTTAATTATTCGGTAATCGCCATGGTGGGCATTGAAACGACTACTTCTCTAAATTAGATGCAACATACTTTGATGGGCAATCAATAGATTTAACACCTAATCAGCTTTAAGAACTAAGGGAACCCAATTTAGGAGCATACTCGTATGGTGGGCATCTAATAGTCTCCTACCAAATTAATTCAATTGTCCTAAGAACAATTTGCTACTTATTTAGCCTAATCCCACGAGAAACGATGGAAGTACTAAATTAGCTATGAATTAAACTAACATAGGGTGATCAAGCCTAAATTAATTAATCCAATTAATGAAACCTAGATTAATTAAGAAGCTAAGTGATTGATTTTATGCCCTAGTCTCACGAAAATATAGTGGTGTGTGTGTTTCACATCTCGCCGGCCCTAAAAAGACTTAGCCGCGCATATCGGCCCGGACAGACAGAGAGTGCACCGGTTTCTTCGAATGAATACTAAACATGCTGAAAATCATGAAATAACTAAGCACGAAAATCCAAACTATCAGAAATCAATTAAACATAATTTGAAACGACATTAAATCCTAGAAATCAGAAAATACCAAATTAAAGTCTTCGAATAATCCTACAGGAAAATAAGCGGAAGCAATCCAAATACGGGAATGTAAAACGGAAGCAGGAACATGTTGTTTCTCCAAATCAAACTACAATTCACGAAATTAAAATTGAAATTCGAACTCTGAAAATATGATGAACACTCCCTCGGCTCTCGGTCGTCTCTCTCCCTTCGGCTGCGTGAATGATGATGATGAATTCTGAAATTAAATTCTCTCTCTTCGGCTCCTTCCTCTCGCTGGCAGTAGAATGATCAATTGGAATGGTGATAAGGATAATTAAATAATCCAATCTCCCTCTCGGTTTCGTTGGCAGATGATGAATGATTATTTAATAAAAATAATCTCTCCTCCTCTTTGTTGACGGCTTATGATGATGAAGATTGGTGTGAGTTCTGTATATGCGTGTGTATTGTGGATCGGATCATATATCCCCGTGCGGCGCCTCTTCTAGTCCTTTATATATACTCCTTCCTTTCCTTCTCCAACTAGGTCATCTAAGTATAGAAAGATATAATATAAAGTATATTATATTAATTTCTTTCTACACTTAATTGTCCTCTTGATTTCTTCCGGATTAAGCATATATTTCCTTTAATTTGCAACCGCCACATCAACGCCTCGTCAACGCCACATCATCATAAGAACTGCAAAACAAACACCAAAAAACAATCCAACCGCCAAAATATATGCCAAAATAAACGGAATATGGATAGTACGAAATAGACCTATCAAACCTCCTTACACTTAAAACATAGTTGCCCTCAAGTATAAGGAAACAAAAGTATAAGTACTATCCGAATTCCATTACTCCCCAAAGACTCAAGACTCTAAAATAAAAAGACAAGGACGAAAACAAGACAAGGAAAAGACAAGAACACGACATGAAACAAAGGAAAAGAAACAACACAAAAACACGGATAAGAAAAATGACACAAAACAACAAGAAGCAATACCAATCATATCCGTAATCTCCACACTCAATGAACTAGCAAAACATGTCAAACTATGCAAATATGAATCTCATCAAACAAGTAGAGTTGCAAATTTAAGATTAGGCACACAAATATCAATTTAGTCAAAAACCTAAGCAAAAGTGGATCATCCTCACGGTTCACTCAACACTCTCTAATCTAAGTCCGGTTAAGCCACTCAAGAAAATGTAGTTCATCCATCACGATAAAAGATTGTCACAACTGCAATATCAATGACGTCTTTTTCTTTGGTTGTAATGGGGCTTAGGACATAGACAAATTTTTGTTGGTAGGGGTCGTAGGGGTTCTAAGCTCCACAAGTTGTACAAATATGTCATGCATGTTATACTTGCTCAATTTGAGATAATCAAGAGTAAATAAACATTGTCCACCACTAAAGAATACACATCAAATGCTACTTAATATATCAACAAATACCTTCAAATAACTGATTTTTCCTTTTTTTTTTTTTTTTTTTTTTGCGTGGATCAGCACTATTCACTATTCACGAAAATCTGGGTACAAATACGATCGGACCTTAGATATTGCTATTTATACACAATTCCGGCCAACAATTAATTTCATAGCATATACACTAGGTAGGCAAATGATGTATAAGAAGATCAATCTCACACAAACGTGTAAAACATGCAATGACACGGGAAAAGAGAAGGCTAAAAAGGCCTCGGCTAAAATTTTCTGACTAAATCAAAGAATCGGTCAAGACTCAAATTTAGTTCACTAGGGGATAATGCAAGGTAGGAAAAATATTGACGTGGCCAAATGGTTTAATCCCTAGTGCCTCCTATCACGTATCACAAGTGACTCACCTTTATTGGAACTTCATGGACAAACACTTTCAAAGAAATTAGTAGGAAGTGTCCTACTTTAAAGGCTCAAATCTAATACACGGAGTGTGTGTAAAATTCGATCCACTAATTACTTATTATTTCTCATCCCAAATTACATACAAATGTGCATCAAGTTCTACTCTTCACAACAACTAACATGCTTGCATATTGAAACATAAAGCACAAATCAAACATGCTTAAACAAAGAACAATAGTACATCAAAAACTTCAAATTTTGGCATGCTTCGACGACACAAAAGAAAGGACGACACAAAGTGAAACGACGTAAAGACCTCCCTCCTTACACTGAAACCCTTGTGTGCCCTCACACAAGAAAAGACAAAGAAAAAGGACAGAGAAACATGACAAAAATACAAAACAAAAAATGAACAAACCCTCCTAACACTTGACCCCTACTAAGATCAAGTGTAGACACAAGCACACAAGACAAAAACACGTAAAACATGAAAAATAAAACACAGACTCAAAGACGAAAAAAAAAAAACGATGGGGAAACGCCATCACCTATCGCCCCGCCTGGGAGACGGGGCAGGATAGTCTGCTCTAGCTCATCAAACTGGCGACGAAAGGCTGCAAGCTCACCACACAACTAAATCCTCTAAGATCTTTTCTCCTTACACTTAAGTCCACAACATCCTTCGTAGCCTAGATTTGGAAAAACAACACAAAAACGAAGACCAAATAATAAAATCAAAGGAAAATAAACGATAGTCAACTCGGGTTGCCTCCCGGTAGCGCCTTTCTTTAAAGTCTTTGGCTAGACCTCCTCTCAAAGGGTCAATCTAGTAGAGGTATGCATAGTGGAGTCTTATCCACTACCTTGAACATCTGATGCAATCTCTTCCCACGGTCTTTATACCACATGAAATCATCATAGGCCTCTCTCCAAAACTCTTTCTTACACTTGGTTGATGGCCTATCCACTTGCCAAATGATGGAAGTCTGCTCCCTAATCTCTTTATCCCTCATGTCTTTGGCATCCAAATCAGCAAATCCATGTGTGAGAGTGAGTTCCATCTTATCCTGCAACAAATACGTCTCAAGATATTCTTGGACAAACCTCTCAATAACGTTAGCAGAAACGACATCTTCATTCTCGTGATCATTAGGTTTCTTAAGTGCATTATCAATATGATGAACATAAATTTCATTATGATACTTAACACTTATGGAAACTTCATCAACATCAATCACTGCTCTAATAGTCTTCAAAAATGGCCTACCCAACAGAACATCTGTAGTACCCTCATTTTGCCTATCATTGGTATCTATAACATAGAAATCAGCAGGATACACAAAATTGTTAATTCTGACAAGGATATTTTCTAGTAAGCCTATGGGTGCAATGCATGATCTATCAGCAAGTTATATAATCACCTTAGTAGCCACTAACTCCACTCCAATTAATTGATTATACACAAAAAGTGGCATAACATTGATAAATGCACCCAAATCACACATAGCTTGCTTAACCATCACATTTCCCATAAGACAAGGTAAAGTAAACATACCTGGGTCTACGCACTTGGCGGGGAGCATCTTCTGGATGATTGCTGACACCGACGTATCCATCAATACCTTCTCGGACTGCTGGATCTTACCTGCTATGAAGTCTTTGACAAATTTCCCAAATTGGGGAATCTTCACGGCTTCAAGAAAAGGTATGTTGATTTCCAACTTCTCGAACAACTTCATATAATCCATGTATTCCTTGTTCGGTGTCCGTTTCCTCTCCAATGCCTCAGGAAATGGTGGAGGTATGGCAGTCTTAGGGTCTGTCTTGACAGATCGGCCTTCCTCGCTAGCGATAACTTCATCGGTAAAATTCCGCAACTCGTCGGGTCTTTCGGGCGCCTCGACCGTCTCTGTCGGTCGGCTCTCCATCGGCCCGATTCTGCACGCTGCGCCGGGTCATGCCGGGACAGTTCGGCCCTTCTGCGCTTGGCGATAACTTCATCGGATAAAATTTCGCAACTCTATTAGGTCTTTACGGGCGCCCGACCTTCTCGTCGTCGCCGAATGCTCGGTTTGGTCAGCTCGGCGGTCTGTTCTGCTGCAGATCTAAACTTTTGGGGACTCGCTTTCGGTATTGGTTCAGACAACTCTTTTCCACTCCTCAACATGATGTGATTGCAGCTATGGGCAGACGAATTTGGTTGAGTCTGAGAAGGTAATTGCCTCTGATTTACCTTCATTTCATCTAGCGAAGTGGTCATCATAGACATTTGCTTGGTCAGATTTTCCAAGATATCTTGTTGCTCCCACTTCAATTGTTGCACTTCTCTCTTCACGACTTTGAGCTCGTCATGATTTGAAGTTATTTCCTTCTGCATCTGCTTCTGATATGCAATGGGAGAAACAATCATCTCGCACATCAATTCTTCAAGCATAGAGGATCCTTGGTCGGCTTGGTCGGGTGGAGGCATGATTGACATTTTCGGCTTCAATGCCATTTGATGCGAAGCTCGGTAAGGTTGCTCTATACCGAGGGTAGGTGTCCGATATAATTTGTCATAGCGGTGGATGAGTTGTTGTACTTGACTTTGTGGAAATTCCACGTGTTTCTGTGTTCGGGCACCTTGCTCTCCATCAATTTCCTGCTCGAGCTCAGTCTTCTTTTTACCGTTCAAGCTAATTTGACTTATGTTAGCCCTAGCATTCGGATTGGGCTGGACTTGCGACGGTAATTGCCCTTGACTTGCCTTCATCTCTTGAATTGAAGAATTCAACTTGGAAATCTGCTTGGATAAATTATCGACGGTGCTTTGATTATCCCTCTTGGTCTGATTAATCTCCTCTTGCATCTGTTGTTGATAGGCAATGGTACTCTTATGAGAAGTAATAATTTTAGCCATCATTTTCTCCAACGGGCTGCTCTGGTCCGTCTGGCCAGACAGGTCAGTCTGCTGCTGAAACTGCTGCGGGAATTGCCTTTGATGTGGAGGTCTGTAGGGTTGTTGGAACCCTTGTTGCTGTGGTGGCTGATATTGTTGATGTTGATAAGTGGGCTGTTGGAATGACTGTTGTGGAGGATTCCTTGGCGGTTGTGGCGCTTGATCATCTTGTCTCCACCTTAAGTTCGGATGAACCTTGTTCTGTCCATTCCAATTGACATCTGCATTAACATCCTCGCCTTGGCACTGGAGGAATGTGTACCCTCTTTGACCACATGCACCACATGTATGATCAGTCATGGTGCGCTCAGATGAAGAGGAGGAGGAAGGAGGATTCCTCTCCTTGAATAGACGATTCAATTTGTCTTCAAGTTGGCTGAACTTTTCCTCCATTTTGAGTCCAACCTTCATATCTAGATCGTCTAGAAAATCTCCACTCGAAAAATTCACAGATTTCCTTTGCATCCTTGGTCCTTTGTATTGTGATGTAGACTCGTCTAGGCCTTCAATGATTGCCTTCGCATCAGTGTAGTAGCTATTAGCAAAGCTACCCTTTAATCCAACATTCAACATGGTCTTGGACTCATCTGTCATTCCTTGGTAGAAGCATTGCAGCAGATCCACATCAGAAAAACCATGGTTTGGGCAGCTATCAACTAGCTTCCCAAATCGCTCCCAGTATGCTCCAAAGGACTCGTCAAGCTCTTGAGTAATCCCGGAAATCTCCTTTTTGAGTACATTCGTCTTGGATTGAGGAAAATACTTGTCCAGGAATATCTGACGCATCTGAGCCCAAGTAGTAATCGACCTAGGTCGAAGTCCAGAAAACCATGCTCGAGCTCCGTCTTGTAGAGTAAAAGGGAATGCTTTGAGCTTGAAAGCATCCAAATGACCTTGCCTGTGCAGATCACAAACCTGATTGAATCCCTCCAGAAAAGCAAAAGGATTCTCGTTCAGCTTCCCATAAAATTTTGGACATGTCGTAACCAAATTCAGCTTCACATTTATCTGCTCAGTGGTGGTTATGTTGATTGGTCCGGGCAAGTCCTCTCCCAAGTTCCTCGAACCTGAGTTCATCTTCATATTGGCTGCTTGATCTTCAACCATGATTTCTTCTTCAGATTCAGAATTGCTGCCTTCAGAAAACGGGTCTATCCGACCAGTCGGACCGATTTAGATTCTGACTCACTAGTTCTTTCCTCTGTCTAGCCAGTCGGACCTATTTCTGCTTGTGACAGCACTGGTTGTTTTTGCAGCTTTGTTGCCTTTCGGTTCCTTTTCGCAGTTTTTTCAATTTCTGGATCGAAGTGTAGAAAAGGGCGGGAAGACCTGCTCATGCAATACTTAAAAAGCACAAAAGATCAGTAAGAAAAATAAGCTAAAAGATAACACCGTTCCCCGGCAACGGCGCCAATTTGGTGATCGCTGTTTACACCAAATAATCCTGCAAGAATTGCTAGAACTAAAATTAGTATAGCAATAGGTATCGAACACAGGGAACGGAGTATTTTAGACCTAAAATTCCTATCAATCAAGGTTTGGTTAGCAACAACGCAAGTTTTGGGAATTTCTTAACCTAAAACAAAAGAAAGTAAATAGCAGGAATTAAATACGAAGTAAACTTATGCAAATAAAACGGGTCCAGCAAGATGATTCACACACACACACACAATCGATCACTGACACTATTAATTAATTTATCCACTTAAATCAATTGGTTGTAGGACACCGTAATTAAACTGACATATCCCCTATTCCCCCTTAATTATTCGGTAATCGCCATGGTGGGCATTGAAACGACTACTTCTCTAAATTAGATGCAACCTTAGTTGGTGGGCAATCAATAGATTTAACACCTAATCAGCTTTAAGAACTAAGGGAACCCAATTTAGGAGGCTACTCGTATGGTGGGCATCTAATAGTCTCCTACCAAATTAATTCAATTGTCCTAAGAACAATTTGCTACTTATTTAGCCTAATCCCACGAGAAACAATGGAAGTACTAAATTAGCTATGAGTTAAACTAACATAGGGTGATCAAGCCTAAATTAATTAATTCAATTAATGAAACCTAGATTAATTCAGAACCTAAGTGATTGATTTTAAGCCCTAGGCTCACGAAATATAGTGGTGTGTGTGTTTCACATCTCGCCGACCCTAAAAAGACTTAGCCGCGCATATCGGCCGGGACCGGATGACAGCACCGGTTTCTTTGAACGAGAATACTAAACATGCTGAAAATCATGAAATAATTAAGTACGAAAATCCAAACTATCAGAAATCAATTAAACATAATTTGAAACGAAATTAAATCCTAGAAATCAGAAAATACCAAATTAAAGTCTTCGAATAATCCTATAGGAAAATAAGCGGAAGCAATCCAAATACGGGAATGTAAAACGGAAGAAGGAACATGTTGTTTCTCCAAATCAAACTACAATTCACGAAATTAAAATTGAAATTCGAACTCTGAAAATATGATGAACACTCCCTCGGCTCTCGGTCGTCTCTCTCCCTTCGGCTGCGTGAATGATGATGATGAATTCTGAAATTAAATTCTCTCTCTTCGGCTCCTTCCTCTCGCTAGCAGTAGAATGATCAATTGGAATGGTGATAAGGATAATTAAATAATCCAATCTCCCTCTCGGTTTCATTGGTAGAGATGAATGATTATTTAATAAAAATAATCTCTCCTCCTCTTTGTTGACGGCATATGATGATGAAGATTGGTGTGAGTTTTGTATATGCGTGTGTATTGTGGATCGGATCATATATCCCCGTGCGGCGCCTCTTCTAGTCCTTTATATATACTCCTTCCTTTCCTTCTCCAACTAGGTTATCTAAGTATAGAAAGATATAATATAAAGTATATTATATTAATTTCTTTCTACACTTAATTGTCCTCTTGATTTCTTCCGGATTAAGCATATATTTCCTTTAATTTGCAACCGCCACATCAACGCCTCGTCAACGCCACATCATCATAAAAACTGCAAAACAAACACCAAAAAACAATCCAACCGCCAAAATATATGTCAAAATAAACGGAATATGGATAGTACAAAATAGACTTATCAGTGCACCACCTCCACAACCGTGCTCCGCCAATTTATAGTTGTGCCGCCACAACCACCAATAGGTTGACCTTCTGCTTCTCTTCTTATTCTTCCTTTAAAATTAAACATCGTAATTTATTTCCATCAAATGGAATTCGTGGTTGGGATGCTGTCGCGCCACCGATCCTCAGCCAGAGCCGGCTTCGGAGAAACATCTGTCTCCAATTGACGGTATTCATACAATTTTATTCCGATAATAATCTTGAATTAATTTATTATTTTTAAAGAAATTTTACCAAGATTAATTTATTTAAATTAGTACTCCATCGGTCCCATTATTAATGTTCCACTTGCCTTTTTTGATTGTCTCATTATTTATGTCTCATATTAAATAAGGAAATAAATGAGTGGACCACAATCAATGTAAGCAAGTGGACCCCACCCCTTTATACTTTTACATCACAACTTTACACATTGACCTCCATTATCTTAATTACTATACCCAGTCCCAATAGGACATAAATAATGGGACGGAGGGAGTATAATTTAAGGATCAATAAATTAAAAACGTTGGCTGCACCAATGTAAATATATATACTATGTGAAATTTGGTAATATTGCTCTTGTAGTGCTGTTGGTTTGGGCTCTCACTGATGTAACCTAGGTTTGAGACCTAACAATGAATTTTATATTTTTTTTATTGTCATTAAAAATTAATTTTTTATTCTCAAATTACAATAGACACAAAAAATAATAAATTTACTTTTTTTTAAAGTCTCACCCATGCGACCCGGTTTCGAGACCTAGCAACGAATTTTATATTTTTTTTAATTTTTTCATCAAAAATTAATTTTTTTATTCCCACGTTACAATATGACATAAAAATAATAAATTTAATTTTTTTTAAAGGATCACTTCTTATTAACCAATGTAGCACTTATCATAAATCAAAGTATCACTTACTATGAATAAAAATATCACTTATTATGAATAAAAGTATCATTGACTTTATTAAAAGCATCACTTTGCATGAAAAAAATATCAATTATACTAAATATATCACTTGTTCTGAATAAAAGTAGCACTTGTTATCAATCAATGTAGCACTTGTTATGAATCAAAACATCACTTGCTATGAATAAAAGTATCACTTATTATGAATACAAGTATCGTTGTTTTTAATAAAAGTATCACTTGTTCTAAACAAAAGTATCACTTTGCATGAAAAAAATATCAATTGTTCTAAATATATCATTTGTTCTGAATAAAAGTATTACTTGTTATTAATAAAAGTATCACTTGTTAACCCCCCAAACTTAAACCGTTGATCGTCTCGAACAACAAAAAGAAGAAGACGAAGGCAACAAACATGGAAAAGTGACACGTTGACTATAGAGACTTCAAATTTTCTCAACAAAAATAAGTTGTAGATAAATCCCACAATCCATCTCTTGCATACACCAACAATTATCAAAGCTTGGCCAAATTGAATTGAAAATCCTCACAAAAAGGGTAAACCAATCACTCACTCTCAAGTGTATCATATGGAACGTGTTTACACTCAATTCAAGTCAAACATGCAATCTACCATCAGCTTGCCAATCGTCTAACCTCTCCATCGCACAATGTAAGTTCTCACTAAGATCACAAAGGTCTTTGATAAGGGTTGTAATGTTGGCTCTTCAGAAGGGTGAGGAATATTTGGCTAAAGTGACTCATATAACCCAATTTGCATGTAACATTTTCATATCATATACTCATCACTTCATATGATCTTTTATCTTCATTCCACGATTCCAACTAGTTCATCTTTGATATTAAGTTCTTCTCTAACCCAAGTTACATCTCTTTTCTTTTAGCACCACTATTTTTTAATTTTTTTATTATTTTTTTTTTTACTCATGTGTGTGCACATAATTCGAACAATTGAACACTTTCAACATTTGTATCTCAGGATAACATTTTTCATTCTTACTCATTCACCATTTTTCAAAGACCTACACCTCAAAGTCTCTTAAGCTCACATCCCTTCCCATTAGGCTAGATCAAAGAAAATGGTTAAGGCTCAAAAGGGGTGAACTATGATATTCATGCTTGGGTCACTTCTTTGGGTAAGTGTAGTTATGAAGCATAGCCTAAGATCATCTCTTAGTCGACTTACAAACGCAACCTCAAGTAAGATACCATGGCAAGTTCTAGAGATCAACATGCAAGCCCGAACAAAATCACACAAGAAAGGAGATCGACAATAAAAATGTGATAGTCATAGCTCAAGTCTCAAAAGGCTCTTTGATTTCAAACTCAAAAGGCCAAATTTCTAAAAATGGCTAAAGCATGCTCAAGACTTCATATAAGACACAAATCAACCAAACCATGTAAGCAAGCATCAAACATGAAGAAGCAAGACACTAGGAGACAATCAAACTAAAAGAAACAAAACAAGAAAAGTAAACACACAAACTAAAGACAAAAAATATTAAAAGAGAGACAATCAAGACACGAATCCCTCCCCCCAAACTTATTTGTAACACCCCAAAAATTTTCAATATAAAGTGCACTGCATATCTATTCATGGATGTTATCAAGTGTTTTAGTTCTGTAAGTCGCGCCCTAGAAATTTAAATGAAAATTAAAGCATTTGTCATATTTGTCATTACATCATTTTTGTTATATAAATTTATTTTGAACTTTGAATGTGTTTATTTATATCATATTATGATTATATTGTTTATTATTGAGATATAAATAATGATAGAATTATGAGGCAAAAATAATACTCCCTCCGTCCCATTCGACTTGTCTAGTTTTCTTTTTTGGGCTGTCCCGCTCGACTTGTCTAGTTTCCAAAAAAAGAAGCATAATCATTACACAACCTACCACTTTTTCTTTGTGGGGCCTACCTCTTTACACACAATCACACACTCATCTACACACAACTACCCACTCTTCTTAATCTCCGTGCCCAAAAGAAACAAGACAAGTGGAATGGGACGGAGGGAGTATTTATTTATTTTGAATTTCCTAAACCAACTAGGATTCATAAAATGATATAATATTTATTATTGTATTAAGTTATTAGGAGATAATTTTATATTATATTTTATGTGTGATATTAATGTTTTAGGATCAATTTTAATTGTGTTTATATCCTAATCCAACTATGATTGAATCTCTTATATGGCAGGTGATAGACTAAATTCTATCTAAATTATATAAGTACGAAAATAATTATGGATAAAATATATTTGATACAGATTAGGGATCATTATATAATTTAATCTAGGCCTATAAATACCCCTTACTCGCTCATAATATAGAATCACATAAAATTTTTGAAAATCTGCCAGCATATCTGCGAACTGTTTCAAGAATTATTTACACATCTTCCCGTGGTCATATCGTCGTGAAAATTTAGGATCATCTTCCTCTGTATGTCTAGTATACCATATTATGTTTCTAGAATTTTACAAGCATGATATGTATTTGTTAAAAATTATTATTCGTAACCTGCCAGTTTTTGACAGCATGTCCATGAGCTTGATAGAAAAATTGATTTTCATATTTTATTTATGTTATTTTCGACCATGCTGAATTTTAATGGGATATAATACATGTTAGGTCATTCATTTTAAAAATATTGAATTTTTAGGATACGTTTGCTATTTATTTGTTAATTTGTTTCTTGATGTGCCAAAATCTTTTGTCAACATGCATGTAGATTGAAAAACATAAAAGTTTTTAGGTTACTATTAAATGAATTCTTGATCATGATAAGCTTTATTGTGATAGAATATGAATTATGTTGTTCATGTTAGAGATCTATAATTTTAGGACAATACTTTTATGATTTTATTAATTTATTTCACGAATTGCCGAATTACTCGATGCATGAATAAATTTTCAATAGAAATAAGATTGTGTTTAATATACATAAGATTATTACTATGGGAAATCGTTAAAAATGCATGATTATAAGTATATTATGTATAATATGCATTGTGTTATTATTAGGATCTATTTGTATTTATGAATTATTGAAATTGTTGGTACATGCATGACATTCCATATAGAGTTATTAAGATATATTTTCATGTATATGATCGGCGCTCATGACTTAAACATTGATATCCATTTTTTTTCATTCACTCAAAAGGTTAAGGTGGGTTTTTCTTTATCTTTATTATACATTATACAATTTTTTCTCATGTGTTATTCAGTACAGGCAGAGCCTTCGGGCAATTCACGCAGTAAAACCTTCGGGCAATTCATGCAGTAAAACTTTCGGGTTAGCGCAGTAAAACCTTCGGGTTAGCCCTCGGGCATTCACGCAGTAAAACCTTCGGGTTAAGCCTCCGGGCTTGCATGTCTAATCTCTCATGTTAAATTCTTTATAGTTTATAGTTTGGATAATGTTTGACCCCACTGAGTAGTCGTACTCACTTCCTTATATTTTTACATTTTCAGATCATGGTCCGGCAGGTGCTTGAAGTGGCGGATGGTGATGGTCACACATGAAAGGATCTAAAATGTTTTTTTTAACACATTAATTTAGTTTTATCTTGAACTAGTGCATTTGTCTTTATTTAATTCCGTGAACTAATAGGTGCACATGTTTTTGATTCAAGACTTCCGCTATTATGAAATGCATTAAAACCTTATTGCTTTTATAAATCTATTATTTTTGAAAATTAAATTGAGAAGAATAAATTTATGCACGAGGTGACGTCCCTTTAAAAGGTTATGAAAATTGGGGCGTTACATTATTGAATATGAAGGAAAAGTAAGTTTGAATAAAGGAAGTGTGCTCGATTGTCGCGAACTCACCGGATTAATTTGGAGGGGGATAGTCCAAGGAGATCACCATCATCTCCTTCCTTTGTTCCGGCCTAAAGTAAGCTTTCACTCTTTGACCATTAACACGAAATGGGGCTCCATCATGGCCAATCAATTCCATCGATCCATTCTTCATCACTTGACCAATAACGAAAGGTCCTGACCACTTTGACTTTAACTTTTCGGGAAAGAGTGAAAGACGAGAATTAAAGAGCAAGACCTCATCTCCGGGGCAAACTCCCTCTTCTTGATCAACCGATCATGGAATCTCTTGATTCTCTCCTTGTAAAGGCTTGAGTTCTCAAAGGCCTCACACTAAAACTCATCCGATTCATTAAGTTGGAGAACCTTTGCTTGACCTGCGGTTTTAAAGTCAAAATTCAACTTCTTGACCACCCAATATGCTTTGTGCTCAAGCTCTACCATCAAATGGCACGACTTCCCAAAGACCATTTGATATGGGGACATTCCAAGAGGTGTCTTGTAGGCCGTTCTATAAGCCCAAAGGGCATCATCAAGCAACATCGCCCAATTCATTCGATTGACACTCACCATTTTCTCTAGAACTTGCTTGATCTTCCGGTTGGCAAGCTCGGTTTGCTCATTGGCTTGTGGATGGTAGGTGGTGGTGATCCTATGCTTCACTCCAAATTTGGTCAAGAGGTTGGCAACCCATTTGTTGCAAAAGTGGCTTCCTCGACAAAATGTGCTTTTGGACAAATTTCAACACAACTTTAGTATCATTTGTTTGAGTGGGGATAACCTCTATCCACCTCGACACATACTCTACCGCTAACAAGATATATTGAAAACCATAAGAAGCGGGAAAAAGCCCCATGAAATCAATCCCCCAAACATCAAAAAGTTCAACTTCTATAATGTTGGTCAAAGGCATCTCATGTCTCTTAAAAATTCCACCGGTTCTCTGACATCTATCACAACCAGTCACAAAGGCATATCAATCTTTGTAAATAGTTGGCCAATAAAAACCACATTGAAGTACCTTCATGACCTTGCGGTTGGCTCAAAGTGGTCTCCACTAAGGGAGGCATGTCAATGATGAATGATGGAAGACCATTCTTCTCGTGCTACACACCGCCGAATCACCATGTCGGCACATCTCCGATAGAGGAAAGGTTCATCCCACATATAAAACTTGACATCATGAAAGAACTTCTTTCTTTGATAGCTTGACATGTCCGGAGGTTTAACACCGGAAACAATGAAATTGACTATATCCGCATACCATGGAGAAGTTGCTTGCACTTGCAATATTTGCTCATCCGGTAAGCTTTCATTAATAGGAACTTCATAATTTTCTCCTTCCACCGGGCCCTCAATTCGAGAGAGGTGATCGGCAATCACATTCTCGCATCCTCTTTTGTCTCGGATATCTATATCAAACTCTTGAAGTAATAAGAGTCATCGAATAAGTCTTGGCTTTGCATCCTTCTTGTCAAATAGATATCGGATGGCGGCATGATCGGTGTGAACAATGGACTTTGTTCCAACCAAGTAAGGTCGAAACTTGTCATATGCATACACCACGGCAAGTAGCTCCTTGTCGGTTGTGGTGTAGTTGGCTTGAGCCTTGTCAAGCGTCCTACTCGCATAATAGATCACCCAGAAGATTTTGCCCCAAAGCCGCCCCTACGGCAATATCACTTGCATCACACATGAGCTCGAAGGGTAGCCTCCAATCCGGCACTATCAATATGGGACCACTCACCAATGCCTTCTTAAGACACTTAAATGCCTTTAAACAATCCTCCCCAAACTCGAACTTGACATTTTTCTCAAGCAAGCGGCTCAAAGACTTTAAAATTTTTGAGAAATCCTAGATAAATCGCCTATAGAACCCGGCATGCCCTAAGAAATTCCTCACGGCTATCTCATTAGATGTTGGTGGTAATTTTTCAATGGCAACAACCTTTGCCCGATCCACTTCCAATCCGCTAGAAGATACCTTATGCCCAAGCGCAATCCCCTCCTTTACCATAAAGTGGCATTTCTTCCAATTTAGGACAAGGATGGTGTCTTCACATCTCTTCAAAATAAGGCTAAGATTATGCAAGCAATGATCAAAAGAATTACCAAAAACCGAGAAATCATCCATGGAAGGAGTTAAGTAAGCACTCCTCTAATGGGTCCCTTGGAGCTTAAGTAGGCACTCCTCTAATGAGATGGAAGGAGTTAAGTAGGCACTCCTCTAATGGATCCCTTGGAGCTTGAAACTCCTTCGCATCTATGCAAGACTCCACCATCTTCAACACCTTGCATTCTTCAATTTCCTTCCTTCCTTTATCTTCATCATGAAATTTAAGGGCTCTAAAAATGGAGAATGTGTGGCTTTCATCATTCACTCGGAGAGTAAGCTCGCCTTCCGCCACATCAATTAGAGCTCTTCCCGTAGCAAGGAATGGCCTCCCAAGGATAATAGGTATATCCTTGTCTTCCGCCATATCTAATACAACAAAATCCTCCAGGAAGATGAAATTATGCACCTTAACCAACACATCTTCCACAATCCCCTTTGGATAAGATATAGATCTACCCGCCATTTGGAGGGCGATTGTGGTTGACTTTATCTCTCCAATCTCGAGCTTGGTGAAAATAGAAAGAGGCATCAAGTTGATGCTAGCTCCAAGATCACATAAGGCTTTCCCAAACTTCTCTCTTCCAATGTCACATGGAATAGTGAAGCTTCTGGGATCCTTCAACTTGGGAGGTAGTTTCCTTTGAAGAACGACACTACACTCCTCGGTGAGATTGACCGTCTCAAATTCCGCTAATTTCCTCTTCTTGGCCACCACTTCCTTTAAGAACTTTGCATAGTTGGCCATTTGTTGCAAAGCTTCTACAAGAGGGATATTGATGTGTATCTTCTTAAAAATCTCCAAGAATTTGGAAAATTGCTCATCCACATTCTTTTTCTTCAACCGTTGTGGAAATGGAATAAGAGGCACATAAGGAGGTGGTGGGTGATATGGAGATGACTCTTCCATGGCTTTCTTCCCTTTGTCTTTATTTGTAGCCTTGGTGGTTTCACCACTTGGATTTGGCTCTCCCCCATCTTAGATGATCCATCATCCTTCTTGTGACTATCTTCCTCAACCGGCATTTTTGGACCTTCATATGAAGTTCCACTTCAGAGGTTTATCGCCTTGCAATCCTCCTTTGGATTCATCACCGTATTACTTGGGAATTGCCCTTTTTGATGTTGAGCATTCAAGGTATTGGAGATTTGCCCCAATTGATTCTCTATCATCTTCAACTGAGTAGTATGAGCCTCTACAATTGAGTCGGTTTTCTCCATCCTTGTTTGAGAAATTGTCATGAATTTAAGCAACACATCCTCAAGGTTAGGCTTCTTCTCTCGGTCAATAACTCCGTTGGTGACCGAAAATCCGGGAGGTGGTTGAATAGAGTTGTTTGGATTCCCATACGAGAGATTTGGATGCACCCTTGAGCCTTGATATCCTCCTTCGTAATTATTTTGGTAACCCCCTTGATGAGGACGAAGATTACCATAATTCCGGTTGTTGTTGTTGATGTAGTTCACATCCTCAACAAGAAGTTAGGGACCCAAACACCATCTGACATAATCAAAGAAATTGCTGAGTACGCAGAAGAGGAGTCAGAAGAGGAAGAGGTTACTCTGCCTCCTCCAGTTGCCGGAAAAGGTAAGAAGATACTGAAGCTTCCAACTCCTCCTTCTAAAAAGAAAGGACCTAAAAGGTATATTACTCCGGAGGAAGAAGCTCAAATTGCTGCGGATGAAAAATTAGCTAGAGAAATTGCCGAGGCTGAGGCTTCAAACAAGCCAAAGAAGAAGCCAGCCAAAGGCAAAACTAAGGCCCCAGCAGGTGGTAGAAAGTATGGACCTCGACTGCCTCCAAGGACTTTAAATCTGAGTGATGAGGCAGACAAGGAGAAAGAAAAGGAGAAAGAACAGCATCAGACTACTGGTCAGCAGGGCACTTCTAAAGATAAATCAACAATTCCTGCTGATTCAGAAAAAGAACCTCATGTACCCTCCTATGTCCCCTCGAAGCAACAAGATCTAGAAATGCAAGAAATTTGGGCTCAGATAGAGAGGTATTTATATAGAGGAGAAGAAGCAAGGCAGATAGAAGCAGCTAGAGAAAGACTCAGATTAGCAGATTTAGAAGCTCTGAGGCTGAAAGCTGAGAAAGAAGCAAGCTAGAGGATTCCTGAAAAGACAGATATTCCTTTCAGATACAGAAGATTCAGGAAGCCTACTGACCTCAAACTCCACAGGTGGCCAAGAGTTGATGAATGGACACTATGGGAAAGAACTCAAAGGTGGGAGTCACTGAAGGCTGATTAAATCATGAAATATTACTTCTGGAGATGCTGGCCTGAAAAACACAAATCTATCGCATTTGTTGAATGGCTTCTGAGGACCAACCCAGAGATATTTGCTAGAGTTCAGAAGGCCATAGCAGACAAGATCGATGTCAGAGTCCCAGCTCCAAGAATCATGCCTCCCCCACTGAAAATAGATGGCTCTGTTCACTATGGAGTGAATGAGAAAGAGATCAAAGATGCTGCTGAAGCCAAATGCTTAGAAGAAGATGATCCTGCTGATATTCCGGAGATACTGAAGCTGAGGAAGACTACTTACAGAATGTATGGACTGCCCTTTCCTGAATCAAAATAAAAGGACTTCAAAGACAGGATTCAGCAGTTCAGATGATTGTTAGCTTCTGTATTTCTTGTATGTTCTGTTTTTCCTTAGAATAACAGTTGATGTATCTGTACTGAATCTCTTCATATATTTAAAACATCACTGTTGTTTGGCCCTGACAATTCCTTATTGTCTATATGGCCTTATTTGTCTTTATGCTTAACACAAATAATCACTCAAGTGATTACTGACTCACACACTCATTGAGTACATATCTATTCTCTCATTTTTTACTTAGTTAGATTCTGATTTGTTAGATTGCTTAGATGGTGGAAAATATGTTAGACAGGGAGAAATTGCTGATTAGTCTTTTGTATAAGTTCTGATAGTTCTTCCCTGATTCCCTCAGTAGTCTAGGACTTGAAGAACAACTCCACTGATTTTACTTGTAATACTTGTAAGGAGCTCTGTTTATGATAAGTCATAGTGTTAGGTTTTGGCATCATCAAATAGGGGGAAAATGTTGGGAGATGATTCGGTCTTCTCACAATCAGTTGAGACATAACTCAGTAGCCCTGTGCTCTGAATATTTGCTGAAGATTTGAAGATCCCAAAACCCTATCTTGACTGATGAACCATTCAGTTGTAATGTGTTCTGTTTTGTCTCTGAAGTTTTAGACTCAGTAGACACTCTTCATCTGGTTCAGGCGCTCAGTAGATTACTTGCCTCAGTACCAGAAGTAGAAGACTCAGTATCTTGGACTCGGTAGGAGCAAAGATATGCGAAAGGAGTCGCAGAACTGAACTCAGCAGAAGTAGTTCACTGAACTCAGAGTTGATCTTCAGTAGAGCCGACTCAGCAGGAGCATGCTACTGAATAGAGATCAGACTCAGCAACGGCTAGACAGTCTTCTGACTATCAGGATCCTCTAAAGTCAAATCAGCAGAGTCAAAACGAGGAAGAGAGAAGTCTGCTTCAGATCTCATTGAAGTCTATTATGTCTCACCTACTTTCCTGAACCTCGACCAATGACAAGCAGCCAGCTGTCCATATTCTGATTAAAGCTGCAAGTCAACAACTTTCCAGAAATGGAGGGAAAGGACACTGCAATCATACGTTGAAAGAGCCGTTAGCTACCCAAAAGAGAGAGACATAAGGATCGTCGTCTCCAACGGATCTATCCTTATCTCTACTCTATAAATAGAAGGATACAATTCAAATTGAAGCTCACGTGTTAACGAACGAACCCAAGAACACACGAGCATTCAAGAGCAACTAAAACGTCTAAAGTCTTCCGCAAGAAGTTCGAAGAAGTAATCTCCGGCGAAAGACGTCATACCTGCTCATAGGGAACCAAGCTGAACCCGAATTATAAAGCCTCTAGTATCCAAGCAACTGAACACGAACTCAAGTCTATACATAACCGTTCGTCGCTCTAGAAGCTACTTTCTCGTTCCCTATCCCTCTAACCTAAGCTCAGCTGATCATATCTATAGCTTAGACGAAGGAGTTCATATCTGAACTGATCCTTATTGTAAAGGACTCCTTCGTAGTTGGAGAGGTTTTCAAACACTTAGTTTGATACCTTGTAAACTGAGACTTGCTCAGTATAAATCTCAAGACCAGTGTTAGTCCAGCGTACAAACCAACTGAGACTATCTCAGTATAATACATAGCTTCCTGATCATTCGGGACAGTGGAGGTAGGATTGTTGGATCCGAACTACTTTAAAAATCGCCTGTGTTCTGAGTTCATTTTTTCTGTTTTAACTGTTGCATTGATTACTGTGCATACTGAAAATATCTTTAAAATCATTCAACTGATTTTCAGCAAGCTTAATCGATTGCACTATCATACTGAAACTATTTTGTTAAAAATGTTTTCTAAACTCAACTGAATTTGGGCCTACACATTTCCGCACTACTGAACTTCAGCTGAACGGTACTGAATTCAGACTCTTGTTAGCTAGCAGGCCTCAGTGAAGTCAGTCACTCTGCCACGCGATTCAGAACAGCTTATTTGGTCTACTGAACTTGTTCAGTACGAAACTCTCCTGAAAAGGACTGTTCGCGTTTAAAGTTGAGAAATCGATTTTCAGGTGTATTGTTGGTGCCTTCTTGCCTCACCTCGGTTGCATCAACAAAAGGCCTCGATTTCCGAGTTCAAAGGATCGTATGGCAAACCTTTAGACCTTGTGTTCATGCACCTATCAACCACCAAAGATCTAACTTCCAACACCAATAATAATAATAATAAAATATAGAAAAATAAATGTCTTAACTAGAATCAAGCACCCTTTCAAAATATCACACAAATAAACTCAGTAGTCCCCGACAACGGCGCTAAAAATTTGATCGTGTCCTACTTACACCTCTACCCACAAGTGTATGGGGTGTTGGAATATAAGTGGTGAGCAAGGTCGTCTCCCAAAGGACTATGCGGTTAATAATGTAACTACTCCTATTCGGATGCTTAAACTCTATCTAGACGATGAAAACTTAACGGGGTGATTAGTCCTAGGAAATAATTGAAATAAATCTAAGCTAAGGGCAATAAAGGAGCTAAATGGATGAAAATCTAAGAGAAGATATTCTAGGGGTAGACACTAATGATATGCAAAAGGATTTGGCTTACTTGAACTTGATACGGTTAATTACATCTATTTATGAGCGACGTCGGATATAGCCTAACTACCTCTCGGTGAACTTAGACTGTGGATTCTAGATTAAGACTATCGTCTCCAATTCATCGAAACCTAGAACTCCCAAAATCCCTCGAGTCTATTGCCCTCACCCGTATCCCGCAACCTCTCGGTCTATTGGAAAGAGGTGCTCTATGATCCTAATCTAGAATTAATTCTCAACTCTCGTTTATCGAATTAGTTCCATGGATAAATTTAAATGGTGATCAATCATTCAAACAATCATTAAAAGCAAGAGCATAGAGAAATATAGTAGATTAACCATAAGCAAATCTAGTAAATATCAATTCTCAAATAAATTCATCAAGTCTAGCCCCTAGAATAGGGAATTTAGCTACTCATGTTCTTGATTAGCAAAATACTCAAATCATAGCAAGTCAAAGACATGAGAAAGCAAGGGGAAAAGAAAATGCAAACAAATCCAAAAGCCTTGTCTTCAATCTTGAATGCTTGACTCCTTCTTCTTCAATCTTCACATAATTATCAACTTCAATGGTGGAGAATGGAAGATTTTGGGTGTTTGAGGGTGAAGGGATGGATTCTGAGAGTGAAAAAGGTGAAATTTTGTGTGGTAGGTGAGTTATGGTGGCTAGGGCTTCAAGTTTTGGCTTTATATAGTGACCCAGGTCGAAACCGAGTTAAAAGCTGGATAATCCGCGAAAAAGGGGGCGGACCACGGTCCAGTACAAAGCTCGGACCGCGGTCCGAAACTGTCTTCTTCAACATTTTTTCGGACAGAAGGCATCGGACCGCGGTCCAGTACAAAGCTCGGACCCCGGTCCCGTTTCTGCTGTTGCGCAATAATTTTGTTTTAGCTCGTTCTCCCTCGTTTCTTATCCAAATCTCGATCCATTTTCGGCCACGTGACCCCAACAAGCTGAACTTTAAGGCCCAACTTCCCTTTTCTTCAAAATAGGTCTTAATTCTCCTGAAAATTCAATAGAAACCAACCCAAGTAACATGTTCTTCGAAAATGATGAACTATGCGAACACAACATGTACAATCATGATTTTTCTTGGTAAATAAACAACATGTAAGCTCTCTAAGATCTATAAAATCCATGTTTGTCATTATGAATCAAAGTATCACTTGCTATGAATAAAAATATCACTTATTATGAATACAAGTATCATTGTTTTTAATAAAAGTATCATTTCACATGGAAACAATACTACTTGATCTGGGAAAATATCAATAGTTGGGAATAAAAGTATCACTTGTTATAACAAATATATCATTAATACTTATGTATCAATTAATATTGATAAATGTATCAATTAAACTTACTTATCCGTAATATAAGTATCGTTTAACATGAATAAATGTATGTGTTGGTTTGATCATTTGCATCACTTCTTTGAGGAAATATATCACTTTCTTCAAATATGCATATCAATTAATAAGTATCAATTTTCATGAATAAACTCATACGAACATTTATTATATAAACTGAGACTAGAATTAATAACACGATCAATTCTCGTATGTCATGAAATAATTTAAAATTTATATAAAATTAAATAATACTAAAAAATATATTTCAATATATATTGAAAAAGAAAAAAATAAAAAAAATTCTTGATTGAACCAAAAAATTACAATTTCCATTGAAATTTGGGATGATCTAAAATGTTAAAAAAATAATTGAATTTGTTAAAAAAATAAAAATAAAAAAATAAAAAAATTTAAAGTAATGTGTACCTGGGAGTGTGTACGTGTGCTGACATGCTGAAGGAAAAAAAAAAAAGAAAGCTGATAGGGAGCTAGTTTGTGGGCCGCATGATGATGATGTGAATATGATCTATCTGATTGTACATGCAACTGGATGTACAAGAGACTCACTCAATTAAAAAAATTATGTATCAATTCATCCAAAATAACATTCATTTATACCAATTTGCCCAAATTTAATTAAATCACAAAAAATTCAATGATCGTTAAGTTTCATCCCCAATTGTTCAAAACATCTCTTCTCCATCTCTCGCTATCCTCTTTCTTTCTTGTTAATCAATTCTGAATTTAACTCAAAAAAACCCGTGAAAAGTCAAATTCATCACAAAATCAACAATGGCGTGAAGAATCGCAAAATCAACAATGGCGCTATAATCAACAGGTGGGTCGAATCAACGAGAGCTTCTTCTCCCACTCATATGTAAGTCGTCGCCACTCTCCGACAGCCCCACCACCACAAAAATGAAATCATGAACATTATCTATTTGGTTCGTTGAACGAAATCACAACTGCTTAGCTTTGGAAATTAATGTCTGAGTGTGAGATTTTTGGGGAGTTCAGTTTTTTTAGAGTGAAAATGACAAGAAGGAGAAGAATGGAGGTTTCGGGCCAACAGAGCATCGATGAATTTGATTTTCCATGGTTTTTTATTTGAGTAAAATATGGAGTTGAAATGGAAGAAAGAAAAATGATAGCGCAAGAGAGATGGGATCCTAAAACAATTGAGAATGAAACTTAACCATGAACCATGATTGAATAGAATTTGTTATTTAATTAATATATGCCACATGTTAATTTTTTATTAATGTGATATGGTAAGGAGAATAGAAGTGTGACTTAAAAGTCCACCCGATCAACTGTTCAAATACAACTAAAAATATTTAAATATTTATTCTAAAAGTACTAATTTTATTCTATATATAATACTTATATATAAACAATTAATTATTTATTGTTTCTTCACCTTGTAATTTTGGAAATATTTCAGTTTAAAATCTAATCAAGCCGAAATATTTCATCTCAATATTGATTTTACAAAATAAAGAAATTAGAAACCAAAAATTCAGACCGAATTGATTGCTTTACAAGGGGTAGAAGTAGTCTCATTTTATACGCAGACTTTATAAATCTCAATTATATTATATAATTGTAAAAACACACATATAGTCATTTGGTTTATCGTGAGGTCGTAAGGTCAATAGAAATCATGCCTTAATACTTTGACTCAACTCTTAGATCGGAATCCATTGACATTAGTCCAACTCATGTCCAATCTCTTATTTAAGAAACACACGACCTTAAAGTGAGATCGACCTATCCCAAATTTTTGTTATATATAATACTAATACATATATGGCATTTTAAGGTAGAATGATCATTACTCCTACCCCTAGATCCAACATTAAATAAATCGTTGAATGTCTTAGTGGTGATCGATGTATTGAACGAAATAAATCTTGCACGCATGTTAGAACTTAAGTTAGTATATCAAACATGTATCGAACACGGGGAACAGAGATTAACATAAAATTTCTATCAATCTAGGAGTTTGGTTAGCAACCACGCCACTTTGAGTTTTACTATACTAATTGCCTCGAAGATAGCAAGAAATAAAAGTAAATACGAATGAAAATATAAGAAAGAAAGGGGTCCAACAAGATTATTCATACACACGGGTTCCCATATTCGACACTAAAGATGAATTAACCCCTAAAAATCAACTAATTATATGTTGCGTTGGTCCAGAGACGAGTATCAGTGTGTGTGTGGGGGGGGGGGGAGGGGTGAATACACATGAGTCCAAATTTTTGCTCAAACACGAATGTCAGTCTATTACTGAGTTTGCTACTGAACGGGTTCCGTTGTGTGTTAAGCCTTCTGATCGCGGGGGCAGAGTGATTAAATGACTGAATCCTTTCTACTATCTGATGTCAGACTGAGAAACTCAGTAGATGAATACGTGCGGAAATGTGTAGGCCCGTTTTATGTTCGTCTCTTTGAAAAACGTTTTATGCAAACCAAATCAGTTTTGGCTAGTGCACTTTTAAAGTTGTTTTACTGAAAGTATAATTTTGCAAGCAGTTTACAATAGATGCAATAAAACAGTAAATGACACGAGCAATTTTTAACGTGGTTCGGATACGCAAGATCCTACATCCACGGTCCTGCTGAACAGGAGGTCTTGTTGATTAATCCGAGCAAGCCTCAACAAGGTTTCTGTGCACTGGACAAAACCTTCTAAGTTATAGTCCTTAGCGACTTTACAAAATCAAACCGAAGTTTGAGAGGGTTTTGTCTCCAACTAGGAAGGAGTTCTTACAATAAGAACGTTTTACTAAAAGTGAACTCATTCAAGTGTCTAAGCGTATGATCTAATAAGGTTAGCTTAGACAAGAGATCGGGAACAACTCTAGGGTGAAGAACTACTAGGATATCTCTGGGATTTCTAGTTCTTCACTAGATGTAACAGTGAGTTTGGTAGAGTGCTTGAGAATGTGTTTGTGAGCTTCTTGCATTTCTGTTCCCTTTGGTCTGTTGTAGACTCTTGAACTATTCAAAATGATCTCTTTATATAGTTGTGACTCATGCATAGATCCGTTGGAGGGGACCATGCCACGTGTCACAAGACTCCAAGGAAAACGACCATATAATTAGAATGTCACCGCAGAGAGTTGTTGGCTTTATGTGCGTGAGAGCAGCTTTTGTGTCAGAGTAAGTAAGCTTCACTTGCTTCTCATTGGTCGAGGTATGGCGGTAGGTGAGACTTGTCAGACATCAGTCTTCTAGCTGAGTTGACTTCCTCTGAACCTCGAACCCTAAGTATTCCTCTGCTGACATCCGACTGATAAAGGTCAGGCTGTCGATTTCCCTTGTACGGAGTGCAACTGAGTCGCAGCTCTTTAGTAGATCAAGGCTGGTCATATTGAGGCTTCTTTCTGAGTCGGCTGAAGAGTGATCTTCTACTGAGTGCTTCCAACAATTGACTCGAAGACAAACAATTGAGCTCTTAAATAGGTAGAGCTCTACTGAACCGATGACAGACGTGGGGTTCTGGAACCTTAACTTCTCTACTGAAGTTCAGTCCAACAACTTACCTCTTACAGGACTTAGACAAAATAATCTAGAAAGATCAAAGCAGGTCTAGCCTATTACATCATGTCGGTTCATCACACACTCAAGGGTTTTGGGATCTTCCATTCCTCTTTAAAATATACAACAATCATTCAACATCAGAGATATTGAATCATCTCCCTATAATTTCCCCGTAACCACTGACTCGTCAATACATATCTCTACAACACAAATTCCCTCTAATAAGAACCATGCAGAAACATCTACTGACTCATATCCTTAGATAAAATCTAACAATTTCCCCCTAAGGAAGAACTATGAATCATCTCCTGACGCATATCCCTACAATTTCCCCCTAATTGATGATGCCAAAACCATTAACCTCTAAACCCAATTGCTTACTAACAAATGAAAGAATTATAACACAGGTTAACAATCACACAAAGGTACATCAGAAGACATTCAGGTTTAGTGAGTGTGTGTTGATCACTTCAATGATCAGTCGTGATAAAGAACGACATAGCTATATGACAATGAGTGGTTGTCTGGCCAAGTGAAATGCTGATTTTCATTGATATAGAATTGATTACAATTACATCAGTACTACACTATAATAAGAAAGAAAAGAGAGAAAGGCAAAGACTGAAAAAAGGCTGAATCTGCTGCTAGTGAGATCTGAACTTCTGTATCCTCGATTTGAAGTTAGCAGACTTGACTTTTGGAAGATCTAGCCTATCGGATTTGTAGATGTCTTCCTTGAGACACTTGATCTGTGGAAGATCTCCTGGCATCTGAGAGGACAGTTCGTTGCGCTCCATGGCTATCTTCACCTCTTTCTCTATCTCCTTGGTGCAGATACTGTTCTGCCCATCTGACTTTCTTGGTTCCCCCATAATTGGATCTGGGTGTTCTGGGGCTTGAACCATGAGTCTTCTTCAAGTAGTTGGGCTGAGGTGGTTTCATCTTCTGTTTGTCCATTGTCTGAGGGGTTGAAGGTTCAGCATATTGGGTTCCCCCTTGGACAAATCTGTCAGCCAGCTGATCTGAATTTTTCTGTCCTGAAGTAGTTACTTCATATGTATAACCAAGTCCTACCTTCGCAGAACATAGCCTCTGTGATTTCAGCAACTTTCCAAGCTTTTCTTTAGTTCCTAAGTATTACTCAGTCATTAAGGTTCTCCACACCTCATCGATTTTCCTCAGAGCTTTATACTCAGCTCTGGCCTGTGTAAGCTTGTCCTTTAGACTGTCAATTTCAGTTTCTTTCTCTGAGTTGTCTTTGGTCAGAACTGATATGTGATATTCTTGGTGTTGAGACTTAGTCATCAGAGAATTTATCTCTTCCTTCTGTCTCAAAACAAGTCCTTCAGACTTAGTAGAGTCCTGACTCCTCATTGAAAGTTTCTGATTCTCAGCTCTTAGTATTTCCATCTCCTGAAGTGTTCTAATGAACTGATTGCTCATCTGAATCTGTTCCTCCAACATTTCTTCACATCCAAGAACCATATCCAGGGGTTCACCTGCAATAGATTTTGTGTTGTGTGTGCATGGTGAAGAGGGGCATATATTAGAATTAGAGTTTACCTCAGCGTCTTCTCCGGCCATAAGGCACAGTTCAATATCCTTTTCAGCTTCGATTGCTATGAATGCTACTTCATCATCGGATGACTCCATGAACAACTCTTCATCACTCGAGCAATCGGATAACTCTCTGGCTATGTAGGCTTGCCTCTTTCTAACGAACTTGTCCAGCCTGAATTGTATTTCTGCTCTTTCAGCTTCCGTGAGCTCTGGACATTCATATTGAAAATGCCTAGTCTTTTTGCAGTTATAACACGTTGAGCTTCTGCCTTCCTTTCTTGTTGTCTCATTCAGTCTAGTGGAGGCAGTCTCCGTGTTCGTGCATTTAGGTAGAGATTTAGATTTACCTTTCAGATGAGCATTTTCTCTCTTACCTCGATCGCTTTTTGAAGCTCTATTCAACTTCATTCTTTTGAACTTCTCCCTCTCCTTCTAGTATTTAACAGCAAGGAGAGCGTTTTTCTCAACTAAGTTATCAGCGGTCGTGATCGTCATGGAACTTCCAGCTGATTCAATTGTTACTGAGGGACTTTCTCCAAATGTGCTGACTGTTGCCTTATAAGCATGATCCATTGGCACTTCAGTCTCAGGACTTTGGATATGTGGAAGATTGACCTCAAACTCCTCTGCTCTCAGTTCTGAAAATATATAATCAGGAGTAACAGAGTTTAAGTCAGTTCTTCGCTAATAAGTAGCAAAGGAATACCACTTGGGCCTGGAAAGAGCCCTTAAAATTTTAGTGTTGGTCTCCTTGTTGTTGAATATTTTTCCCATTTCATTGATGATGTTGATTTGATTCGTGATTCGGACGCTAAAATCATCAATCGACTCTCCGGGTACCATTGCGAACGTCTCAAGCTTCTACAGCTCGAACTCCGATTTATTTTCTTTAATTTGTGGAGTTCCTTGGCTTAGTACTGTGAGAGCATCCCAGAGCTCTTTTGTAGTCTTGCAGTCGTGCACCCTACCGTGGTATGAATCACTGAGCGTAGTCAGTATTGCGTTGCGTGCAACTCGGTCAAGATTGTGAAGCTTTTTCTCTTCTGGTGAAAGAGGGTTTTATCCTTGGGAACTTTCAGGCCAGTTTTGGCACCTATTGCATCTACGGTTGTAAGCTCGATGCTGTCAACCATCGGAACAATGGGTTATTTCTCTAGGATGTCAGTTATGCTATTATGTAGTGAAGTTAAGTGCGCCTCCATCCTTGCACGCCATACCGCATAGTTTTCTACCAAAAACATGGGTACCATCCTTATAACCGAAATATCAGACATATTGAAGAATATGGTATATGATGCTATGAGGAAATGTAAGTGTAGAGAAAACGGGTTTTTAGGATCTGTTCGAGTAGACCGATTTTCAAAAAACGATGATCAGAAGAACACCGCTCTGATACCAATTATTGGTCCAGAGACGAGCCTTCAGGTGTAGGGGGTGAATACACCTGAATGCAAATGTCAACTCAAACGCGAAAGTCAGCACAACTGAATGTTGCTACTGAACTAGTCTACTAAACTAGTCAGTTGGCCAAATAAACTTTCTGGATCGCGTGGGTAGAGATAACCTTCTACTGAGTCCTATCTACTGACTTCTGTCAGTGAACAATAGTCCAGTAATGGATATTATGTGCGAAAGTGTAGGCCAAAAAAAAATATGTTCGACTCGGTTTGAAGAACCCGTTTTATGCTGATTATTTGAAAGTCAGTTTTATGCAATATGAACAGTAAACAATGCAACAACAAAAACGACACATAATTTTTAAAGTGTTTTTGATACACAGGATCCTACGTCCACTGTCCTGAACAAAGCAGGAGTTCTTGAATTAATTTATACTGAGCAAGTCTCAATTGATCTGTGCAGTGGACAAATGTTGTCTTGTTTGCTTATACTGAGCAAGTGTCAGTTAATCTATACGCTGGACACATATCTACTTATAGTCGTAGTGACTTTACAGTTTCAACCGTGAAGGTTTGAGTTTCTCAAACTATGAAAGAGTTCTTATAATAAGAACAATTCAGAAAGTTGAACTCCTTCGAGTTTCTAAGCTAAAGATTTTACAATAAGCTTGCTTAGAATAGAGAAGGGGATGGATTAAACTCTAGAGTGAAGAACTAGAAAGGATCTCTCTGTATGCAAGTTCTTCGCTGGAATTGACTTTGAGTTTGCTAGAGTGTTTGATCACTTGAATGCTTGTGTTCCCATTGATTATCTTCCCTGCATGAAGACTCTTCTCTATTTATAGTCTCGACGTATGAATAGATCCATCAGAGGGAGTCTAGACACGTGTCGGGAATGACAAGGAAAATGACTATCTTCTTTTTGAGTGATATTGTAGAGATTCCCTCTTTTTCAGTATGAAGCAGCTTTACTTCGGAGCAGGTACAATGTTGGCGGCTTCTCATTGAAGATAAGAAGATAAGGGAAGCTAATTAACCTGTCAAAAGAAGATAAGGGAAGCCAATATCTTGAGTTAGTTGGAGAGCAGAGTGGTACACAAAGTATTCCACCAAATGCAGTTAACTTGGCTAGTGTGCATGAAGTTCAGCTTCGGGTACGTAAATTAAGTCCACATTATATTATTATACTTAATATAGGATGTGAGAATCAATAGTTTCTAACAATATTTTTTAAAATGCAAATTAATAGGCCAAAAAAAAATATGAGGAATGCAGCTGAACCAAGTTATTCAAACACAGTAAATGAACTTGAGAATGTAAGTTAAAGTTGAATTTATCTTGTTAATATTGGTTGTGTAAGGTAATGTGATATTCCTTTTTTTTTTCTCTATACATGTTAGGTGAGAATTACCAACACACCTATTGATCATATTCATCAACAAGGAACAAATAAAAGTTTCTCAGAGTCCCAAACGTTATGTACCGTATCCTCTAGTTTGTCCAGATGAGTTGTCTCCGAAGATGACTTGAGATTCATTCTTCTCTTCATAGTCTGTCAGAATATCTTTCATGTATGTCATGTGTTTGGAGCATCCACTATCCATGTACCAAGTTGTCTTCTTCAGGGCATTGATCGCTTGTTGGGTAATCTTCTGCACCTGCAAATAAAACACGTTCAGGTACCTTTTATTTTGTTTAGGTCCTAACAGGTTAGTTAGTTCTTTCGAACCCAAACTTGCCTGGTGACCCTAATGCTCTCAGATGTTCCTATCTTCTTACGCTTCTTGTTGGTAAAGATTGTCTTCTTGGTAATCTTTTGAGCCATATAAGCTGGCCTAGAGGCTGAGTCCTTTTGAACTAGTGACACATCCTGATAGTTATTTGAAATCTGATCTCTTGACTGAGTTCTGGTCTCAGGTTGGCTTTTCTTTTGTTCATACATCTTACCCTTTCAGGAGACAGTTCAAGTTGTTTTGTGGCCTTAATGAATCTGACTTGAAGATCAACCACTTGGGTAATTTTGGTGCCATTCTGAGCTTTATCATATACTTTGGCATCAGACTGTGTCTCGTAGACAATTCCTTCTCGGTTTTCATAATGTCGTTGATGTGTCATCATCTGATCAAACAATTTTTGTGCGGTGTCGTACTTGTTGGTCAATATCTTTCGATCGCGTTCAGCTTTCAGTATCCTATCATAATTGTTCTGAAGGTTTGTATATCTCAGCTTGAGATCTTTCAACTTATGATCCTTCAGATTGAGTTCATCTGTGATAGTTGTTAGCTTGTCTTCGAGCATTTTAGAATCAAACTGTTCTTCATTTAACTCCTCTTTCAGCTTCATGAGCTGATCTTTGTCAGTCTGATCTACTGTTGACTTGTCCTTCATTTCTCATACATCGACTCATTTTGTTTATTGAGGATAGTGAAGAGTCTCTCCAAACTCTTATGGCTTTCTAGTAACTTATCATATGCAGCTTGGAGTTCACAATCTTCTGGAACTGAACTATAATCTGTATGTGCAGTGTGGAAGAATTAACAATAGAGCATCTAGAATTACCTCGAATTCATCATCGGCCATATGTCTGGAACTGATGTTGAGTCTGACTCTAGTTAGTCTCTGCATGTGTGTTGAGGTAGCCTTCATCGGCGTCAGATTTGCTGAACACTTTGTCGCTCTTCGTCTCTTCTTCAATCTCGCTGTCAGGTGATAATGAGCATGAAGTCCCTAATGAACGTCTTTCGTTCTATGAGGAACTTGTCTCTTTTAGCTCTTCCTTCAGCTCATTCCTTTGTGTTGAGTTCTGGACAATCATACTGATAGTGTTTGGTCTTTTGGCAGTTGTAGCATAGCTTTGGATCATCGTCTTTCTTTTTGTATTCCTTCTTGTGAAAGGACGATCATTCGGCCTTTTTCTTTTCCGACTTCACCTTTTCTCCGATAGTCTTTACCACTTCAGGAGGACTTTGAATAGTACTTAGATTTTTCCTTTCTCCCGTTCTTTCGTTCGTCTCCTCTTCTGGAGTTTCCTGAAAGGAGAAAAAATACTTTTAGTAACTCTTCGTGTGACCATTCCTCGGGATTGTCACAACTTTCACATGCTTTGAAGGCGCTTGTCTTTGACTATCTTTCTTCTTCTTTGATATGTCAAGTCGCTCAATCTCTATCTCAGCAGCCTTTGAGGTCGGAGAATAGTGATTCGGGTGATTACGTGCTGAACTCCCCAGATCGGTGGATGGTGTAAGTTATGTGCTTCCATTCCTCTTTCGTAGACCCTGAATGATCTTCTCATTCAGCTCCTTATTCAAGAAGGTCTTTCTTAGAGCATTGATCTCGTTCATTAGGTTGGCGAATCTAATGTGCATGTCTTCGATCTTCTCTCCATCCTGTAAAACAAAAGTATCAAGTTTACATATGGCAGCTTTAAGCTTACTGTCCTTGATCTTATCGTTTCCTTCGCTCAGTTTCTTGAGCGTATCCAACATTTCTTTAACGGTTTTGCATGTTCTGACTCTTCCGAGATCTCCATCACTTAGAGTCAGTAGAATCTGGTTCCTTGCAACCTTATCCAGATTGTTTATCTTTCCTTCTTCAGCACTGAGCTGGACTTTGGCTTTTGGGATTTCATCCCTTGTGACAGTGGTCTGTCCACCTTCGGATACTAAGAATTGTGACAGCAATAGGACCGTTAGTGATAATGACCCACATGCAGTCGTGGATGGAGGACAAGTGAGACTCAATTCTTAGTAAAGCGAGTATTCCAGACATTGCTAGTAAAGCGAGTATTCCGGACATATGTGGCAATTGAGAACATGGGCATTCCAGACATTGCTAGTTGTTCTGCCATAATAACAGATGGTGAGAAGCTGAGGTGCAGATATGGTATGCGAAAAGCGAGTAGGATCTGATCAAGTTGACCAAGTAAACAGAAACAGAAGTTGGCCTGGCCACTGCTCTGATACCATTTTTTGGTCCTGGTAAGATTTCAGGTATTTGAGGGGTGGGTGGGGGGGGGGGGAATATACTTGATGTCAAACTTTCGTCTTTTCAGATTAGAGGAGCTGATTGATGGTGAGTCAGTCAGCGAATGTATGCGTATATCTGATAGGCCCTTTATATAAAAATGCTTTTCGTGAATAGAGACAGTAATCTAATATATAGTGTGATGAAGAGTGAGTTGAATGCAATGAAATAGTAAATAACACAGATCTTATAGTGGTTCATATTCATAAGATCTTACATCCACTCTTCTGGTTTCTCAGCAGGAATCTATTATTGAATAACTCGTAGACTAACCAGCACAGATCAATAAAATCAAACAAACAATCTATAACACTATCAAACTATCTAACTTTTCAACAGTCTTTCTAACAAGGTATAGGGTTGGGTTGGGGGTTGTTCAACAACAAGAGTATGAAACACTCTTGACTCTAAGCTTATGATGAGTAAGCTAGAATACTTGGAGTATGAATAGCTGGGAATTTCTAGGCAACAGAACTTTGAATCAAGAGAGTAAGGGTAGTTCTTCGCTTTGAGTATACTTGAGCTTCTTCGAAATTTTGTCCCTCTCAAGGTGAGGTCTTCTGCTATTTATAGACGAGCTTGGAGGAAAGATTCGTTGTACAAGATCGATCTCCCATTGGCTCCGTGTTGACAATGGTCAAATGCATTAAATGCATGGACATGTGTCTTTCTCCGCTTGGTTCTACGGATTCTGTATGAGGTACTGTTCTATCGCCTTTGATTAGGGCTGACATGGCGGTCTGAGATTTGTTAATGTTGATTCTGATCTTGTTTTCTTCCTCCGTTGACCATCGACTTTGAATATCGCGCCTTGTACCTTATATAATCTTCACATTTAAATACTTCGATGCGGTCTAGTGAAGAATGTGATCCAAGATCAGTTCAACCTAGAGACTTCAACTTAGGAGCTAGACTAAGTCGGTTCCACTAGCTGAACTATCATAAATTGAACAACCTATAAGAAAAACACTCAGCTTAACTATACAGACACGGGCTAAAGGTATCCTAATAAAATACATCAGACCGGTTCATCAATCAAATAGGGGTTTGTGATCATTCAAAACTTATATTATTTCCCGACAATAATATTTAAATATCATTTTAGCTTATAATTAAGAAATCCTATTATTAGATAATTTAGAATAAAATAAATAATTTAGAAAAATGAAAATTAAAAAATCAATTATATATTCAATCCCATCAAAATAGTGTTATCTTCAACCTACCAATATTAAATAGTGAATAAGAATAGAAATATTCCCTCCGTCCCATAGAAGGTGTCTCCTTTCTATGGGGCACGGAGATTAAAAAATTTGTGTTGTGTGGTATATATTGTTTAACTTTTGGGTTGTTAATTTTGGTCCACAAATTCTTTTCTTTTTTTAGAAACAAACACTTTCTACGGGACAATCTAAAAAGGATAATAAGGCAGTTTTTATGGGATGGAGGGAGTAATATTTTTCAGCATGTTCATCGAGAGAACCTACCCCCTACCCACGTCCATAAATATAAATGATAGTGTAGTTATAGTAGAAGAACCCCCCCCCTAAAAAAAAAAAAAAAACTCTTCTTCTTGATGAGTCATTTCCGTACTTAGTTATTTATGGCCGAAAAGTGTCTTAATTGGCCAATCAGTGCACTCGCAGTGGTGAAAATGCATGTTTTTAGTTGAGTCATTTATGTACTTAGGTATTTCTGACCGAAAAGTGTCTTATTGGCCAATCAGTGCACTCGCAGTAGTGAAAATGCTTGTTTTTAGGTGTTGACGTTACGAGGTGACTAGGATGCTATTTGTCAATATTTGATGATAAAAAGGGCACGGAATTGCTGATGTGGATGCGGAATTCAGAGGATGGAAATATTTGGATCAAAATTGTGATGGATAAGGAAAGATATGTTTTCCTTATCTATCCAAATTCTTTCCTTAACTTGGGGGGATTTTGACCTAACTTAGGGATGAAGATATGAGTATAAAAATAGAAGAAGGAGACGAGAAAAGGAACTCTTGAACCCCGATACTTAGACGCCGTCACTTCAAGATTCAAGCCGAGAAACCCTAGCTCCCAAGTTCGAACTTCCGACCGCTGATCATCTTCTCTGCCGGAGATCACACCACCTATAAATACACACATTGAAGATTCCAAGCGTTCACAGTTAGTAGATGAAGAAGAAACACTCCTTTAATTTCGTTGATGAACTCTCGTTTTAATTACCGTTCGTTGCTTGTCATTTTAGTTTAGACATCGGATTTACGTTGGAAACTCTTGTTCTATTTTAATTTAAGTTCTTAGTTCAGTTTCATAGGTTTAAATACTCTGTTATTTCATGTTTTTTAAGTGCTTTAATTTACGTGCATGCTAGATCTAGGGTTACACATGTTTTTGTTTATGTTATGTGAACTGTCTTGCTTGCACAACCAAGACGTCTGCATGAGTAGCTAAGTTTTAAAGGGTCCGGCGGGATGTGAAACACACACTAATCAGTACATGAGGCTTAGGTGCAAATAATTAATCAAGAGGGTTTCGGGTTAATTCAGAATTAATTAATCTGACTAGTAATTTAGGCCTGATCACCCTAGGTTGCGCAACCTGTAGCTAACTTAGTACTTCCATCGTTTCTCGTGGAATAAAGCTAGGTAAGTAGCAAAATTATTCGTAAGAGTAATTGAATTAAACTGATAGGAGACTATTAGATGCCCAACATTTGAGTAGGCTCCTATACTAGGCTCCCTTAGTTCGTTAAAGATGTCTAGTTATTAAATCTATTGATTGCCCAACAACGTAGGTTGTAGCTAGATTAGGGAAGTAGCCGTTTTGATGCCCAACATGGCAGTTACCGACTAAGTAAGTAAGAGTGAGGGTTGTGTCAATTTAATTACGACAATCTATAACTAGTAGATTCTTAAGATTGATTCCTATTAAGTGCCGATGATTGGAATTACGTGTGGGTGAATATCTCTTAATTGCCCAGTCGATACAGTTTTCATTTCAGTTTCAGTTTTTATAATTTCTTAGTTTAGTAAAAATTAAACTTGCGTGGTTGCTAACCAAAACCATAGACAAGTAGAAAAATAATGTGTCTAATCCTCTGTTCCCTGTGTTCGATATCCTGTAGGCTATACTGATTTAATTCTCAAGTTTTGCTGGATTATTTGGTGTAATACAACGATCACCAAATTGGCGCCGTTGCCGGGGAACGGTGTTATCTAGTTTTCTTTATTTTTCTACTAATCTTTTTGTGCTTTTAAGTGTTGCATGAGCTGGTCTTTCAACCCTAATCTGATATTTGATCCTGAGATTGAGAAAACAACAAAGAGGAATAGGAAGAAGGCGAAGCTGCAAAAGCAGTAGATTATGTCCGGGGCAGGAAACGTCTTAACTACCCAACCAAGAGACAGAACAGACGTCGGTGATCAGACCAGCGACTCAGAACCAGAGATTGTTTTGTTCGACAAAACAAGGCAGAACACTCCTACAAACAGCTCAGTATCAGAGGAGGAAGAGATGGAAGAGGGAGACAATCAACCGCTACCTTTGAGAATGAATGCCGGATCGCTTGACATGGGAGCGGACTTACCCGATCCAATCAAAATCACAACTACTGAGCAAATAGATGTCAAGCTGAATATGGTTGCAACCATGCCTAAATTCTACGGGAGGACGAACAAAAACCCAAATTCCTTTTTGGCGTCTTTCAACCAAGTCTGTAACTTGCACAGGCAAGGCAATCTGGATACATTTAAGCTCAAAGCTTTTCCATTCACACTTCAAAACGGAGCACAAGCATGTTCTCGAGTCTTAAGCCAACTATGATCACGACCTGGGCCCAGATGCATATGATATTCTTGAAGAAGTAATTCCTGTAATCAAAGACGAATGCACTTAAGAAGAAGATATTTGAGATTGCTCAAGAAATCGACGAAACCTTCGGCGCATATTGGGAGAGATTTGGACGACTTGTCGATAGTTGTCCTAACCATAGCTACTCGGATGTGGTGGAGCTTTTACAAATCTTTTATCAAGGAATGACCGACGAAGCAAAAGCCATGGTCGATATCGGTCTAAGAGGAAATTTCCATACAATTCTCTACGAAGATGCATGAAACATAATTGAAGGACTTGCAGAATCCATCTCGCAATACAAGGGGCCGAGACCAACAAGGAAAGCTGTCAATTGGTCTCATCCAACTATATGGACGAGATCGATAATAAGGTGGAGGCAAAATTCAGCCTATTGCAAGACAAGTTAGATCTAATACTCGAATAGAACGCTTCTGCTTCTAATCGATCGGTTGCCGATCATGCATGTGGAGCATGCGGAGAGAAGGGACATACGTCACTATAATGTCCGAGAGAAGAAGTTAAGGCATCTAGAAATTGGAGCAGACAACAAGTGGTTCATCCGAACCTTAGATGGAGACAACCGGAAGAGCAATTTCAACCAAGAAATCCGCCTCCACAACAGTTTCAGCAACCATACCGGCAGCAACAAAGCTATCAGCAGCCATACTAGCCTCATCATCAACATAACTATCAAGCCCCGCATCAAAGGCAGATCCAGCAGCAGAGTGTCTCGCTTGCCCAACTAGAGCAACAAAGTCCATTAAAAAAGCTTTTGGCCGAAATGGTTTATTCGCAGAAGGATACCACTGCATTTTAACAACAAATGCAGAAAGAGACAAATCAGACGAAGAAAGATTAGTAAGCTACTATGGATCAGTTGGCCAAGCAGATGAGTCAGTTAAATTCTACCACGCAGGAAATAAAGAATGCTCAAGGGCAGCTTCCAGCTCAAACTCAACAAAATCCGAATGCCCATAAGTGCAATCATATTACACTGCATGGAGGAAAAGAACTGTCTGGCCTGACTGTGCAAGTAAGACACCCAGAAAAGCAAGTAGAGAGGAAGAAGGTGTTGGGATTTTGTATACTGGAAGCACTTTTTATGCTTGTATACAATGTGTTTTTGTCCTTACCACTATTTTATTCTCCTATCTGATAAATATTTATATTTGCACATGTTATCCTTTATCTTGTATAAAAGTTAGATTTGTGTGGTGTGTCGGGTATCACAGAAGACAACACAAATTGGTTGAACTGACAAGATATAAACAGTTATCACAGCTGAGACAACTTAAGGATAAGTTGTCGGTTTAAGCTGCAGTTTAGATAAGAAGTGGCTTGTCTTAGCTGCTTGTCTTTACTGGTACACTTAAGGTGGGTGTATTGACGGATCACAATGAGATGTGTTCTCCTAACTGACCTTAGTGGAGAACCAAGATCTCGGTGATTTAGCTGGTGTTAAGCTTGGTAAGACTTCAGCTGAGTGCATTTGGCTATCTATCACTTTGACCTACTATGGTGAACGTCATCGCGACCGGATCTATGTATCTTGGGTGTTAGTAGTTATTTGTGGCTCAGGCTGGTTGTCTGTATCTTGCAACCGTATCCCAGTAAAATGTGTTGATAATATCCCCTGAGGAACTCGGAAGGATTAGCACACTAAATCCGGCCGGTTGATTAAGTTCAGGTGTGTTAATAAGGTCGAGTGGTACTACTCAGGAATATAAGATGTTAATTAATTTAAACTGTCAGTGAGTTTAATTAATTAACGGATATTTCTATCTTAAATATGGAGATCGATTAAGTCTAAAATACAAGCCCTTGCTCAATTTGGGATAAAGGGGCAACTCAGCACGAATTCTCTAGTGGAATGAATCTGTGTTTATTAATTAATTTTGCTCTGGGCTGAGCATAGATAATTAATTAATTTGAGGCCCAGCTTTATTTCTTATATTGGATCCCTGATCTGGCCCAATTAGTTGCATGGTTATTTATTGTCTATCAAAAATCATTATTAATGGATTAATGTATTTTTACATTATTTAATAATGTTATTTATCTGGAATTAATTGGCTGGGCCAATTAATTGATAAATATTAGTAGCCCAGTAAATTAATTAATTATATTATGGGCTGGTTATGTGGAAGCCCATTATTAATATAATTAAATTAATGGCATACAAATATATTAATATTATATTGGCTTTTGAAGCCTATATATATTAGTATTCTGTTCAGAAACAGATTACACACACTCACAAATACTCACGCACGCACGCGGGTTAGAGAGAGAGACAATATTTATTTTCTTCAGTTCTCTGACCACCCAGAGGAAGAAAAAGGCCGGGACAGAGATCAGAAGATCTAACACAAAAGCAACAATGAAGCCGCGACAACATACGAAGGAGGAAGGTAGCGTTTCTAACCATCAATTATCCTTCAATTGGTATTAGAGCCTGGTTTAGGCTCTGATTATCGCTGTTAGATTTATGATTAGGTTTTATTTCGTCGTTATCGAGCTATTTTCGTGTTTGGGGCGGCCTGCGAGCCACTGTTTTGACCCCGTTGTAACGTTTTTCTCGTGAGAAAATCAACGAGTAGATTATAGGACCTATTTTTTATGTGATTGTACTATTTTTGTACTGTAATTGGTCCGGGAGGCACGAAAAACGAGACGAAGAAGAATCTGATTTTCGCAGCGGAAACCCTAATTTTCTAGGGTTCCGCCACATCTTGCGGCGGAGATTCCTGGGACGTCCGATGTCTGATCGATGATCGGCTTGAACCTCTAGAATCCTCGTCTTTTGAGCTTCACATCGATAGGTTGTAAGGGATCATCTGATCCCGGATGCGATTGGAATTGACGTCTGAAGTTGGCTGGTCGTTATGAATTCGTTCCGGCGAATCGTTTGAAATTCGGGAAATTGAGGAACTAATCTCGACCGGAATCCATTACCCGGTGGTCGTGAGTGTTCCAATTACATTTCCCCTCTTTCAATTGATCGAATCGCGGCTCGGAAAGGGTAATGGAAATCGCGGCGGAGGCGCAATTTATTGCGCAGACCCGTCGTGGTGGCGGAAATCGCCGGCCGTTTGGCACGGCCCAGACGTCTGGACGACATCAAGAGGCAGCGGGGATGGTGGCAGAGGGTCGGGGACGGTCGAGGACAGCGCGGCGGCAGATGCGCTGCGTGTAGGCGGATTCTCGGCGCGGGGCTACCGGGAATCGACTCGCCGTCGTCCGGTGCGCCCCTGGGTGCCGGCACAGAACCGGCCTGTAGTGGCGGCGACAGAAGCATGGAGACGACACTGACGTGGCGCGCCACGTCAGCCCTTGCTGACTGGTCTGCCAAGGTGTCTGCCACGTGTCTGCCACGTGGCAGACCCCTGATGATGTGGCGGTACAGTTTTCGATGCAGTTTTCGACGTAGTTTCCAGATTCAAAGATTTTGAAGATTTCGAAGATCTGTATTTTGATCGGGCTATGTAATAGTTATGGATTACGTGTTTTAAAGCCCGATAACGACTTTAAATTTCCTATTTGCGTATTTATTTTTTATTATGCTTTAGCATGCGATTATGTGATTAATTGCACTTAGAAAAACATGTAAATAGGATTTATGCGTTATTAAAGCATGTTTTATTTTTTGCGAGCACGTTTTATTATGTGCGCTTAGAAATTGCATGCTTTAGGAATTATGTGGATATGCATGATTCGTAACAAACCTTTTGATTAAAAAGACTAAGCAACATTAAATTACATGTTTAATTAGATTCCATTAATTTGGATATTAAACACTTAATTGGACCTCCATTAATTGGACTCTACACAAAAGTAGTAAGATTATGTGAGTAAATGTCCACCTGCGTGGCTTGCTTGCATCTTTGAGCTACAAGTTTTGTGAGATGAGTTTTCCAAAAACAATATTTGATTATTATTGAGTAGTGGGAGCGAGGCCGTAAACGTCCACCTACGTGGCTTGCGTGCCTAGTAAACACGAGTACTCTAGAAGATAATAATTAAACAGGATGGCTAATTAGATCAAATTGAATGCGGCAAGGTTCGAGTAAGTATGTCAATTTCGAGAATTTGATTCTATTTTGGTCAAATTAATGGTCAATGCTTAGATGTCACCGCAGGTACAATTCACTTCCCTCGAAGTCCCTTCCCGCGTTTTAATAGTGACATGGTCCAGTATATCGAACTATTAATTCCATTCGTCTTAAGAACCTAGATGTGGATTGGAATTAAAGAGCTAGGTAAATAGCTTGGTTTAGGGTTACGCTAGTAAACGTCCACCTGCGTGGCTTGCTAGTGGAATTCCTTGAGCCGTTTGAGGTTTTTAACATCATTATTTTTTCAAAAGGTTACAATGATCGTTAATTACGAATTATGTGCAAATAATTTTTCTTTACATGCTTTATTTTTAATTATTTTTCAGATATGTCTGTTCAAGCTGTTGTTAATGGTCTTATGAGCCGACCCTTAAAGGGTGTTGACAATTTTAAAGAGTGGAGGAGAAACCTTGCACTAATGCTCCAAAATGAGAAGATCTTGTATGTTCTCAGTACCCCTGAACCTGAACTCCCCGAAGAAGAGGCGACTGAGGAGCAGATAAGGGAATCTGAAAAGTGGATAGAGGATAATGACAGGACTCGTTTTGTCATTCTATCCAGTATGGTTGATTCTCTTACTTCACAGTATGAAAACACGCCTCATGTGGGAGTGATATGGGATTCCATGGCTGAAAAGTTCTGTGAGACCGACAGATCTCAGAGATTTCATCTTCTGAGGCAGGTTACTACCTGCAGAATGGCTGAAGGTGCATCCGTGCAGGATCATGTTTTACATATGATCGAGCTGCTTGATCGGCTTGCAAAAGTTGGTGGTGTCTTGGATCTTGGCATCAAGATAGACGTCATTCTACATTCACTACCTAAGTCATATGAGAATTTCCGCCTAAATGTAGTGATGTCAAGGAAAGACTACACTCTGAATGAACTTTCGAGTGAGTTAATTATTGCAGAAGGAATCATGGGTCAGACTAAAGGTAAAGGAACCCAAATCTTGAACACTACTAGCAGCTCAAGGAACCCTCCGAAGGGTAGATTCCAGAAAAAGGGCAAGAAGGCTACGAATGTCAAGAAGAATAGTGGGAGCACGAAGTTAGCACCCACTGCAGGGGTTCAAAAACCTAAGGGGAAGTGTCTCAAGTGCGGTAAGGTTGGACATTGGAAGACTGAATGTCCCGACTTCAAGGCAAAACAGAAAGGTACACGTATTGCCTTAGTAACTGAAACTGTGCTTGTTTCCGCATCTACCCATGAAGGGTAGTAGATTCCGGATCAACTGATCATGTTTGTTACACCTTGCAGGGGTTTCTGCAGAAAAGGGTTCTGGCTGATGGCGAGGTGGTGGTTTCCATGGGAAATGGATCGCGAGTTCCAGCTATTGCCATAGAAGATTTACATTTATCTGTTTTACTCTATTTTAGTATTAAGAGATGTTTTATTGGTGCCTGAGTTTAGGCGAAACATTATTTCCGTTTCAAAACTTCTTATTGTGGATGGTTATAGATCTGTTTTTGATGATCATATTTTGATTCCAAAAGGGAAAGATCTTATCTGCAATGGGAGTTTAAATGGATCTCTATATACTATTACGTCTAATCCATGTACATCTGTTAATGTTGCTTCCTCATCATTAAATCCTAAGAAGAGGAAAGAATCTTCTAAGGTAAACCAAACTTATCTATGGCACTTAAGACTAGGTCACATCAATCTAAATAGGATCCAAACGTTGGTGAAATATGGATCATTGGAGTCTCTCCAAGTTGAACCATTTCCAACTTGCGAATCCTGCTTGGAAGGTAAGATGGTGACTAGGCCTTTTAAGGCAAAGGGTTATAGAGCCACAGAAGCATTAATTTTGATACATTCTGACTTGTGTGGACCTATGTCTACACAAGCTCGTGGAGGGTATGAGTACTTCGTCACATTTACTGACGATTACTCGAGGTATGGATATGTTTACCTTCTTCGCCACAAGTCGGATTGCTTTGAAACCTTTAAGGAATTCAAGGCAGAAGCGGAGAAGAAGTTAGGTAAAGAAATCAAAATACTGCGATCTGATCGTGGTGGGGAATACCTATCCAATGAGTTCAAGGACTACTTGACAGAATGTGGGATTACATCCCGGTGACCGACAAAGACGGGCACGCCTCAGCAGAATGGTGTGTCAGAGAGAAGGAACCGAAGTCTCTTATAGATGGTTCGGTCGATGATGAGTTATGCAACTTTGCCAGTTTCCTTTTGGGGATATGCCCTAGAGACTGCAGCATACTTGCTGAACCGTGTGCCTTCCAAGTTGGTACAAAAGATCCCTTTCGAATTGTGGAGCGGGCACAAACCCAGTATGCACCACTTAAGGATTTGGGGTTATCCTGCTTATTTGCTAAATAGGCAGGCCGAGAAATTGGAATCACGTTCAGAAGTGATGTTGTTCATAGGGTATCCGAAGGAAACGAAGGGTGAATACTTTTATGATCCTAAATAACAGAAGATCGTTGTTAGCCCTAACGCTCGGTTCTTAGAAGAGGATTACATTAGTAACCATAAATCTCGAGTCGACATCATCCTTGACGAATTACAAGGTGGTCGAGTTCCACTTGAACAACCAGTTGTGCAAGATAGTACTCCACGAGTAATTGCACAATCTGTTAACACAACGCCTGACCCTGTTCGACGTAGTGGGAGGGTGATATTTACACCTGATCGGTATATGTTCACTGGGGAGACGTTTGATGATCTCCCGGCAGATGAACAAGATACCGTGGATCCCTGGCTTTACAACGAACCAGTGGGAGATGTAGATGTAGATTCCTAGCGAATCGTCATGGACTCAGAATTTAAGTCCATAATTAATATGGATGTATACGAGATCACTGAACTACCTGAGGGCTGCAAAGCTATTGGTAGTAAGTGTGTATATAAGAGAAAGAGAGACTGCAGCATACTTGCTGAACCGTGTGCCATCCAAGTCGGTTAACATGACTCCAGTCGAGTTGTGGAGCGGGCACAAGCCCAGTATGCACCACATAAAGATTTGGGGGTGTCCTACTTATGTGTTGAATAAACAAGCCGACAAGTTGGATTCACGTTCACAGGTTATGCTGTTCATAGGATTTCCGTAGGAAATGAAGGGTGGTTATTTTTATGATCCTAAAGAACAGAAGATCGTGGTTAGCACCAACGCTCGGTTCTTAGGGGAGGATTATATTTGTAATCATAAGTGTCGAGTCGAGATCATCCTTGAGGAATTACAAGGTGATCGAGATCCACTCACAGAGCCAATTGTGCAAGATAGAGCTCCACAAGCAATTGCACAATGTATTAACACAACTCCTGACACTCTTCGACGTAGTGGGAGGGTGATATTTACATCTGATCGGTATATGTTCACTGGGGAGACTTCTGACCATCTCCCGGCAGATGAACAAGACACCGTGGATCCATGGACTTTCAACGAAGCAGTGGGAGACGTAGATGCAGATTCATGGAGAATCGCCATGGACTCAAAATTTAAGTCCATAACTGATATGGATGTATACGAGATCACTGAACTACCTGAGGGCTGCAAGGCTATTGGTAGTAAGTGGGTATACAAAAGAAAGAGAGGATCGAATAGAGAGATCATGGCATTTAAGGCCAGGCTAGTGGCAAAGGGTTTTACCCAGAAAGAAGGTATCGATTATGAAGAGACCTTCTCGCCTGTAGCAATGATCAAGTCTATTAGGATTCTCCTTGCCATAGCAGCTCACATGAACCTAGAGATCTGGCAAATTGATGTCAAGACCGCATTCTTAAATGGGCACCTTGAAAAAGGTAGAGACATCTATATGAAACAACCAGATGGTTATGTGAAGGAGGGCAAAGAGCATCTAGTTTGGAAGCTTAAGAAGTCTATTTATGGACTTAAGCAAGCTTCCCGGTTATGGCACCAGCGTTTTGACGAGGTAGTCAAATCCTATGGTTTTGTATCCTTTCCTAACGAGTTGTGCGTGTACCGCATCTGGGTTAATGGAACAGTGGTGTTTCTTTCACTTTACGTAGATGAAATCCTTCTTATTGGCAACAATGTTGAAGTGTTATCAGACGTAAAGATATGGTTATCTGAGCAGTTTCAAATGAAGGACTTAGGTGAAGCTGCTTACATCCTTGGGATCAAGGTTATACGAGATCGCCAGAAAAGAATGTTAAGCTTGTCATAAGCGTCCTACATTGATACTGTTATTGCTCGTTTCAGCATGCAAAATGCCAAGAGAGGTTCGGTACCTTTCAGACATGACATTTTTCTATCTAAGAATCTGTGCCCTAAAACGCCTGAAGAGATAGAAAGTATGAGACTAGTACCATATGCTTCCGCTGTCAATAGTCTCATGTATGCAATGCTTTGTACGAGACCAGATATCTCATATGATGTAGGCATGGTCTCAAGATATCAGTCTAATCCTGGACAAGCGCACTGGAATTCACGGGTCAAAAATATTCTCAAGTACCTTAAACGGACTAGAGATTATGGAATTGTTTACCAGTCAGACAGTCTAGTGCCTTTGGGTTATACGGACTCGGATTTCCAGGCTGACAGAGACGAGAAGAAGTCGACCTCGGGTTATGTGTTTACCTTGGGAGGTGGAGCCATTTCATGGAGGAGTGCAAAGCAGAAATGCATTGCGGACTCAACTATGGAAGCAGAGTATGTGGCTGCTTCAGAAGCCTCAAAAGAGGCAGTTTGGCTCAAGAATTTTCTCCAAGATCTTGATATTGTTCAGAATTTACCTAAGGCAATCACGATTTATTGTGATAATGCGGGTGCAGTGGCAAATTCTAAGGAACCTAGATCTCACAAGGCGTCTAAACACATAGACAGGAAGTACCACATTATATGAGAATTCGTAAATCGAGGCGACGTACTCATAGAAAAGATCGGAACTGATGACAACATAGCTGATCCATTCACAAATAGCTTACCAATTCCGGCTTACGAGAAGCATGTTCGTGGCTTAGGACTGGTAGAGATGCCCCCCACTTAGGACTGCAGAAACTTTTGTATAAGTGGGAGAAGAGGAATGATAGATAGGATTTGCAGCTAAATACTAGTTTGTACCTAGAACTGACACATTGTATACTAAAAGTTTGCTTTAATATAAGTGGGAGAATTGTTGGGATTTTGTATACTGGAAGCACTTTTTATGCTTGTATACAATGTGTTTTTGTCCTTACCACTCTTTTATTCTCCTATCTGATAAATATATATATTTGCACATGTTATCCTTTATCTTGTATAAAAGTTAGATTTGTGTGGTGTGTCGGGTATCACAGAAGACAACACAAATTGGTTGAACTGACAAGATATAAACAGTTATCACAACTGAGACAACTTAAGGATAAGTTGTCGGTTTAAGCTGCAGTTTAGATAAGAAGTGGCTTGTCTTAGCTGCTTGTCTTTACTGGTACACTTAAGGTGGTGTATTGACGGATCACAGTGAGATGTGTTCTCCTAACTGACCTTAGTGGAGAACCAAGATCTCGGTGACTTAGCTGGTCTTAAGCTTGGTAAGACTTCAGCTGAGTGCATTTGGCTATCTATCACTTTGACCTACTATGGTGAACGTCATCGCGACCAGATCTACGTATCTTGGGTGTTAGTAGTTATTTGTGGCTCAGGCTGGTTGTCTGTATCTTGCAACCGTATCCCAGTAAAATGGGTTGATAATACCCCCTGAGGAACTCTAAAGGATTAGCACACTAAACCCGTCCGGTTGATTAAGTTCAGGTGTGTTAATAAGGTCGAGTGGTACTACTCAGGAATATAAGATGTTAATTAATTTAAGCTGTCAATAAGCTTAATTAATTAACGGATATTTCTATCTTAAATACAGAGATCGATTAAGTCTAAAATACAAGCCCTTGCTCAATTTGAGATAAAGGGGTAAGTCAGCACATATTCTCTAGTGGAATGAATCTGTGTTTATTAATTAATTTTGCTCTAGGCTAAGCATAGATAATTAATTAATTTGAGGCCCAACTTTATTTCTTGTATTGGATCACTGATCTGGCCCAATTAGTTGTCTGGTTATTTATTGTCTCTCAGAAATCATTATTAATGTATTTTTACATTATTTAATAATGTTATTTATCTAGAATTAATTGGCTGGGCCAATTAATTGATAAATATTAGTAGCCCAGTAAATTAATTAATTATATTATGGGCTGGTTATGTGGAAGCCCATTAGAAATATAATTAAATTAATGGGATACAAATATATTAATATGATATTGGCTTTTGAAGCCTATATATATTAGTATTCTGTTTAGAAACAGATTACACACACTCACAAATACTCACGCACGCACGCGAGTTAGAGAGAGAGACAATTATTTATTTTCTTCAGTTCTCTGACCACCCAGAGGAAGAAAAAGGCTGGGACACAGATCAGAAGATCTAACACAGGAGCAACAATGAAAGCCGCGACAACATACGAAGGAGGAAGGTAGCGTTTCTAACCATCAATTATCCTTCAGAAGGATGCAGAACCGCCTGCACGAGCATATTGCCCCGCAGAACAGCATGTTGAAGATGCTGAACCAGAACAGGATGAGGAAGGTTTTCCGACTGCCCAAACAGAGTCTGAACCGATATTATCTCCTCCATTCCCGGAAGCTTTGGAAAGGAAGAGAACGCCGGACAAGGAAAACATGAATTACTTGAATTTGTTCGACAAATTGGAGATACATATTCCTTTCCTTGAAGACGTAAAGATTCCCAAGTTTGGAAAACTTGTGAAGGTTTTATTGCCGGTAAAGTTCCCAAGTCCTGAAAAGTTTTGATGGACCACACTGTGTCAGCAATCATACAACGGATGCTGCTTGCTAAATGTGCCGACCCAAGTATGTTTACACTGCCCTGTCTGATGGGTGATGTAATGATTAAGCAAGCCATATGTGATTTAGGTGCATCAATAAATATTATGCCTTTATCCGTATATAATAAATTTGTTAGAGAAGAGTTAGTATCCACTAAGGTAATCATTCAATTAGCGGATAGGTCATGCATCACTCCGGTTGGCCTACTTGAAAACATTTTAGTCAGAATCAACAATTTTGTCTATCCGGTTGATTTTTATGTAATAGATACAAATGATAGGCAAATTGAGGGAACTGCGGGTGTGTTATTGGGTAGGCCATTTTTATAAACCGTAAAAGCTATAATTAATGTGGATGAGGGTTCTATAAGTGTTATATATCATAATGAAATCTATGTTCATCACATTGCCGAGGCACTTAAGAGACCCTTTGATCATGAAAATGAAGATGCTTTTTCTACTGACTCAATTGAAAGTATTGTCCAAGAATATCTTGAGACATATGTGATGCAGGATAAAATGGAGGTCACCTTGGCTCAAGGGCTGACCGAAACAAATGTCGAAGACATGAGAGACGAGGAGATCAGAGAAAGCATCCTAGCTTTATACGCAGCCCCAAAACTGGAGACTGTCTGCAGTGTATCTCAGTTGCCCAAGCAAGACTCCTCTGAAAAACTGCTGTCATTGATCTCCAAGGCTCCAAACCTGGAACTTAAACAGCTTCTCACACATCTTAAGTATGCTTATCTTGGAGACAATGAGACGCTGCCCGTCATCATCAACAAGGAGCTTGACAGAAATCAAGAAAAGGCATTGCTTGTAGTTTTGAGAAAGCATAAGAAGGCCATCGAATGGAATTTAGCCGACATCACAGGCATAAGTCCCGAACAATTAGAACAGTTAAAAGTTTTGCTGTAGAAGTTCAGAGAGTGTCTCAATTGGCCAAGCAAGACACCACCAAGTCAAAACAGTTAAAAGTTGTGGGTAAGAATTCTAATTTACCTTGGTTTGCTAATATTTTGAATTACATGACATCTAAGCAGCTTCCACCCGAGTTTACTCATGCTCAAAATGCAAAGTTGAAGAGCGAGTGCAAGCAGTATATTTGGGACTCCCCAATCCTTTGAAAAATGGGAGTCAATCAAGTGATTCGTAGGTGCATTCCCGAAGACGAACAAGGAGATATCTTATAGCACTGTCATTCATCTGCTTATGGTGGGCACTTTGGTCCAAAACGAACCGCAAGGAAAGTGTTGGATGCGGGATTCTTTTGGTCGAGACTGCACCTCGACGCCTATAATTACTGTAAGTCTTGTACACGTTGTCAAATGACCGGAAATATATCCATGAGAGATGAAATGCCCCAAAAACCTTTAAGATTTTGTGAAATTTTTTATGTATGGGGGATGGATTTCATGGGTCTGTTTCCTAATTCAAATGGTAACGTGTACATTTTACTTCCCGTTGATTACGTTTCTAAGTGAGTCGAGGCGAAAGCTACAAAGACTAATGATTCTAAAGTGGTTGCAGGATTTCTTCGTACTCACATATTTTGCAAATTTGGCATACCTAAGGCAATAATAAGCGACCAATGCACTCACTTTTGCAACCGCATAATAGAATCATTGATGAAGGAGTATGGAGTAGCTCACTGAGTTTCTACAACCTACCATCCTCAAACGAATGGGCAAGCTGAAGTGTCAAATCAGGAGATCAAGACTATATTGGAGAAGACGGTCAATCCATCAAGAAAGGATTGGAATACAAGGCTGGATGACGCCGTAATGGGCCTATCGGACAACCTATAAAACTCCTCTCGGAGTGTCTCCTTATAGACTGATTTTTGGTAAGTTATGTTATCTGCCTGTGCAATTGGAGCACAAAGTTTGGTGGACAGTTAAGAAAATCAACATGGACCCAGCCGAATGTGCTAAGGAGAGAAAATATCAGCTTCAAGAGCTGGAGGAGATTCGGATGGAGTCCTACAATGCGGCAATGCGATACAAGGATCGTACTAAGGCATGTCATGATAAAGCTATTCGTTCGAAGAAATTAAAGCCGGGGCAGCTTGTCTTGCTGTATCAGTCACGCATCCGGATCATGCAGGGAAAGCTTAGGTCCAGATAGATTGGTCCATTCCGGGTTCGCTCTGCTTGTACAAGCGGAGCAGTCGTAATACGAAAACTCGATTCTGACGAAGCTTTCACTGTCAATGGCCATCGCCTTAAAATTTACCATGCTGCCGCCATGATGGAAGATGTGGATGAGCAAGGCTTGTCCATTCCCTCTTATGTTTGACTCTTTTAAGAGGAGGTCTAGCCGAAGACTCTAAAGAGAGGCGCTACCGGGAGGCAACCCGTGTTTGTTAATTATTTTTATTTTTTATTTCATTCTTTATTTTTGCCAATTTTATGCTTGGTATTTTTCTTCTAATTTTCAAATTTTTGATTAAGGATGGAAAGGGCTTAAGTGTAAGGAGATACAGTTTTTGTGGTGATTTTAGAAGAGAAGAAGTTTGAGGGACCAACTTGAAATTTCGAAAAGTTTGGAGGATCCAATTGAACTTTCTAAGGTTCAAAAGGGGTTGATTTGCAAGAAGGAAGTTTTGTTGGGGTCAACTGACCCTGATCAAAAGTTGTTGATTCATTTGCAAGAAGGTTGGGGTCATTGTCTTAATTGTGCAAGTAGAGGGGCCAAAGTGAAAATTCTTCTTCTATGTATAGGAGAGGATCTTGAAACGCTAGTCACTTGATACTATTCAACTCCCCTTCTCTCTACACATGCCTCCCTCCTCTTTCTCTCTCTAAAATTCTTCAACATCCATCACCACCCTCTCAACTGCACAAGCAAGCCATCATGCCGCCAAAGAGGAAGATCGGCCTCAGCGCTGCCCGCCGCTGGTTCGCCACCGTCCAGGCCAATCCTGAAACCCATCATCGCCCGAATGTAGTTGCCGCCCACCACGCCGCCGTGCTACTTCAACAAATTCCATTCTTCGAAGCGGAGGTTTCGCCGCCGCCACCGTTCGAGTATTTCCAAACCGCGCCCGACTCGGTGCCAGAAGATGAAGAACAAGAACCGCCATCTCGTTTCGTCACGGAATCATCATCTCTACCGAAACTGCCAAGGAGACGGTTACGAAGTGTTGCGGGAACCACCATCCACGAACCGACTCAACCGCCACCAGCAATTATTTCCAAAGATACACCCGAAGCAACTTTCGATGCTTCTCCCGAACCTACGTCGCAGCCTTTGCCGCCTCGGAGCCGTCACTCTAGGGCACGCAGGTCTACCTCCCGCACTGATGGAGCGTCGTCTTCCCAACCACCTCGTTCTCCTCAAAAGGTGTATGAGTGGCTGACGTTCGTTGAAGAGCAACATGTACAACCGCCAACACAATATTATGGCGGAGTTAATTGGATGGAAAGTCTTCGCGGTGACTTGCCGAGCAAAGAGCAAGATTTGGACTACGTGTCCGATGATCGTAATGGTATCTACGATGGAGATTTCAACTTGAGCGGTCTCTCTCTAGCCGACTCCGACTCCTCGTCCGCTTTCCCGCAAGAGAAAGTGTACATTTATTCACTTGAACAAGCCCGAAGCCGTCGCTGCCCTCTCCCATTTCGATATAGAATACTTGGATGACCACAACATGGAGCGTGAAGGAAAGGAGTTCCGAAGCGGACGACTCATCGACCGTGACTTCCTTTGCCGAACGGGTAACATCATTCCTTTCTATACTTATTTCGATCGAATTGGTTGGTCTTGGTTGTTGGAGTCGCATCATTATGCATGTTATAAGGAGGTGGCTAGGGAGTTCTTTAATACGTTCCATTTCGAGCTTGATAAGGATTTGTATGTGTCATGCATCGCATTTCGCTTGTTTGGAAATCATTATAATCTCTCTTTAGCCGAGTGGAGTGCTAGACTAGGCATCACTTCTTTTGATCATTTTCTTAAGTTGAGGTATGAGATTGGTGTCCATTATATGCCGTACAAGGATCCTCAATACATCGGTTCGATTAATGCATGGAGGCTTTTAGCCCCGAGTGATCCGGAGTTCAATACTCGGGTTCGTATGTTTGCTACATTGACAATCTGGCTCTTCGCCTTTGCCATCAATACATCATCCATAACCTAACCGGTAAGAGTATGACCTTTGATAAGGTGACGGTTAATGAACTTTATTTCTTATGGTGCATGCATGTCGGCCGAAAGGTCAACTTAGGTTTTTGGATTGCAAAGAACATGTTCGTCGTTGCTAGTCACACTGCACGCCACCTCACTTTATGCCATTTGCTTGCTATGTTCATTGAATGTAATTTTGTGATTTATGATGATCAGCACTTAACTCGTGTGCCCCCACCCACTCCATTTGATATGTCTTTGTTGCGACATTCTCGCCTGCTATATGAACTATCTAACCGAGAGATCCAGTTTTATCTACCGGGACCTCGTGTCTCGAGTGCGTCTACTAGTACAGGTGGAGATTATATGGAGATGTTGCGCACGGACCTAAACTCTTTGGGACGCCGAGTTGACCGCCTTCACCGAATTGTGATGAGCCAACTACCTCGCTTGCCTAAGCGAGGTGATAAGTAACTTTTTTCCCCAATTTTTATTTTTCATTTTTATTTTCTGTTTTGTGAGTCTATTGTGCCCTTACACTTGATAGGGATCAAGTGTAAGGAGGGGATGTTTATTTTCTTTTATTTCTTTTGTCTTTTGTTTTAGTTTGTTCTTACACTTGATAGGGATTGTTGGTCCTGAGATATTGTTCAGGTGTAGAGGGGGGGGGGGGATGAATACACCTGAATACACATTTCATTCTCAAACGCGAAGTCAGCTCTAGCTGAGTTTGCTACTGAACTGAGTCACACAGCCAAATATGCTTCAGATCGCGTGGGAAGGAAATTCTTCTACTGAGTTTAGCTCTACTGACTTTAGTCAGTCGAACAATCGTTCAGTATTAGAGTGTGTGCGGAAGTGTAGGCCCTATCAAACGTCTCGGTTAGAAAACACCGATTTTATGCTGAGTTTAATGAAATACAGTTTTGAATGCAGTATGAACAGTTAGAGAAAACAGTAAATCAACACAGTAATTTTTAAAGTGGTTCGGACACACTGGGTCCTACGTCCACTGTCCTGACCAAAGTAGGATACTTGTTATATTTATACTGAGCAAGTATCAGTTGGTCTGTTCACTGGACAAACACAAAACTTGAAGCTTATATTGAGCAAGTTCTCAGTGATCTGTGCGCTGGACATATTCTCTACTTATAGTCGTAGTGACTTTATAAGGGTTTCAAACTTTAAGAGTTTGAGTCTTCTCCAACTAAGAGGAAGTTTTTACAAATAAGAACAGTTTCACAAGGATGTGAACTTCCTCGAGATTTCTAAGCTAAAGATATTACAATGAAGCTTACTTAGATAAGAGAAGGAGAACAAGTGATGAACTAAAAGGTTCTTCTATGAATGCTAGTTCTTCACTGGATTCTTTGTTGAGAGTGTTGGGTGATGATTCTGTCCTCAGCATAGTCTTACTTAGTGGGAAATGATTCTATCTTCTATACTGAACCATGCTCAGCAGCCTAGTGCTCTGATTGTTGAGAAGATTTGAAGATCCCAAAACCCTATCTGATTGGTGAACCATTCCGTTGTAATCGTTATTTGTCTCTGAGGTTTCAGACTCAGTAGACACTCTGCTCTGATCAAGGCGCTCAGTAGATTATCTGCCTTAACATCAGAAGTGGAAGACTCAGTGATACTGGACTCAGCAGGAGCAGTATACTGAAAGAGTCAGTGGAACTGGTCTCAGCAGGAGCAGTTCACTGAACTCAGAGCTGATCTTCAGTACACTTTCCTCAGCTATCTACCTACTGAATACGGGATCAGACTCAGCATCGGCAGACAGTCAGAACTGTCAAATACTTTTGAAAGACAATCAGCATTGTCATATACGAGGAAGAGAGAAGTCAGCTTCAGTTTGCCTTGAATTCTGTGCTGTCTCAACCACTTTATCCACTTCAACGAATGACAAGAACACACGTGTCTTCTCACCTGCTAAAGCTGCAGTCAACCCTTTACCTAAAAAGGTGGGAAAGTACACTGTTACCTACTTCAAAAGAGCCGTTTGCTACCAAAAGAGAGAGAGAAAGGAAGATCGTCTCCAACGGATCTTTTCCAATCTCTGCTCTATAAATAGAGGGACATTTCAAGTGAGAGAAAAAATGCGCATAAGCTTAACGATGAAACCATACACAAGCATTCAAACGAGCTAGAACCAGAAAACCCTAAGTCTTCCGCAAGAATTTGAAGATCTATCTCCGACGAAAGACTACATTCTCAGCTCATAGGGAACCAAGCTAACCTATTAGAAGAGCCTCTAGTATCCAAATCGACGATACACGAACCTAAAGCCTATTTCAGCTGTTCGTCGATCTAGATGCCACACTCTCATTCCCTATCCCTCTAACCCTAAGCTCAACTAAGTATACTTATAGTTTAGACGAAGGAGTTCATATTTGAACCCAATCCTTATTGTAAAAGGACTCCTTCATAGTTGGAGAAGTTTGTCAAACACTTTAGTTTGATGCCCTTGTAAACTGGGACTTGCTCAGTATAATCCCCAAGCTACAGCTTTGTCCTGTGTACAAGCTGACTGAGACTAACTCAGTATAATAAATAGCCTCCTGAACTTTCGGGACAGTGGACGTAGGATCCTGTGATATCCGAACCACTTTAAAAATCTGTCTTATTATTGCTTTCTGATTACTGTTGCATTGATTTTACTGTTCATACTGAAAACCTACTTTAAAATCATACAACTGTCTCAGCACACTGAACTGTCTATTTACTGAACTGAGACTTGCTAAAATGGTTTTTCCACTCAACTGATTTGGGCCTACACTTTTCCGCACCGCTGAACTCTACCTGTTTGATACTGAATTCGGACTCAGTCAGCTAGCAGATCTCAGTAGAGTCAGACTCTTTGCCACACACGATTCAGAACAGCTATTTGGTCTGCTGAATTATTTCAGTACGACACTTTCCTGAACAGGACTGTTCGTGTTCGAAGTTGAGAAAATCGGATTCAGGTGTATTCACCCCCCCCCCTCTACACCTGACTGTACATTCGGGACCAAAAATTGGTATCAGAGCAGGAGTTCTTTAAGACTCTTGTTATCTTGAAACTGGTCTACTTGAACGGATCCGGAAAATCGTTTTCACTGCATATCACTCTACATTCAAATCATTATTCTTTATGGCTGATATGTCAGGTATAAGAATGGTACCCATGTTCTCGGTAGAGAATTATGGGGTATGGCGGGTCAGGATGGAAGCACATCTGACATCATTCCATGATAGTATGACTGAAGTGCTTGAAGATGGACCTATTGTTCCCATGATCGATAGTGTCGTGACTCAGGCCCCAGCTGAAGGAGGAGGAATGGTGACTGGGAAGAAGATCCCTAAAGACAGAAGTCTCTTCACTCCTGAAGAGAAGAAGCTTCACAACTTAGACCGAGTCGCCAGAAATGCCATACTGACCACTCTTAGTGATTCTTATCTTGGCAGGGTTCAGGAATACAAAACGGCAAAGGAACTCTGGGACGCTCTAGCGCTACTGAGTCGGGGGACTCAGAAGATAAAAGCTAACAAACTAGCGCTGGAACTCCAAAAGCTAGAAAGTTTGTCTCTCATGCCTGGTGACAAAATAGAAGATCTCGAACGTCGATTTACGAATCGATGAATTCCATCAATGGGCCGGGAAAGACATTCAAAGAATCGAGAAATGAATCTTAAGATACTGAGGGCACTGCCGGATGGACACTGGACACCTTTTGCCACTTTATTACGTCATTCTGATTTAGATGTTGTCTCTCCTGACCATATCTTTTCAGAACTTCAGGCAGAAGAGTTTGAGCTCGACAGACCTCAACGAAAGCAAAGAGTGAAGCCGACAATAAAATTGACCATGCCTTCAAAGCATCGGTCGGCCACGACAAAGATCTCCCGCGACGAGCAAGACAACGAGTAAGACTGAACCTTCACTCAAGGATCTACAAGAAGGAAGTCTCGCTCAGAAGTACGCATTGCTCGCTGTGAAGTATCAGAAGGAGAAGGAGAGGCGCAGAAAACTGACTAAAGCATACTGAGACACAAAAGGTAAGTCAGATTATACACCAAAACGCACTCATGACTCACAATCTTCTGAATGCAGAAAGAAGGATGACTCAGCACCATCAAAGGATAGTGAAAACAAAGAAGAAAGAGTCATCACTTGCTACAACTGCAAAAATCCAGGACACTATCAATATGACTGTCCTGAGCTCAGTAGTGCTGAACGCGCAGCACGTAAGGCAAGGAGAGAGAAATTCGCCCAGAAAAGACAATCCTATATTGCAGGCGAAATCTCAGACGACTCAGAAGAAGTCGACTCCTTCATGGATTCATCGAATGATGAAGCAGCTTTCATGGCCTTAGAGCTTGAAGCTGAAGAAACAACTGAAAAGTGCCTAATGGCAGGAGAAGAGGATGAGGTAAATTCTCATGAACCACTTAATTCCTCTTCACACTGCACACACGACACTGTTTCAGGTGCAGATGGGAATTTGGACATCACGACCGCCTATGAAGAATTATTAGATGAACAAATTCAAATGAGTCTGCAGCTCAGTAAGACTCTTCAGGAATTGGATACCCTGAAAGTGAGAATCAGAGACTTTCTCAGGAGAGTCAGGTCGCTACTGAAGCCGAAGGACTTGTGTTGAGACTCAGGGAGGAGATAAACTCTCTGATGGCCAAGTCTCAGCATCAAGAAGATCGAATTTCAGTTTTGACCCATGACTTGACTCAGAAAGATACTGAACTGAGTCTACTGAAGCAAGAACTGTTAGGACTCCAGACCAAGCACTACATACTGAAAAGGAGTGATGATGTCTGGAAACCTGATGACTGAGCGTTACATGGGCGCTGAAAAGAAGCTGGAGGCTATGCTTGCAAGAAACAAGCCCAAGCACTCTAAGGAAGGACTTGGTTTCAACCAGGAAGCTTCCTCATCTGCGTCTAACTGATAGGTTTGTTCGAGGGGAAACAATCAATGCAAATGTTCTGAACCCCTCAGCAAAGAACAAACAAAAGATGAAAGCACCTCATCCTACGCATCGGTATTCGACCGGTAAGATCGGCACCAAGACACCCCGGTTCGATCAAGGGGGAACTAGCAGAGTTAAGTGGGCCGATCGGTATGGACCACCTCAGTTGACACATCCAGCTCAGTATGGGTCATATTACTATGATCCTATAGTCAGAAGTGGTTCCAAGAGTCGAAAAAGAAGAAAATCGCACAAAAGGCAAAGGTCGGCGATCCACCGGCTACGAAGATCCGGACTCCCGAACCCGAACGACCTAAGAAGTCGGCTTTGACCATCCAGGTGGTCAAGTATGTTGACTCAAGTGGAAAGAAACCGTCCGAAACCACCGGGGTTAGACAGATTTGGGTTACTAAAACTAACATCTAAGGACCCAAAAACAAAATAAAGGGTACCTGAATATAAATTCTGTTTTGCGGGTGCACAACGATCCTTGGTATGTGGACAGTGGATGCTCAAGACATATGACGTACCAAAGGAACCTATCGAAGAATTATATAGCCGAAGAAGGACCCGAGAATCGATTTGGAGACAATGCAAAAGGCTATACAAGAGGATATGGAGCACTCAAGCATTGGAACCGCCTACGTTCCTAGAGTATCATATGTTGAAGGACTTCAAAGCATAATCTTCTCTCGTTAGTCAATTCCGTGATAACTCGAATAGAGTGATTTTTGACAATGGTTTATGTGATGTCATTGATAAATCCACGAGGGAAAACAAGATTATCGTGTTCGCGTAAAAAGAATATATATGTAGCCGATCGGAACTCGGCAGTAACCTCGAAGCTTGTCTCGTTGGCGAAAAACGACAACCGTACGAGGATGGCTTTGGCATAGGAGACTCAGCCACCTCAACTTCAAAACGCTCAACAAACTAGCAAGGAACACTCTAGCAAGAGGACTGCCGAATGAAGTATTCAGCAAAGACACTCAGTGTCAAGCATGTCTGAAGGGAAAGCAAACAAGGAATCAAAATCCACCTGTTCCATCTCCTTCCACTGATGGAATCCTTCAGCTGCTACATATGGATTTGTTCGGTCTAGTCTCTCCAATGACGATCAGAGGCAAGAAGTATGCTTTAGTGGTCATCCATGACTACTCGCGTTACACATGGGTCATATTCATTGCCAACAAGTCTGACGTCAAAACAGAGTTACCAACGCTTCTGAAAAAGCTCAGTGTCGAGAAGAACACCAAGATAATCAAAATTCGTTCTGACAGAGGAATTGAGTTCCTTAATTCCATGGTAGAGGAGTTCTGCAAAGCAGAAGGAATAGAGCATGAGACATCGGCTGCCCGCACACCTCAGCAGAATGGAGTTGCTGAACGAAAGAACAGGACTCTCAAAGAAGCAGCAAGAACTCTACTCGCAGACTCAGGACTCCCAACCAAATTCTGGGCAGAAGCAACTGACACTGCATGTTATACTCTGAACCGATCTCTACTGACAAAGCAGCATAAGAGAACAACATATGAACTATGGAACGGCAGGAAGCCTTCTTTATCTTATTTCCATATCTTTGGTTGTTCGTGCTTTATTCACAATAATGGGAAAAATCAGCTGAAGACTTTTGATAGCATGTCAGATCAGGGAGTTTTCTTAGGATACTCTCGGGTTAGCAAAGCTTTCAGAGTATTCAACTATCGGACCCTTTGCGTGGAAGAAGGCCCTCATGTTGTTTTTAATGAGTTTGCTACTGAAGACAGGAGCAATAACTCTAACTCTGAATCTGAGGACATCAGTAAGCAGCTACAGGATCTAAGCTTAAAAGACAAACCTGAAAGGATCCAGCTTTGTTGGGATGATGATTCAGATGAAGAAACTGAAGACAAGTCTACTGAATCTCAACCAGCAGAGCAAGTAGCTGAACAGATTGACTCTCCTGAACAGAGTCAATCCCGGTGTAACTCGAGTCGATGAGGAAACCTTAGAGGTAACTGAGACCACTACTGAGAGTAACAACTCAGGGGGAACATCTATTAATGTTCCAGAGCTGAATGCCCCTGAACTTGGAAACTCAGTAGATCACACTCTCATTACTGAATTGCTTCAATCTCAGAATAGTACAACTGAAATGCCTAACTCACCTACTATCTGTGTTGATCAAATTTCAGATGAAGAGCTGAAACATCATAGATCGTGGCTAGATGCTCACACTCCTGATCTAATCATTGGAGATCCTTCAGCAAAAGTCAAGACAAGATCCAAATTCTGTCAAGGAGAAAGCGCATTATATTCCTGCTTTTTGTCTACTGAAGAGCCTCAGACGATTGAGGATGCACTTAAAGATGCTGACTGGATCATAGCTATGCAGGAGGAGCTGAATCAGTTCGCAAGAAATGAAGTTTGGGAGCTTGTTGACAGACCCCGGCATCAACACGTCATTGGAACAAAATGGGTCTTCAAGAACAAGCGAGATGAAAACAACGTTATAGTAAGGAACAAAGCAAGGCTCGTGGCGAAAGGCTACTGTCAAGCTGAGGGAATAGATTTCGATGAGACATTCGCTCCAATTGCAAGATTGGAGGCAATCAGACTATTCCTAGCCTACGCAACACATCAAAGATTCAGAGTCTATCAAATGGATGTGAAGTCTGCGTTCCTGAACAGCGTACTGAAAGAAGAAGTCTATGTAGAACAACCGCCCGACTTTTAGCAGGGACATCAGGTTTATAGACTCAGAAAGGCTCTATATGGGTTAAAACAAGCACCCATGGCTTGGTACGATACCCTGTCAGAGTTTCTTCTTCAGAAAGGTTTTCAGAAAGGCACAGTAGATCGCACGCTGTTCAGCATTCGACTGGAAGACGACTTATTACTCATGCAGATCTATGTAGACGACATTATCTTTGGATCAAAGAACGTCGTCATGTGTCAGCAGTTTGAGAAAATGATGAAGGATAAGTTCGAGATGTCAATGATGGGTGAAATGAACTATTTCCTCGGCTTTCAAGTCAAACAATCTGAAAAGGGAACATTCATTAAGCAAGGCAAATACACTCGAGACCTCATCAAAAGATTCGGTTGCACATCCGGCAAACCTATCAAGATCCCGATGAACACGAATATGAAAATTGATCTTGATAAAGAGGGAGTATCAGTAGACCAAACTGAATTTCGTGCAATAATTGGTTCCTTATTATATCTAACAGCTACTCGTCCTGACATAACTTATGTTGTAGGTGTCTGCGCTCGATTTCAGGCGAATCCTAAGCAGAGCCACATGGACTCAGCAAAGAAGATTCTCCGCTACCTCAGAGGCACACCTGACATAGGTTTATGGTATCCAGCTGATGATAATATTGAACTAACTAGCTATTCTGATGCTGACTATGCAGGATGTAGAATTGACCGAAAATCAACTTCAGGAACTTGTCAGTTCCTATGCAGTAAGCTGATCTCATGGTTTTCAAAGAAGTAGCACTCAGTAGCCACGTCAACTACTGAAGCTGAATACATGGCTGCCGGAAGTTGTTGTGCCCAAATCCTTTGGCTAAGACAGCAGCTAAGAGACTATGACGTCATTCAGAATGAAGTGCCGATATTCTGCGACCGTACCAGTGCTATTGCAATCACTCAGAACCCTATACTACACACGAGATGCAAGCACGTGGACATTAGGCATCACTTTATTCGTGACCATGTCGAAAAGAAGGATATCAGGATGGAAAAGATCCATACTGACAAACAAAGGGCTGATATTCTGACCAAGCCTCTAGCTGAATCCAGATTCAAAGAACTTTCAGTAGAGCTAGGTCTGTTGGATCCTAGTGACCCCAGTCAGTAAGAAGGTTCCAGGAGAGGATCATTCAGTAAGGGGGAATGTTCACTCTCAATACTGAGTAAATTCAGTACGTAGAGACAGAAAACCATCTACACGAGGTATCAGCTGACTACTATGTTCAGCTGACAGGTTTGCGTATCTCTACTCAGTAGTAACGAATAAAACAGTAATGCATTTATGATGAAGATTCAGCATGCTATTAAATATCCTAAGTTTGTCATTTATTATTAACGGCTTATATTTATTGCACGACATTCCATACATAAGTTTGCTGAACTCTGCACGCATTTAATGCATATCATCTCATAGTTACTACTTAGGCATATTTACAACTGGCTTTGACTTAGGCGGCATATGTGATCATTACTTAGTATATCTTTTAATCTTGACCGTCCATCTCATAAAGCAAGTTTAAATTTGGCCTTTGATCGAAAACCATTCACCTTCACGATAGATATATATTTTCGATCATATCTTAGAAACCGCCATTACCGCACTTAAAATCCTCTGCATCCGAAAATTCTGAGATCATTTCTTGCAATTCCCTCTTGCATATTCTTTCAGAATCTCAATCTCTCTTTCGGTATGCTTATTACAACTGCTACACGAATTAATTTTCTTTTTCAGAATCGCTATACAAACTGTTTTATTTAAATCGATACTGATAAATGCTAGTGTAACAGGTACAATGGCAAGTCAAAATATTTCGGTGTCTGCTCCAGTTAACATGCAAGAAATCCTGGACAAGGACCGTGTTTGGTTCGAGCCAACCATGGAGTTCGACGCCTGTGATCTCGATTATATGGACGAGATCTTCTCAGCTCTTAGAGAGTCAAGGCTTGAAAGTTTTCTTTCAAGGAAGCCGACATACTTCCTCCCGAGGTAGGTGGCCGAAGTTTATCTTAACTCTGACTCAGTAGGCGGGGACATAATCGGAAGATTCGCCGTTCACGAGATCAAGAATGCTTTTTCGATACTGAAGCAAATATCAATCAAGGAGGCGCTAAAGAGAAGTTTTGATCTGCCTTCTGAAGGAGCCAGTACTGTGGGGTACAATGATGATCTTGTAGATGACTACTTGACAATATTCTATGGAAAGCCCACGACCTTCAGAGCTGCTTTTCCTAAAAACAACATGCTGCCTCAGTACAGAGCTTTGGCTTATATTGTGACGCAGCTACTGACCAGCCAAGCAGGCTCATTCGATCAAGTATCGAGGCTCAAGATCCAGCTCATGATGGCCATATATGATAGAGCTCAGATCAATTGGACGGAGTTCTTTATCCGTGAATTCATGGCTCAAGCGGCCAAATTCGACAAGGCCTCTTGCACGCTGAGTGTAAAGGGCACGCTTCTTTATGGACTGAAGCTGTCCATAATGATAGAGGATGTCTGCGGATCTGAACCAATCACCTACAGTGACAAGGAGTACTTTTAATGTGAAGAAGATCAGATTCCACAACAAGACTGCTGCTCTTCAGCAGATCGGGTCAGGTCCCTCAGCCGTAACTCAGCAGACTAAGCCTCAGCAGGCTACACCCTCGAAGAAGAGAGCACCTCCAGCAAAAACTCCAAAGGTACCAGCTAAGAAACTGAGGAAAGCCATTCCGGACGTGCCTACTGAACCTGAGGTCTCTCCTGAAGTTCCTGCTGCTCAAGCTACTCAGCAACCTACTCAGCCTATGTAGCTGATAGACGAGTCAGAATCATTTGAGAAGACTCAATCAGTGGAGAAGGCCGTCTCCACTGAGGAACCCGTAGAAGTGGAACAAGGGGATGCTACAGAAGCACATAGCGAAGAGATTCAGCGTCTTGACAGCCCCCTCTCAGTTCCACCACTCAGCAGTGTGCCTCCTGCTGAGACTCAAACGTCTCCCATAGACTTGGAGTCTGAGACAGCATCTGAAGAAGAGACAATTGGGATGGAAGCTTCAGTGATCGTATCCAGAGCAACCCGAGAGATTCTTCAATAGATTCCAGAGCTTGCTGACTACTCTGATTTGTTGCTCATTGCAAAATCAGCAAGGCTCCACATGTTGCTGCGATTTCAGGAGTGGCCCCATCTACAACGTCTAGTACTCCACTACTCCTGCCAGCAGCTTCATGAAGAAGAATTGAAGTTGAGGGAGCAAATAGGCTACTCTGAGCCTGCTGACCTCAGCACCATGGAGAACCTGAGGGCTGCTATGCTGGCAATGATACATGACAGGCAGCTAGCAACCGGCCCATCACCCTCAGATGGTTCAAACCACGATGGTCAAGATCCACCCAGTGATTCAGGGCCTGGAAAGCCTGATGAGGGAAATCCCCAGGACAAGGATACACATGCTACTGAACAAGCTCAACCTCCACTCCGTATCCTTGGACCTGCGAAGTCCATGGCTGGTGCTTCGTCCTCAGCAGAGCCCGCTCAGCTCTTGCTGGAGTCGACTTACGAAGCAGCGCCCAGCCCAACTTCCAAGAGATCTCGATCCGTAGCAAAAGCTCTCACCGCTCAGGCAATCCAGAATCGAGCTCTTACGAAGGCCGTCCACAAGGTGTGGAAACAGACTGCGCTAGCCACAACCAATGAGCTACAGGGGCTGAAAACATCAGTATCAAAATCAGCCGCCCCTGTTGTCTCTGCAATTTTATCCGAAGCTTTGGCTAAGCAGCAGAAGCAGTTTGATGATCAGCTCAGAATCTTTCAGGAAGGACAAGCCGAACTTCTCAAAGCATTCCAGTCTTCAATGTCCACTCATACTGAGTCCTTCACTGAACAAGCCTAGGCCACGGAAATCCGACTTGACAACATTCAACTGGTCGTGGAGGATAAGATTTCTAAGAAGCTGACAGAATTCAAGGCAGCAGCTGACCTCTCCCATAAGCAATACTCGGAGGAACTGACTAATGAGAGGAATGAGCTGCACTTAGCGCTGACAAAGATCCATGACAGACTGGACGAACTGTCGCTGTCTACAAACGCCTAGACAAGAAGGTACTCGTCCCTACCCCGGCTGTAATTGATGATGCCAAAAAGGGGGAAGGAAAAGAGAAGAGTACTGAGGAAGGAAAAGAGAAGAGTACTTAGAAGCCGACCCCTACCAAAACTGCCAAATTACTTAAGGGGACAGCTTCACTGAGATCTGAGAAAAAGACCAAATCCGTGACTGAGATAAGCAGGACTCAGACTCAGACTCAGACAGAGGGTAAGGCCCAGGGTGTCTTGGCTGCGAGCACACCGAGACTAGCCCAAGTGGCTCGAGAACCCGGAGCTACTCATGCAACCCAGACTCCAACTGATATTATCAAGGAGGTTGCAGAGTATGCTGAGCAGGAAGAGTCAGAAGAGGAAGAGGCTCCTCTCCCTCCACCTATTCAGGGAAAAGGCAAGAAAGTGCGGATTCTCCCAACCCCTCCAGCCAAGAAAACGAAGAGATACATTTCAGCAGAGGAGGAGGCTCAAATTGCAACTGATGAGAAGCTGGCAAGGGAGATTGCTGAAACAGAAGCTGCTAATAAACCAAAGTCTAAGCCTGTCAAAGGAAAGACAAAATCTCCAGCTCGAGGAGGAAGAAAGCCTGCTAGGATACCTCCAAGGAAACTGATTATCGAGGATGAAGAAGATAAGGAGAAGAAGGAGCAAAAGCAAAGAAAGCACCGAGAAGCGGGGGTACGTCAAAAGAAAAATCAAGTACCCTGCTCGAATCCGAAGACATTCCTCGGAAAGCCACTAAAGCCCAAGATGATGAGATTGAGGCCATATTCGACCAAATGAACGAGATACTTATACGAGAGGCGAAGAGGCTAGACAAGTTCGAGCCGCCGGAGACAAAATCGGGAGGCGGACCTTGAAGCACCGAAGAAAAGGACCGAGGAAGAGGCCAGCCGAGAGTACCTTCAAAAGCCGATATTCCTTATAGATACGTAAGGTTCGGGAAGCCACCTGATCCGAAATCGCACACGATGGCCAAAGACAGACAATTGGATACCGCTCAATTTACTCGAGAGATGGGAATCGCAAAGATAGAGTTCATCAAGCGCAATTATTTCGGAGGTTCCGCCCAACATGACTAAGGCCGATGCCTACACGTAATGGATGATGAGAATTGAACCTGATCTATACATATACTTGCATAAAGCCGTATCTGAAGGTATAGAAGTCAGTGTTCCGGAGCCCAGAATCATACCTCCACCTAGAAGAAATGATGACTCAATCCACTTTGGAGTAATAGAAGCTGAAGTGAAGTATGCTGCATCAAAGAGAGAACTGGACGAAGATGAGCCAGCAGACTTTGCTGCATACTTGAAGCTGAGGAAGAACACATACCGGATGTATGGAGTGCCACTGCCAGAGACGCAATCTCAAGGATTCATGGATAGGATCAAGCAGTTTAAGGGCTCCTAGGCTTAGTTCTGATCTTCCTAGCTTAGCAAGATTTGTAATTGTACTGATCTGAATCACTCATATATACAAATCTGATTTTGGTTCTGACAACTACTTGTTGTCTATACAGCCGTGTTTGTATTATGCTTTAACACTCAAAATCACTGAAGTGATTACTGACTCACACACTCACTATTTGCTTTCTTGTCAGTTTATTACTTTGTTAGATTCTGCTAGTCTAGTTTCTATGTAATGGGGGAAATTGTGTTTTGCCTTGTTTTTTTTCAGTAGTCTAGAACTGTTGAAACAACTCCACTGATCTTACCTGTAATAATGTAAGGAGCTCTGCTTCTGATAGTTTAGTGTTAGCATAGATGATAGGTTTTGGCATCATCAAATAGGGGGAAATTGTTGGGTGATGATTCTGTCCTCAGCATAGTCTTACTTAGTGGGAAATGATTCTATCTTCTATACTGAACCATGCTCAGGAGCCTAGTGCTCTGATTGTTGAGAAGATTTGAAGATCCCAAAACCCTATCTGATTGGTGAACCATTCCGTTGTAATCGTTATTTGTCTCTGAGGTTTCAGACTCAGTAGACACTCTGCTCTGATCAAGGCGCTTAGTAGATTATCTGCCTTAACATCGAAGTGGAAGACTCCGTGATACCTGGACTCAGCGAGAGCAAGATATCTGAAAGAGTCGTGGGAACTGGACTCAGCGAGAGCAGGTTCATCGAACTCGTAGCCGATATTCGATAGACTTTCCTTAGCTATCTACCTACTGAATACGGGATCAGACTCAGCATCGGCAGACAGTCAGAACTGTCAAATACTTTTGAAAGACAATCAGCATTGTCATATACGAGGAAGAGAGAAGTCAGCTTCAGTTTGCCTTGAAGTCTGTGCTGTCTCAACCACTTTATCCACCTCAACGAATGACAAGAACTCACGTGTCTTCTCACCTGCTAAAGCTGCAGTCAACCCTTTACCTAAAAAGGTGGGAAAGTACACTGTTACCTACTTTAAAAGAGCCGTTTGCTACCAAAAGAGAGAGAAAAAGGAATATCGTCTCCAACGGATCTTTTCCAATCTCTGCTCTATAAATAGAGGGACATTTCAAGTGAGAGAAAAAATGCGCATAAGCTTAACGACGAAACCATACACAAGCATTCAAACGAGCTAGAACCAGAAAACCCTAAGTCTTCCGCAAGAATTTGAAGATCTATCTCCGACGAAAGACTACTTTCTCAGCTCATAGGGAACCAAGCTAAACTGTTAGAAGAGCCTCTAGTATCCAAATCGACGATACACGAACCTAAAGCTTATTTCAGCTGTTCGTCGATCTAGAAGCCACACTCTCATTCCCTATCCCTCTAACCCTAAGCTCAATTGAAGATACTTATAGCTTAGACGAAGGAGTTCATATTTGAACCCAATCCTTATTGTAAAAGGACTCCTTCATAGTTGGAGAAGTTTGTCAAACACTTTAGTTTGATGCCCTTGTAAACTGGGACTTGCTCAGTATAATCCCCAAGCCACAGCTTTGTCCTGTGTACAAGCTGACTGAGACTAACTCAGTATAATAAATAGCCTCCTAAACTTTCGGGACAGTCGACGTAGGATCCTGTGATATCCGAACCACTTTAAAAATCTGTGTCTTGTTATTGCTTTCTGATTACTGTTGCATTGATTTTACTGTTCATACTTAAAACCTACTTTAAAATCATACAACTGTCTCAGCACACTGAACTGTCTATTTACTGAACTGAGACTTGCTAAAACGGTTTTTCCACTCAACTGATTTGGGCCTACACTTTTCCGCATCGCTGAACTCTACCTGTTTGATACTGAATTCTGACTCAGTTAGCTAGGAAATCTCAGTAGAGTCAGACTCTTTGCCACACACGATTCAGAACAGCTATTTGGTCTGCTGAATTATTTCAGTACGACACTTTCCTGAACAGGACTGTTCGTGTTCGAAGTTGAGAAAATCGGATTCAGGTGTATTCACCCCCCCCCCCTCTACACCTGACCGTACACTTGGGACCAACAGAGAGTGTTAAGAGTTTGTGCGTAGATAGCTTGGGTTCCCGGTGTTGTCTCTACATGAAGACTTCTCTTATTTATAATCGTCGATGGTGAATAGATCCGTTGGAGGGAGGTCTAGCCACGTGTCTAAACGATAAGGAAAATAGCTCCTTTATTTTGAAAGTTGGTGACTAGGTGTACTGTAGGGATTCTCCTCTTTTTCAGTCTGGAAGCAGCTTTTGTCAGAAAAGATAGGTCGTTGTCGGCTCCTTATTGGTCGAGGTAGATTGGTAGGTGAGACTTGTCGAACATCAAGGTTGACTTCCTCTGAATCCTCGGACCTTCAACTGAAGTGACTTTCCTACTGACGTTCTTCTGTGCATTCAGTGCATGGGCACGAATTCCTGAGCAGACTGTCCAACTGACTTCTTCGATCCTGAGTCCACCGGCTGAGTGCGAGATCTTCTACTGAATCCTGCAGCTACTGAACTCTAGCCTACTGAGTTCTAACTACTGAACTCGACTAAGCTATTACAGATGCGAAGGTACAATATTTAGCTAGGGTTTTGGGATCTTCAATTCTATCAATTCATCTACTAAATCCTTATCCCAATAGGGATCAAGTGTAAGGAGGGTATTTATGTGTTTATTTTGTCATGTCTTCTCTCTTTGTTTGTCTTTTCTTCTTCCTCGGGGGCGAGCAAGGTTTAAGTGTAAGGAGGGGGGTATTTTGTATCGAAGCATGCCAAATTTTTTTATTTTGGAAACGCCATTTTCTATGCTCAGGCATGTATTATTTGTGCTTTTATGTTTCAATATGCTTTCTCGTAGACTTTGTGAAAAGTAGATCTAGGTACATGTATGCATGTAATTTGGGATGAGGAAAAATAAACTTTGTTGGATCGAAGTTTATAGACCACTCACTTAATTTAGATTTGAGCCTTAAAGTAGGATACTTCCTACTATTTCTTTTGAGAGTGTTTATCCGCAAAATCGCAATATGTTTGAGTCACTTGTTATAAATGATAGGAGGCACTAGGGATTTTTAACCACACGGCCGCGACAAAATATTTCTTACCCTAAATTATCCCTTAGTGAACCAATTTGAGCCTGAACCAATTTTCTTTGATATATGTTAGTATAATTTTAGCCAAGACCTTTTTAAACTTTTTCTTGACCCATGCTATTGCTTGTCTTATAAACTTTCTTATGCATAATAATGTTGTTTGGCGTATTGTTACATATGTCTTCTGCCTGCCTAGTTAAGACGTGCTGCAGAAAATATATAGGCAAAAAATCTGAATGTATAAGCTGCTAATAATAAGCAGAATATAAGTGGCTTGATTGCACAATTAAGAAAATTTGTACCTAGAATGCTGAAAAAAGAAAAAAAATTATGCCACGAAAAAAATATATGAAATATTCAGAGAACAAAAAAAAGATGTGGCGGTAAAAGAGAAAAAAATGGGTACGATAAATAATATTGTAGCATATGTGTGAAGTTCTTAAGTGGTGGGATTATTTTAAATTACTGTACTGATTGCACAAGTAAGTGATTTTGACATGCATAACATTGAATTATAATTTTGATGGAGCTTAGTACCCTAGGACCCTTACCAACATCAATTTGTCTAAGTCCTCAGCCCCATTACAGCCAAATGAGAAAGACCTCCTTGATATTTGTATTGTGACGATCACTTATCGTGATTGCGTGGATTTTTTTTTTTTGAGTAGCTTGAACCGGACCTAGACTAGTTGAGTGATGAGCGAATCTTGACGAGATCCACATTGTTTAGATTTTGACCAAGTTGATATATGTGTGCCTAGTTTCAAAATTTGCATTGTCTACTTTCTAGATGAGATCATACTTGCATGATTTGATTTGCTTGGCTAGTTAATTGGTGTTGAGATTTTCGGATTGATTGGTGCTGCTTCATGTCTTCGTTTTTGAGTCTGTGTGTTTTTCCTTGTGTCTTAGTTGTGTCCGTATCATTGTGTCCTTGTTATGACGTGTTTTTATTTTTGCCTTGAGTCTTTTATGTTTTGTGTTTTGAATTTTGGGGATCGGCCGAAATGACTAAGTACTTATCTTTTGTTTCTTCTTATACTCGTGGGCGAGTATAAATCAACTGTAAGGATATATGATGAGTCATTTATGTACTTAGTTATTTTTGGCCAAAAAGTGTCTTAATTGGCCAATCAGTGCACTCGCAGTGGTGAAAATGCAGGTTTTTTAGGTGCTGACGTGGCAAGGTGACTAGGATGCTATTTGGCAATATTAGATGATGAAAAGGGCATGAAATTGCTGATGTGGACGTGGAATTCGGAGGAGGAATATATTTGGATCAAAATTGTGATGGATAAGGAAAGATATGTTTTCCTTATCTTCCTTAACTTGGGGGGATTATGACCTAAGTTAGGGATGAAGATATGAGAATAAAAAGAGAAGAAGGAGACGAGAAAAGGAACTCTTGACCCCCGATACTTAGACACCGTCACTTCAAGATTCAAGCCGAGAAACCCTAGCTCCCAAGTTCGAACTTCCGACAGTCGATCACCTTCTCAGCCAAAGATCCACACCGCCTATAAATACACACGTTGAAGATTCCAAGCATTCGTAGTTAGTAGATGAAGAAGAAACACTCCTTTAATTTCGTTGGTTTGATTGCATTTTATTTCGTTGATGAACTCTCGTTTTAATTACCGTTTGTTGCTTGTCGTTTAAGTTTAGACATCGGATTTACGTTGGAAACTCTTGTTCTATTTTAATTTAAGTTCTTAGTTCAGTTTCGTAGGTTTAAATACTCTGTTATTTCGTGTTTTAAGTGCTTTAATTTACGTGCATGCTAGATCTAGGGTTACACATGTTTTCGTTTCTGTTCTGTAAACTGTCCTGCTTGCACAACCAAGATGTTTGCATGAGTAGCTAAGTTTTTGCTGAAACTCAGCTGAATGATTTTATAAATGTTTTCAGTATGCACAGTAATCAATGCAACAGTTAAAACATAAAAACACACATAACACATAGATTTTTAAAGTGGTTCTGATCCAACAATCCTACGTCTACTGTCCCGAAAGATCAGGAAGCTATGTATTATACTGAGATAGTCTCAGTCGCTTTGTACACTGGACAAAAACTGGTCTTGAGATTTATACTGAGCAAGTTTCAGTTTACAAAGGATCAATCTAAAGCGTTTGACAAACTCTCCAAGTATGAAGGAGTCCTTTACAATAAGGATCAGTTCATATATGAACTCCTTCGTCTAAGCTATGGATAAGACCTGCTGAGCTTAGGTTAGAGGGATAGGGAACGAGAAAGTAGCTTCTAGAGCGACGAGCAGTTAAGTATGGACTTGGGTTCGTATTTAGTCGCTTGGATACTAAAGGCTTTTTGATTTGGTTCAGCCTGGTTCCCTATGAGCAAGTATGTCGTCTTTCGCTGGAGATTACTCTTTGAACTTCTTGAGGAAGACTTGGGTCGTTTCGAGTTGCTCGTGAAGGCTCGTGTGTTCTTGGTTTCTCTCGGTGTTCACTCATGAGGTTCAATTTGAATTTTATCCCTCTATTTATAAAGCAGAGACAAGGATAGATCCGTTGGAGACGACGATCCTTGTGTCTCTCTCTTTTGGGTAGCTAACGGCTCTTTCAAAGATGGTGGCAGAGTCCTTTCCCTCCATTTCTGGAAAGTTGTTGACTTGCAGCTTTAATCAGAAAGTGGACAGTTGGCTGCTCGTCATTGGTCGAGGCTGAAGAGTAGGTGAGATAGAACAGACTTCAAGGTAGATCTGAAGCTGTCTTTTCTATACCTCACATGACTCTGCTGATTTGACTTAGTAAATCCTTACAGTTAGAAGACTGTCTGGCCGTTGCTGAGTCTGATCTATATTCAGTAGCATACCCCTGCTGAGTCAGCTCTACTGAAGATCAACTCTGAGTTCAGTGAACTACTCCTACTGAGTTCAGTTCCACTGACTCCTTTCGCATATCTTTGCTCCCTGCGAGTCCAAAGATATTCGAGTCTTCTTCTTCTGGTACCGAGGCTGATAATCTGCTGAGCACCTAAACCAAATGAAGAGTGTCTACTGAGTCTGAAACCTCAGAGATAGAACAATACATATTACAACTGAATGGTTCATCAGTCAAAGTAGGGTTTTGGGATCTTCAAATCTTCAACAAATATTCAGAGCACAAGGCTACTGAGTTATCTCCCAACAGGTTATGGAGGGACTGAATCATCTCCCAACATTTCCCCCCTATTTGATGATGCCAAAACCTAACAGTATGACTATCAGAAACAGAGCTCTTTACAAGTATTACAAGTAAAAACAGTGGAGTTGTTCTTCAAGTTCTAGACTATTAAGGGAATCAGGGAAGAAATATCAGAACCTATACAAAAAACTAACAACAATTTCTCCCTTTCTAACAACATTTTCCCCCATCAATGGAATCTAACAGATCAGAAATTTCATTCAGTGAGTATGTGAGTCAGTAATCACTTGAGTGATTCTGTGTGTTAAGCATAAAATAAACAAGGCCATATAGACAATAAGGAATTGTCAGGGCCGAATAACAGTGATGTTTTATATATTAGGAAATTCAGTACAGATACATTAGACTGCTATTCTAAGAAAAAACAGAACAGAAAATACGAGAAATACAGAAGCTATCTATCATCTTCTGAACTGTGGAATCCTGTCTTTGAAGTCCTTTGATTTTGCTTCAGGAAGTGGCAGTCCATACATTCTGTAAGTGATCTTCCTCAGCTTCAGTATCTCTGGCAAATCAGCAGGCTCATCTTCATCTAAGTGTCTTGCTTGGGCAGCATCCTTAATCTCCTTCTCAATCACCCCATAATGAACAGAACCATCAAGCTTCAGTGGGGGAGGCATAATCCTTGGAGCTGGGACCCTGACATCAATCTTATTTGCTATGGCCTTCTGAACTCTAGCAAAGATCTCTGGGTCAGTCTTCAGAAGCCATTCAGCAAATGCAATGGAGTTGTGCATTTCAGGCCAGTATCTCCAGAAGTAGAATCTCTTGATATAGTCTGCCTTCAGTGACTCCCACCTCTGTGTCCGTTCCCATGGCATCCATTCATCAACTCTGGGCCATCTATGGATCTTGAGGTCACTTGGCTTCCTAAGTCTTCTGTATTTGTAAGGAATATTTGCTTTCTCAGGAATCCTTTGGCTTGCTTCCTTCTCAGCCTTCAACCTCAGAGCTTCTAGATCAGCCAGTCTAAGCCTTTCTCTTGCTGCTTCTATCTGTCTGGCTTCAGCTCCTCTGTCTAGATACCTCTCCATCTGATCCCATATCTATTGCATTTCTAGCTCTTGTTTCTTTGAGGGGACATAGGAGGGCACATGCTCTTCTTCTGAGTCGGCAGGTGTAGAAGATTTTTCTTTTGTCGTTCCCTGCTGACCAGATGCCTGCTGCTGCTACTGTTCTTTTTCTTTCTCTTTATCGGGCTCATCACCTAGCTTCAGTTTCCTTGGAGGAAACCTTTTCCCAGGCTTCCTTCCTCCTGCTGGAGCCTTAGTCTTGCCTTTGGCTGGTTTTTTCTTTGGCTTATTGGCAGCCTCAATCTCTCTGGCAAGCTTCTCATCTGCAGCTATCTGAGCTTCTTCCTCAGGAGTGATGTATCTTTTAGTTCCTTTCTTCTTGGGAGGAGTGGGAAGCTTCAGTACTTTCTTACCCTTCCCTTGCACTGGAGGAAGCAGAGGAACCTCTTCCTCTTCTGAGTCCTCCTCTGCATACTCAGCAATTTCCTTGATGATATCACATGGTGTCTGAGTTGCTTGAGTAGCAGAATCCTTGGGTCCTGAGCTACTTGGGCCAGTCTCAGTAGGCACTACAACCCCTGCTGCTAAGACACCCTGAGCCTCGCCTTGTGCTGACTGAGTGGAGGGACCAGTGGGAGCAGATTCCTGAATCTGAGTTGCTCATGCCACTGTCCTTACTCCTTTTGGTACTCTCAGTACCTTCTCCTTCCCTTCAGGTACCTACAGCTTTCCTTCCCCCTTTTTGGCACCAGCAAATAAACCAGGGGTGGGAATCTGTACCTTTTTATCCAGACTCTTGTAAGCTGTTGAAAGACCGTCCAATGCATACTGCAGCTTTACAAGTCTCTCATGCAATTCATTTCTCTCATCAGTTAGTTGTTCGCTGTATTTCTTGTGAGAGGCGTCTACTGCCGTCTGAATATTCTGCAACTTCTGATCCACCTTATCTTCCATAGCCTTCGGAATTATTTGGAGTCTGAGCTCGGAGGCCTGAGAGATAGAGGAGATGGATGCAGTATGAGCTGACTGGGCGGCATTGTACTCTTCCAGAAGTTTAGTTTGGCCAGCCTCCATCAGCTTCAGTTGCTCTTCAAAGTAGGCTCGTTGAGTGGCAAGTGCGTCTGTCAAGATGGTTGAGAAGTCGGGGGCAGGTGTGTTCTGAATTGTGGTTCTGAGCCCCTTGATCTCCGCACTCTGAACCTGAGTGGTCTGCCTCCACGTCTTGTGGATGGCACGGACGAGGACTCTATTCTGAGTTCCTTGACTCCTCAGGGCCCTGGCCACTGACCTCGAACGCAGACTCAAGAAGAAGCTGAGCTGGTTCTGCAGACTTCGAGGTACCAACCTCCGACTGACCTGGTCCAAGGATGCTGAGAGGAGGTTCAGCTGTAGAGGTTGGAGCATTCTTGTCCAGTTGAGTTCCCTCGTCAGGCTTCTCAGGGCCTGAATCACGGGGTGGGTCCTGACCATCGGGGTCAGACCCATCTGAGGGCGCCGCTGCTGAGGTTGGTTGGCGATTGTTCAGCATGGCAAGCATGGCAGCCCTCAAGTCATCTAAGGACCAGATGTCAGACGGCTCGGAGTAGCCAATCTTATTCCTTATCATTAGCTCCTCTTCGTGGAGCTGTTCGCAGGAGTGGTGTTTGATAAACTTGTTTAGGGTAGACCACTCCTGGAACCTAATCAACGTATGGAGTCTAGCCTGCCTTGCCAGTATGATAAGATCCGCGTGGCTGGCTATCTCCGGAATATGTTTAGCAATCTCTCGGGAGGCTCTTGATTGCAGAGCAGATGCCTCCATCCCGATCGATTCTGACTCAGAAGCTGTCTCTGAATCTTCGACTTCAATCGGAGACTGTTGCTTCTCAGCAGACGGAATGCTGCTAAGTGGAGGAATATTCAAGGGGCTCTCAGTAGTAGGAATCTGTTCAGTCTCTACCCCTTGGTCCACTGTATCTCCTTGTTCGGTGGAGACGACCTTCTCCACTGACAGAGTTTTCTCTGAGGACTCAGCCTCGTCCCTTAGCCGCAGAGGTGGTTCAGCTACGACCTCACTGACTTTTTTCAGTTTCTTGGTTGGTGTCTTGGGAGTAGACTTGGGAGGCGACCTCTTCTTTGTAGGAGTGGAAGTCTTCTGAGCTCCTGTATTGGGATCAGCAGGCCCTGACCCAATCTGCTGAAGGGCCGCTGCCCTGCTCTGGAATGGGACCTTCTTCGGATTGAAATACTGCTTATCAGCATACACATTATTGTCCGATCTGTAGAAATATTCTATCATGACTGACAGCTTCAGTCCATATAATAACTTTCCCTTCACGGCTAGGCGTTGGGATAATTTGTCGAACTTGGCGGACTGAGTCATGAATTCTTTGAGGAAGAACTCAGTCCAGTTGATCTTCGCGTGATTGTATATGACCATCATCATTTGTATCTTCGGCTTCGATACTTGATCAAAGGATCCGGCCTGACTCGCCAGCAGCTGAGTGACGATGTAGGCGAGGGCTCTGAATTTTGGGAGCATGGCGTTCTTTGGGAAGGTTGCTCTAAATGAAGTTGGCTTCCAGCAAAAGATCTCAAGATATTCGTCAATCAGATCATCTTTGTAACCCACCGTGCTGAATCCCTCATTGGGAAGTTTGAAGATGCGCTGAAGACCTTCCTTCACAGACATCATCTTGATCTCGGAATAAGCTTGGGAGGGGTCGGCAACTGTATGAGTTATGAATTTGCATCGAATGTCCCCTTCTGCTGACTCTGAGTTTAGATACAACTCAACAATTTGTCGAGGCAGAAAATAAGATAAATTCCTCTAAGCCCGTCGCTCTGAGAGCGTCGAAGATCTCCTTCATGTAGTCGAGCTCGCAGGCGTCGAACTCCATCATTGGTTAGTACCAAACGCGATCCTTCTCAAGGATCTCCTTCATGTCCAGAGGTACGTTAACGAATGATCCTGCCATGTTTAATATTTTGCAAAGAAGAAATATCAGTATCTAAATAAAAATATTCTAAGTATCACATACGATGCTGAATAATCATTAAAGATTTACCAAAGAGTTTCTGAGATTTTTGAAATCGAAGTTTGCAAGGAGTCGGAAGATATTCTCAGAAAAACTAAGGTTCGTAAAATTTGCAGAGTGAAAATGGCGGTTTCTAACTTTGAACGTGTTTATATATGTGAAAGAAGATGAACAGTTAATAAACCACGGTTCAGTTTGAAATAGCTTTTTGAGATGGACGGCTAGGATTTAATGTTATAAAATAGGTAATGATCAATTTAGCCGCCTAAGTCAAAATACAGTTGTAAATAGCCAAAGAAGTAACTTGATACGACATGTATTTAATGCACCGCAGAATTCAGCATGCTTTATATAGAATGTCGTGTATTTAATGTAAACTGTTATATTAAATAACATTTTCTAAGGCATTGAATACGAAGTTGAATCTGAATTAGAAATGCATAGAATATTTCATTGGCTACTGAGTAGAGATACGCAAACCTGTCAGCTGAACATCGTAGTCAGCTGATACCTCGTGTAGATGGTTGCTGAGTCTCTACGCATCGAATTTACTCGATCGAGAGTGAACATTCCCCCTTGCTGAATGCTCGTCTCCTGAATCCACTTACCGACTGGAGTCAGTAGGGTCCAGCAGACCTAGCTCTACTGAAAGTTCTCTGAATCTGGCTTTAGCTAGAGGCTTGGTCAGAATATCTGCCCTTTGATGGTCAGTATGGATGTTTTCCATCCTGATATCCTTCTTTTCGACATGATCACGAATGAAGTGGTGTCTGATGTCCACGTGCTTGCATCTCGTATGAAGTACAGGATTATGAGTGATTGCAATTACACTGGTGCTGTCATAGAAGATCGGCACTTCATTCTGAATAACATCATAGTCATGTAGCTGCTGTCTCAGCCAAAGAATTTGGGCGCAGCAACTTCCGGCAGCCATATATTCAGCTTCAGTAGTTAAGGTCGCTACTGAATGTTGTTTCTTTGAAAACCATGAAATCAACTTACTGCCAAGGAACTGACACGTTCCAGAAGTTGACTTTTGGTCAATTCTACATCCTGCATAGTCAGCATCAGAATAACCAGTTAGTTCAATATTATCATCTGCAGGATAACATAAACACATGTCAGGTGTTCCTTTGAGATAGCGGAGAATCTTCTTTGCTGAGTCCATGTGACTCTGTTTAGGATTCGCCTGAAATCGAGCGCAGACACCTACAGCATAAGTTATGTCAGGTCGAGTAGCAGTTAGATATAATAATTAACCAATAATAGCACGAAATTCAGTATGGTCTACTGATACTCCCTCTTCATCAAGATCTATTTTCATGTTCGTGTTCATGGAGATCTTGATTGGTTTGTCGGATGTGCAACCGAACTTCTTGATGAGGTCTCGAGTGTATTTGCATTAATTGATGAATGTTCCCTTCTCAGTTTGTTTAACTTGAAAACCGAGGAAATAATTCATCTCTCCCATCATTGACATCTCGAACTTATCCTTCATCATTTTCTCAAATTGCTGACACATGATGACATTCTTCAATCTGAAGATTATGTCATCTACGTAGATCAGCACAAGTAGGATATCGTCTTCTAGTCGAATGCTGAATAATGTGCGGTCTACTGTGCCTTTCTGAAAATCATTCTGAAGAAGAAACTTAAACAGGGTATCGTACCAAGCCCTAGGTGCTTGTTTTAACCCGTACTGAGCCTTTCTGAGTCTGTAGACCTGATGTCCCTGCTGAAAGTCGGGAGGCTGTTCTACATAGACTTCTTCTTTCAGCACACCGTTCATGAACACAGACTTCACATCATGTTGGTCCGGAGACAAGTGTCAGGTGTAGAAGGGGGGGGGTGAATACACCTGAGTACAAGTTCTTTTTCTCAAACGCGAAGGACAGTTGAGCTATAGATTGCAACTGATGAACAGTGCCAAATAGTAACCTTCTGATCGCGGGTCAGAGTGAGTCAACTACTGAGTTTCTCCTACAGACTTTTGTCAGTATTTGATTCTCAGTCGGAGACTTAGTGCGGATAAGAGTGTAGGGCCCGATAGATTTCGTCTCGATTTGAAAACGTATTTTTCGCAAACCAAATAATTTTGGCTATTGCACTTTCAAATACATTTTATGCAAAGTATGAGTTTGTAAGATGATTTGAATGCAGTGCAATAAAACAGTAAATGACACAAGCGATTTTTAACGTGGTTCGGATACGCAAGATTCTACGTCCACGGTCCTGCTGAACAGGTGGTCTTGTTGATTATTCTGAGTAATCCTCAGCAAGGTATCTGTGCACTGGACAGACCCTTCTAAGTTATAGTCCTTAGCGACTTTACAAATCAAACCGAAGTTTGAAGGGGAGGGGATGCTCTCCCACTATGAAGGAGTTCTTACAATAAGAAAAGTCACGAAACGTGAACTCCTTCGAAGGTTCTAAGCTATTGATATAAACAATTGAGCTTAGATAGAGAAGAGGGATCTAAAGAAGAAAAACTCTAGAGAGAAGAACTAGAAATATTCTAATGAAGCAAGTTCTTCGCTGGATCTTCGTGAAAAGCGCTAGAGTGTTTCGAAATCTTGAGTGTGTAATCCCGTTGATATCCCGTGTGTAGAGCTTGGAAAGGCTTCTCTATTTATAGTTGTGACCCAAGTATTTGTCCGTTGGAGGGGACGATGCCACGTGTCACAAAAACGGCCATATGTTCGAAATGTTGTCGCAGAGTAGTTGGTCACTGTGCATGAGAGCACCTTTAGTTGGTCAGAGCAGGTAGAGCTTAGACTGCTTCTCATTGATCGAGGTTTGTGGTAGGTGAGACTTGTCAGACATCAGTCTTCATCTGAGTTGACTCTCACTCATCTTCGTATGATCTACTGCTGACTTTCGAATAATGTTAAAACTCTGGTCGTTTCCTCTCGGATACAGTAGACCTGATACGATCTCTGTCTTCTTTGTCTGAGTCTGCTGATAACGAATCTTCTACTGAGTGAAATCAACTGATGACTCTGAAGGTACTGAGCTTTGATACTGTGTTCTTCTACTGATGTGGGTCAGCTGAAGGGAAATCTTCTACCGATTGAAGTCATCTGATGACTTGTGAACACAAGCTCTTACAATGATGACGTGGGGTTCTGGAAAGTAACTTTCTACTGAAGATCAGACCAACACTTACCCCTTACAGGACTTAGACAAAATCGATAAAAGAAAATACAATCAGTTTAGCCTATTACATCATCTAGTCTTATCAACACTATACTAAGGATACAAGACGGGTTTTGGGATCTTCAATTCCATAGCATTAAATCACTATGATTTCCCCCATTACCGATAAACAGATAAGTCCTATTACAAGAACTATTAATAAAATAATAAGTACCATCTAAGTGGTTATTAAGATTAACCACTGACTCATAACCCAACAATTTCCCCCTAATTGATGATGCCAAAACCATTATGAATTCTAAGAACATTAAATTCCAAACTACTGACCTAAAGAGACTTCAGTAAAAACTGAGCAAATAAAGCAAGGCAGTCAGCAGCTAAAAGATAGGCATATTAGACAAAAAGGTTATGTGTGTGTGAGAGTCAGATCACTATAGTGATCAGTTGTGATAAAGTAAATAAACATAGCCGTAAGACAATAAGTAGTTGTTTGGCCAGAAGAAAGGTATATATATATATATATATGAGAGATGATTACAATCAGCCCTAACTTCTATACAGAGAGAGAACATCTATTGCTATTGTCTGAACTTCTTAATCTTGTCCTTGAATTCAGCAGACTTGACAGCAGGAGGATCAAACCCATAAGATCTTTAGATTCTGGCTCGGAGGGTTTGGATATCCTTGAGATCACTTGGTTACAAAAGATCTAGATCATGGTGGCGTGCAGCAGCATTGACCTCATCTTCAATCTCTTTCGTACACAAAAATTCTCCAGAGGTCATAGGCGGAGTCAGCTATTTGTAGGCAGGGGCAACGAGTGGCAGCTTTTCCTTAAATAAAATAAGTTGGATCTGTGCTCTGAGGTTGGCGTCGTACTGATGAATGAACTCGTCGAAGAGATCAGCAGTCGGTACCTCAGCAGGATAGCACTGCCATACATAGTATGCCTTAAATGAAATCAATTTTTAGCTCCTCCCATTCCTCGTTCAGGTTCCAGGGAATCCACTTGTCAACATGGCGATGCGGAGACTTCTTCAGATAGGCAGCTTTCTGTGCTCCTCGCCTGAAGAACTTGGAAGTCCTGGGCACCTGTTTGCTCCTGTCGAGGATTGGCTCCTTGGCAATTTTGTCAGTCAGCTCTATTATCTTTGCCAAGTCATCCAACCTCTTCTTCTCCCTAAGGGCCGCAGCTCTTCTATCTCCTCTTCGGAGATTCAGCCTTTGCTGCGTTGCCTCCCAGGTCGCCTTATCCTCTGCCTCATGCTCAGGTGTTAGAGTAGAGATCTTCTTCATTCGCTGAGCGAGGGGCAGATTGTCATTGTCTGAGTTGGCAGGCTCATCAGCTGATTGTTGAGCCTTCTTTTTCTGCTCATTCAAGATCTTCTTGGTGGTGCTCTTGGACATCCTGACACTAGGCTGTCTCTTCCTCTTCTTAGGCTTCTGAGCCTCTTCCTCCAATCTCAGCTCATAGACGATTTGATCTTGTAGTTGCTGAGCTACCCTCTTATCGAACTCCTCCTGCTCCTCTCGAGTTCTGAATTTGGGCATAGGGGAAGGAGGTGGAGTAGACTCTGTCGCTTTCTCCTTCTTGGGCCTTTGAGGTGGCAGGGGCTCATCTTCTTGGTCCACAAACTGTGCGACCTCCTCTATGTGTTGCGCCTGAGCCAAGGATCCTTCTCCTGATCCTCCAACAGGTTCGGGCAGCTGAGTTGCTTGGACTGATGGGATTTGGAATACGGAAGGGGGTGCTGAACTGGTTCCAGCCTGAGCAGCTGAACCTTCCCCTTTGATGACTTCCCTTGCCTCAGCCTCCACACCCACCTGAGCTGTCTCAGCCCTTTCTTCCCTCTTTTTGGCATCATCAGCAGTCGGGGTCAGAAGAGCACGAATTGCTACAACTTCCTTCTCGAGTTTGAAGAGAGCATCTTTGATGGAAGTGGTGGTGGTGTTGAAATCTCCGACGGCATCGCAATAATGCTCCTATTCAGCCTCTTGATCCTTGCGGATTTAGCAAATTTGAGCTGCTGTTTCTTGTCTTTGCTTCAGGAGCGATGCGTCGAGTGAGGCAGTCATCTCTGACTGGATGAGCTTTAAGGCAGCCGTCTGATTCTCCATTGCTTTCTGCACGCTGGAGGTGGCCATCGTATTTCGCTCATCCATAGTCTTTTAGGACGTGGCTAAGCTCTTTGTCAGCTGCTCAGAAAATGATTTCTGCTGAGCTTCGAGCAGCTGCTGACTTTGAGTAGCCAAGTCCGCCTTCTGAGCGGCCAGCATAGTTTGGACGATCTCCTGAATATTCGGAGTTGGAGTGTCCGAGACCTTCTTGACTGCGCTTGCCAGTCTGTCAATAGTCTCCGTCTGAGACTTTGTATACTGCGTCCACTTCAGATGGATGTCCTTAGCTAGGAGACAGATTTTATCTCCTTGCTTCCTTATTGCACGGTTGACAGACTTTGAGGACACAGAACCTATAGGTTTGCCCTGAAAGGATGAGGTTCCGAGCCTCTGCTCTGAGGCTGGGAGTTGTTGCTTCCGACTGGGCTTCAAAGCAACTGGGGCGTTACCTGAAGTAGGAGGTGGAGGTGGTGACTCGCCCTTCTCGCTGGGAGATTTACCCCTCAGCAAATTCTCCCTGATCTGCGTCCATAGGTGGTGCCTGATCCTCATCATTGTTATCATCATCATCATCATGTTGGGAAGGCTGCAATGGGCTGCTGGCTGTCTGCTGGGAGGACCTCAGATGCAGTAGATATAGCATGGCTGATCGTAGGTCCTCGAAGGATGCAATGTCAGCGGGTTCCCCAAACCCTATGGATGACTGCAGACGTTGCTCCTCTGCTAGAAGGGACAATGCAGAGTGCTGCTGAATCAGCTCTACAAGGATATCCCAGTTCAGGAATCTCAGCAGCATCTAAGTCATGGCCCTGATCCTTATGTCGACCAGATCCTGATGAGACGAGATCTCAGGGATCTGTGCACTAACTTCTCCTGTGGCTCGGAGACGAGTTATCTACAACGTCGACCACTCGGACGAGGCTTCACCAGCCGATTCCTCAACGTCCTCTGGCTGAGTCTCTTCCGAACTGATCCGATGTACCTTATCCTTGAGGGTGGCACCCTCTATCCCGGTATCAGCGTCTAGTATGTCCTCCTCCTGAGGTGGTGGAGGAGAAGCAGGCTTCGCGGGAACCTTAGAAGCTCCAGCCTTGGAGAGCTTCTTCCGCTTCGGCGGGTCGGCCCGTGGAGGCAGATCAGTACAAGATCTTTTGATCTCAGTGGCTCCACGTCCGACTGACTTCTCAGCCGCTGCTCTCATCTTGAACTTGATGAGCTTTTTGTCGAAATATTTCAAATCAGCGAATGACGCATAATTCGTGACTGAGTCTTCGATCAGTATGGACTCCTTGGTCCCATACAGTAGTTTGCCCACACTAATTAGTCTCCTCTCTCCAGACTTAGTGGGTGCAAACTTGTGCGCCTGAGCCTTCAGCTCGGCCACAAAGAATTTTGTCCAGTTCACCTGGACTCTGTCAATTATAGCCATCATCAGCTGGAGTCAGGGCTTGGACAGCTGGTCAAAAGAACCTGCGGTGCTCGTCAGGATGTGTATAACAATGTACGCGAGCCCTCTGTACTCCGGCAGGAGTTGGTTCTTCGACAGCACGGACTTGAAGGAGATATCGTCCCTTCCATAGAAGCGGTAGACATAGGCGTTCAGTTCCTTCTCCTTGTAGCCCACGACAGAAATCCCGTAACTCAGAAGATCGAAGGAGGATTTCAGCGCTGCCCTGATGTTAATGTCGGCATGGCTGGATTCCCACTTTTGAGGGGCCACTTCCCTCATGTAGGCGATATCCGATACCTCTCCATCGGTATCTTCCATGGAATGCCAGTTATAATACAGCTCGTCCACCTGGCGGGGAAGATATGAGCGAGGTTGCTTCGTCACGAGAAGTGCTAGGCCTGACTCCTCAAGAGCCGAGAAGATGGGCTCAAGATATGGGAGCTCTGCCTGGTGGAGGACCATCGTCGGTTCGAAGAGAACCCTTGACTTGATGATCTCCTCAATGTTGTGCGGGGTCTGAACAATCGCCATAGTTATCTGCAAGAAACTCGTTAGCACTTGAAAATAGAGTAAGTTAGATTCGAGTTATGTAGAAGTTTAAGAAATTATTGTAAACAGAGAGCTTGAGTTGAAAAAATGTAATCAGTTTTGGTAGAAAGCGAGAGGAAAACTGAATGCTTGAAAAGCTCTAAGTGCGAAAATGGCGTAAAAAGATAGGATTAGAGATAAAAGGAGAGATTTTATAAGTTTTGAATATCAAACATTTTTAATCGAACGGCTGGTATAAAATCTCGGTTTTTAATGACGGCTGTGATCTGATGTTATAAACGGAATGATTACATTAGCCGCCTCTAACCTAGACCCACGTAAGATATGCGCATATAAAGTAAGGTGAGAAGACATGCATTAAATACATTGCAGGCAGCATTAAAGGCTAAGCTTTTTAAATGAAAACGGTTTCTACTGACTTAAACCTTAAAAATTAATGGCAGGAAATAAATGCTCATCATGCTGCTGAATGAAAACGACTGATTTAATAAATGCGAGCATGCTTCTAAGAATATTAAGTATTTAAACTACGTAAGCCTCTTCAGCTGAACTTTTACGATCAGTTAGTTACCGTAATGACTCAGGAGGATCTTTGTAGTGCTGATAACCATGTTCCCCCTTACTGTGTACTGTATGATTCACCCGACTGAATCAAAGTACTGAGATTGACTTCTGACCTGTCGTACTGACTCCTCTTACTGACACAAGTCAGTAGGATCCAGTAGACCGAGCTCAACTGATAATTCTCTTAATCTGTTCTCAGCTAGTGGTTTGGTCAGTATATCTGCCCTTTGCTTGTTAGTATGGATCTTCTCCATCCTGATATCTTTCTTTTCGATATGGTCTCTGATGAAGTCGTGTCGAATGTCCACGTGCTTGCATCTCGTATGAAGAACTGGGTTTTGAGTTATAGCAATCGCACTGGTGGAGTCACAGTAGATGGGCACTTCATCTTGAGTAATTCCATATTCTCGCAGTTGTTGTCGAAGCCAAAGGATCTGGGCACAACAACTTCCAGCAGCCATATACTCAGCTTCAGTAGTGGACGTCGCTACTAAATGTTGTTTCTTTGAAAACCATGATATCAGCTTGCTGCCTAGGAACTGACATGTTCCAGAAGTTGACTTTCGAGCTATCCTGCATTCTGCATAATCAGCATCAGAATAACCTGTTAGTATCAGATTATCATCAGCAGGATACCATAACCCTGTATCAGGTGTTCTCTTCAGGTATCGCAGAATCTTTTTCGCTGAGTCCAGATGACTTCGCTTGGGATTCGCCTGAAATCTTGCACATACACCTACAACATAAGTTATGTCATGTCTGTTTGCTGTTAAATATAGTAAAGAACCAATAATAGCTCTATAATCAGTAGAGTTAACAGAAGCTCCCTCTTTGTCTAGATCGATTTTAAAATTTGTGTTCATGGGGATCTTGACTGGCTTGGTTGAGTCGCAGCCAAATCTTTTCAGGAGATCTCGAGTGTATTTAGCCTGGTTGATGAATATTCCTTCAATTGATTGCTTTACTTGAAATCCAAGGAAATAGTTCATCTCCCCCATCATGACATCTCGAACTTCTCCTTCATCATTTTCTCGAATTTTTGACATATAGTCACGTTCCTGCAACCGAAAATGATGTCGTCCACGTAGATTTGCACCAGTAGGATGTCATCTCTTGACTTGATGTTGAACAGGGTGCGATCTACTGTTCCCTTCTGAAAACCTTTCTTAAGCAGAAAATCTGATAGGGTATCGTACCAAGCCCTGGGTGCTTGTTTTAACCCATACAGAGCTTTCCGAAGTCTGTACACCTGATGTCCCTACTGAAAGTCGGGCGGTTGTTCTACATAGACTTCTTCCTTCAGTATGCCATTCAGAAACGCTGACTTTACATCCATTTGATGTACTTTAAATCTTTGATGCGCTGCATAGGCTAGGAACAGACGAATAGCTTCCAATCTGGCGACTAGGGCGAATGCTTCATCAAAGTCTATTCCTTCTGCTTGATAATATCCCTGGGCAATAAGTCGAGCCTTGTTTCTGACAATGACGTTTTCATCTCGCTTGTTTTTGAAGACCCACTTAGTGCCGATCACGTGCTAATGTCTAGGTCTGTCAACAAGCTCCCAAACTTCATTTCGAACAAACTGGTTTAGCTCATCTTGCATGGCAATAATCCAATCAGCATCGTTTAGAGCATCCTCTATCGTTTGAGGTTCTTTAGTAGATAAGACACAGGAGTAGAGAGAACTTTCTCCTTGGCTTAATCTGGATCTTGTCCTTACTGTTGCTGATGTATCTCCTATGATAAGATCAGAAGAGTGAGCATCAAGCCACGAACGTCTGAGTTTGGCTTCTTCTTCTGAGATTACTTCTGTACAGTCAACATGAGTGTTAGGCATTTCAGTAGTGCTATTCTGTGACTGAAGCAATTCAGTAAGAAGGTTAGGATCTACTGAGTTTCCAGGTTCAAGGGCATTTAGCTCAGGAACATTAGTCGTTCCCCATGAGTTTATATTCTCAATAGAGGTCTCAATAACCGATGGGGCTTCCTCATCGACCATTGTTACCTGATGTTGATTCTGTTTGGTAGAATCAACCAGGTTAGCTACAGTGCCTGCGGGATGGGTCTGGATTTCTTCATTGTCTGACTCATCATCCCAACAATGCTGGATCTTTTCAGTTTTGTCGTTCAGTGTGAGATCCTGTAGCTTGCTGCTGACATCTTCAGGTTTTGTCTACTTTGATTTCCTGTTCTCAGTAACAAACTCATCAAAGACAACATGTGGGCTTTCCTCCACGCAAAGAGTTTGATAGTTAAAGACTCTGAAAGCTTTACTGACTCGAGAGTATCCTAAGAACACTCCTTGATCAGATTTCATATCAAAGACCTTCAACTGATCTTTCCCATTATTGTGAATAAAGCAAGGACAACAAAAAATATGGAAATGAGAGATAGAAGGAATTCTCCCTTTCCACAGTTCGTAAGGCGTCTTCATGTGTTGCTGTGTAAGCAGTGAGCGATTCTGAGTGTAGCAGGCGGTGTCAGTAGCATCAGCCCAGAACTTTGAGGGTAGTCCAGAGTCTGCTAGGAGCGTTCTTGCTGCTTCTTTGAGGGTTTTGTTCTTTCGTTCAGCAAGTCCGTTCTGCTGAGGGGTGCGAGCAGCTGACTTCTCGTGCTTGATTCCCTCTTTATCGCAGTACTCTTTCACTAATTAGTTGAGAAATTCTATTCCTCGGTCTGAGCGAATTCTCTGTATCTTGATGTCTTTCTCCACACTGAGTTTCTTCAGCAGTCTTGGCAACTCAGTCTTGACATCAGATTTGTTGGCTATGAAGATGACCCACGTATATCAAGAATAATCATCAACCATGACGAGGGCATACTTCTTGCCTCTTATAGTCACTGGAGAAACTGGCCCAAACAAATCAATGTGTAGCAGTTGAAGGATTCCATCAGTGGAAGGTGACGTAATTGGTGGATTGCTTTTCTTTGTCTGCTTTCCCTTCAAGCATGCTTCACAGTTTATATCTTTGATAAACGCTTCATTGGGCAGTCCTCTAACTTTAGAGTTCTTGGTTAGCTTGTTCATAGTCTTGAAGTTCAGGTGACTGAGTCTTTTGTGCCACAGCCATCCTGTTTTATCACTGGATTTTGTCTGAGTAAGTAAGCAAGCCTCAGGTTCTGCGGTTTTCCAATTTGCAACATAGATATTCTTCCTTCGCGAACCTGATAACACTATTTTCCCTGTAGATTTGTCAACAATATCACAGAAACCAACGTCAAAGATAACTCTATTCAGATTATCACAGAATTGACTGACAGAAAGGAGATTATGTTGAAGCCCTTCAATATATGTTACTCTTGGAACTGAAGCAGTCCCAATGTTCCACATCCCCTTGTATAGACTTTAGAGTTGTCACCAAACTCAATTTTGGGACCATCTTCTTGATGTAATTGGTCAACATGCTCTTTTGATATGTCATGTGTCTCGAGCAGCCGCTGTCCACAATCCAAGGGTCCTTATGCACCTACAAAATAGAAACATTTTTAGGTACTCTATGGTTCAGTTTGGGTCCTTAAGCGTTAGTTGGTGATTTTGCGACCCAGATCTGTCTCGGAATCTTAGTAGTCTGAGACTTCTTCTTCTGAACTTTGTCAGTTTTCTTCTCCACTGGACCGGGAGATACTGACTTTCTGGCAGTTTTGGGTTCAAGAGCTTTCTTCTTCTGAGGCATTGTGCTCCTCCTGACCTTGGGCTCATAGAAGTACGAACCATACTGTGCTGGATGCTCATAAAGTGGCTCGCTGTACTGCTCTGCCCACCTAACCTTCTTGGTTCCCCCTGAATTTGATCTTGGTGTTCTAGGGCTAGAACCATTGGTCATTTGATTCTTGTTGCTCGGTTGAGGTGCACTCATCTTTTGTTTGTTCTTCGCCTGAGTTGTTGGTTCAACAATCTGAACTTTCCCTCTGACGAACCTATCAGCCAGCATTTCTGAGCTTTTAGAGGTTGAAGTGGAAGCTTCATGAGTGTAGCCAAGTCCTTCTTTCATGGCTAGTGGCCTTTGAGCTCTAAGCAAGCTTTCTAACCTCTCTTTAGCTCCTAGGTACTGTTCAGTCATCAGTCCTCGCCAGACCTCATCACTTTTTCGAAGTGATTTATAATCTTTTTCAACTTCTGTGAGTTTCTGACTGAGTCGGGCTATTTCAGTATCTTTCTCAGAATTGTCCTTGGTCAGAACTGATAACTAGATTCTCTGAGTCGGGCTATTTCAGTATCTTTTTCAGTATTTTTCGAAGTGAGTTTCTTGAAGCTGAGACTTAGTCATAAGAGATTCAATCTCTTCCTTGCGTCTCGCAACTAGATTCTCTGAATCAGTAGAGACCTGACAATCAGAAGAAAGTCTCTGATTCTCAGCCTTTACGTGTTCCAATTCCTGAATAGTTCTGCTGAACTCTCTGCTTAGCTGAATCTGCTCCTTTAGTAGATCATCATATGCTTGTACCACGTCTAGAGGTTCATCTGTGACCGAGCATGTGTCGTGTGTGCTTTGTGAAGAGGAGGTTATATTAAGTTTCGAGTTTACCTCAGCCTCTTCTCCGGCCATCAGACAATATTCAGCTGTTGATTCATGATCTCTTTCTCCGACCTCAACGGCGATAAATGCAGCTTCGTCTTCAGATGAATACATGAATGTATCTTCCTCGATTGAGTCATCGGATATCTCTCCGGCGATATAGGCCTACCTTCTTCGGGCAAATTTTTCGCGTCTGGCCTGCCGTTCTGCTCGTTGAGCAGTTGAGAGTTTGGGCCAGTCGTACTGATAGTGTCCCTCCTTCTTGCAGTTGTAACACACAGAGGTTCTGCCGCCTTTTCCAGCTGAGTCGTTGGATGGACTAGCAGCAGGTTCTGTGTTCCTGCAATCAGTAGAAGTTTTAGATTCTTCCCTTTTTCGATAGTCCTTTTTACCTGAGGGAGAATCTCTGTGATATTTCTTCAGCTTTCTGACTCTTTCTTTTTCTCTTTGATATTTGAGAGCTATGAGTGCAAGCTGATCAGTAGCGGGAGTCTCTGAAGACTTAGCATCTGACGCAGCTGCTATTTTGCTGGAAGAATTAGGGTTGGCTCCAGTTTTGCTGACTGTTGCTTTGTAAGCATGATCTATCTGGTATCAGCTGGCGCACTGGAACATCGTTGGGGTAGGCTGTGCTCAAATTCCTCCGTCTTTATTTCTGAAAATATAACATCAGGAGTTAGAGCATTTAGATCTGAGCGACGTAAATAAGTAGCAAAAGGAAGCCACTTCAGTCGAGGCAATGCTCTCAAGATCTTTGTGTTCATCTCTTTGTTGGTGAACATCCTCCCCAGCCCGTTGATCACATTGATCTGGTTTGTAAATTTGACGCTAAGCTCGTCAATGGTCTCGTTGGGCTCCATGGCAAAAGTGTCGAACTTTTGAAGCTCTAGCTCGAGCTTGTTCTCTTTGATCTGCGGGGTTCCTTGACTCAGTATAGCCAGGGCATCCCAAAGTTCCTTTGCCGTCTTACAATCTTGCAACCTCCCGAGGTGTGAATCGTTGAGCGTAGTCAGGATTGCGTTCCGCGCAACTCGGTCGAGGTTGTGCAGCTTTTTTCTCTTCGGGCGTGAAGGTTGATTTATCTTTTGCAACTTTAGTACCAGTCTGTGCTCCTACACCTCCCACAGCTGCATATTGAACGCTGTCGATCATGGGAATGATAGGTCCTGTTTCTAGGACATCAGTCATGCTGTCGTGCAGCGATGTAAGGTGCGCCTCTATTCTCACGCGCTATACCGTGTAGTTCTCCATAGAGAACATCGGTACCATCCGAATACCTAACATATCAGACATTATGGGTGAGAGTATAAGGATGTATGAAGAGATGCTTGTGCAGTGAAAAAACATTTTCAGGATCTGTTCGAGTAGACCAGAGTTTCAGAACCGATGATCAGAAGAACACCGTGCTCTGATACCAATTGTTGGTCCGGAGACGAGTGTCAGGTGTAGAGGGGGGGTGAATACACCTGACTACAAGTTCTTTTTCTCAAACGCGAAGGACAGCTGAGCTGTAGATTACAACTGATAAATAGTGCCAAATAGTGTAGGGCCCGATAGAGTGAGTCAACTACTGAGTTTCTCCTACAGACTTTTGTCAGTATTTGATTCTCAGTCGGAGACTTAGTGCGGATAAGAGTCTAGGGCCCGATAGACTTCATCTTGATTTGAAAATGTATTTTTTGTAAACCAAATAATTTTGGCTATTACACTTTCAAATACGTTTTATGCAAAGTATGAGTTTGTAAGATGATTTGAATGCAGTACAATAAAACAGTAAATGACACAAGCGATTTTTAACCTGGTTCGGATACGCAAGATCCTACGTCCACGGTCCTGCTGAACAAGAGGTCTTGTTGATTATTCTGAGCAAGCCTCAGCAAGGTATTCGTGCACTGGAAAGACCCTTCTAAGTTATAGTCCTTAGCGACTTTACAAATCAAACTGAAGTTTGAAGGGGAGGGGATGTTCTCCAATTATGAAGGAGTTCTTACAATAAGAACAGTCACGAAATGTGAACTCCTTCGAAGGTTCTAAGCTATGGATATAAACAATTGAGCTTAGATACAGAAGAGGGATCTAAAGAAGAAAAACTCTAGAGAGAAGAACTAGAAATATTCTTATAAAGCAAGTTCTTCGCTGGATCTTCGTGAAAAGCGCTAGAGTGTAATCCCTTTGATATCCCGTGTGTGGAGCTCGGAAAGGCTTCTCTATTTATAGTTGTGACCCAGGCATTTGTCCGTTGGAGGGGACGATGCCACGTGTCACAAATGTCCAAGGAAAACGGCCATATGTTCGAAATGTTATCGCAGAGGAGTTGGTCACTGTGCATGAGAGCACCTTTAGTTGGTCAGAGCAGGTAGAGCTTAGTTTGCTTCTCATTGGTCGAGGTTTGTGGTAGGTGAGACTTGTCAGACATCAGTCTTCATCTGAGTTGACTCTCACTCATCCTCGTATGATCTACTGCTGACTTTCGAATGATGTTAAAACTCGGATCATTTCCTATCGGATACAGTAGACCTGATACGATCTCTGTCTTCTTCGTCTGAGTCTGCTGATAACGAATCTTCTACTGAGTGAAATCAGCTGATGACTCTGAAGGTACTGAGCTTTGATACTGTGTTCTTCTACTAATGTGGGGCAGCTGAAGGGAAATCTTCTACTGATTGAAGTCAGTTGATGACTTGTGAACACAAGCTCTTACAATAATGACGTGGGGTTCTGGAAAGTAACTTCCTACTGAAGATCAGACCAACACTTACCCCTTACAGGACTTAGACAAAAACGATAATAGAAAATACAATCAATTTAGCCTATTACATCATCTAGTCTTATCAAAACAACACTAAGGATACAAGACGGGTTTTGGGATCTTCAATTCCATAGCATTAAATCACTATGATTTCCTCCATTACCGATAAACAGATTCAGCTCCTCCTACATAGCTATGTTGATGCCGGGGTCTTCAATTCCATAGCATTAAATCACATGTTGACGCCGGGGTCAGTCAACAAGCTCCCATACTTCGTTTCTCGTGAACTGATTCAACTCCTCCTGCATAGCTATGATCCAATCAGCGTCCTTAAGTGCATCCTCAACTGACTGAGGTTATTCAGTAGACAAGAAACAGGAATATAATGCGCTTTCTCCCTGACATAATCTGGATCTTGTCTTTACGCTTGCAGAAGGATCTCCAATAATCAAATCAGAAGTGTGAGCGTCCAGCCACGATCTACGATGTTTCAACTCTTCATCTGAGATTTGTTCAACACAGATAGTAGGTGAGTTAGGCATTTCAGTTGTACTATTCTGAGATTGAAGCAATTCAGTTACTAGAGTTGGGTTTATTGAGTCACCAGGTTCAGGGGCATTTAGCTCAGGAAGTTCATTTGTTCACCCTGAATTATTATCCTCAGTAGAGGTCTCAGTTACCACTTGGGTTTCTTCATCGACCTGAGTTACCTGGGATTGACTCTGTTCAGTAGAGTCAATCTGTTCAGCTACTTCTACTACTGGCTGAGATTCAGTAGACTTATCTTCAGTTTCTTCATCTGAATCATCATCCCAACACAGCTGGATCTTTTCAACTTTATCTTTTAGACTCAGATCCTGTAGCTGCTTACTGATGTCCTTAGATTCTGGTTTAGAGTTCCTGGTCCTGTCTTCAATAGCAAATTCATTAAAAACAACATGAGGGCTTTCCTCCATGCAAAGGGTCCGATAGTTAAAGACTCTGAAGGCTTTGCTGACCCGGGAGTATCCTAAGAAGACTCCCTGGTCTGACTTGCTACCAAAAGTCTTCAACTAATCTTTCACATTATTGTGGATAAAGTACGAACACCCAAAAATATGGAAATAAGATAAAGAAGGCTTCCTGTCGTTCCATAATTCATATGGTGTCTTCTTATGTTGTTTTGTCAGTAGAGATCTGTTCTGAGTGTAACATGCAGTGTCAGTAGCTTCTGCCCAGAATTTGGTTGGTAGTCCTGAGTCTGCGAGCAGGGTTCTTGCTGCTTCTTTGAGTGTTCTATTCTTCCTTTCAGCAACCCCATTTTGTTGAGGCGTGCGCGCGGCAGACATCTCGTGCTCTATGCCTTCAGTTTTGCAGAACTCCTCTACCATCGAATTCAGGAATTCAGTCCTCTGTCTGAACGTATCTTAATGATCTTGGTGTTCTTCTCGACACTGAGCTTTTTCAGAAGCGTTGGTAACTCTGTTTTGATGTTAGACTTGTTGGCAATGAATATGACCCATGTTTAGCGCGAGTAGTCATCAATGACCACCAAAGCATACTTTTTGCCTTTGATCGTCACCGGAGAGACTGGACTGAATAAATCCATATGTAGCAGCTGAAGGATTCCATCAGTGGAAGGCGATGGAACAGGAGGATTTTGATTCCTTGTTTACTTTCTCTTCAGACATGCTTCACACTAAGTGTCTTTGCTGAATACTTCATTTGGCAGTCCTCTTGCTAGAGTGTTTTCTAGCTAGCTTGTTGAGTGTCTTGAAGTTGAGATGGCTGAGTCTTCTGTGCCAGAGCCACCCCGTTCTATTGTCGTTCTTTGCCAACAAACAAGCTTCAGGTTTAGCTGAGTTCCAGTCAGCTACGTAGATATTATTTTTGCGCGAACCTGACAACACTGTTTTCTCCGTAGATTTATCAATGACATCACAAAAACCAGCGTAAAAAATCACTCTATTCGAGTTATCACAAAATTGACTAACAGAGAGAAGATTATGCTGAAGTCCTTCAACATATGATACTCTTGGAACTGTTGTGGTTCCAATGCTGAGTGTTCCATAGCCTCTGGTATACCCTTTTGCGTTGTCTCCAAATTCGATTCGGGGTCCTTCTTCAGTTGTATAATTCTTCAGTAGGTCCTTTTGGTATGTTATATGTCTTGAGCATCTGCTGTCCACATACCAAGGGTCCTTGTGCACCTGCAAAACAGAATTATATTTAGGTACCCTTTATTTTTGATTTTGGGTTCTTAGATGTTTGTTTTGGAAACCCAGATCTGTCTTACGACCCTGGTGGTCTCAGACAGTTTCTTCCCACTTTGATCAACATACTTGACCACTGAACTGGTCGATGCTGACTTCTGAGTAGGTGGACTGCTGACCTTTGCCTTTTGCACGACTTTCTTCTTCTTCTTCTGACTCTTAGGTCCTCTCCTGACTATATCATCATAGTAATATGACCCGTACTAAGCTGGATGTGACAGCTGCGGAGGTCTGTACTGATCAGCCCACTTAGCTTTGCTAGTTCCCCCTTGACTGAACTGGGGTGATTTGGAACTGATCTTCTTGTCAGAGTGCTGATAGCTGGGATGAGGTGCCTTCATCTTTTGTTTGTTCTTGGCTAGGGGGTTCAGAATCGCTGCGTTGATGGTTTCCCCTTGAACAAATCTATCAGCTAGCCAGTTTTCTGAGCATACGGGGGCAGATGAGGAGGCTCCATGACTGAATCCAAGTCCCTCCTTGCAGTGCTTAGGCTTGTTGCTTGCTAGTATCGCCTCAAGCTTCTTTTCAGCACCCATGTACCGCTCTGTCATCAGGTTCCTCCAGACATTATCGCTCTTCTTCAGCAGTTCATGCTCGGTCTGAAGTCCTGACAACTCTTGCTTGATGAGCTAGACTCGGCCAAGTATCTTTCTGAGTCAAGTCATTGGTCAGTACTGAGATATGATCTTCTTGATGCTGAGACTTGGCCAACAGAGAGTTTATCTCCTCCCTGAGTCTCAACACAAGTCCTTCTGACTCAGTAGCAACCTGACTCTCCTGAGAAAGTCTCTGATTCTCCACTTTTAGGGTATCCAACTCCTGAAGAGTCTTACTGAGCTGCAGACTCATCTGAATCTGCTCGTCGAGTAGTTCTTCATATGCTATTGCGACGTCCAGATTCTCATCTGCACCTGAAATAGTGTCGTGTGTGCAGTGTGAAGAGGAGTTAAATGGAGCGTTAGAGTTTACCTCATCCTCTTCTCCTTCTATGAGACACTTTTCAGCGTCTTCGTCAAGGTCTATGGCCATGAATGCCGCTTCATCGTCGGATGAATCCATGAAGGAATCGACTTCATCTGAGTCGTCTGAGAGTTCACCAGCTATATATGCTTGACGCTTCTTGATGAACTTCTCCCTTCGAGCTTTGCGTGCTGCTCTCTCAGCAGTCCTGAGCTCAGGACAATCATACTGATAGTGTCTTGGCTTCTTGCAGTTGTAGCAGGTAGTGACTCTATCTTCTTTGCTTTCGCTGTCTTTCGACTGAGCTGAGTCCTCCTGTTTCCTGCATTCAGAAGTATGTGAGTCAGGAGTGCGCTTAGGTGTATACTCAGGCATACCCTTGGAGTCTCTGATGACTCTTGAGAGTTTTCTGCGCCTCTCCTTCTCCTTCTGATACTTCACAGCAAGCAGCGTGTACTTCTTAGCCAAGTTTCCTTCTTGTAAATCACGGAGTGAAGGTTCAGCCTTGCTAAAAGTAGGAGTTGTTGTGCTGACTAATGCTTTGAAGGCATGGTCGACTTGGGTATCAGCTTCAGCTTGATGCTTTCTTTGAGGTAGACCAAACTCGAACTCCTCAGCTTTAAGTTATGAAAAGATATGGTCAGGAGTAACAATATCTAAATCAGAATGGCTTAATAAAGTAGCAAAGGGAGTCCAATGACCGTCTGGCAGTGCCCTCAAAATCTTGAGATTCATCTCTCGATTGGAGAACGTCTTTCCCAGCCCGTGGATAGAGTTCATCAGATCCGTCAATCTGACATTACGATCTTCAATCGTGTCACCAGGCATGAGATACAGTCTCTCCAGCTTCTGAAGTTCCAGCGCCAGCTTGCTGGCTTTGATCTTCTGAGTCCCCCGACTGAGTAGCGCTAGAGCATCCCAGAGTTCCTTCGCGGACTTGTAGTCCTGAACTCTCCCGAGATAAGAATCGCTCAGAGTGGTCAGTATGGCGTTTCTGGCGACCCGGTCTAAGTTGTGAAGCTTCTTCTCCTCAGGGGTGAAGAGACTTCTGTCTTCAGGGATCTTCTTCCTGGTCACCATTCCTCCTCCTTGTGCTGGGTCCTGAGTTACGACACTATCAACCATCGGAACGATAGGTCCGTCCTCCAGTACCTCTGTCACGTTGTCGTGGAGGGAAGTCAGATGTGCCTCCATTCTTACTCGCCATACCCCGTAGTTCTCTACTGAGAACATGGGCACCATCCTGATTCTTGACATATCAGACATAGTAGATAATGATATGAATGAAGAATGATATGCAGTGAAAACGTTTTCTGGATCCGTTTAAGTAGACCAGTTTCAGAATAACATGAGTCTTAGAGAACTCATGCTCTGATACCATTTGTTGGTCCCGCAACAATTTCTCAACTTTAAACACGAACAGTCCTTTTCAGGAGAGTGTCGTACTGAACAAATTCAGTAGACCAAATACGCTGTTCTAAATCGTGTGGCAGAGTGGCTGACTTCATTGAGGCCTTCTAGTTGACTTAGTCAGAATTCAGTACCGTTCAGCTGATTTTCAGTATAGTGCGGAAATGTGTAGGCCCAAATTCAGTTGAGTTTAGAAAAAGTTTTTTGATAAAACAGTTTCAGTATGTTAGTGCAATCGATTAAGCTTTACTGAAACTCAGTTGAATGATTTTATAAATATTTTCAGTATGCACAGTAATCAATGCAACAGTTAAAACAAAAAAACGCACAGAACACAGCAATTTTTAAAGTGGTTCGGATCCAACAATCCTACGTCCACTGTCCCAAAAGATCAGAAAGCTGTGTATTATACTGAGATAGTCTCAGTCGGTTTGTACACTGGACAAACACTGGTCTTGAGATTTATACTGAGCAAGTCTCAGTTTACAAAGGATCAAACTAAAGCGTTTGACAAACTCTCCAACTATGAAGGAGTCCTTTACAATAAGGATCAGTTCAGATATGAACTCCTTCATCTAAGCTATGGATAAGATCTGCTGAGCTTAGGTTAGAGGGATAGGGAACGAGAAAGTGGCTTCTAGAGCGACGAACAGTTAAGTATGGACTTGGGTTCATATTCAGTCGCTTGGATACTAGTGGCTTTTTGATCTGGTTCAGCTTGATTCCCTATGAGCAAGTATGTCGTCTTTCGCTGGAGATTACTCTTTGAACTTCTTGCGCAAGACTTGGGTCATTTTGAGTTGCTCGTGAAGGCTCGTGTGTTCTTGGTTTCTCTCGATGTTCACTCATGAGCTTCAATTTGAATTGTATCCCTCTATTTATAGAGCAGAGACAAGGATAGATCCGTTGGAGACGACGATCCTTGTGTCTCTCTCTTTTGGGTAGCTAACGGCTCTTTCAAAGATGGTGGCAGAGTCCTTTCCCTCCATTTCTGGAAAGTTGTTGACTTGCATCTTTAATCAGAAAGATGGTGGCAGAGTCCTTTCCCTCCATTTCTGGAAAGTTGGCTGCTCGTCATTGGTCGAGGCTTAAGAGAGTAGGTGAGACAGAACAGACTTCAAGGTAGATCTGAAGCTGTCTTTTCTATACCTCGTATGACTCTGCTGATTTGACTTAGTAAATCCTGATAGTTAGAAGACTGTCCAGCCGTTGCTGAGTCTGATCTATATTCAGTAGCATACCCCTGCTGAGTCAGTTCTACTGAAGATCAACTCTGAGTTCAGTAAACTACTTCGCCGAGTTCGGTTCATCGACTCCTTTCGCATATCTTGCTCCCGCCGAGTCCAAGATTACGAGTCTTCTTCTTCTGGTACTGAGGCTGATAATCTACTGAGCGCCTGAACCTAATGAAGAGTGTCTACTGAGTCTGAAACCTTTGAGACAGAACAATACATATTACAACTGAATGGTTCATCAGTCAAAGTAGGGTTTTGGGAACTTCAAAACTTCAGCAAATAGTCAGAGCACAAGGCTACTGAGTTATCTCCCAACAGGTTGTGGAGGGACTGAATCAGCTCTCAACAACAATTTTGCAAAAAAAATGCACAATTATGAGGGAAAATATGCACAATTAATGAGAAAAATATGTACAATTACTGGGAAAAATATGCACACATTTAACGGAAAAAATATGCACAATTATTAAGTAAAATATGTACAATTAATAGGGAAAATATGCACAATTAATGATAAATAACGAAAAGATGAAATTATTAAGGAAAATCTAGGACGAGACTTAGATCTAGGACGATTCTTAGTGAAACTATGCACAATTAACGATTGTTCTCGTAAAATCTGGGACGAGACTTGATGATATTAAAACATGGAAGAGAATTAACGAAAATGATGTTTTGAGCAAAAGGAAAGAAGATAAAAAAAAATAATAGATTGTGCAAGATTACAAAAATGACCTTAGTGCAAACTTTTTGCCTTAAAGGTGCATTTCAGAATTTTAAGTGATGGCGGGATCTGGAGCGTCGAATTACTTGATCAAACGGTTATAAACTGTTCATATTTCTCACTCTAAGGGGTGTTCTCATATGATCTCCCCTCTATATATATATATATATATATATATATATATATATATATATATATATATATATATTTGAATATACTTACTTTTTTTATTCATAATATTATTTATAAATAATAAAAATTTTAAGTTTATATAAAGTTTTAAATTTATATAAGATTTAACTGTAATTTATTTATTAAAATAGAAATTATATAATTAAAATTAGAAAGTACGTGGATAAAGTTGAAATTATATAAATGAAACTAAAAAAATACCATTAAATATGCATAAATACATAAAGAAACTATGTTCCGCCAAGTCTGCTTGAAGGCGAAAATGAGTTGTCATATCAATCAAATATCATAATTTCGAAGATAATTCGCATACCCATTATTTGAACCTACGGTTATGTCGGACGGAGGAGATGTATCTTCATCAGACCAATTGACTATTGCTTCCACCCCCTCATTCTCAATGATCATGTTGTGCAAAATAATACACACATAAATTATTTCGGTCATATCTTCTTTGAAATAAAATCTTGCAAGACCCCTAATTATTATCCGACGAGATTGAAGCATTTCGAACACTCATTCTACATCTTTTCTTGCAGATTCTTGTCTCTCCTTAAATTTCTTTCTTTTATCATCTAGTGGTATCGAAAAACTTGTGACGAATGAAGCTCATTCCGGACAGTTCCATCTATCAAATAATACCCTTTTCATGCGTCATTCCTTTCACTGTGAAACGATCTTCTGGTGCGAATCCATATAGAAAAAAATTAAATAATGGTGATCCATGAAGAATGTTGATATCATTACTAGATCCCGCAACACCGAAAAAACCATGTCATATCCACAAGTCTTGAAATGCCACTGCTTATAAAACTATTATGGGAACGTCGTGATCGCTTCTTGTAAACATGCATTTCCAAGCGACGGGACAATTCCTCCATGTCCAATGCTTACAGTCAAGGCTCCCAAGCAGTCTGGAGAAGTTATGTCTCTCTTCGTGCATCTGAAGCAACCGTTGAATATCTTCATTGGTTAGCATCCTCAAAAATCGAGGACCAAAAACTTCGGAAATGCCTTGGCAAGATTTATGGAGACATTCCAAAGCAATGCTCTCACCCATTTACATGTATTCATCGAGCGAATCACCAGGAGCCGCATACGGCAGTTGATGGTTAGCTGCAGTACATTCCTAAAGGGGTGATAGCTCATTCCGACCACATGCGTCTTGTCTTTGTTGGAAAAAGATTGAGTGGTTGTTCAATGCATTGACAATGTGTAGGAATAATTGTAAATGCATTTGAAAATGACAACAAAATAAATGTTCGCTAAACATTGGAACATCAACGAAATAATCACGAACTAGACGATCATGACCGCTTTCAAACTCTCGATTCACATATCTTCGACGTAAACCTCTTCTTCCGCTGGATGATCCAGTTATCTCTTCCGCATCAGCAAGGTAATAATCTCTCTGTCAATATCATCTTCCGCCGATTCTATAATTAGATCTCTCCACATTTGTTTGTATTCATCCTCACTCGGAAGATTATACATTTTCGCTAAAGTGTTTGTGAATAAGGGATACACACACAAATCCTTATCATATATAACCTATGATTCTTCAATAATACTACAACCATCCAGATGACAGTCTGGTGTTGCAATAATGTTACTGCAAGGACCCACCAACTTGGTTGCAATAATGCTACCGCAACAAGATGACAATTTGGTTACAAAAATGATACTGCAACACCACTAATATTTGTTTTGACCACATTTCATTGTTCGTTAAAAAAAATCAAGGCGAGATATCAATTTGACTGATGAATAAAAAGTTTTTACGGATAATAGGAAAATAACAATAATTGTTCCCTAAGCTATTACAACGAGATGGCATCGCGGACAACCTTCATTGAAACATAATAATAATAGGAATATAAACTAAAGATTAGACAGTTCTAATAAATAGATTACAACCACCCGCTTCTCTTTTTGGTCTCATCTACATTTTTTGCAAAGTTGAAAAGCATTGCATATGTGAAGGCACTCGTATCTTGGTTGCAATAATCTCATTCTCGTAGTTAAAGTTATGCCGCTTTTTGTTGCATTTCCATGTTTTTAGCTCAATTTCTATATTTTTTGTTTCATCTTTTCGTTATTTATATCTTTTGACTTATCCCATCTATCTGGATTGACCTGAACTGCACATGGTTTGGCTTTGACTTTAGCTCTGCTTTTGGCTTTAGCCTTCTCCTATCCCATATGACATGTTCGAGTTGAGTGTGCATCGTCAGATAAATGACTATCTGTGTCGGATGTTTTTGAGATTTCTTGCGAGCACTACCAGCCATTGCCTCAGTGTTCCATTATTCTGCCAAGGCCAGATCTTCCATAGATGCAAGTACTTGAACTCTTTTGTCGAGTGTTGACTGCACTACTTATCATGTACAACCTCTAAGACGTCTTTGTCGCTTAGCCCACTTGCCCGATTATTAAAAAAAATATTAAACTATTGAGAAAATAAATTTACATCGGGAATGACACGATAATAAGCCCATTTTATAGCTTCAGATAGTCGATTAATAGTTGGTGATCGTTGTTTTCACACCAAATAAAATTCCTGCACACACTCAGAATTTTGTAATTAGTATAGAACAGGGTTGAATTCAGGGAACAATGGATATCAACTATATCTCTCATTTTGATCAAGTTTTTTGGTGATGTCACCACACATAAATTTTGGGTTTACTACCTAGGGAAATAAAATTAAATAGCAGAAAAGTAAATTTAGATAAAACAAGTAAAGAAAGGCGCACTCGGCTTCAAGTAACTTGTATGAAACAACTACTTCGATTATTGATGCATAGATTTAATTAATTCCTAGGATCAACCAGTTATAGGACACAGTGTTGGACACGTACAAACCCCAATTCCTACTTACTTAGTCAGTAGTGGCTTGTTGAAAAAATTTCCACTACTCCCTAGCCTAACCACAACCTAACTTGTTGAACAAACCTAGATTTAATGTTTAGACAACATTACACGGAAGGAACCCAATTTTAATCTCTATCGTTGTTGGACAAGCTGACATAAATGATTAACCTCCTTAATTCGACTACCGTTACGATAGCTTCGCCACCTAAGTTGTTGAACAATCTTGCACTAATCTTCATAATCTAAATTGATCAGGTTTAAGTTAATCCAATTAAATCTTTCTACCCCGAATTAAGTCGAAACCTAGTCTTTAATTACTACGTCCAATTAGATCTCACAAATTTTGTATCTCATATTCGTCACCCTCGCCGAAGTCCTAAAAGGTTTAGCTACGCATGATTAACTTGGACAAGCGTAACGTAACATGATCAGTACAGAAAATAAAGTGCGAGAAACCAAATTCATAAACTGGAAATAAGAACTGGAGGTAAATATTGAATACCGAATTAAGTGCTGGAAGTCAATACTGAACGGAATCTGAAATTGAGACTGAAATCTGAAACGGGTGCTGAAAGCTTCCAAATCTTCAACAAATCTTTCCTTCTCGATCTAAGCCCCGTTTTATCTCCACAACACGCCCAAAATAACTCCAAATCAGCTCCGGACCACCACCTCATCATCGACTCATAAACCTGCTGAAAATAGACATTTCTGGACACAAACAACATCAACTTGGACAAGATGAGCGTCAGAACTAGGTGAATTCGAGTAGTATAAAATCGACACATCAATAGTATCGATCGGCCTATGATGGTTGTAATATGCCGCTACTTTTTCCCAAAATACTTTCGTTTTTTGCTCATTTCTAATTCTTCCATCATTGCTGATGGTGCACCAAGATTTAGCTATAGATGTCTCCTCGTCATATGACCAAAACGTCCCACTTTTTTAGGTGGTGGAGTAATTTCCTCGACATGATCATCTTCATCGACAAGGCTAGTATGTTCTGGCCCTGCTTGTGAAGAATGTTATGGAAATTGAGAAGTCCGATAAGCCTAGATTTGTAGCTCATTTCTCCGTTTAATTCGTGTATTCGTGTCTTTCCTTATGTAGGATTTAAGCTTGAAATGCGAGGAAATTCATGAAAATCGGTGCAGCTGGAAGAAGAGTGAATTATGGGCTTAAGTGTGGGCTTTGCCCATTCTGTGAAGAAATGGATCGAAAAGAGAGCCAGGCCAGACCGAAAAGAAATGGATATAAAATTAATCAGAAAATCCAAGCCCATAACCTGGCCCATCTTTCTTTGCTGAATTCTGGCGGGAATCAAACTTCAACAACTACATGTCAAGTCAGCATTACCCGGCGGTCTATGTCTTGGCACAACAGATCTCCCATATACCACTCTAACCAAGTACAGTGATCGATAAAGATATTTTTTTAGGAGCAGAAAGATGGAATACGACACTAATCTTAATCCATCTTCTTAATACAATCCTTAGCTAAAAAAGCTCTCGTCTCTCTCTGGAAAAGCTCTGTAAAAATTTCGCCATTACTATAGAACTCAAGAACTCCTTTATTTTAAGCCTAGTGTAGGGTCAAGCTCTCCTGAGGGAGAAGACTTCAGTTTAATATAAGTGTCAGTTAGCTTTAAATTATGCTTTCAATTCAAGATCTTTAATGTTGTATTTATTTCTCTCCTAGTTTTAAGTTATATTATGTTTTATTGTATGCACGTAAGTTTGACTAGGTTATTTCCTACCTTTCTGTCTTTATCTTTGTTAAGAAGAATGTTGTCTTTTCATGCTTCGAATATTTGCACCTTAGATCCATGTTCTTGTTAGTTTGTACTACTTTATTCTTCATTTTTTCAGATAATTGGTCATGTAATTTCTATACCATTTTAGGGAAGTGTACTATTCCGCACTTTATTCCCAGATTTGTACCATCCCTTGCTTTATTAAGTTTGTTTCAGCGTCTTTAGTTAATATGTTTAGCTAAACTCCCAGATCTGGATGAGGTCATGAGGCACCATCCCTAAAACCCGTGAGATGTGTTAATGTGCTTAATAATCAGTTAAGTAAAGGTTTTAATCGAACTCTATTTAAGATTGTTGCGAACTGCTTAGATCTGATTAGTCTGGGTAGGTATCTTCTTTTTGGGCAGATGTAGATTAACTAGGTTTTCTACTTTGAATGCTCAACATCGGAAGAAACCTTGACCTGGTTCGCTTGTTCTTAATGCTCCCAAGTAGTAATCTAGTCATTGCTCAATAAGGTAGGTTAATTGCATGGGTAGGTGATTGTTTCTATGCTCAACATGTGTTGGGAGATGATTCAGCAGTAGAATGTTTAGAAGATTTGGCTGATCCCAAAATCCTATGTTTATTGGTGAACCATTGCTTTGTATTTGTACGCCTTGGTCTCTAAGAATTTCAGACTCAATAGAGTTGCTTTCAGCATGGTCCCAGGCTCAGAAGTTCTATCTGTTGACCCTCAGTAGACCATCCGCCTCAGTACCATGGAATGAAGATTCAGTAGTGTTGGACTCAGCAGGAGCAGCATATTGAAAGGTGTTCAGGAGTCAATAGAACTGGACTCAGCAGGAGCAGTTTACTGAACTCATAGTCGACCTTCAGTAGAGTTGAACTCAGTAGGAGTATACTACTGAACCCCTGGTCAGACTCAGCAACGGCTTGACAGTTTCCTTAACTATCAGTTGTCTTCAAACTATAAATCAGTAGAGTTGTCCGAGGTTGTACACATCAGAGAAGTCAGCTTCAATATCTGCCTTGAAGTATGAATGTCTCAACAACTTTCTACAACTCGACCAATGACAAGCAACCAGCTGTCAAAGTAACTGGTAAAAGCTGCAAGTCAACCACTTTCTTGAAAAAGATAGTGGACTCTGCACGATTTCAAAAGAGCCGTTAGCTACCCAAATAGAGTGACACGTGAATAGTTCATCTCCAACGGATCTATCCATAGCTCACCTCTATAAATAGAGGGAAAATAAAATCGTTGAAAGATACAGAAAAAACGAGACGATATACGATCATTGAACAAACAAGAACACAAGCTTTCCGCGAAGAACTGCAGAGAAAACAACCTACCGCGAAAAGCACTCATACTGCTCTCGGGAACCAAGCTTTCATAGAATCAAAGCCTCTAGTATCCAAGTGAAAGAACACGAAGCCCGAGAGATTATTCCTCACTGTTCTTCACTCTAGAAGTCGTTTCTTGTTCCCTTTCCCTCTAACCTAAGCTCAACTGAACTTATATATAGCTTAAAACCGAAGGAGTTCATCTCTTGAGCTGTTCTTATTGTTAAGAACTCCTTCATCGTTGGAGAATCGTTCAAATATATTTTGTTTGACTTTGTAAAGTGAGACTTGCTCAGTATATTCACAAGGTTATGTTTGTCCTGCATACAAACCGACTGAGACTTACTCAGCATAATAAAATAGCCTCCTGCCTTGTTCAGGACAGTGGACTTAGGATTTTGGATATCTGAACCACTTTAAAAGTCGTTGTGTCTTTTACTGTTGCATTGACTTACTATTCATTCTAAAAACTGTTTACAAAATCATTTAACAGAGTTTCAGTAAAAGCTTAACTAAGTGCACTAATCTACTGAAATAGTTTTAATTAATAACGTTTTCAAACCAAACTGAATCGGGTCTACACTATTCCGCACGATAATGAACTTCTACTGAACGGTACTAAATTCTGACATCAGTCAGCTAGCAGACCTCAGTATAGTCAGTCATTCTGTCCACGCGATCTAGAACAACTAGTTTGGTCTACTGAATTCTTTCAGTAGACAATCTCCGTAATCGGGTTGTTCGCGTTCAAGTTTGAGAAAAAGGTTTTCAGGTGTATTCACCCCCCTCTACACCTGAACATTTGACTCGGGACCAACAATTGGTATCAGAGCGGTCATTCTTTAGAACTTTCGTTATCTGAAACTGGTCTACTCGAGTGGATCCTTGAAAACATATTCACTGCATATCATTCTTCATTCATATCATCATCTAACATGCCTGATATGTCAGGAATCAGAATGGTACCCATGTTCTCAGTAGAGAACTACGGGGTATGGCAGGTCAGAATGGAACCACGTCTGACCTCCCTCCACGATAGCTTGACAGAGGTCTTGGAAGATGGACCTATAATACCTATGGTCGATAGTGTTGACTTTCAGGAACCAGCTCAAGGAAGAGCGGTGACCGGGAAGAAGGTGCCAAAAGATAGAAGCCTCTTCACTCCATAAGAAAAGAAGCTTCATAACCTTGACCGAGTAGCCAGAAACGTCATTTTAACCACGCTGAGCGACTCGTATCTCGGCAGAGTTCAGGACTGCAAGTCAGTGAAAGAACTCTGGGATGCTCTAGCGCTACTGAGTCGGGGGACTCAGAAGATCAAATCCAACAAGCTGGTATTGGAACTCCAGAAGTTGCAGAGATTGTCACTCATGCCCGGCGACACGATTGAAGATCTCAATGTCAGATTTACGGATCTGATGAACACAATCAATGGGCTGGGAAAGACGTTCTCCAACCGAGAGATGAATCTCACAATATTGAGAGCCCTGCCAGACGAACCATGGACTCCATTCGCTACACTTCTTAGACATTCTGATCTTGATATTGTTTCTCCTGATCATATATTTTTCATAATTAAAAGCTTAAGAGCTCGAGTTCAGACTGCCGCAGAGGAAGTAGAGAGCTGAAGTTGACACTCAAATAGATCATGCCTTTAAAGCATCAGTCAGCACAACGTCTCCAACGTCTTGCAAAGCTGAACCTTCATCAAGTGAATTACAAGAAGGGAGCCTAGCTAAACGGTATGTGTTGCTTGCAATCAAGTATCAGAAGGAGAAGGATCGGCGCAGGAAACTGTCTAGAGTCGTCAGACTCTCAAGGAGTAAGTATGACTTCTCACCAAAACGCACTCCTAACTCACAAACTTCTGAATGCAGGAAAGACAATGAGAATAGAGAAAGCAGAGTCACCTCCTACTACAACTGCAAGAAGCCTACCAGTACGATTTTCCTAAGCTCAGTACAGCTGAAAGAGCTGCAAGAAAAGCTCGAAGGGAGAAGTTCATCAAGAAGCGATAAACATATATTGCCGGTGAACTCGCAGACGACTTAGAAGAAGTCGACACCTTCATGGATTCATCTGATGATGAAGCCGCCTTCATGGCTAAAGAGCTTGAAGAAGATACTGAGAAGTGTCTAATGGCAAGAGAAGATGATGAGGTAAACTCTCAAGAACCATTTAACTCTTCTTCATACTGCACACAAGACACTAATTTAGGCGCGGACAAGAATCTGAACGTCGCGATCACCTACGAAGAATTACTCGACGAGCAAATTCAGATGAGTCTGCAGCTCAGCAAGACTCTTCAGGAGTTGGATGCCCTGAAACTGGAAAATCAGATACTTTCTCAGGAGAGTCAGGTTGCTACTGAGTCAGAAGGACTTGTTGTGAGACTAAGGGAGGAGATTAACTATCTGAGATCAAGTCTCAGCAGCAAGAAGGTCTGATTTCAGTACTGACTAAAGACTTAACTCAGAAATATACTGAATTGAGTCTGCTGAGGTAGAAGTTCTCAGGACTTGAGACCGAGCACGAAACTCTGAAAAAGAGTGATGATGTATGGAGAAACCTGATGGCAGAGTGCTACATGGTAGCTGAGAAAAAGCTTGAGCCAATGCTAGCCAACAACAACCCTAAGCACTACAAGGAAGGACTCGGGTTCAGCCAGAAGCCTCCACATCTGCTTCCACACGCTCAGAGAATCGGCTAACTGATAGGTTTGTTTAAGGGGAGACGATCAATGCTGAACCACTGAACCCCTCAGCAAAGAACAAGCAAAAGATGAAAGCACCTCATCCTATCTATCAAAAGTCTAACCAGAAGTTCAGCTCAAAATCACCCCAGCTCAAGAAAGGGGAATCAGCAGAGTAAAATGGGTTGATCAGTATGGACCGCCACAACTGACACATCCAGCTCAGTATGGGTCATATTACTATGATCCTATTGTCAGAAGGGGTCCCAAAGGTCAGAAGAAGAAAAAGACCGTTCAAAAGGCTAAAGTCAGTAGTCCACCAACTCAGAAGCTCAGGACTCCTGAACCGATAAAACCTCAGAACTCAACATCACCTAGCCCAGCGGTGAAATAAGTTGACAAAAGTGGAAAGAAATTTTCTGAAACCACCAGGGTTGTTACACAGATTTGGGTTTCCAAAACTAACGCTTAAGGACCCAAAAAAAAATAAAGGGTACCTTAATATAATTTTATTTTGCATGTGCACAGAGACCCATGGTACATGGACAACGGATGCTCAAGACATATGACGTACCAAAGGAGTCTACTGAAGGATTATATCATAGAAGAAGGACCCCGAATCGAGTTTGGACGCAAAAGGCTATACAAGAGGATACAGAACACTTAGCATTGGAACCATCACAGTACCAAGAGTATCATATGTTGAAGGACTTCAACATAATCTTCTCTTTATTAGTCAATTTTGTGATAACTTGAATATAGTGATTTTTGATACTAGTTTTTGTGATGTTATTGATAAATCTACAGGGAAAATAGTGTTATCAGGTTCGCGCAATAAGAATATATACATTGCTGACTGGAATTTAGCAGAACCTTAAGCATGCTTGCTAGCGAAGAATGACAACAGAACGGGGTGGCTCTGGCACAGAAGACTCAACCATCATAACTTCAAGACGCTAAACAAGCTTGCTAGAAACGCTCTAGTGAGAGGACTGTCGAATGAAGCATTCGGCAAAGACACTCAGTGTGAGGCATGCTTGAAGGGAAAGCAAACAAAGAAACAAAATCCACCAGTTCCATCACCTTCCGCTGATGGAATCCTTCAGCTCCTCTACATGGACTTGTTCGGACCAGTCTCTCCTATGACGATCAGAGGCAAAAAGTATGCATTAGTGGTCATTGATGACTACTCACGCTTCACATGGGTCATATTTATTACCAATAAGTCTGACGTCAAAACAGAGTTGCCTACGCTTCTGAAAAACCTCAGTGTCGAGAAGAACACCAAGATCAAAAAGATTCGTTCAGACAGAGGAACTGAGTTCCTGAATGCGATGTTCAAACAGTTCTGCGAAACTGAAGGGATAGAGCATGAGACGTCTGTTGCACGCACGCCTCAACAAAATGGGATTGTTGAGAGGAAAAATAGAACAATCAAAGAAGCAGCAAAAACCCTGCTCGCAGATTCAGGACTCCTATCAAAATTCTGGGCAGAAGCTACTGATACTGCATGTCATACTCAGAATAGATCTCTACTGACAAAGCAACATCAGCAGACACCATATGAACTATGGAACGGCAAGAAGCCTCTCTTATCTCATTTCCTTATTTTTGGGTGCACGTGCTTTATCCACAATAATGGAAAGGACCAGTTAAAGACTTTTGATAGCAAGTCAGACCAGGGAGTTTTCTTAGGATACTCCCGGGTCAGCAAAGCCATCAGAGTTTTTAACTACCAAACCCTTTGCGTGGAGGAAAGCCCTCATGTTGTATTTAATGAGTTTGCTACTGAGAACAGGAGCAGAAACTCGAATTCAGAATTTGAGGACATCAGTAAGCAGCTATGGGATCTAAGCTTAAAAGAAAATATTGAAAAGATCCAACTTTGTTGGGATGATAATTCAGAAGAGGATAACAAAGTCAAGACTACTGAATCACAGCCAGCAGCGAACGTTGCTGAACCGATTGATTCTTCTAAACAGAATCAATCCCAAGTAACTCAGGTCGATGAAGAAACCAATATGGTAACTGAGACCTCTACTGAGAATAACAACTCAGGGGGAATTAATAATGTTCCTGAGCTAAATGTCCCTGAACCTGGTGACTCAGTAGACCCAACTCTTGTTACTGAATTGCTTCAATCTCAGAATAGTACAACTGAAATGCCTAATTCTCCTACTATCTGTGTTGAACAAATCTCAGATGAAGAGACAAGACATCGTCGATCGTGGCTGGATGCTCACTCTTCAGATCTTATTATTGGAGATCTATCAGCAAGTGTTAAGACAAGATCAATATTTTGTCACGGAGAAAGCGCCTTATATTCTTGCTTCTTGTCTACTGAAGAAGCTCAGTCAATTGAGGATACGCTGAATGACGCTGACTGGATCACTGCCATGCAAGAGGAGCTGAATCAATTCACTCGAAACGACGTTAGGGACCTTGTTGACAGACCCCGACATTAACACATGATCGGAACCAAATGGGTCTTCAAGAACAAGCGCGACGAAAACAACGTTATAGTAAGGAACAAAGCTAGACTCGTGGCATAAGGCTATTGTCAAGCAGAAGGGATAGATTTCGACGAAACGTTCGCTCCAGTTGCAAGATTGGACCCAATCATACTATTCCTTGCCTATGCAACACATCAACGCTTCAGAGTATATCAAATGGATGTAAGTCAGCGTTCCTGAATGGCGTTCTGAAAGAAGAAGTCTATATAGAACAGCCTCCCGGTTTTCAGCAGGGAAATCAGGTGTACAGACTCAGAAGACTCAGAAAGGCTCTGTACGGGTTAAAACAAGCACCCAGGGCTTGGTACGATACCCTGTCTGAGTTTCTTCTTTAGAAAGTTTTTTAGAAGGGCACAGTGGATCGCACTCTAATTAGCATTTGTCTAGGAGACGATATCTTACTTGTGCAGATCTACGTAGATGACATTATCTTCGGTTCAAAGAATGTCATCATGTGTCAGCAGTTCGAGAAAATGATGAAGGACAAATTCGAGATGTCAATGATGGGAGAGATGAACTATTTTCTTGGATTTCAAGTCAAACAATCAGAAAAGGGAACGTTCATCAATCAAGGCAATTACACTCGAGACCTCATCAAAATGTTCGGTTGTATATCCGGCAAACCAGTCAAGATCCCGATGAACACGAATATGAAAATATATCTTGACAAAGAGGGAGTATCAGTAGACCATACTGAGTTTCGTGCAATTGTTGGTTCTCTATTATATCTTACTGCTACTAGACCTGAAATAACTTATGTTGTAGGTGTCTGCGCTCGATTTCAGGCGAATCCTAAGCAGAGCCATATGGACTCAGCAAAGAAGATTCTCTGCTATCTCAGAGGATCACCTGACGTGGGTTCATAGTATCCAACAGATGATAATATTGAACTAACTAGTTATTATGATGCTGACTACGCAGGTTGTAGGATTGACCGAAAATCAACTTCAGGAACTTGTCAGTTCCTCGACAGTAAGCTCATTTCATGGTTCTCCAAGAAACAGCATTCAGTAGCAATGTCACCTACTGAAGCTGAATACATGGCTATCGGAAGTTGATGCGCCCAAATCCTTTGCCTGAGACAGCAGGTAAGAGACTATGACATCATTCAGAATGAAGTGCCGATCTTTTGCGACAGCTCCAGTGCCATTGCAATCACTCAAAACCCTATTCTCCATACTCGATGCAAACACGTGGACATCAGACACCACTTCATTCGCGACCACGGCGAAAAGAAGGATATCAGGATGGAAAAGATCCATACTGATCATCAAAGGGCTGATATACTGACCAAACCTCTAGCTGAAAACAGATTCCGAGAACTTTCAGTAGAGTTAGGTATGCTGGACCCTACTGACTCAACTTAGTAAGTGGATTCAGGAGAGATAAGCATTAAACAAGGGGAATGCCTACTCTCAGTACTAAACTCGTTCAGTACACAGAGATTCAGAAACCAACTACCCGTGGTGTCAGCTGACTACAATGTTCAGATGATAGGTTTGCGTATCTCTTTAAGTAGTCAACCCAGTAATTAATGTTGTTATGATATTTGCTCAGCATCGTATTCAATGCCTTAAAGAATGTCATGACATTCTATGCTACTTATGTTGAACTCTACTTTGCATTAAATGCATGTCATATCAACTTACTCCTATAGACTATTTACAACAAGTTTGACTTAGGCGGCATGTTTACTCATTACATTTTATATTATTAAATCTTGACCATCAACTGATAAACGCAGGATTAAACCGTAACCGTCAATCTTCAAACTTTCCATCTTCAAAACATATATATCGACGTATCTATCCAAAAATCATCATTCACGCTCTGAAAAACCTTGATCTCTCTGAAAACCCTAAGCTTTCAACCTTCTATCTGCTTTCTTTGCATATTTTCAGAGATTTCCTACGGTAAATGTTATGTTCTATAGCACTCGTACTAACTTATTCTACTTTCAAGTGCTAATATTTGATTTTGCAGTTTAAGATATGGAGAATATCAGCGTCATTGTTCCTGTTAACATGGTGGAGATCCTTGAGAAGGATCGTGTCTAGTGTGAGCCTATAATGTAGTTTGATTCCAGCGAGCTCGAAATGTTGGACGACGTGTTTGATGCTCTTAGAGCATCCGGGCTGGAACGCTTCTTGTCGAAGAAGCCATCGTACTTCCTCCCACGCCAGATTGCTGAATTCTACCTAAACATGGAGGAGATAGATGGAGATTTCTTCGGTTCGTTCACTGTGCATCTCGTCTCCAACCCAACGAAAGTATATCCTGAAGTCAGACGGATGTCAGTAAGGCAAGCGTTGGAGAGGAGTTTCCAACTGCCCAGCAGTGGGATGAATCCCTCTGGATACAAGGATGATCTCCTTGATGATTATCTGACAACATTTTGTAGATAGCCGACAACTTTCAGAGCAGCTTTTCCAAAGAACAATACACTCCCACAGTTTAGGGCCTTGGCGTATGTTCTTACGCAGATACTGACCAGCCAGGTCAGTTCCTTTGATCAGGTGTCCAGGTCGAAGTTGCAAATGATGATGGCAATTCATGACAGGGCCAAGATCAACTGGACAGAATTCTTCTTGAAAGAATTTCAGACGCAATCCGCTAAGTTTGATAGATCTACTAGGCGTCTGAGTGTCATGGGCAAGCTACTCTACGGGATGAAGTTGTCAGCAATGATCAAAGATTTCTATGGAGATGATCACATTACATATGCTGACAAAGCCTACTTCAATCCTAAGAAGATTAGATTTCATAACCGCACCAGTACACTTCAGCAGATTGGCACGGGTGCAGCTGAATATGGTAAGGGGAAGAGGAAGGCCCCTACTCCTGTTAAGAAGGGTGCTACCCCTCAGAAGAAGCAGAAGAAGGCTTCTGAGACCGCAGTGGTAGTAGCCCAGAGCGCTTTCAGACTGAGAGATGAGTCTGATTATGCTGAGAAGACAGTCTGAGTAAAAAGGCTGCTTCAGAGAAGAAGGCAGCCTCCTCAGCTGAAAAGGAGGACTCAGTAGAACAGGGGACTGCTCCTGAAGTTACAAGTCCGACGTCTAAGTCTCCACTGGACGTACCCCCTATCAGCAGTCTTCCCTCTGCTGAGAAGCCAGAGTCTCCCATTGATGTAGATGAGATGGAGACTAGCACTGAAGTCGAGACTCTTAGGTTTGAGATTGATCTGCTTCAGGAAAGAGCAACCCAAGAGATCTCTGAATCAATTGATGAAATCTCAAGTCACTCTAACTTGGTGAATTTAGCCTACAAGGCTAGACTTCAGATGCTGTTCAGGTTCCAGGACTGGATCACTCTCGAGCGTTTGATCCGATTCAAGTCCTCAGAACTACTCAAATCCGACGAGCTTCAGATCCGTCAGCAGATAGGCTACTCAGAGCTTGCTAATGTGTGCTCGCTCGAGGACCTTAGGGCGATAATGCTGGCTTTACTTGAGGATAGAAATCCTTCAGCAACCATCCCTACAGAGGACTCTTCTGATCCCAATGATTAGGACCCACCCAGTGAATGCAGGCCCTGAGAAGCCTGCTGAGGGTTCTCAATAGGAGGAGTGAGCTCAACCCTCAGCTGATCAACCTATCAGCTCTCTTCCTCCTGGCGCGGTGGCTACAGGAACCTCTCAGGACTCAGACCTAGGACAACTTTTGTTGTGGTCTACTTATGAGGTTGCCCCTATCGCAAAATGCAGGAAGTCAAAATCAGTAGCCAAGGCGCTCATGATGCAAGGGACACATAATCGCCTTCTTGTGAGGAACGTCCATAAAGTCTGGAAGAAGGCTACGACAGCTCAGTGCGAGCAACTCAGGGCACTAAAGACTTCAGTTCTAAATGCTCCTATCCTGACTTCTCTACTATCCTCAAGGAAGCTCTTACCGCACAGAAAGCTGATTTTGACGCTTAGCAAGCATCGATGACTGCTGCCCAGACTTCTCTTCTTGAATCATTCAAAGCAGCGCAGTCAGATCATCTGACCAGAATCTCTGCACTCAGTCAGGCTTATGAACTCAGTATCTCTACTATTCAGAAGGAGTGTGAGGAGAAGATGGATGCTAAGCTGAAGGAAATTCGAGACCTTGTAAACTCCTGTCACAGCAAGTATGGTGAAGATCTCATTACTGAGAGGAATAATCTACATGAAAAGTTCGAAGGTCTTCAGAAAACTTTGGATAAGCCCAATTCTGCCAATCAAGCGCTAAATTCCAAAGTTGTCTCACTTCCCACCCCTGGCGTATTGGATGATGCCAAAAAGGGGGGAAAGATAGTCAAAGGGTAAAGGTCAGTTCAGGGGACCAAAGCTATATCTGCTCCCACTAACTGAGGGGGAAGAGTTAGAGACGGGTATGGCCCAGGGTGTCTCAGGCACAGGAGATGTAGGTGTTGAGACTGGCCCAAGTGGCTCAGGACCCAAAGAGGTAGGAACATGTACTTCTGACTCTCGGAAGCACATTAAAGAAGTTGCTGAATTCCTGGAGCGGGACTTAGAAGATGAAGAAGAGCCTCCTCTGCCTCCACCAGTATCTGGAAAGGGAAAGAAAATTCTGAAGGTTCCTACACCTCGCAAACCCCTTAAGAGATACATCAGCCCAGCTGAACAAGCTCAGATTAAAGCTGACGAGAAGTTAGCAAGAGAGCTGGCTGAGGTTGAGGTAACAAATATGCCAAAGAAGGCTCCCACAAAGGCCAGAACTAAGGTTCCTGCTAGGAAACCAACCAAGAGGCCTACTGTCAGAAAGCTTACCCTTAGCGATGAAGCTGATAAGGAAAAAGAGAAAGAGAGGGAAGTTGAGAAGAAGAAAGCTACTGAATCTCAGCAGCAAGGACAGAAAAAGAGAGTTGAGCCAACAATTGAAGAGATAATCAACTTCAGCATAATCGCTCTGGACAAAAGAGCCGAATATCGTCATCTTGAAGAATATAGATGACAAGAAGCTCTAGTAAAAGAGAAAGCTGCTGAAGAAGCCAGAGAAGCTGAAAGGCTGAAGCCAAGACCTCCTCCTTCGAAGGACAAGGACATTCCATCTTCTTCAAAGATCAAGAGAGGCCACCGACCAAATGATCAGAAGATGCATAGGTGGCCTCGAGGTGACAAATGGATGCCCTGGGAGAAGACTCAGCTGTGGGAAACTCTCAAAGCTAATTTATCAAACGGTACTACGTCTGGCAATTTTGGCCTAACTCTTCAAAGCACGATGTCTTTGCTGATTGGCTCTATAAGTGTGATTTAGATATCTACAGACAATAGGGAAAGCCATTGAAGATAATGTCAATGTTCAGACTCCGGCTTTCAGGACTCTGCCCCCACCTTAGAAACTAGACGGGTCTCTATACACCGGCGTAATAGAAGGCGAAGTCAGGAATGCAGCCATAGCTTTTGAGCTTGATTCTAATGATCCTGAAGACGTTCTGAAGATTCAGAAGTTGAGAAGAGACACTTTCAAGCTATATGGACTCCCTCTGCCCGAAGACAAATCGAAGGATTTTAAGGCAAGGATTCAGCGCTTCAGGAGATAGTCTTGATATGCCTATGTTGTTTTGTTTAGTGTAGCAAGTGATGTATCTGTACTGAATATTTCACATATATATATATATATATATATATATATATATTTATACATCAACTATTACTTGGCCTGACAACCTCTTATTTTCACCATGGCCTACTGTGTCTTACTTTAATACTCAGAATCACCTAAGTGATTACGGACTCACACACTCACTGCTTATCCGTGTTTGTCTGTTTTTTGCTCAGTTTGATTGATGTCAAGGAGGAAATTGTGTTGGGGGAATTTTTTTTAATGAGATAATTCTGTAAACTCCCAATGGTCCTCAGTAGATTAGAAACTAGAAAGTGCAACTCCACTAATTCTTCTTGTAATATTTGTAAGTAGTTTGTACCTGATATTTTATAGTGTTTGTTGATAGTGATAGGTTTTGGCATCATCAAATAGGGGGAAATTGTTGGTATATGATTCAGCAGTCGAATGTTTAGAAGATTTGGCTGATCCCAAAACCCTATTTGATTAGTGAACCATTCCTTTGTATTTGTAACGCCTTCTGAGAGTTTCAGACTCAGTAGACTTGCTTTTAGCAAGGTCCCAGGCTCAGAAGTTCTATTTGCTGACCCTCAGTAGACCATCCGCCTCAGTACCATGGAATGAAGATTTAGTAGTGCTGGACTCAGCAGGAGCAACATATTGAAAGGTGTTAGGTGTCGGTGAGAACTCGGACTCAAAGCAGCTAGCCTATCGAACTCGTAGTCGACCTTCAGTAGAGTTGAACTCAGCAGGAGTATACTATTGAACCCCTAGTCAGACTCAGAAATGGCCTGATAGTTTCCTTAACTATCAGTGGTCTTCAAAGTATAAATCAGTAGAGTTGTCTGAGGTCGTACACATCAGAGAAGTCAGCTTCAGTATTTGCCTTGAAGTCTGAATGTCTCAACAACTTTCTAGACCGCGACCAATGACAAGCAGCCACTTGTCAAAGTAACTGGTAAAAGCTGTAAGTCAACCACTTTCCTGAAAAAGATAGTGGACTCTGCACGATTTCAAAACAGTCGTTAGCTACCCAAATAGAGTGACACGTGGACAGTTTGTCTCCAACGGATCTATCCATAGCTCACCTCTATAAATAGAGGGAAAAATCAAATCGTTGAAAGATACCGAAAAAACGAGACGATATATGAGCATTGAACAAACAAGAACACAAACTTTCCGCGAAGAACTACAGAGAAAACAACCTACCGCGAAAAGCACGCATACTGCTCTTGGGAACCAAGCTTTCATAGAATCAAAGTCTCTAGCATCCAAGTGAAAGAACACGAATCCAGAGAGATTATTCCTCACTGTTCTTCACTCTAGAAGCCCTTTCTTGTTCCCTTTCCCTCTAACCTAAGCTCAACTGAACTTATCTATAGCTTAGAACTGAAGGAGTTCATCTTTTGAATTGTTCTTATTGTTAAGAACTCCTTCATCGTTGGAAAATCGTTCAAACATATGTTGTTTGATTTTGTAAACTGAGACTTACTCAGTATAATCACAAGGTTGTGTTTGTCCTGTGTACAAACCGACTGAGACTAACTCAGTATAATAAAATAGCCTCCTGCCTTGTTCAGGACAGTGGACGTAGGATTTTAGATATCCAAACCACATTAAAAGTCGTTAGGTCTTTTACTGTTGCATTGATTTACTGTTCATTCTGAAAACTGTTTACAAAATCATTCAACAGAGTTTCAGTAAAATCTTAACTGAGTGCACTAATCTACTGAAACGGTTTTAATTAATAACGTTTTCAAACCAAACTTAATCGGGCCAACACTATTCCACACGCTACTGAACTTCTACTGAACGGTACTAAATTCTGACATTAGTCAGCTAGCAGACCTCAGTATAGTCAGTCACTCTGTCCACACGATCTAGAACAGCTTGTCTGGTCTACTGAATTCATTCAGCAGACAATCTCCGTAATCGGATTGTTCGCGTTCAAGTTTGAGAAAAAGGTTTTCAGGTGTATTCACCCCTCCTCCCTCTACACCTGAACGTTTGACTCGGGACCAACAACATGGTAGTCTCAATAGGATTGGATGCCCATGTGCTCAACACAACGTTCTGGCCAAATAGCCTTAACTAAACTAAGTCATCTAGTAATCTAGGATCGGACAAGGGATGGTGTGGAATTACCTTAGTTGGATTGCCTTTATTATCATGTTAATTGCCTCTTATTTATTACATGTTATTCTTCTGGCTAGTTTTAGATAACCTAAAGTTTATGGTGGCGGATAGCCAAAACCCTAGGTCAGTAGGGATAGTTAGCTTAATCTCCCATTCCCTGAGGATCAACCTCTTGCTTATCGTTGTGCTTGTTTAAGTATAGTTTATGTTCATGTGTTCTTATAAATTTTATTTGACTGCCGGTTTTACGAGGAAATCGTTGGCGATCAGGTACTTGTTGCGAACCAATAAAAGAGCCTCCGAAATTCGGTGGTATTCCATATTGCAAAAATTGATGTATTATGGAAATTGAGAATGTGGTGGAAGCGGTGGAAATTGAGAATATTTAGGATATTGAGGAAATTATTGATAGTATTGTGGGTTGGGACTATGGGACGAAATTTTTGAGAATCCGAATTTTGAGAACGAGAATATTCAGCAATTTCTAGAGAGTGAATATTGAGTGCTTGAATTTTTTGGAATTTTATGGAATGCAAAAATTGAAAAATGTGTGATATGAACTTCAAATGTTAACCAAGTACATATAGAAGATTTGATTACCTTTATTAATTTGACATTGCAACAATTATGACCATTACAATTATAATGGTTGCTTATTATTGAGAATGTTAACTATTGTTAAATATTTAAATACAATTATGACGGTTACAATTATAAATGTTGCGTATATTTATATCACACTTGGAATGTTAACTATTACTATTAAATACATGTCAGCCACTACACTTGGAATGTTAACATTTAAATACTATCGTAGGTGTATCTTCCTGGGCGCGTGCAATGCACGTGCCAATGGCAGCAAGACGTGCATGCACGCACCACGAGCCTCGGTTACTGCATAACCAAAAAGTTGGCTAGCTTTTGACAGAAGTAGCCAACTCTGTCACGTACTCCAATATTTTTTATCACCAATGATTGAAAGTTGCAAACCCAAACTTTTATGGGTTCTCAAACCCACCATTGGAGGAACCCTAAGCAAAACCAGCCAACCAAAAACCCAAGATTATTGTGGACAATCGAAAACAAACTTTGAATATACATGAAATAATTTCTTAATGAAATATTTAAATACGAGAGAAGATTTCACGTAATAAATCTCTTTTCATCGTAAAAAGATGTTTGGATGCATATTTAAAGAGGGAAAATGTGTTATGAGAAAACATGCATGCACATATATGTTTGTGGAAGAAAATTGTGCCGATGTGGAACAATCTCAATTAACTACCCAAATTTATATTGGGCAGGTTGATGCAAGCCATTTCCAGCTCACATAATCTAAAAAAAAAAAAAAAACCTTAATAACCAATCACTTTATCGTAATGAGTTTTGCTGATTTGGTTCAACCAAAGGTACAATCACGTCAATTTGATGTCCATTATGTAGGACAAAAACAAAAATGCCCCAATAAATATGCATATATATCTTTCAAGGAACTTATTCATCTCACCGTAAACCCTAGATAACAAAAGGTTTACTCTGTCCAATTTTACTAATAGAAGAAAATGTTAAGTAGAAAGTAGTTTGTTCAAACTTACTTTATTCTCAAGTAACTCGCAGCTATCTGAGGCAAGGGCAGTGTGTCACCTTCCTTGGAACAATAATTAAAAAAATCAGAAAGCAAATGTGTAGACACATACTTATTCCTTCAGCTTGGCATTAGCTGTTGGGAGATGATTCAGCATTAGATTGATTAGATGATTAAAAGATTTGGCTGATGTTGGTCCCGAGAGCACGTTCAGGTGTAGACGCTCAGCAGATGTCGTACTGTACAGGCTCAGCAGATGTCGTACACGAACAGTCCTTCTTCAGGATGATGTCGTAGTGAACAGGCTCAGCAGACCAGATAAGCTGTTCTGAATCGTGTTGGCAGAGTGACTGACTCTACTGAGACCTGCTAGCTGACTGAGAGTCAAAATTCAGTATCTTGCAGATAGAGTTCAGTGGTGCGGAATAGTGTAGGCCCAATTCAGTTGAGTTAGGAAAGCGTTTTTATTAAAACAGTTTCAGTTGATTAATGCAGTCTGTTAAGTTTGCTGAAACTCAGTTGAATGATTTAAAGAAGGTTTTCAGTATGAACAGTAAATCAATGCAACAATTAAGAGCAGAACACAAGACACAGAGATTTTTAAAGTGGTTCAGACACAAAAATCCTACGTCCACTGTCCCGAAAGATCAGGAAGCTATTTATTATACTGAGATAGTCTCAGTCGGTTTGTACGCTGGACAAACACTGGTCTTGAGATTTATACTGAGCAAGTCTCAGTTTACACGGTTATCAAACTGAGTGTTTGAAAAACTCTCCAACTGTGAAGGAGTCCTTTACAATAAGGATTAGTTCAAAGGTGAACTCCTTCGTCTAAGCTGTGGATATATTCTATTGAGCTTAGGTTAGAGGGATAGGGAACAAGGAAGTGGCTTCTATAACGACGAACAGTTGAATATAGCTTTGGGTTCGTGTATCGTCGTTTGGATACTAGAGGTTGTATTAATCAGTTCTGCTTGGTTCCCTAAGAGCTGGAATGTAGTCTTCCGCCGGAGATAGATTCTTCGAACTTCTTGCGGAAGACTTAGGCTTTTTGAATTTTGCTTGTTTGAATGCTCTGTATGTCCTCTCATGTTCTTCCCGTGAGCTTCAAATTTCGATTTATCCCTCTATTTATGGAGAAGAGATTAGGATAGATCCGTTGGAGACGACGATCCTTTCTCTCTCTCTTTTGGGTAGCCAACGGCTCTTTTGAGGTTTGGTGGCAGTGTCCTTTCCCTCCTTTTCTGGAAAGTTGTTGACTTACAGCTTTAGTAGATATAAGATACGTGGCTGCTTGTCATTGGCCGAGGTTCAGAAAGTGGTTGAGACAAAACAGACTTCAAGGAGATCTGAAACTGACTTCTCTCTTCCTCGTATTGACTCTGCTGAAAAGTGACTTCAAAGATTCTGACAGTCAGAGGACTATCTGGCCGTTGCTGAGTCTGATCTCTGATTCAGTAGCATGCTCCTGCTGAGTAGGCTCTACTGAAGATCAGCTCTGAGTACAATGAACTACTCCTGGTGAGTTCAGTTCCACTGACTTCTTTCAGTATACTGCTCCTGCTGAGTCCAGTATTACTGAGTCTTCTACTTCTGGTGCTGAGGCGGATAATCTACTGAGTGCCTGAACCAGAGCAGAGGGTCTGCTGAGTCTGAAATCTCAGAGACAAAACAACTTACAACGTAATGGTTCGCCAAACAAAATAGGGTTTTGGGATCTTCAAATCTTCACAGACTTATTCAGAGCACATGGCTACTGAGTCGTATGTTACCACAGAAGACTGAGTCATTTCCCACTATTTATCAACACTGCTGAGGATAGAATCATCACCCAACATTTTCCCCTTATTTGATGATGCCAAAACCTAATAGCTATCAACCTAACATTATGACTTATCAGAAACATAGTTCCTAACAAAATTACAAGTAGAATCAGTGGAGTTGTTCTTTAAGTCCTAGACTACTGAGGGGATCAGGGCAGAAAGTCAGAATAAATATAGAATCTGAACAACACTTCCCCCTGTCTTAACAACATTTTCCCCCTATGCTATCAAGTCTATCAGAATCTAAGCAACAACTGATAACAAATAATCAGACAGTGTTAAGCATAAACAAACACGACTATTCAGACAATAAGATATTGTCAAAGCCAAACAGAGATATTATATATGTAAAGAGGTTCAGTACAGTTACATCTCTGCTAGACTAGAAGAAGAAAAAGATACAAAGAGAACACAGAATCCAGAAGTCATTTGAACTCCTAATCCTTTCTTTGAAATCTTGGGAATGAGATTCAGGAAGAGGCACTCCATACATGCGATAAGTGACTTTTCTCAGCTTCAGTGTCTCAGCAAAGTCCGCTGGGTCTTCTTCATCAAGAAATTTGGCTTCAGCAGCGTCCTTCACTTCTTTCTCTATTACTCCATAGTGAATGGATCCGTCACGTCTCTATGGTGGTGGCAGGATTCTAGGGTCTGGAACTCTGACTTTGACATTTTCTTTGACAGCTTTCTGCAATCTGGCATACATGTCTAAGTCGGCTCTCATTATCCATTCAGTATAAGCCACAACTTTGCTCTTCTCAGACCAGAATCTCCATAAATAGTTTCTTTTAATGAACTCGATTTTCAGTGCTTCCCACCTCTGAGAGAATTCCACTGGCATCCATTCATCTGTTCTAGGCCATCTGTGAGTCTTCAGATCCGTAGGCTTTCTGAATCTCCTGTATCTGTAGGGGATGTCAGCCTTTGAGGGGATCTTCTGACTAGCTTCCTTTTCCGTTCTCAGCCTGAGGGCTTCAAGATCTGCTATATGTAATCTCTCTCTGGCTGCTTCAATTTTCCTGGCCTCTTCACCTCTATATAAGTATCTGTCTAACTGAGCCCATATTTCTTCCATTTCTTGTTCCTGTGCCTTAGAGGCAGTGTAGGAAGGCTTGTGAGGTGGCTCTTCTTCTGAGTCAGCGGGAGTTGATGATTTTTCTTTGGAGGTGCCCTGCTGCTCAGTAGATTGTTGCTGCTACTGCTCCTTTTCCTTGTCAGCTTTGTCGCTGAGTTTAAGCGTTTTGGGAGGCAGCCTTGCACTTGTTCTCTTGCCTCCAGTTGGAGCCTTAAATTTGCCTTTGACTTGCTTTGGTTTGGGTTTGTTGGCTGCTTCAGCTTCGGCTCTCTCCCTAGCCAGCTTCTCGTCAGCGGCTATCTGAGCCTCCTCCTCCGGGGTAATGAACCTCTTGGGTCCTTTCTTCTTGGAGGGAGGGGTAGGGAGTTTCTGAACTTTCTTGCCTTTGCCGGCAACAGGAGGAGGAAGAGGAGCTTCTTCCACTTCTAAGTCTTCCTCTTCAGCATACTCGGCAACTTCCTTAATGATGTCAAGGGGAGTCTGTGTTGCCTGAGTAGCGACTTCTCTGGCTCCTGAGCCACTTGGGCCAGTCTCAGTTGATGCTGCAGCTGCAGCTAAGACACCCTGGGCCTCGCCAGTTTTAGTAGGTACAGTAGAGGCGGATGACTGAGTTGAGGTTGCCCCTGCTACTGACCTTGCTCTCTTCGGAGCTTTCAGTATCAGCTCCTTGGCAACTTCCCCCTTAGTTGATTTCTCTAGTACACTTTCCCTTTTCTTTGCCAAACTTTCTCCCTTTTTGGCATCAGCAAGTAGGGTTGGGGGTGGAGCAGATACCTTTCTGTTCAGGCTTTTGTAGGAGGCTGACAGATCGTCTAATCTTGTATGAATCTTGGTCAGTGCCTCATGCAGCTCATTTCTTTCGTTGGTCAGCTGATCGTTGTATTCTTTGTATGAGAGATCAGCCGCAACCTTGAACTCTTTCAGCTGCTGCTCAACCTTCTCTTCAAGATCCTTCTGAATAGTTTAGATTCTGAATTCGTTGGCTTGAGAGATGGTTGTGACTGATTCAGTGTGAGCGGTTTGAGCGGCCTTGTATGTATTTATCAGTTTATCCTGGCCTTCCTGAATCGTCTTGTGCTGAGCCTCAAAATCAGCTCTCTGTGCAGCTAAGGCATTCGTCAGAATGTTGGAGAAGTCAGGGACTTGGGATGAAGAAATGGCGGTTCTGAGTCCCTGCAGCTCTGCACTCTGTGCCTCAGTGGTTTGCCGCCAAGTTTTGTGGATGGTACGGGCAAGAAGGCGATTCTGGGTGCCTTGATCCTTCAGTGCCCTGGCTACTGTTTCGAACGACGGTTCTTTGGGCTGGGCGCTACTTCGAAAGCAAATTGGAGAAGAAGCTGAGCAGGATCAGCTGCCTTCGAAGTACCAGCCACCGTCTGCCCAGGACCAAGGATGCTGAGTGGAGGGTCAGCAGTAGATGCAGTGGCATCCTTGTCCTATTGAGATCCCTCATCAGGCTTCTCAGATGGCTCTGAGTAGCCAATCTTCCCTCTTATCAGCAGCTCTTCTTCATGGAGCTGTTCACAGGAATAGTGTATGAACAGTCGCTTCAGATTGTGCGATTCCTGGAACCTGATCAACATATGGAGTCTCGCCTGCCTAGCCAATATGACAGGATCTGAGTGGCTGGCGATCTCCGGTATTACTTCAGCAATCTCCCGGGAGGCTCTGGATTTGAGCACTGAGGCCTCCATCCCGATAGATTCTGACTCCGAGGCTATCTCCGAGCTCTCGACTTCGATAGGAGACTCCTGTTTCTCAGCAGATGGGATGCTGCTGAGTGGAGGTACGTCCAAGGGGCTCTCCAGAGTCTGAACTTCTTCAGTCTGGACTTCTGATTGGATCTTTTCAGCTTGGACCCCTTGGTCCATTGTCTCTCCATGTTCATGAAGGAATAATAGGGTTTACAGTAAGGCTACCTTCCTCCTGGTGTGTTGTCGCGGCTCCGATTGTTGCTCCTGTGTCAGATCTTCTGATCTGTGTCCCGGCCTTTTTCTCCCTCTGGGTGGTCAGAGATCTGAAGAAAATAAATTTATTCTCTCTCTATAAACTCACGCCACTCTCGATTTTTATGAATCAATTGTGTGAGTTTCTGAACAGAATACTAATATATATAGGCTTCAAAAACCTATATAATATTAATATATTTGTAGCCCATTAATTTAATTATAATCCAATGGGCTTCTATTAAATCAGCCCATAATATAATTAATTAATTTATTGGGCTACTAATATTTATCAATTAATTGGCCCAGCCAATTAATTCCAGATAAATAACATTATTAAATAATGTAAAATACATTAATCCATTAATAATGAATTCTGAGAGATAATAAATTACTAGGCAACTAATTGGGCCGGATCGGGGATCCAATACAAGAAATAAAGTTGGGCCTCCAATTAATTAATTATCTATGCTCGACCAGAGCAAAATTAATTAATTAACACGCATTCATTCCACTAGAGAATCCGTGCCGACTTACCCCTTTATCCCAATTTGAGCAAGGGCTTGTATTTTAGACTTAATCGATCTCCGTATTTAAGATAGAAATATCCGTTAATTAATTAAGCTTACCTGATCGCTTAAATTAATTAACATCTTGTATTCTCGAGTAGTACCACTCGACCTTATTAACACACCCGAACTTAATCAACCGGCCGGGTTTAGTGTGCTAATCCTTTCGAGTTCCTCGGGGGATATTATCAACCCATTCCCGGGATACGGCCGCAAGATACGCATAACCGGCTGAGCCACAAATGACTACTAACACCCAAGATACGTAGATCCGGTCACTCATTGGACGTTCACCATAGTAGGTCAAAGTGATAGATAGCCAAATGCACTCAGCTGAAGTCTTACCAAGCTTAAGACTAGCTAAGTCACCGAGATCTTGGTTTTCCACTAATGTCAGTTAGGAAAACACATCTCACTATGATCCGTCAATACACCACCTTAAGTGTACCAGTAAAGACAAGCAACTAAGACAAGCCACTTCTTATCTAAATTGCAGCTTAAACCGACAACTTCATCCTTAAGTTGTCTCAGCTGTGTTAACTGTTTATATCTTGTTAGTTCAACCAATTTGTGTTGTCTTCTGTGATACCCGACACACCACACAAATCTAACTATTATACAAGATAAAGGATAACATGTGCAAATATACATATTTATCAGATAGGAGAATAAAATAGTGGTAAGGACAAAAACACATTGTATACAAGCATAAAAGTGCTTCCAGTATACAAAATCCCAACAATTCCTCCACTTATACTAAAGCAAACTTTTAGTATACAATGTGTCAGTTCTAGGTACAAACTAGTACCCCGCTATCTATCCTATCTATCACGACATCTTCTCCCACTTATACAAAAGTTTCTGTAGTCCTAAGTGGGGGGCATCTCTACCATCCCAAAGCCACGAACATGCTTCTCGTAAGCCGGGAGTGGCAAGCTCTTCATGAAAGGATAAGCTAGGTTTACTTCGGTTCCAATTTTGTCAATCACCACTTCACCTCGATTTACGAATACTCGTATAATGTGGTACTTCCGGTCTATGTGTTTTAACGCATTGTGAGATCTAGGTTCCTTAGAATTTGCCACTGCACCCGAGTTATCACAATAAATTGTGATAGTCTTAGGCAAGTTCAGAACAATATCAAGATCCTGGAGGAAATTCTTGAGCCAACTGCCTCTTTCGAAGCTTCCGGACGACCACATACTCGCTTCCATGGTTGAGTCCGCAATGCATTTCGCTTTGCACTCCTCCATGAAATGGCTCCACCTCCCAAGGTAAACACATAACCCGAGGTAGACTTCTACTCGTCTCTGTCAGCCTAGAAATCCGATTCTGTATAACCCAAAGACACTAGACTGTCTGACTGGTAAACAAGCATATAATCTCTAGTCCGTTTAAGGTACTTGGGAATATACTTGACCGCAGTCCAGTATTCCTTTCCAGGGTTAGACTGATATCTTGAGACCATGCCTACGGCATATGAGATATCTGCTCTTGTACAAAGCATCGCATACATGAGGCTACCGGCAGCGGAAGCATATGGTACTTGCCTCATATTTTCTATCTCTTCAGGCGTTTTCAGGGCACTGATTCTTGGATAGAAAAATGCCATGTCTGAAAGGTACTAAACCTCTCTTGGCTTTTGCATGCTAAAACGAGCAATAACAGTGTCAATGTAGGACACTTGTGGCAAGCTTAACATCTTTTTTCTGGCGATCTCGAATAACCTTGATCCCAAGGATGTAAGCAGCTTCACCTAAGTCCTTCATTTGAAACTGCTCAGATAACCACGTCTTTACGTCTGATAACACTTCAACATTATTGCTAATGCGAAGGATGTCATCTACGTAAAATGCAAGAAACACCACTGATCCGTTAACACAAATACGTTACACACACCTCGTTAGGATAGGATACAAATCCATAGGATTTGACTACCTCGTCAAAACGCTGGTGCCATAACCGGGAAGCTTGCTTAAGTCCATGAATAGACTTCTTAAGCTTCCAAACTAGATGCTCTTCGCCCTCATTCACATAACCATCTGGCTGCTTCATGTAGATGTCCCTACCTTTTTCAAGGTGACCGTTTAGGAAAGCGGTTTTGACATACATTTGTCAGATCTCTAGTTTCATGTGAGCTGATATGGCAAGGAGAATCCGAATGGACTTGATCATTGCTATAGGCGAGAAGGTCTCTTCATAATCGATACCTTCTTTCTGGGTAAAACCCTTCGCTACTAGTCTGGCCTTAAACGCCATGATCTCTTCATTCGGTGCTCTCTCTTTCTCTTGTATACCCACTTACTACCAATAGCATTCAAGCCCTTAGGTAGTTCAGTGATCTCGTATACATCCATATCAGTTATGGACTCAAATTCCGAGTCCATGGTGCATCTACATCTCCCATTTGCTTCATTGTAAGTTCGAGGGATCCACGGTATCTTGTTCATCCGCCGAGGAGATAATTAAACGTCTCCATAGTGAACATATACCGATCAGGTGTAAATATCACCCTCCCACTACGTCGAACAGTGTCAGGAGCTGTGTTAACAGATTGTGCAGTTACTCGTGGAGTACTATCTTGCACAACTGGTTGTTCAAGTGGAACCCGACCACCTTGTAATTCCTCAAGGATGATGTCGACTCGAGATTTTTGGTTACTAATGTAATCCTCTTCTAAGAACCGAGCGTTAGGGCTAACAACGATCTTCTGTTCTTTAGGATCATAAAAGTATCCACCTTTCGTTTCCTTCGGATGCTCTATGAACAACATCACTTCTGAACGTGATTCCAATTTGTCGGCCTGCCTATTTAGCACATAAGCAGGATAACCCCAAATCCTTAAGTGGTGCATACTGGGTTTGTGCCCGCTCCACAACTCGAAAGGGATCTTTTGTACCGACTTGGAATGCACACGGTTCAGGCAAGTATGCTGCGATCTCTGGGGCATATCCCCAAAAGAAAACCGGCAAAGTTGCATAACTCATCATCGACCGAACCATCTCTAAGAGACTTCGTGTTCCTTCTCTCTCGACACACCATTCTCGCGAGGCGTGCCCGTGATGTCGCTGGGATGTAATCCCACATTCCGTCAAGTAGTCCTTGAACTCGTTGGACAAGTATTCCCCACCACGATTAGATCGTAGTGTTTTGATTTCTTTACCTAGCTTCTTCTCCACTTCTGCCTTGAATTCCTTAAAGGTTTCAAAGCAATCCAACTTGTGCCGAAGAAGGTAAACATATCCATACCTCGAGTAATCGTCAGTAAATTTGACGAAGTACTCATACCCTCCACGAGCTTGTGTAGACATAGACCCACACAAGTCAGAATGTATCAAACTTAATGCTTCTGTGGCTCTATAACCCTGTGCCTTCAAAGGCCTAGTCATCATCTTTCCTTCCAAACAGGTTTCACAAGTTGGAAACGGTTCAATCTTGGGGAGACTCCAATGATCCATATTCCACCAACCTCTGAGTCCTGTTAAGATTGATGTGACCTAGTCTTAAGTGCCATAGATAAGTTTGGTTTACCTTAGAAGACTCTTTCCTCTTCTTAGGATTTGATGATGAGGAAGCAATATTAACAGAATTACGCGGTTTACAAGTAATAGTATATAAAGATCCGTTTAATGGTCCACCACAGATAAAATCATCGTCTTTCATGATAGAAACTTCACTATCAAAACTTGATTTATAACCATCCATGGTGCAGAGTTTTGAAACAGAAATAATGTTTCGCCTAAACTCGTGCACATATTAAACATCTTTAAGTACTAAAACGGAACTATCAAAAGATAGATTTAAATCTCCAATGGCAATTGCGGGAACTTTCAATCCATTGCCCATTGAGACTACCACCTTGCCATTGCTCAATTACCTTTTCGCAAGAAACCTTGCAAGGTGTAACAAACATGAACAGTTGCCCCGAATCCACTACCCATTCATGGGTAGAAGAGGAAACCGAACGGTTTCGATTACAAGAGCGACTCGCGTCTCTTTTCGTTTTGCCTTGACATCCGGATTATAATTCTTCTAGTGTCCTTTCTTACCATTCTTGAAGAACCTTCCTTTCTCCTTTGACATTTGCATGTCGCCGGTAAGGACCGTCTTCTTACTCCCACTGCTCTTCTTGAAATGTCCACCCTTTCTGTTCTTTTTCTGGTTTCCGCATTTCAGAGGATTCCTTGAACTACTAGGGATATTTAAGACTTGAGCACTCTTGCCCTTTTCTATAACCTCTTTGACCTCTACCAAAGATTTGAGTAACATACTCATAGTAAACTCGTTCTTAGACATAGCGGTCCTAAAAAAGAAGTTCTTATAGAACCTTTGCAGAGCATTTATTGGGAAGGTAAGATATCTCTTCCACTTTGTAAAATTATTTAAAATTGTAAACCCGTTAGGGTTTGGTTGGTGAGACTGTTTAGGAACTAGAAATTAAAGTTTTTCGAACAGACATATCTGAAAAAATATAAATATAAAACATGTATGAATTAATATTTGCACATAATTCGTAATTAACTATCATTGTAACCTTTTGAAAAACAATGATGTTAAAAACCTCGAACAGCTCTAAGAATTCCACTAGCAAGCCACGCAGGTGGACGTTTACTAGCGTAACCCTAAACCAAGCTATTTACCTAGCTCTTTAATTTCAATCCACGTCTAGGTTCTTGAGACGAATGAAATTAATAGTTCGATATTCTGGACCATGTCACTATTAAAACGCGGGAAGGGACTTCGAGGGAAGTGAATTGTACCTGCGGTGACATCTAAGCATTGACCATTAATTTGACCAAATAGAATCAAATTCTTGAAATTGACATACTTACTCGAACCATGTCGCATTCAATTTGATCTAATTAGCCATCCTATTTAATTATTATCTTCTAGAGTACTCGTGTTTACTAGGCACGCAAGCCACGCAGGTGGACGTTTACGGCTTCGCTCCCACTACTCAATAATAATCAAATATTGTTTTGGAAAACTCATCTCACAAAACCGGTAGCTCAAAAAATGCAAGCAAGCCACGCAGTGGACGTTTACTTACATAATCTTACTACTTTCGTGTAGAGTCCAATTAATGGAGGTCCGATTAAGTGTTTAAAATCCAAATTAATGGAATCTAATTAAACATTTAATTTTAAAGTTGCTTAGTCTTTTTGTTCAAAAGGTTTGTAACGAATCATGCAATCACACATAATTCCTAAAGCATGCAATTTCTAAACGCACATAATAAAACGTGCTCGCGAAAAATAAAACATGCTTTAACAACGACATAAATCCTATTTACATGCTTTTCTAAGCGCAATTAATCACATAATCGCATGCTAAAGCATAATTAAAAATAAATACGCAAATAGGAAATTTATAATCGTTATCGGGCTTTAAAACACGTAATTCCTAACTATTACATTGCCCGATCAAAATACAGATCTTCAAAATCTTGAAAATCTTCGAATCTGAAACCGTAGTCGAAAACCGCATCGAACCGCTGCCGTCGCCACGTCATCGTGGGGCCCGCCACGTGGCGCACACATGGCGCACACGTGGATGCTGACTCAACTAGGGCTGACGTAGCGGCCACGTCACCGCCACGTCATCATCGTCTTCTTCAGCGAGAAGTCGCCGCCGCCGACGCTCCAGGCCGCGCCGCTGTGCGCCGTCGTCAGGGGAAGATGCCCGTGGCCACGCAAACTTTTCCCCGCCTCGCGCCGCCGCTGCGGCGTCGGGAATCGGAAGCTGCGCGCGGCCGCGCTCCGGCAGCGAGCGTGCGGCTGCCACGGCCTCCACGGCCCGGCGCCACCGTTTTCGTTGTCTGGTACCACCCCTAGGCACGATCCTCACGCCTGGGCTACCCAAATCCGGCGACAATTGCCACCGCCGCGCCGGGAATCAAGCGAATTTCGCATCCCGTCGCCGGCGAGCTTCACCGCTCAAATTCGTACACTCCGAGCCCCGATTCGATCAATTGAAAAAGGGGAAACATAATTGGAACACTCACGACCACCGTGTAACGGATTCCGGCCGAGATTAGTTCCTCAATTTCCCGAATTTCAAACGATTCGCCGGAACGAATTCATAACGAGCAGTGAACTTCAGACGTCAATTCCGGTCGCATCCGGGATTGGATGACCCCATACGACCTATCAACGCGAAGCTCGTAAGACGAGGATTACATCGGTTCAAGACGATCGGAAATCCGACTACAGACTGGCCGGGAATCGCCGCCGCAAGATGCGGCGGAACCCTAGAAAACAAGGGTTTTCTCGCCAATTTCGGGATTTCTGGACAGCACGACCACTTCTCCTTTCCGACGCTATTCCGGACAAACCAAAAATCGGAATGGGTCGTGCGACCTATCCAGACGAAGCTAAAGCGAAGACGAACAAACCTATCCAAACGGATCGGAAGGATACTGTAGCATGCGCCCTTACGCGCTGTCTCAAGTCGGCGCCCGTGTTCTGCCAGAAACTAGGTTTTCGCCCTTCCGCTCCGTTGCGCCTCGATTTTCGTGCCAATCGGACCAATTACAGTACAACAAACAGTACAATCACATAGCACATTGATCCTATCAACTACTCGTGGATTTTCTCACGAGAAAAACGTTACAACGGGGTCAAAATAATTGCCTCGCAGCCGCCCCCAAACACGAAATAGCCCGATAACGACGAAATAAAACCTAATTATGCAACAATCAGAGCCTAAACCAGGCTCTGATACCAATTGAAGGAATAACAGGGTTTATAGTAAGGCTACCTTCCTCCTGGTGTGTTGTCGCGGCTCCGATTGTTGCTCCTGTGTCAGATCTTCTGATCTGTGTCCCGGCCTTTTTCTCCCTCTGGGTGGTCAGAGATCTGAAGAAAATAAATTTATTCTCTCTCTATAAGCTCACGCCACTCTCGATTTTTATGAATCAATTGTGTGAGTTTCTGAACAGAATACTAATATATATAGGCTTCAAAAACCTATATAATATTAATATATTTGTAGCCCATTAATTTAATTATAATCCAATGGGCTTCTATTAAATCAGCCCATAATATAATTAATTAATTTATTGGGCTACTAATATTTATCAATTAATTGGCCCGACCAATTAATTCCGTATAAATAACATTATTAAATAATGTAAAATACATTAATCCATTAATAATGAATTCTCGAGAGATAATAAATTACTAGGCAACTAATTGGGCCGGATCGGGGATCCAATACAAGAAATAAAGCTTGGGCCTCCAATTAATTAATTATCCATGCTCACCCCGAGCAAAATTAATTAATTAACACGCATTCATTCCACTAGAGAATCCGTGCTGACTTACCCCTTTATCCCAATTTGAGCAAGGGCTTGTATTTTAGACTTAATCGATCTCCGTATTTAAGATAAAAATATCCGTTAATTAATTAAGCTTACCGATCGCTTAAATTAATTAACATCTTGTATTCCTCGAGTAGTACCACTCGACCTTATTAACACACCCGAACTTAATCAACCGGCCGGGTTTAGTGTGCTAATCCTTTCGAGTTCCTCGGGGGGATATTATCAACCCATTCCCGGGATACGGCCGCAAGATACGGGACAACCGGCTGAGCCACAAATGACTACTAACACCCAAGATACGTAGATCCGGTCGCTCATTGGACGTTCACCATAGTAGGTCAAAGTGATAGATAGCCAAATGCACTCAATGAAGTCTTACCAAGCTTAAGACTAGCTAAGTCACCGAGATCTTGGTTTTCCACTAATGTCAGTTAGGAAAACACATCTCACTGTGATCCGTCAATACACCACCTTAAGTGTACCAGTAAAGACAAGCAGCTTAGACAAGCCACTTCTTATCTAAACTGCAGCTTAAACCGACAACTTCATCCTTAAGTTGTCTCAGCTGTGTTAACTGTTTATATCTTGTTAGTTCAACCAATTTGTGTTGTCTTCTGTGATACTCGACACACCACACAAATCTAACTATTATACAAGATAAAGGATAACATGTGCAAATATACATATTTATCAGATAGGAGAATAAAATAGTGGTAAGGACAAAAACACATTGTATACAAGCATAAAAGTGCTTCCAGTATACAAAATCCCAACAGTTCAGTGGAAACGATTTTCTCCACTGATTGAGTCTTCTCAGAAGACTCAGGCTCATCTCTCAGCTGTAGTGGTGGCTGAGTAATGACGGCCTCTGTTTCCACCCCAGTTTCAGTGGGCGCAACCTCGCTGACCTTCTTCAGCTTTTTGGTTGGCGTCTTTGGTGTGGATTTTGGTGGGGACCTCTTCCTCTTCGGCGTTGAGGTCTGCTGAGTCCCACTCGTAGGTGCAGCTGGCCCTGAGCCAATCTGTTGAAGGGCTGGTGACCTATTCTGGAATCTGACTTTCTTCACGTTGAAGTATTGTTTGTCAGCAAAGGTGACCTTGTCAAATGCGCAGAAATCCTCTATCATCACTAAGAGTTTAAATCCGTATAGGAGCTTTCCTTTGACGCTCAGCCTATTGGACGCCTTATCAAATTTGGCTGACTGCATCATAAACTCTCTGAGGAAAAATTATGTCCAGTTGATCTTGGCCCGATCATATATGGCCATCATCAGTTGCAGTTTGGGTCTGGACACTTGGTCAAACGAGCCTGCTTGACTCGTCAGCAACTGAGTCACATATATGCTAGTGCTCTGTACTGAGGGAGCATAGCGTTCTTGGGAAAAGTGGCTTTGAACACTGTTGGCTTCCCACAGAACTCGGTGAGGTACTCATCCATCAATTCATCTTTATAAGCGACGGTGCTGAATCCTGAGTTGGGAAGATTGAAGCTTTTCTGAAGAGCTTCGCGGATGGACATCTGCTTCACTTCAATCATAGAGCGGGAGGGATCGCCTACTGTATGGACGACGAATCTCCCTCTGATGTCTCCATCTACTAAATCAGAATTCGAGTAGATCTCTGCTACTTGGCGCGGGAGGAAGAAAGTCGGCCTTCTCGTCAGAAATCCTTCCAAACCAGTTTCTCTGAGAGCATAGAATATCTCCTCCATAAAGTCCAGGTCGCAATCATCAAATTCCATGACAGGCTCGCACCAGACTCGACCCTTTTCGAGGATCTCTTGCATATCTACCGGAGCACCTACTTGAGTTCTTGTCATTTTTGTAATCTGCATACACAGTATAGGTCAGTATCGATTAACATATAAGAAATAAAAAATCATACGATACTTAATAATCATTGAAGAATTACCAAAAGATTTTTTGAGTATTTTGAGGAGAATTTGGATAGAAGGTAATAAGTATCTTAGAAAATCTCGGGTATTTAAGATATTTGCAGATATGAAATGGCGGTGTCAAAGATTTGAACTCATATATATATATATATATCTTAGAGAAGATAAACAGTTAATGATCAACGGTTCAGTTTGAACGCGCTTTTTAGATGGACGGCTAGGATTAAGTTTTATAAAATAAGTAATGATCAAAAGCCAGTTGAAAATAGCCTAAGTAGTAACTTGATACGACATGCATTTAATGCGTTGCAGAGTTCAGTATGTTTTTACATAGAATGTCGTGTATTTAATGTAAACCGTTATTATTAAATGACATTTGCTAAGGCACTGAATACGAAGCTGAAGCTGAGTCATAAATGCACAGAAATATTTCATTGGCTACTGAGTAGAGATACGCAAACTTGTCAGCTGAACATCGTAGTCAGCTGATACCTCGTGTAGATGGTTGCTGAGTCTCTACGTACTGATTTTACTCAGGACTGAGAGTGAACATTCCCCCTTACTGAATCCTCTTACTGATTGCAGTCAGTAGGGTCCAGCAAACCTAGCTCTACTGAAAGTTCTCTGAATCTGGCTTCAACTAGAGGCTTGGTCAGTATATCAGCCCTTTGATGGTCAGTATAGATCTTTTCCATCCTGATATCCTTCTTTTCGACATGGTCACGAATGAAGTGGTGTCTGATGTCCACGTGCTTGCATCTCGTATGAAGTATAGGATTCTGAGTGATTGCAATGGCACTGGTACTGTCACAGCAGATCGGCACTTCATTCTAAATGACATCATAGTCGCATAGTTGCTGTCTCAGCCAAAGGATTTGGGCGCAGCAACTTCTGGCAACCATTTATTCAGCTTTAGTAGTTGACGTCGCTACTGACTGCTGTTTCTTTGAGAACCATGAGATCAGCTTACTGCCGAGGAACTGACATGCTCCAGAAGTTGACTTTCGGTCGATTCTACATCCTGCATAATCAGCATCAGAATAACCAGTTAGTTCTATATTATCATCAGCTGGATACCATAAACCCATGTCAGGTGTTCCTTTGAGATAGCGGAGAATCTTCTTTGCTGAGTCCATGTGACTCTGCTTTGGATTCGCCTGAAATCGAGCGCAGACACCTACAGCATAAGTTGTGTCAGGACGAGTAGCTGTTAAGTATAATAGAGAACCAATTATAGCACGAAATTCAGTTTGGTCTACTGATACTCCCTCTTTATCAAGATCGATCTTCATATTCGTGTTCATCGGGATCTTGATTGGTTTGCCGGATGTGCAACCGAATCTCTTGATGAGGTCTCGAGTGTATTTGCCTTGATTGATGAACGTCCCCTTCTCAGATTGTTTGACTTGAAAGCCGAGGAAATAGTTCATCTCTCCCATCATTGACATCTCGAACTTATCCTTCATCATTCTTTCGAACTACTGACACATGATGACATTCTTCGAGTCGAAGATGATGTCATCTACGTAGATCTGCACAAGTAATAGGTCGTCTTCCAGTCGAATGCTGAATAATGTGCGGTCTACTGTGCCCTTCTGAAAACCTTTCTGAAGAAGAAACTCAGATAGAGTATCGTACCAAGCCCTGAGTGCTTGTTTTAACCCATACAGAGCCTTTCTGAGTCTATAAACTTGATGTCCCTGCTGAAAGCCGGGAGGTTGTTCCACATAGACTTCTTCTTTCAGCACGCCGTTCAGGAAAGCAGACTTCACATCCATTTGATAAACTCTGAATCTTTGATATGTTGCGTAGGCTAGGAATATTCTGATTGCCTCCAATCTTGCAACTGGAGCGAATGTTTCATCGAAAGTTATCCCTTCGGCTTGACAGTAATCTTTCGCCATGAGTCTTGCTTTGTTCCTTACTATGACGTTGTCTTCATCTCGCTTGTTCTTGAAGACCCATTTAGTTCCGATCACATGTTGATGTCGGGGTCTATCCACAAGCTCCCAAACTTCATTTCTCGTGAACTGATTTAGCTCCTCCTGCATGGCTACGATCCATTCAGCATCTTTCAGTGCATCCTCAACTGACTGAGGTTCTTCAGTAGACAAGAAGCAGGAGTATAAGGCGCTTTCTCCCTGACAGAATCTGGATCTTGTCTTTATGCTTGTTGAAGGATCTCCTATAATTAAGTCAGAAGTGTGAGCATCCAGCCACGATCTACGATGTTTCAACTCTTCATCTGAAATTTGTTCAACACAGATAGTAGGTGAGTTAGGCATTTCAGTTGTACTATTCTGAGATTGAAGCAGTTCAGTTACAAGAGTGTGATCTACTGAGTCACCAGGTTCAGGGGCATTTAGCTCAAGAACATCATTAGTTCCCCCTGAATTATTATTTTCAGTAGAGGTCTCAGTTACCACTGGGGTTTCTTCATCGACCTGAGTTACTTGGGATTGACTCTGTTCTGGAGAGTCAATCTGTTCAGCTACTTCTGCTGCTGGCTGAGATTTAGTAAACTTATCTTCAGTTTCCTCATCTGAATCATCATCCCAACATAGTTGGATCTTTTCGACTTTATCTTTTAAGTTCAGATCCTGTAGTTGTTTACTGATGTCCTCAGATTCAGGTTTAGAGTTCCTGGTCCTGTCTTCAGTAGCAAACTCATTAAAAACAACATGAGGGCTTTCCTCCACGCAAAGAGTCAGATAGTTAAAGACTCTGAAAGCTTTGCTGACCCGAGAGTATCCTAAGAACACTCCCTGATCTGACTTGCTATCAAAAGTCTTCAGCTGATCTTTCTCATTATTGTGAATAAAACACGAACACCCAAAAATATGGAAATAAGATAGAGAAGGCTTCTTGCCATTCCATTGTTCATATGATGTCTTCTTATGCTGCTTTGTCAGTAGAGATCGATTCTGAGTGTAACATGCAGTGTCAGTAGCTTCTGCCCAGAATTTGGTTGGGAGTCCTGAGTCTGCGAGCAGGGTTCTTGCTGCTTCTTTGAGTATGCAATTCTTCCTCTCAGCAACTCCATTTTGTTGAGGCGTGCGCGCGGCAGACGTCTCATGCTCTATTCCTTTTGCTTTGCAGAACTCCTCCACCATGAAATTAAGGAACTCAGTTCCTCTGTCAGAACGTATTTTGATAATCTTGGTGTTCTTCTCGACACTGAGCCTTTTCAGAAGCGTTGGTAACTCTGTTTTGACGTCAGACTTGTTGGCAATAAATATGACCCATGTGTAGCGCGAGTAGTCATCAATGACCACTAATGCATACTTCTTGCCTCTGATCGTCACCGGAGAGACTGGACCTAACAAATCCATATGTAGCAGCTGAAGGATTCCATCAGTGGAAGGAGATGGAACAGGTGGATTTTGATTCCTTGTTTGCTTTCCCTTCAGGCATGCTTCATACTGAGTGTCTTTGCTGAATACTTCATTCGGCAGTCCTCTTGCTATAGTGTTTCTAGCCAATTTGTTGAGCGTTTTGAAGTTGAGATGGCTGAGTCTTCTGTACCAAAGCCACCCTGTTCTGTTGTCATTTTTCGCCAACAAACAAGCTTCAAGTTCAGCTGATTTCCAGTCAGCTACATAGATATTCTTCTTGCGCGAACCTGATAACACTGTTTTCCCTGTAGATTTATCAATAACATCACTGAAACCAGCGTAAAAAATCACTCTATTCGAGTTATCACAAAATTGACTAATAGAGAGAAGGTTATGCTGAAGTCCTTCAACATATGATACTCTTGGAACTGTTGCAGTTCCAATGCTGAGTGTTCCATAGCCTCTGGTGTAGTCTTTAGCATTGTCTCCAAACTCGATTCGCGGTCCTTCTTCAGTAGTATAATTCTTCCGCAAGTCCGTTTGGTACGTCATGTGTCTTGAGCATCCGTTGTCCACATACCAAGGGTCCTTGTGCACCTACAAAACAGAATTATATTTCGGTACCCTTTATTTTGATTTTTGGGTCCTTAGATGTTAGTTTTAGTAACCCATATCTGTCTTACGACCCTGGTGGTCTCAGACAGTTTCTTTCCACTTCTGTCAACATATTTGACCACTAGACTGGTCACTGCTGACTTCTGAGGCTTTTCAGGTTCAGGAGTCCTGATCTTCTGAGTGGGTGGACTGCTGACCTTTGCCTTCTGCACGGCTTTCTTCTTCTTTTTCTGACTTTTGGATCCTCTCCTGACTATTGGATAATAGTAATATGACACATACTGAGCTGGATGTGTCTGCTGAGGAGGTCCATACTGATCAGCCCATTTTGCTTTGTTGGTTCCCCCTTGACTAAACTGGGGTGATCTGGTGCTTATCTTCTTGTCAGATTGTTGATGATTAGGATGAGGTACCTTCATCTTCTGTTTGTTCTTGGCTAAGGGGTTCAGTTTGTCTGCATTGATGATCTCCCCTCGAACAAATCTATCAGCTAGCCGGTTTTCTGAGCATACGGGGGCAGATGAGGAAGTTCCCTGGCTGAATCTAAGTCCCTCCTTGCAATGCTTGGGCTTGTTGCTTGCTAGCATAGCCTCCAGCTTCTTTTCAGCGCCCATGTATTGCTCTGTCATCAGGTTCCTCCAGACATCATCACTTTTCTTCAGCATTTCATGCTCGGTCTGAAGTCCTGACAACTCTTGCTTCAGTAGACTCAGTTCAGTATCTTTCTGAGTTAAGTCTTTGGTCAAAACTGAAATCTGATCTTCTTGATGCTGAGACTTGGCCATCAGAGAGTTTATCTCCTCCCTGAGTCTCAACACAAGTCCTTCTGACTTAGTATTGACCTGACTCTCCTGAGAAAGTCTCTGATTCTCCACTTTCAGGGTATCCAATTCTTGAAGAGTCTTACTGAGCTGCAAACTCATCTGAATCTGCTCGTCGAGTAGTTCTTCATATGCGATTGCGCGTCCAGATTCTCGTCTGCACCTGAAAGAGTGTCGTGTGTGCAGTGTGAGGAGGAATTAAATGGTTCATGAGAGTTTACCTCATCCTCTTCTCCTGCCATGAGACACTTTCCAGCGTCTTCTTCAGCTTCAAGCTCTACGGCCATGAAAGCTGCTTCATCATCAGATGAATCCATGAAGGAATCGACTTCATCTGAGTCGTCTGAGAGTTCACCAGCAATGTATGCTTGTCTCTTCTTGATGAACTTCTCCCTTCTTGCTTTACGTGCTGCTCGTTCAGCAGTACTGAGCTCAGGATAGTCATACTGATAGTGTCCTGGCTTATTGCAGTTATAGCAGGTGGTGACTCTTTCTTCCTTGCTTTCACTGTCTTTCGACTGTGCTGAGTCATCCTTTTTCCTGCGTTCAGAAGTATGCGAGTCAGAATGTATTTTGGCGTGTATTCAGACTTACCCTTGGATTCTCTGAGGGCTTTAGTCACTTTTCTGCGCCTCTCCTTCTCCTTCTGATACTTTACGGCAAGCAGAGCGTACTTCTTGGCTAGATTTCCTTCTTGTATGTCAGTGAGTGAAGATTCAGCCTTGCTAGACGCTGTAGCTGCTGTGCTGTCTAATGCTTTGAAGGCATGGTCGATTTTAGTGTCAGCTTCAGCTCGCTGCTTCCTTTGAGGTAAGCCAAACACGAATTCCTCTGCTTTAAGTTCTGAAAAGATATGGTCAGGAGTAACGATATCTAAATCAGAATGACGCAACAAAGTAGCAAAGGGAGTCCAATGACCGTCTGGCAGTTCCCTCAAAATTTTGAGATTCATCTCTCGGTTGGAGAATATCTTTCCCAGCCCGTTGATAGAGTTCATCAGATCCGTAAATCTGACGTTGAGATCTTCAATGGAGTCACCAGGCATGAGGGACAATCTCTCCAGCTTTTGGAGTTCCAGCTCAAGTTTATTTGCTTTGATCTTCTGAGTCCCCCGACTCAGTAGCGCTAGAGCATCCCAGAGTTCCTTCGCGGACTTGCAGTCCTGAACTCTCCCGAGATAGGAATCATTCAGGGTGGTCAGTATGGCGTTTCTGGCGACGCAGTCTAAGTTGTGAAGCTTCTTCTCCTCTGGGGTGAAGAGACTTCTGTCCTTGGGAATCTTCTTCCCGGTTACCATTCCACCTCCATCTGCTGGATCCTGAGCTACGACGCTATCGATCATGGGAACGATAGGTCCGTCCTCTAGAACCTCTGTCATGCTGTCGTGGAGAGAGGTCAGATGAGCTTCCATTCTGACTCGCCATACACCATAGTTCTCTACTGAGAACATGGGAACCATCCTTATCCCTGACATATCAGACATGATGAATAATGATGTGAATGAAGAATGATATGCAGTGAAAACGTTTTCCGGATCCATTCAAGTAGACCAGTTTCAGAATAATAAGAGTCTTATAAAACTCCTGCTCTGATACCAATTATTGGTCCCGAGAGCACGTTCAGGTGTAGAGGGGGGGTGAATACACCTGAAAACTAATTTTCTCAACTTAAACACGAACAGTCCTTCAGGATGATGTCGTACTGAACAGGTTCAGCAGACCAAATAAGTTGTTCTGAATCGTGTTGGTAGAGTAACTGACTCTACTGAGACCTGTTAGCTGACTAAGAGTCAGAATTCAGTATCTTGCAGATAGAGTTCAGTGGTGCGGAATAGTGTAGGACCAATACAGTTGATTTAGGAAAACGTTTTTATTAAAACAGTTTCAGTTGATTAATGCAGTCTGTTAAGTTTGCTGAAACTCAGTTGAATGATTTAAAGAAGGTTTTCAGTATGAGCAGTAAATCAATGCAACAGTTAAGAGCAGAACACAAGACACAGAGATATTTAAAGTGGTTCGGACACAAAAATCCTACGTCCACTGTCCCGAAAGATCAGGAAGCTATTTATTATACTGAGATAGTCTCAGTCGGTTTGTACGCTGGACAAACACTGGTCTTGAGATTTATACTGAGCAAGTCTCAGTTGACACGGTTATCAAACTGAGTGTTTGAAAAACTCTCCAACTGTGAAGGAGTCCTTTACAATAAGGATTAGTTCAAAGGTGAACTCCTCGTCTAAGCTATGGATATATTCTATTGAGCTTAGGTTATAGGGATAGGGAACAAGGAAGTGGCTTCTAGAACGACGAACAGCTGAATATAGCTTTGGGTTCGTGTATCGTCATTTGGATACTAGAGGCTATATTAATCAGTTCTGCTTGGTTCCCTAAGAGCTGGAATGTAGTCTTCTGCCGGAGATAGATTCTTCGAACTTCTTGCGGAAGACTTAGGCTTTTTGAATTTTGCTCGTTTGAATGCTCTGTATGTCCTCTCGTGTTCTTCCCGTGAGCTTCAAATTTTGATTTATCCCTCTATTTATAGAGAAGAGATTAGGATAGATCCGTTGGAGACGACGATCCTTTGTCTCTCTCTTTTGGGTAGCTAACGGCTCTTCTGAAGTTTGGTGGCAGTGTCCTTTCCCTCCTTTTCTTGAAAGTTGTTGACTTTCAGCTTTAGTAGATATAGGATACGTGGCTGCTTGTCATTGGCCGAGGTTTAGAAAGTGGTTGAGACAGAGCAGACTTCAAGGGGATCTGAAGCTGACTTCTCTCTTCCTCGTATTGACTTTGCTGAAAACTGACTTCAAAGATTCTGACGGTCAGAGAACTATCTGGTCGTTGCTGAGTCTGATCTCTAATTCAGTAGCATGCTCCTACTGAGTAAGCTCTACTGAAGATCAGCTTTGAGTACAATGAACTACTCCTGGTGAGTTCAGTTCCACTGACTTCTTTCAATATCTTGCTCCCGCCGAGTCCAAGATATCGAGTCTTCTACTTCTGGTGCTGAGGCGGATAATCTACTGAGTGCCTGAACCAGAGCAGAGGGTCTGCTGAGTCTGAAATCTCAGAGACAAAACAATTTACAACGTAATGGTTCACCAAACAAAATAGGGTTTTGGGATCTTCAAATTTTCACAGACTTATTCAGAGCACAGGGCTACTGAGTCGTATGTTACCATAGAAGACTGAGTCATTTCCCACTATTTATCAACACTGCTGAGGATAGAATCATCACCCAACAGCTGATCTCAAAACCCTAATTTGATTGGTAAACCTTTTTGTTGTAATTGTAACGCCTTTGTCTCTGAGAGTTTCAGACTCAGTAGACATTCATGCAGCATAGTTCAGGCTCAGAGTTATATCTGCTGATCCCTCAGTAGACTATCCGCCTCAGTACCATAGTATGAAGACTCATTAGTATACTGAGAGGTGTTCAGATTTAGTAGTGCTGGACTCAGCAGGAGCAGCATACTGAAAGGAATTAGTAGAATTGGACTCAGCAGGAGCAGTTCACTGAACTCAGAGTCGACCTTCAGTAGAGTTGGACTCAGCAGGAGTATAATACTGAAGCCTAGGTCACTGAACTCATAGTCGACCTTCAGTAGAGTCGACCTTCAGTAGAAGTCTATGTGTCTCAACTACTTTCTATGCCTCGACCAATGACGAGTAGCCAGCTGTCAAAGTTCTGGTAAAAGCTGCAAGTCAACCACTTTCCTGAAATGGAGGAAAAGACTCTGCAAGATTCCTTAAAAGAGCCGTTAGCTACCCAAAGAGAGTGACACGCGGATCGTTCGTCTCCAACGGATTTATCCATGGCTCACCTCTATAAATAAGAGGGAAAATCAAATCGAAGAACAACCAACAAAAACGAGCGATTACGAGTAATAAACATACAAGAACTCAAGCTTTCTACAAGAACTTCAGAGAAACACTCAACGTTAAAGGCGACATCCTTGCTCTAGGGAACCAAGCTGAATAGAATCAAAAGCCTCTATTATCCAAGTGATCGAACAAGAACCCAGAGAGATTATTCCTCATTGTTCATCACTCTAGAAACCACCTTCTTGTTCCCTTCCCTCTAACCTAAGCTCCACTGAAAATATCTATAGCTTAGACCCGAAGGAGTTCATATCTTGAACTGTTCTTATTGTAAAGAACTCCTTCATCATTGGAGAGTTTGTCGAACTTTATAGTTTGATCCTTGTAAACTGGGACTTGCTCAGTATAATCCTCAAGACCAGTGTTTGTCCAGTGCACAAACCGGCTGAGACTAACTCAGTATAATAAAATAGCCTCCTGATCTTTTCGGGACAGTGGACGTAGGATTGTTTAATATCCAAACAACTTTAAAATCGCTGTGTTCTTTTACTGTTGCATTGATTTACTGTTCATACTTAAAATCGTTTTACAAAATCATACAACAGAGTTTCAGCAAAGCTTAAACTAAATACACTAACCTACTGAAACAGTTTTAATAAAAACGTTTTCAAACTCAACTGAATCGGGCCTACACTTTTCCGCACTCTACTGAACTCTTACTGAACGGTACTAAATTCTGACATCAGTCAGCTAGCAGGCCTCAATATAGTCAGTCACTCTGTCTACGCGATCCAGAACATCTTGCCTGGTCTACTGAATATATTCAGCAAGACACTCTCCTGAATTGGACTGTTCGCGTTTTAAGTTGAGAAAGTTTTCAGGTGTATTCACCCCCCTACACCTGAACGTTTATCTCGGGACCAACAGTAGCCTTTGGCAACTAGTCTGGCTCTTTTTCTGATGATGACATTGTTTTTATCTCGCTTATTCTTGAAGACCTATTTGGTTCCGATCACATGTTGATGCTTAGGTCTGTCAACAAACTCCCAAACTTCGTTTCTAACGAATTGGTTCAACTCTTCTTGCATGGCGGTGATCCATTCAACATCGTTCAGCGCGTCCTCTATAGTCTGAGGTTCTTCAGTAAACAAGAATCAGAAATTCATTCCAACTGATGGAGATCTCAAGCTCAACCATATTGGGAAGCTTTTATGTACTGCAGCCGCGTCTCAATTATGATCAAGGACGCATGTGTTGGCAGAGTCACTTTTGCTGACTCCGGGCCATTTGACAAGAAATTGGTAAAGTTTCAGACGCACGCTGCTTGAGAAATCTATTGGTCGTGGCGTGCATGACAAGCGCTCAACACCATCTACTCAAGCGCCACAACCAGAGCCTTCCAAGAAAAGGAAATTGGTTAAGAAATTGAGATACCTGTAATTATTGAACAGATAGAGATTGCAGACTCAGGGTTTGGCAAGGAAGATACCACCTTGAAAGACAAAGTTAAGAAAATTGATTCAGAGGAAACTCAGTCGAAACCTCAAGCTGATACTATTATAACTGAACCGTCTAAAAGTATCCCAGCTTCAGTAGCATATTCCAAGAACAGGGAAACATAGGAGGTTGCCAAATCCATACCAAAGATTCTGAATCACACAGATTTAGTGGTCATAGCAGTAAGAACTAGGGTCCAAATACGTTTATGATTCTTAGACTGGGATGTCCTTGATCAGACTATCGACCTCAAGACTGTTTCAATACTGATGTCTGAGAACAAACACTCAGGTCAGAAAAAGCTTGCGGAGGGCCAGCTGACATCGCCTCTATGGAGGATCAGAGAGCCATAATGCTCTATTTACTGAGTCTGAAGGGAACTCAATCGCCTATGCAGCTAGAGACTCATGAAGATGATGAAGCTGATAAAGACTCAGCACCTAAGGATGCAGACCAAGGAGGATCTCTTGAGGAAAAATCTCTCAGCGATCAAGATGATGCACCACCACCAACTCCTTCATCTGGTGTCATCGTAGTTGTGTCTCCTTCTTCTCATCAGCAGCTGATCGCTACCACTGCAAATACTAAAGTGGGACTCAGCTGCAAAGGCTATCCCATATGCATCTGCCAAGAGTATTAACAAAGACTTTAAATGCCAAGGAGACAAGAACCGCCTTCTCGCAAATGATGTTCATATTATATGGTCCCAGTACACCAAGGACCAGACGGCCAAGCTCAATGCCTTAACCTCACAAGTACAGAGGGTCAGTGCTCCAATTATTCTAGATACTAACGTGATCCTCTCAAAGGCACTTGAAGCTCAGAAGATTGAACTTACAACATAGTTTCAGCAGCTCATCGAAGCTCAAGCCAAATCATATGCTGAGAAACTGGAATCTACTGTATCTAACATGCTGAAGATCATAGATGAACGAAACAAGTTAGCTACAGCAAAGGTATCCAAAGCTCTAACAGACAAGCACTGGCTGATAAGGTCATACAACAAGAAACTATCAAGATAGTAGAAGACTATCTGAAGAAGTTTGATACTAAGAAAGCTGATCTAGTGAAGATCATCCAGACCGAGCATGACCAAGAATGGGAATGATATACAAATGCAGTCTCTGATGTGGATTCTAGAGTTAATGTAGTTCAGACTGCTGTGGAATCTAGTTCAACTAATGTGACTACCATTTCCACCCTTATCTCTCAATTTGCTGATGCCAAAAAGGGAGAAGGAAGTAGTAAGGAAATCAAGATGAAAGAACTTCCCGTTATCACCACCGGATCTCAAGGGGAAGGAAATAAAGGGGAAGGAAGTAAGGGGGAACGAGTTGAAGCACATAAGCTAGCTCTAACTCAAATAGCTGGAGAATCTGGAGCAGGATCCTCAGCTGAGGCGATGGTAGAAGAAGTAGCTCAGTTCATAGATGAGCTAACTATTAAAGATGATCCAGTACGTTCACCTACCAGAGGAAAATCTAAAGCAGATAGATCCCCTACCCCTCCGCCAAAATTCAAAATCAGAGCTAAACAAGAAGCCTATGACAAAGAGATGTTAAGAGACTTCAAGCTGAAGAAGAAGCTAAGAACAAGTCTAGAAAGAAAGCTATACTCATCAAATCCATCGTACCAAAGAGGACGAGGTAAGTCATTTTGAGAATGGCCCAAGCTATGAAAGCCAAATAAGATGAGAAAGTCAAGGAAGCACAGAAGTCAAAATCTACTGAGGCAAAGGGCTCGGATGCTGAAATAGAGATAGAGACTGAACATCATATCTCATCAATGAATTTGGCAAAGAGCAAGAGGCCGAGCAAAAAGCAATATGGGATGCATGCAAGCAAGGTCTTGATATTACTGCTGAAGTTAGACAAGTCAGTGAAGCAAGAGAAAAATTAAGACTAGCTGATCCGGAGGCGCTCAGATTGAGAACAGAGAAAGAGGCGAGTGAGCGAGTTCCAGAGAAAGATAGAAGCATTCCAACCACTTCCAAATTCTACAAAAGAGGAGCGCAGAGAATCATCTAAAAACTATTCTCCACACTCACTCGGATAAGTGGATGACATGGAATCTCAATCAGAAATGGGAAGGGATCTAAGTGGAATTCATCAAGCTCTGTTACATATGGCGAGTGTTCAATAAGTCAGTTGATGTAGATCAGTTGTTCAAATATTTCCTAACTCAGTACGAACCTACTCTCTATGCCCATGTTCAGACTATCCTTGACGTTCAAGGACTCCTACTGAAAGCTCCAGCAAACAGAATCATTTCTCCTCCTAAGACTCTAGAAGGTAATATCTACATGAAGGAGATAGAGGAAGATATTACTTTTGATATATACATGAGAGCCTTAAACCTGAACGTACTAGTAGATCAGATGGCAATCAAGGACCTCAGGTCTAATATCTACAAATCTTACGATCTTGATGTGCTAGAGGCTAAGTCAGTAGACTTAAGAGCAAAGCTTCAGAGTTTCAAGAAGAGGAGCTGATTAGTTTAGATCTTATAGTGATAGAATGAAATCAGTACTTGTAATTCTCACTTTTTTAATGAAATCATATTACTTTTGGCCGAGACTACTACTCATTGTCACAAAGGCTACCTTTACTTTTCAACACAACTGATAACCTATGTGATTAAGACACACATTCACACCTATGATGATAATCTGTGTGTTGTTTTTGGTGTTTGAGTTGTATTATTGTAATAAGTTTTGGCATCATCAAATAAGGATAAATTGTTAAAAATGTGATTCAGTAATAAAGAAAAGATTTGAAGATCCAAAAAGATTTAAAGATCCAAAAATCCAAAAATATTCACTTGAGCATTAAAGTAAGTACAATCACGGACAAATAATATAAAAAGCTTGACCAAGTAAGTGTCATGAGCTCGTGGATTAGAGAGAGCCTCAATTAGTCCACTAAGTTTTCGCTCTTTTTCCATAGTAAATCTGCCTGGTGGTGGTGGAGCGGGGGACTTCCTATATATAGAAGAATGATTGCGCGGAGGTCATCCTCTCTCAGGTAATCAATAAGGAGAACTTAAATCGATCTCCGTCCTGTGAAAATCTACTTCCTCTTGGATCTAGTGAATGGTCCGGAGCCAGTAAATAGGATGATATTGTACCACCAATCATTTCGTAAGATCAGGCAACAAAGTCTGATGGCATTCAGAAGTAGAGTGGGATGAGATGTCACTTCAGGAATAAGTGATTTTACTTCAATCATAGCAGATGATTGCAGCATCTGTTCATATATAATTGCTCTGACAAGAAGCTTCGTGCCCTATTGGTTGTCTGGCAACTTGAGTGCTAAGTTAATCTAGAGATTTCAAATATTTTGAATGATTATTTAAGTGATTTTGATTGGTTTCAAACACATCTGAGATGGACCTTTTTTAAAATTCTTATTACCTAAAACCTTTTTCTAGAATATAAATAAATTCTTGCTGTCTAATGGAACTATAGTAGTATTAACATTTTCTTGTCCATCTGTACAGATGGCCTATTTTGTTCTAAAGAAATTTTTATGAGATTGGACTTGTCCTGCACTAATTGTAATTTATGATTTTGCCCTAATTCAGGGGTGAATTGGCTCGTTTTATTAATGAGAAGAAGAGTCTAACCTAACCAGTGAGAAGATGGAAGGCTGCTCCAACCAGTTTGTCTACTGTTTGGCTTTCTATTCATTCACTCTCTAGGATGGTAATTTGCTCTTTCATGTCCAGTTTTTTATGACTAACTTTATCTTTGTTTTTAAAATAACAAAGGCTTCTCTGTCCATTGTCATGCAACAGGCCCCAATGAAGGAAAAAAAAAATCTTTAGACTTTTCTCCAACCGATCTCCCCTCTGTTATGGACGGTATTGGAAGAATTGCTTCTGTTTTTTTGCTTTCACATAATGATGCAGTTGTAGCTCTATCGTCTGCCAATTAGAGGTTGGTTGAATTTTTGTTTCTTGCATGGCAAACCTTTATGTTTTTCTATTGCTGCAAGTTTCTCAAACCTGGAATTGCTTGGTCCAAGTATGATGAAGATGGTGATTCGTATTAGGGACAAAATTTTCATTTCTAAATTTGCTTAACAAATACTGAATCCAAATTGAGAATGTTTCCTCTGCTTTATAACAGGTCTAGCATCAGTTACAGTGGTGTTGGGATGATCTGAAATGTATTTCCTAGGGCATTAACTAAACTTCTACTTGCTCTTTGCCCTAACGTCACTTGGAATAACATTCCCATATCCTGTATTATCTGACTTCATTTTTTCTCATAGAGTATTCCTCCAGCTCCAGTCATTACATTAACTCACTTTATGAACTAAATCTCAACTCTTGATGTATCTACATCTTCGAAAGTCACCAGTCGTTTTAATTATACTGCTACTGCATTTAATACCAGATAGGCTGCTCCTTCAGTGCTCTAATCTAAGAAGAGTGTTCATTGGATTGTCAAAACCCTTGAGACTCGGGTACTGTGATTACTAATACTAAGCAACGAATAGTTAATTACTAAGCATTGCCTCTAAGAAGAGATCAGCCAAAAGGGTCCCCTTGGGATGGCATAGCGGTGAAGGTGGGTGGCTCAAGTACCGATAGGTCATGGGTTCAATTCCCACTGGACACGCTATGTGTGAGCCTGTCACCCTGTCACATTAAGGGTGGTTTAATTCTTTTCCGTGTGGTTTTGCGGGCTATTGCACGGAGAGCGAGGTTTACCATGTGCGCACCAAAGGTAGCGGCTGCGGGTTCCTCGTCAACAAAAAAAAAAAAAAAAAAGAGATCAGCCAAAAGGCATTGTGCAGTTATTGTGGGCTCAATTGTATGATGCCAATAAACATGATTAATTTCTCTCATTCTTGACTAATCTATAATGCACTCACATCCATAAATTTGTTCTTGGAACTAAATTTATATTTGAAGGTATATTAATAATTAATGATTTTGTTAGCTTGTGGTTGTGTTTGAATTTGATTACTACGGCTGTAAAGGATACTCTTAAAATTAAGAGGTTTACATAAATAAATTATGATTTTGAAAAAAAAAGATCAATCTACCTCATAAGATATTTGAAAGTGTTGTTCAAAATATTTTAGAAACATTATTAAATAAAATACTTTATATAGATATATAAAATATTTAAAATTTAATGTTATTTTATTAGTACAAAGAAGTGAATTTCTTAAAGATGATACTAATAAATATATGAAATGTTTCAATATAGATTTTATTCTTATTCATATTAGTTGAAGCAATTGTTTTTTGATCAGTTGTTATTAAATATAGGTTTTACTGTATTATTTATTTCTAAATGAGTAGGTAATTATCGATAGAAACAGGCAAAAGGAATAATAATAATAATAATATAATAATAATAATAATAGAGGAATGAGGAATAACCGACAAGTTGAACAGTGAAGCACACATACATAATACATTAATGTAGAAGTCAACAGGTATCTGGTCATGCCATTATTGAGGCATATTAATTAAAGATTCTAACCGAAGTAGATGAACACGTCTGAAGCCACAAGCGTAAAAATATGCACTCAGTATGATAATTAAAACTCTTGAAATTAAATACTTATTAGAAATAGGAGACAGAATCCAGCATCCTGCTCCATCCATCTCTGTCCTATCTGTCCTCCGTTTGGTACAACCAACTAAGATCAATGGAGCAGGTTGTGGGTTGATCACAACCTCAACGCCTCAGATTCTCCTCTTGCTTTTCTCCATTGCTGAAATCAAGGACAAATTCATTTCACTATGCTACCATTATTAATTCCACCACACGCCCTACACTACACTTAGTCAAGAATAGTAACAGACTGTCCCCATGGGAAGCAAGTTCGCCGCCAACCGTAGCAGCACCGTCTGCTAAAATTTGTCCCTTTTTAATTCATTTACCCCGCCAAACCTGGGGTTTTTTATGCATACAAGTATTTTTGTTCGAACGTTGATACATAACTAATGAAATGGAGTATCTCCATTCCCCGAGAAAAGGATTTTGTCAGTATCTACATAAATGATATTTCCCCCGCGTAGGCTACTACACAAGGAGCGTAGTTTACCCAGTGCGCACCATGAATCAAAAAAAAAAAGTAGCTTCTAATTTGATCAACACACAGGCCACAATTTCAAGAATTGCTAAGACTGTAACCATGTATTTAATTTCTACGCTATATTACCAGTTTCAAGAATAGTAGTCTGCGTTTTTATGTAACATCTACAAGATTCTGTAGTAAAGTTCTAATATTTAGTAATATGATCATGGCGGTCCTTGTTTTTGCTATGGTTAATGAGTGTAACAGATTGTGGGACAAAATATAGAAGTTAGATGCATTTAGGTGGGGGGTAAAAGATGCTACTAACCGAGTCCTTTTGCCTCGGTGCCCTTCATTATACGGAGGCGCTTGCACGATCCAACAAACATCCTAATTCATCCAAGAAAATCAGCATCAATTGTAAGTATGAAAATTGAGAACAAGTAGTAGTAAATTTAAATGACATACTCCCAGGGGACGTCCCCGATGAGCATCCAGTCCCCGTCCTTGTCTTCGTAAGTGGGCACATAATCAGAGCTATTGAGAAGGTCCATCAGCCTGTCTAACATTCCATCATCACATTTTCCTTCAAATACCAATCAACACCATCAAACATATAATCTAATCTATCAAGTTTTCTTGTACCCAAGCCAATTGTATTACCTATAGTGAAGGAACCGAACATTTTTCCCAAGGCATCAGAGAGCTCTTGGTAAGTCTTGTACATGGTCAAGTCAACTTTTCGGAGGTAAGGTGCGCCGTCCAGGCTTACCTTCAGAAAGGACGCGCCGCCACTCTCTTCTGCTTGCCTCTTCTTCGGTGCCGCCGACACATTTTTCCGAAACGACCGGACCGGCGGCCACCCCACCACCTGTGCCCTGCATTATTATTATTATTATTATATTAACTTATTCAAAATCTCAAAAGAAGTAGTTCCATAATCGGACCCCCAACAATCAAATATTCTGCGTCAGTGAGTATATTGTGAAGATCTCTTGATCTACTAAAACTTGGCTAAAAGTTTCAAGTTAATCAACACCTGCAATCCTTCCCCTACCAACTACCATGATTATTCAAGTTGTAACTGTCAATTTCGATACATTAAGCTGAAAAAAATCTAAAGTACCACTTGAGAGAGAAAGAGGGAGAGACTCATACTTAGCAGGAGGCTTAACAGAAACGGTTTTGGCGTCGCCGTTGGGATGATTCTCCTTGAAGTCACTCCGATCGCAATCCATATCCTTGAAGGAAAGATTGAGTTTCAAATCAACAGTTTCTTCAAACCCTCTCTTGCCATAATTAGCATGAATCTTCTCTCCGGCGCCGGGCAAACCCAGGCGCAGCTCTGTCTCGGTCATGAACAAACTGTCCGCCATATCCGAGTCGAGATTTGTAAGGATTAATTTCAGAAACGAGTTTGGTTGATAATGCGGTGATTTGTGGTAGAAAGATTGGTTGTATCGTGCAGAAACGAGAGAAGAAATAAATGTTGATCAGTAGGGAGATGTTTGGGCAAATGAGGTATAAATACAGGAGCATGTACAGGAACTTGTCTTTCTAAGCATAAGGGTTACACGTGGACCAATAGAAGAGCTGGATATCCCATTCTGCTGGAAGAGGGTAAGACTAATTCACATGCTCACCTTAGCCTACTTTTCCATTAATGAAGAATTTTACGTGGTTTACCCAGTACGCACCGAAAGTAGCGGCTACGGGTTCCATGAATCAAAAAAAAAAATTCAATTTGATTTAAGATATATATATCTTTTATCTTGTTAAATGGAAATTTACACGGTACTTCGTTAGGTGCAAAATTCACAATAGGATCTAAATCAAAAATTCGATTATCTTTTTAACTAAATATAGAATAAAAATATTTCGGTTAAGATTTTTAACTAAAAAATAATGTTTGGTTTGATTTTAACCCAGATTCCAAGGAAAAACGAAATTAAAATTAGAATACTTAATCAATTTTTTTTAATATAAATATTATATAATAAAATTAATATTTTAAATAAAATTATCAAATAATTTCTGTTCTATATGGTTAAATTGAAAAAGCTTGAAAATCAAATAACGAACCGATTCTTTTATCGATAGTGGAATCGTGATCTTGTGTGAATCTATATGCGTAAAAACTCATACTCATTTAAGGTATTTAAAATTATATTGTATTAATTCTATTGGATCCTGGGTATAAATATAAGATGAGAACAAAATGATGGTCAAAATCTCCTATTACAAATTATATAAGGTTATAAGAAGTGTTAGATATGAATCATTGTGATGTGTTACCATTGAAATGCTCCTTTAGACCATAAGGAAAATATACAAATGCTATTTGTAATGTATATTAGATAAATGACAATCCCATGTAATAGCATGCAATCATTTATTCCCTTTGTTCCACAGATTTAATCCACTTTCTTTCTGATATGATGTTTAAGAAGAATTGGTGATGTGTGTAGAGTTATATAAAGTTGTAGTCAATTAAAATAAGTATTTGTAATAATTTATCATAAAAGAAAATTGGATTATTATAATAGGAGAACCCCAAAAAATATAGTCAACTAATCTATATGACAGAGGAAGTATAATTCTTATTTTGAACTTTTATAGAATTTTATGAGGCGATCTCTTTTGAAATCAAAATTTATTTTAATCAACGGATAGAATAGTGCTGTTGATTTTTCGGATAAAAGATAAAAAAGTATTCATGTTTAAATATTTACAATTATAAGCGTTTGTGTGTTGGATCTGGTGCATATTTGTTTACTGGTTTATTTACCCGATGATGCCTCCGAACTCGAAAGCAGAGCTTTCTCTTGAACCATGATTTGGGTTGCTTCTACTCTGGATTAACTTACCTTTTTCTCTTTTCTTAAAAGAAAACATCGTCTCTTTCACAGTTTCGCACACCTTAATTTCCACAATTTTTTTCAATAATTATTTTTGTAAAGGAAGTCAAAAACTTGATGTTATTTTCCAAATTAGAATTTTCTTTGACTAACGGTAGAAGACTTGCGTTTAATAACATAGACATGTCCATTTTCAAAGCCAAACCGATTTTAACCGGATTTTCAATTGAAATTGAAATCGGAACAAATCAAAACTGTTTCTATAAACTGTCGGTTTGCAGTTCGATTTGTACCTTATGAAACCGTGAAAAATCGCCAGTTTCAAACCGTCCATTCCAAATCGAGAGAAACCGACGGTTTCACTTATTGAAAACGTGCAACGAATTGGAGACATGAATTTTAAATTAACACATGTTCTTAAGATCTAGTTTTTCTAATTTTCAGTTATATTTAACAAATACTTTTCATTTAGTTAAAAAGTCCTAACGATTTTAATATTTTAAAGTGGTGAAATGTTAGTATATTAAATGAGATTTAATAATTGGTACACTCAGAAGAATCGACAACAAGAACATAAATTTTCTTTCGAATACGGTAATATTGAGAATTATTAAACCTCTTTAAAGTAATATACTTGGGACCAGAAAAAAAATATTCATTTAGTGCAGTTTTCAATTATCGATAAATGAATATTTATTACTTTACAGAGAAATTTACGATATAAAACAAGTTAATTGTCTGAATTATAACTTAATTTTTTCAATAGCTTAATTGTGTAAACAATTAAAAAAAAAGTATTTGCCTAAGTAAAATCATGTTGAAAATAAACATTGAATATACACTAATTATAAAACAAGTCAAAAAGCTCAATAGTTTTATAAAAGAACACTCAAATACATAAAAAAAATGAAAAGTTTATTGTTCCTTATGTTAAAATTATTCAAGAAGTATGTTTTCGGCATTGCAAGATTCCTTCCAAATAGAAAATGTTCTATTAAACCGAAGTCCTTGAATTAGACGAAAATCTCAAACATTAGGTAATGTTATATCTAATTTACGCTACAAAAATGCTATGAATATTCAATATTTTTTATCTATCGAGAATTATGCGACTATGGAATTACTGATAAATGAAGAGATTATAGGAACACTTATGAACGGTAATGATGATGAAGAGGTCAATCCTAAACGAGATGATAGTTGTTGGGAGATGATTCAGTAGCTGATTTGACTGATCCCAAAATCCTATTCTGATTGGTGAACCATTCAGTTGTAAAAGTTAACGCCTTACTCTTTGAGTGTTTCAGACTCAGTAGACTCGCCTTCAGCATGGTCCGGCTCAGAAGTTTCGTCTGTTGTCTCTCAGTAGACTATCTGCCTCAATGCCATGAAGTGAAGATTCATATGGCTGGACTCAGCAGGAGCAGCATACTGAAAGGTCTTCAAGAGTCAGTTGCCACTATCAATCAAAGCAAAATCATGGTATGTATGTTTGCTGATACTCAAACGAACCATCTTCTCTCTTCAGATGTTGTTGTCATGGAATAATGTGTTTTTATTACCAGGACGACATTGCAGCCATCTTCAGCAAGGCGGACAAGAACAACACGGGTAAGCTTAAGGCGGACGACTTTAATGAATTGATCAACGGCATAATTGAAAGGTATCCTCAAGTGGGGATTCATTTGATGAAGCAGCAGGTGAACAACTTCCTCAAGAAAGCTCATGGGGATGATGAGTTGAATATTGAAAAATTCAAGGAAGGCCTCGACTCGGTTCAAGCAATTCAGGTACAAACATCTGGGCCAGTTTGCTCCATTGGGAGGAGAACAGACTGCAGCTCAGCTTCCTGGAGACTGGGTTTCGATAGGTCACAGCACCCAGTGGCTCTGGTATTCCGTCTATGAAAGGTAACATATCATACCCACTTATCTGTTCATTATTTGGTGTATCATCTTGCTTCTTCTTATCCATGCAGCAAGCTTCAAGAGTGTTGGTCATCTCCGACTGGGGAAGGCGAAGAGACTAGAGTAGAATCTGAAACAACCTCAACTAACAAGATTCATCATATCATCTTTTTGCAGATATTTGGTTAATAAGCACTGCTGCCTTCAGCTCTAGAGATTTTAAGAGTAGCACAGTTTTGTTCCTGTTGCTTTTCATTATTTATCTTTACTTTAAGACAAAGAATCATAGGCAGTATATATTATATTTTTCATTTAATATTCTTCTGTTTTTCAAAAGCCTACAAAGAAACAATTGAAGTAATGTATCAATACAATCTTAACTGGTAAACTTTATCTAATTTTCTAAGTAATGTGTAATCCAGAGAACGTTTCTAGCAATGTCTTGTATAGTGTAGTTCATGAAAGCTACTTTTATAGAAGTTGCTGTTATTCTCAAATTTATCTAACTTGGACGTAGGGCTTTCAATTCGGTATAACCAAATTAAACTGAAATCTTGTTAATCGAAGTTTCGGTTATCTATTTTACAAAACCAAATAACAAACCAAAAAATATCGGTTCTGTTTGGTTATTAACCAAAAATTTCGGCTTGGTTCGGTTTGGTTTCGGTTACAACCAAAATTTCAAAGAAAAAAAAGAGAAAAGCAATTGATAAAAGGTGAAAATTATGGAGTTACGGACCTACAGTAATTGAGGTTAACGAGTTCAATTATTCTTACAGTTTGATACAAGAAGTAGAACTCAATATCCGAGAACCTTGAAATAAATCCGATGTTGCCAATGAGAACAATTTAAGTTATAAGCTAAATTTGGAACAATGAATATAATAATATATACTCCCTCAGTTTCCTAATTGGGTTGTCCCGCTATTACTATCATCTTTCCTAAAATAGTAAAAACTACTCTTAAACGAAAAATGAAGTGAGTTCCTCCTACTTAATATTCATCCACACATTATCATACTCTCTCTCCAAAAATCTATATCTCACACGATTTTCGTTCCACTCCGTACTCGGAAATTCATAATTTTTAACTTTTTGGAAACTTAAGATTATTTCTTAAAATACAATGTGAAAAAAAAAAAAAAAAAATTGATTGCCTCAACTATGCCCTGCAAAAATTTGGATAAATTCTCATTTCTTCCACCAACCACTCCTCAAAAATTGTGATAATTTCTTAATACAATAAAAACTCATAAAATACACACTCAAACAAAGTTTCTTAATCCCCGTTTCGGCCTTGTACACATCTTTGGATTAAGAAACTATTCCTCCTTAGTATGCACCAAGACAATAGTATCAACACAATACTATCTCAACCTTGTTCGTTATTCACGTTTGTATCTGTTTCGGCCTTGTACACATCTTTGGATTCATAAGTGCCCTCTATGACGCGACCACACTTCTCACTTATATAGGTGATTCCTTTCCAAGTATCCTGTCATACTTATCTGCCCAGGAACCATTAAAGTCATAAGACTTAACCTCACTACATTGACATGTCTCAACACTTAACTTGTTTTCCAAAGGAACGGGTGAAGATATAATCTTCCAAGTGTTGTTCTGCAAACTTTTAAGGCTTAGTTGTCCTATTGAACCAAGTTTCTGGGATCTCCAGTCATCATGGTTGGGTTACCACTATAATTGTTCTGGTTATGGATTTTTAATCTCGTTCCCTGTTGGTCCGGAGACGATAGTCAGGTGTAGAGGGGGGGGGGTGAATACACCTACCTGATCACAGTTTCTTTTCTCAAACGCGAAGGACAGCTGAGCTGTAGGTTGCAACTGATGAACAGTGCCAAATAGTAACCTTCGATCGCGAGTCAGAAGTGTGCCAACTACTGAGCTCTCCTACTGACTTTTGTCAGTACTTTGAAACTCAGTCGCAGACGTTGTGCGGATAAGAGTGTGGGGCCCGGAGATTCGTCTCAGTTTGAAAACATGTTTTCGCAAGATAAAGTATTTTGGCTAGTGCGCTTTGAAATACGTTTTATGCAAAGTTATGATTTTGTAATCAGTTTGTATGCAATGCAATAAAACAGTAAATAACACAAGCAGTTTTTAACGTGGTTCGAATACGCAAGATCCTACGTCCACGGTCCTGCTGAACAGGAGGTCTTGTTGATTTATCTGAGCATGCCATTCTTCAGCTTTCTGACTCTCTTCTTTTCTCTTTGATATTTGAGAGCCATAAGAGCAAGTTGGTCAGTAGCAGAGGTCTCAGAGGACTTTGCATCTGTTGTGGCTACTGCCTTGCTTGAAGAAATTGGTTTGACTCCAGTTTTGCTGACTGTTACTTTAAAAGCATGATCAATTTGAGTGTCAGCTGGAGCGCTTGAATATCGTTGGGGTAGGCTATGCTCATATTCCTCCGTCTTTAGTTCTGAAAAGATAACATCAGGAGTTAGAGCATTTAGATCTGAGCGACGTAAATAAGTAGCAAAAGGAAGCCACTTCTGTCGAGGTAGCGCTCTTAGGATCTTTGTGTTCATCTCTTTGTTGGTGAACGTCCTCCCCAGCCCGTTGATCACATTGATTTGATTTGTGAATCTGACGTTTAGCTCGTCAATGGTCTCGTTGGGCTCCATAGCAAGGGTGTCGAACTTCTGAAGCTCTAATTCGAGCTTGTTTTCCTTAATCTGTGGGGTTCCTTGACTCAGTACAGCCAGAGCATCCCAAAGTTCTTTTGCCGTTTTGTAGTCTTGCACCCTCCCGAGGTGTGAATCACTGAGCGCTGTCAGGATAGCATTACGTGCAACTCGATCGAGGTTGTGCAGCTTTTTCTCCTCCGGTGTGTAGGCAGATTTGTCTTTTGCGACCTTGGCACCAGTCTGTGCCCCTACACCTCCCGCAGCAGCAAATTGTACACTGTCGATCATGGGAATGATGGGTCCTGTCTCAAGAACGTCCGTCATGCTGTCATGCAGCGATGTGAGGTGCGCCTCCATTCTCACACGCCAAACCGTATAGTTCTCTACTGAGAACATCGGTACCATCCGAATACCTGACATATCAGATATTATGGGTAAGAGTATAAGGATTTGTTCGAGTAGACCAGTAGTTTACAGAACCGATGATCAGAAGAACACCGTTGCTCTGATACCAATTGTTGGTCCGGAGACGATAGGCAGGTGTAGAGGGGGGGGTGAATAAACCTGATCACAGTTTCTTTTCTCAAACGCGAAAGACAACTGAGCTGTAGGTTGCAACTAATGAACAGTGCCAAATAGTAACATTCGATCGCGGGTCAGAAGTGTGCCAACTACTGAGCTCTCCTACTGACTTTTGTCAGTACTTTGAAACTCAGTCGCAGACGTTGTGCGGATAAGAGTGTGGGGTCCGAAGATTCGTCTCAGTTTGAAAATGTGTTTTCGCAAGATAAAGTATTTTGGCTAGTTCGCTTTGAAATACGTTTTATGCAAAGTTATGATTTTGTAATCAGTTTGTATGCAATGCAATAAAACAGTAAATAACACAAGCAGTTTTTAACGTGGTTTGGATACGCAAGATCATACATCCACGGTCCTGCTGAACAGGATGTCTTGTTGATTTATCTGAGCAAGCCTCAGCAAGGAATCTGTGCGCTGGACAGACCCTACTAAGTTATAGTCCTTAGCGACTTTACAATTCAAACCTAAGTTTGAAGATGAGGGGATAATCTCCAACTAGGAAGGAGTTCTTACAATAAGAACAATCACTAAAAGTGAACTCCTCCGAATTTCTAAGCTATAGATTTGGCAATGAGCTTAGCTAGAGAAGAGGGATCTAAAGAACTCTAGAGAGAAGAACTAATGATTTTCTATTGGGCAAGTTCTTCGCTGGATTGATCTTGAATGCGCTAGAGTCGTTTGAAAGCTTGAGCGTTTTTCCCTTGATATCCCGTGTGTGAAGCTCGGATTTCTTCTCTATTTATAGTTGTGACCTAGGCATATGTCCGTTGGAGACGACGATGCGACGTGTCACAAGCTTCCAAAGAAAACGGCCATAAATTCGAATTGTTGCAGCAGAGTTGTTGGACACTGTACATGAGAGCATCTTTAGTTGGTCAGAGCAGATATGCTTTGGCGGCTTCTCATTGGTCGAGGTTTGTGGTAGGTGAGATGTGTCAGACATCGGAGTTGACTCTCCCTAATCCTCGTATGTTTTTCTGCTGACTTTCGAAAAGACTTGAACAACTGGGTCGTTTCCTGTAGGATACAGTAGACTTTAAGCAGTCTCTGTCTTCTTCGTTTGAGTCGGTTGACAAGAGATATTTTCTTGAGTATGGTCAGTTGATGACTGCGAAGGTACTGAGCTTGCATAAAGTTCTTCTGCTGATGTCTGTCAACTGATGAGATGTCTTCTACTGAGGCGAAGATCAGCTGATGACTTAAGAACACAAGCAATTACACTGATGACGTGGGGTTCTGGAAAGTAACTTCGACAGAAGATCAATCCAACATTTTACCCCGTACAGGACATAGACAGCAGGATAAACAAAATAAAAATAGCCTAGCCTATACATCATCTAGTCCTATCGACACTACAATTCCATAGTACTACTACGATTTCTCCTAATATTATTTTAACCCATTAGCTGTTGAGTATCTCCTACTGACTCATAACCTAACATTCCCTCTAGCAACTTATTCATTCGATCTTTATTTAACCCTTTGGTTAGCGGGTCCACTAGATTATCCTCTAACTTGACATAGCAAACAGAGATAACCCCACTTGAGATCAAATGTCTTATGGTATTATGTCGACGACGTATGTGTCTCGACTTACCATTGTACATGTCATTCAATACCCTGCCAATAGCAGCTTGACTGTCACAGTTAATCATGACAGTAGACACTGGCTTCTGCCACCATGGAATATCCTCAAGAAAGTGACGAAGTCACTCTGCTTCTTCACCAGCTTTGTCCAGAGCTATAAACTCAGATTTCATGGTGGACCGGGCTATACACGTTTTCTTCATGGACTTCCACGACATTGCCCTACCCCCAATAGTGAATACATAACCACTAGTAGAATGAGTCTTTCGTATCCGATATCCAGTTCGTATCACTGTTGTCACGCCCCAATTTTCATAACTTAACAAGGGACGCTACTTCATACTTAACATTCATTTATCAACTCTTTCAAAACATTTTCATGGAATAGAATCATAAAAAAAAAAAAATTAAAAAAAAAAAAAAAAAACTCAATTTATTTTCATACTCAGCGGAAGTCTTAAATAAAAATAAAAGCAAATGCAACTATTAGTTCTCGAAGATAAAAAAAAACAGAAAGAAGACGCATAGTTCATGATAAAAACTAGTTTAATGCAATAATGAGTTTCATAAATCCTTCCTCACGTGACCATCACCACTAACACCTCTACACATCGGTCGTGCCATTTCCTGAAAAATATTAAAATAATAGGGATGAGTACGACTACTCAGTGGGGTACACACGTATATCCAAACTATATAAAATGTCAATAAACACAGATATGAAACATGCATAATAAATAACTTTGATCCTAGGACCTCCTCTTAACCCTAAGAATCCATTTCATTTCACACGGTCTCCTCTTGACCGTAACTTTTCATAAGGGCCTCTTGACCCCGGTCACAAGCCTCCTCTTGACCTTGACCAATTTCATTCTCATGTCTGTCATGAACACATGAATACCGTACACAATATATAATAAGGATAACAATAACTTCTCCACCTTAACTTTGACTTGATGAAAAAATAATGGATATCAATGTTTAAGTCCTGCGCGCCGATCATATACATGAAGATTTATCTTAATGACTCTACATGGAATGTCATACATGCAACAATAATTCAAATAATTTATAAATACACATAGATCAAATTAATCAAGTCAAAATGTATATTATACATAATTTACTTACTAACATGCAACTTCAATAGTTTCACATAATAATAAACTTAAGTATATTAAACATAATCCAACTTCTTTCTATTGACAATTCATTCGTGGATTGAGTAATCCGTCAATTCATGAATAATAAAATCATAAAAGTATTGTCCTAAAAATTATAGAACTCAAACATGAACAACATATTACATATACCATCATAATAAAACTTATCATGATCAATAATTCATTTAATAATATCTGAAAAAATTTATTTTTCAATCAACATGCATGTTGACAAAAGAATTTGGCACATCAAGAAACAAATTAACAAATAAATAGTAAACGTATCCTAAAAATTCTATATTTTTAACATGATTAACCTAACATGTAGTATATTCCATTAAAATTAAACCGGGTCGAAAACAATGTAAAGAAAACATGAAAAACAATTTTCCTTTCAAGATCATGAACATGCTGTTAGAAACTGGCAGGTTACGAAGAACAATTTTAAACAAATACTTATCATACTTTTAAAATTCTACAAAAATAATATAGTATAATAGACATACCTAGGAAGACGATCATAAATTTTCACGATGAGAGGACGATGGGAAGATGAGTAAATAACTCTTGAAACAATTCGTAGATATGCTGGCAGATTTTCGAAAATTTGTTTGAGTGCCCTTATGAAACGGGGCACGGGGATCATTTCTTAATACAATTAAAACTCCTTTTTGGTTTCGGCATGGGGATTAAGGCAAAGGAGTGTGTACACAATCAAAAAGTTTCGGCACGGGGATTAAGGCAAAGGAGTGTGTACACAAACAAAGTTTCTTAATCCCCGTGCCAAAAAGGAGTGTGTACACAATCAAAAAGATTTTTGAAAATTTGTTTGAGTGCCCTTATGAAACAATTCGCAGATATGCTGACAGATCATCGATATAAGTGAGAAGTGTGGCCGCGTCACAGAGGGCACTTATGAATCCAAAGTGTACAAGGCCGAAACGGATACAAACGTGAAGAACGAACAAGGTTAAGATAGTATTGTGTTGATACTATTGTCTTGGTGCATACTAAGGAGGAATAGTTAAAGACATCATGTCCACTAGTCCGCCGGTGTACCCGATGCATGCACAATTTCCACTCATGTGGGGGATTGTTGGAAATTTGGTTTTGACTAATTAATATTTTAGTCTAACCATGATTAAATTGTTGTGGCCATGTTCGTATTCTCAAAATTGAATTTCGGTGAGTGAGAAATATACGTTTTAAGTTGGTCACTTGTGTGGGCATTTTCGTAATTGGATGCAAGTATTGTCAGCCTGCCCGACCCATTTCTTGGCCCGTGTCTGGGCAAGTAGACTCGTGTTACTGGGCTTGGGTTTGGATCTAAGTTTGGGGGTGGGTTGTTAGCAGGCCTGACTGAAATTGTTGACATGCTAAGTCTATTGAGCTTGATGTTATTTGGGCTAGTAGTGGATTGAGCTTGATGGTCAAAAGTCCAGTCTGTTTGATCTGCAACTGGCCTAAGAGGCTGTTAAGCTGCCTACAAGTTGTTCACACATCAAGGGTCTTGATGACCTAGAAGCATCCATGGAGACTTGAAAGGTCTCAAGTAATGGAGAGACACTTTAATGTCTTGAGTCCCTTCACATGGTGGAAGTTACTTTTATATATAGATGCATCTAGAAGCAATTCACACACAACAAATACAAGATATCACGAAAATCACAAAGCACTTCATTTGCATCTATAGTCTAGTTCTGTGTCTGCTCAGTTTGTGCCTTGGTTCAATTTGTTGGAGCCTTTCCATTTTGCGGTGATGCTACCGGGAAGGAGGAAAGCCGTCTTATCTTTGGGGACAGATTGTCAATGCGGAAAATGGAAACTCCACTTGGCTTTAATCTGTTCAGTCCAATCAAGTTTGTCCAGTTTATCGTTTCATACCCAGGAGAATCATCAACCCGGACGTTGTGCCCAGAAGACAAGAAAGTTGTCTGCCTATTGGATACGAAGTTGGTTGTAATCTAGTACCTCAGTTTCTATTGTATTTTCAATTACTTATTATTATTTTATAAGCCTTTCCAAGGCTGTCGGCTATATTTTAACCAACATTCTTTGGGTGTGTGACTCCCGAGTTTTCGGCTGTTGGAACACTACTCCCGATAGACATTCATAAGCGCCGTAATTGAGCTTACCTCAGGTCAAATTCATAGGTCTGCTACTATTAATGTGGCTTGTTTTGCATTATTAAGAAGATTTTCTTCAACTTTAAGGATTTGCAAATTGCAATTATTTGTTATTGTTTGTTTTTTTTCCGATCATTTCCCCAGTTGAAAACAGTTGCATGAAATCACAAAAAAATCGATAAGGAAAAGAAACTAGTGAAACTCCATTGATATATAGTAAGAAATCATCGCCTACAACAACAAACTCTTTAGTGTAGAACTGACATAACAACTCGTAAGTAAGCTACTTTTGCCTTATAGTTTATTCATGGTTGTGACAAAATGTGTACTACTAGTTAGGAAGATCCAACGAGGCAAAGCCATTGTCCGACAAAGATAGCATCGCAGTTGACATTTGGGTTAATGTTGAGGAAATCTTGGAAGGAGAGACCGAATTCTTTGGCCACGGTTGTGCATGTATCACCACTCTCTACTCCATACACGGAGTTGCAACTTAGGCCCGCGTCTTGTTTCCCCAATCCAACTGCATTCACCCCATAACATATAAATTAAAATCATTGGACCGTGATGGTTGAAGATCCGAATCCTTAAATGGCGGACATCATGTGACCTATTCTTTTAAACAAATATACATATGATTTTTAAGTTTTATTATTTCGCTACCCCAAAATATACATATTCACAGTAATCTTGAAATTATAAATTTTGATTTTCGCCTGCCCTGTTTTATAAATGGGGTCGTCTAATGGAGTCTTACCCTTTTTAAGAACACTTATTAAAACGAACGATAAGGCACTCGAGAGAAATAGTGTATCTTCAAATTGACAGGAGATAAAAATAGCAATTACTCAAAGTTTCTACTGTGGGCCACAGAAATGGTGAGAACAAGACTGAGCAGAAGGGTCAATTTGAAGAAGAGGGTGTTGCTAGTCTGAGCCATAGCGATCAATCCTTCGTGTTAATCTTTTATGATATGGTAAATTGTGTAGTGATGAATACTTAATGATGTTCGATTTGAGTATTTATAAAGAATAAACACATTGGAATTACCAAAATGCTACAGATTTGTGGTTGCATCGGCACATGTTTAATTTGTAGTTTGTGCCGTTCAAACAGTGTAATTATGAGAGAGAATGTTCCTAAAACCTAAGTAGTGTTGCCGGCAAGCAGATGAGAAAGAGTGAAGTACTCAAATCCGGATTAGTTGTTGCATTTCATTTGTAGCTAAAATTTTATTCATATTGTCTATAATTTTGAAATCTGTGTTGAGATTATCTACGGCTAATGAATAAGGTTTGGATTAATTTTGTACTCCTATTTTAATCATAATATTTAAAATGGTACGCTTATTTAATTTTGTGGATGGGATTATTGGGGGAAATAAATAAAAACTAATATTTTTACTTTAAATTATGCCAAATTACCATATTGGTATTTTATTGTACAAGAATTTCCGTGTTCAACACTGGCTAGCAGCTTTAACCTGGCGTGAATCTTATTTACTTCTAACGTAGCTGTTGGGTGATGATTCTATCCTCAACACTGTAATACTTAGTGGGAAATGATTCTATCTTCCGTACTAATACGCGCTCAGTAGGCTTATGCTCTGAGTGAATCTATGAAGATTTGAAGATCCCAAAACTCTATCTTGATTGGTGAACCATTTCGTTGTAATTGTTTTTCTCTGAGGGTTCAAACTCAGTAGACACTCTGCTCTGGTTCAGGCGTTCAGTAGATTGTCAGCCTCAGCACCAGATGTAGAAGACTCAGTAAATACTCGACTCGGCGAGAGCAAGATATCGAATAGAGTCGGCAGAACCGAACTCGGCAGTGTAGTTCATCGTACTCGAGCCGATCTTCGGCAAAGCCATCTCAAGCATATTTGCTACCGAATCGAAGATCGGACTCAAGCAACGGCCGCAGACGAGTCTTCCGAACTCGCCGATCTTTTGAATGACAATCAGCATAGTCAAATACGAGGAAGAGAGAAGTCAACTTCAGTATGCCTCGAAGTTTGTTATGTCTCAACTGCTTTGTAAACCTCGACGAATGACAAGCAGACACCTGTCCTATACCTACTAAAGCTGCAAGTCAACAACTTTCCAGAAAAGGAGGGAAAGGACACTGTCACTCTACTTCAAAAGAGCCGTTAGCTACCAAAAGAGAGAGATTAAGGGATGATCCTCTCCAACGGATCTTTCTAAGACTCTTCTCTATAAATAGAGGGATCATTTGAAATTTGAAGCTCGCGAGAAAACACAAAAAAAAGAACACACAAAAAGAGAACACACGAGCATTCAAACGAGCAAATCCGAAAAGCCCTAAGTCTTCCGCAAGAACTCGAAGAACACTTCTCCGGCGAAAGACTACAATCTAGCTCTTAGGGAACCAAGCTGAACCGATATACAAAGCCTCTAGTATCCAAACGACGTTACACGAACTTAAAGCTTAACTCAATTGTTCGTCGTTCTAGAAGCAACACTCTCGTTCCCTATCCCTCTAACCCTAAGCTCAACCGATTATATCCATAGCTTAGACGAAGGAGTTCATCCTTGAACCTGATCCTTATTGTAAAAGGACTCCTTCATAGTTGGAGAGTTAGTCAAACGCTTCAGTTTGATACCTTTGTAAACTGAGACTTGCTCAGTATAAATTTCAAGACGCGGCTTTGTCCTGTGTACAAGCTGACTGAGACTAACTCAGTATAATAAATAGACTCCTGATCTTTCGGGACAGTGGATGTAGGATCCTGTGTATCCGAACCACTTTAAAAATCTGTGTCTCTCGCTTGTTCTCTTATTTACTGTTGCATTTATTTTAACTGTTCACACTGAAAATTATCCTTTAAAATCATTCAACTAAGTTTCAGCGATCTTAACTGCTTATTCTTCTGAACTGATATTGTTTTGATAAAACGGTTTCCACTCAACTGTTTTGGGCCTACACATTTTCGCACCACTGAACTCCAACTGAAGATATGCGATTCGACTCGGCCGGTTAGCGGTGTCTCGGTAGAGTCGTATCTCTTTGCCTAACACGATTCGAACAGTCGGTATGCAGTCGCCGAATTCATTCAGTACGACACCATCCTGAATAGGATTGTTCGTGTTTCAAGTTGAGAAATCGGTTTCAAGTGTATTCACCCCCCCCCTCTACACCTGAACGTGCTCTCGGGACCAACAATTGGTATCAGAGCAGGAGTTCTATAAGACTCTTGTTATCTTGAAACTGGTCTACTTGAACGGATCCGGAAAAATGTTTTCACTGCATATCATTCTACACTCATATCATTATTCATCATGACTGATATGTCAGGTATAAGGATGGTACCCATGTTCTCAGTAGAGAACTATGGTGTATGGCGGGTCAGAATGGAGGCTCATCTGACCTCCCTTCACGACAGCATGACCGAAGTACTTGAGGAAGGACCTATCGTTTCTATGATAGACAGTGTCGTAACTCAGGATCAAACAACTGGAGGAGGAATGGTGACCAAAAAGAAGATTCCCAAGGACAGAAGTCTCTTCACCCCTGAGGAGAAGAAACTTCATAACTTAGACCGAGTCGCCAGGAATGCCATACTAACCACCTTAAGTGATTCTTATCTCGGCAGGGTTCAGGAATGCAAGACAGCTAAGGAACTCTGGGATGCTCTAGCGCTACTGAGTCGAGGGACTCAGAAGATCAAAGCCAACAAACTTGCGCTGGAACTCCAAAAGCTGGAGAGTTTGTCTCTCATGCCCGGAGACACCATAGAACATCTCAGCGTCAGATTCACGAATCTGATGAACTCCATCAACAGGCTGGGAAAGACATTCTCCAACCGAGAAATGAATCTCAAAATACTGAGGGCACTACCAGACGGTCATTGGACTCCTTTTGCTACATTATTACGACATTCTGACTTAGATAATGTTACTCCTGACCATATCTTTTTAGAACTTCAAGCAGAGGAATTCGAGTTTGACAGACCTCAACGAAAGCAGCGAGCTGAAGCTGACACCAAAATTGACCATGCCTTCAAAGCATCGTCGGCCACGACCGTCTCTGCGTCGAGTAAGACTGAACCTTCACTTAACGACATACAAGAAGGAAGTCTCGCTCAGAAGTACGCACTGCTTGCCGTAAAATATCAGAAGGAAAAGGAGCGGCGCAGAAAAGTGACTAAAGCCTATCGAGAATCGAAAGGTAAGTCTGAATACACGCCTAAACGCACTCCTGACTCGCATACTTCTGAATGCAGAAAGAGGGATGACTCAGCTCCATCAAAAGACAATGAAAGCAAAGAAGAAAGAGTCATTGCCTGCTACAACTGCAAGAAGCCAGGACACTATCAGTATGACTGTCCTGAGCTCAGTAGTGCTGAACGAGCAGCACGAAAAGCAAGGAGAGAGAAATTCGCCAAGAAGAGACAAGCATACATAGCGGGTGAACTCTCAGACGACTCAGAAGAAGTCAACTCCTTCATGGATTCATCTGATGATGAAGCAGCTTTCATGGCCGTAGAGCTTGAAGCTGAAGAAACTGCTGAAAAGTGTCTAATGGCAGGAGAAGAGGATGAGGTAAACTCTCATGAACTATTTAACTCTCCTTCACACTGCACACACGACACTATTTCAGGAGCAGATGAGAATCTGGACGTCAGTACAGCATATGAAGAACTTCTAGACGAACAGATTCAGATGAGTCTGCAGCTCAGTAAGACTCTTCAGGAGTTGGATACCCTGAAAGTGGAGAATCAGAGACTTTCTCAGGAGAGTCAGGTTGCTACTGATTCTGAAGGACTTGTGTTGAGACTCAGGGAGGAGATAAACTCTCTGATGACCAAGTCTCAACATCAAGAAGATCAGATCTCAGTTCTGACCAAGGACTTAACTCAGAAAGATACCGAACTGAGTCTACTGAAGCAACAACTATCAGGACTTCAGACCGAGTACGACACACTGAAGAAAAGTGATGATGTCTGGAGGAACATGATGACTGAGCGGTACATGGGCTCTGAAAAGAAGCTGGAGGCTATGCTAGCAAGCAACAAGCCCAAGCACTGCAAGGAAGGACTTGGTTTCAGCCAGGGTGCTTCCTCATCTGCCCCCCATCAACTCGAAGTGCGACTTGCCGATAGGTTTGTTCGAGGGGAGACAATCAATGCAAACATACTGAACCCTCTAGCCAAGAACAAACAAAAGATGAAGGCACCTCATCCTACACATCAGCATTCTGGCCAAAAGATCAGCACCAAAACACCCCAGTTCAATCAAGGGGGAACCAGCAAGCCAAAGTGGGCTTATCAGTATGGACCTCCTCAGCTGACACATCCTGCTCAGTATGGGTCATACTATTATGATCCTATAGTCAGAAAAGGATCCAAGAGTCAGAAGAAGAAGAAAATTGCACAAAAGGCAAAGGTCAGCGTCCACCAACCCAGAAGATCCGGACTCCTGAACCAGAAAAGCCTAAGAAGTCACTATCGACCAGTCCAGTATTCAAATACGTTGACTCAAGTGGAAAGAAGTTGTCTGAGACCACCAGGGTCGTAAGACAAATATGGGTTACTAAAACTAACATCTAAGGACCCAAAATCAAAATAAAGGGTACCTGAATATAATTATGTTTTGCAGGTGCACAAAGACCCAGGGTATGTGGACAGCGGATGCTCACGACACATGACATATCAAGAAGGTCTGCTGAAGAATTATATCCCTGAAGAAGGACCCAGAATTGAGTTTGGAGACAATGCTAAAGGCTACACAAGAGGATTTGGAACACTCAGCATTGGAACTGCCAAAGTTCCAAGAGTATCATATGTTGAAGGACTTCAGCACAACCTTCTCTCTGTTAGTCAATTTTGTGATAACTCGAATAGAGTGATATTTGACGTTGGTTTCTGTGATGTCATTGATAAATCCACAGGGAAAATAGTGTTATCAGGTTCGCGCAAGAAGAATATCTATGTAGCTGACTAGAACTCAGTTGAACTTAAAGCTTGTTTGTTAGCGAAGAACGACAACCGAACGGGGTGGCTGTGGCACAGGAGACTCAGCCATCTCAACTTCAAGACGCTCAACAAACTAGCAAGAAACACTCTAGCAAGAGGACTGCCGAATGAAGTATTCAGCAAAGACACTCAGTGTGAAGCATGTCTGAAGGGAAAGCAAACAAGGCATCAAAATCCACCTGTTCCATCTCCTTCCACTGATGGAATCCTTCAGCTGCTACATATGGATTTGTTCGGTCCAGTCTCTCTAGTGACGATCAGAGGCAAGAAATATGCTTTAGTGGTCATCGATGACTACTCGGGCTATACTTGGGTCATATTCATTGCCAACAAGTCTGACGTCAAAACAGAGTTACCAAGGCTTCTGAAAAGGCTCAGTGTCGAGAAGAACCCCAAAATTGTCAAAATCCGTTCTGACAGAGGAACTGATTTCCTTAATTCTATGATGGAGGAGTTCTGCAAAGCAGAAGGAATAGAGCATGAGACATCGGCTGCTCGCACACCTCAACAAAATGGAGTTGCTGAACGAAAGAACAGAACTCTCAAAGAAGCAGCTAGAACTCTACTCGTAGACTCAGGACTCCCAGCCAAATTCTAGGTAAAAGCCACTGATACTGCTTGTTACACTCAGAACCGATCTCTACTGACAAAGCAATATAAGAGAACACCATATGAACTATGGAACGGCAGGAAACCTTCTCTATCTTATTTCCATATTTTTGGGTGCTCGTGCTTTATCCACAATAATGGGAAAGATCAGCTGAAAACTTTTGATAGCAAGTCAGATCAGGGAGTATTCTTAGGATACTCTCGGGTCAAGAAAAGCTTTCGAGTATTCAACTATCGAACCCTTTGCGTGGAGGAAAGCCCTCATGTTGTTTTTAATGAGTTTGCTACTGAAGACAGGAGCAATAACTCTAATTCTGAATCTGAGGACATCAGTAAGCAGCTACAGGATCTAAGCCTAAAAGACAAAGTCGAAAAGATCCAGGTTTGTTGGGATGATGATTCAGATGAGGAAACTGAAGACAAATCTACTGAATCTCAACCAGCAGTAAATGTAGGCCGAGCCGATTGATTCTCCCGAACGTAATCAATCCCGTGTAACTCGAGTCGATGAAGAAACCCCGGAGGTAACTGAGACCACTACTGAGAATAACAACTCAGGGGGAACATCTATTAATGTTCCTGAGCTGAATGCCCCTGAACCTGGAGACTCAGTACATCACACTCTCATTACTGAAATGCTTCAATCTCAGAATAGTACAACTGAAATGCCTAACTCGCCTACTATCTGTGTTGAACAAATTTTAGATGAAGAACTGAAACATCGTAGATCGTGGCTGGACGCTCACACTGCTGATCTGATTATTGAAGAACCCTCAGCAAGAGTAAAGACAAGATCCAGATTCTGTCAAGGAGAAAGCGCCTTATATTCCTGCTTCTTGTCTACTGACGAACCTCAGACGATTGAGGATGCACTGAAAGATGCTGACTGGATCATAGCTATGCAGGAGGAGCTGAATCAGTCACAAGAAACGACGTTTGGGAGCTTGTTGATAGACCCCCGGCATCAACATGTTATTGGAACAAAATAGGTCTTCAAGAACAAGCGGGATGAAAACAACGTCATAGTAAGGAACAAAGCAAGACTTGTGGCAAAAGGCTACTGTCAAGCTGAGGGAATAGATTTCGATGAGACTTTCGCTCCAGTTGCAAGATTGGAGGCAATTAGACTATTCCTGGCCTACGCAACACATCAAAGATTCAGAGTCTATCAAATGGATGTGAAGTCTGCGTTCCTGAACGGCGTACTGAAAGAAGAAGTCTTAGTGGAACAACCGCCCGGTTTTCAGCAGGGACATCAGGTTTATAGACTCAGAAAGGCTCTGTACGGGTTAAAACAAGCACCTAGGGCTTGGTACGATACCCTATCTGAGTTTCTTCTTCAGAAAGGTTTTCAGAAAGGCACAGTAGACCGCACTCTATTCAGCATTCGACTGGAAGACGATTTACTACTTGTGCAGATCTATGTAGATGACATTATATTTGGATCTAAGAATGTCATCATGTGCCAACAATTTGAAAAGATGATGAAGGACAAATTCGAGATGTCAATGATGGGAGAAATGAACTACATCCTCGGTTTCCAAGTCAAATAATCTGAAAAGGGGACGTTCATTAATCAAGGAAAATACACTCAAGACCTCATCAAAAGATTCGGTTGCACATCCGACAAACCTATCAAGATCCCGATGAACACAAACATGAAAATTGATCTTGATAAGGAGGGAGTATCAGTAGACCAAACTGAATTTCGTGCTATAATTGGTTCTTTATTATATTTAACAGCTACTCGTCCTGACATAACTTATGTTGTAGGTGTCTGTGCTCGATTTCAGGCGAATCCAAAGCAGAGTCACATGGACTCAGCAAAGAAGATTCTCTGCTATCTCAGAGGAACACCTGACATGGGTTTATGGTATCCAGCTGATGATAATATAGAACTAATTGGTTACTCTGATGCTGACTATGCAGGGTGTAGAATTGACCGAAAGTCAACTTCAGGAACGTGTCAGTTCCTTGGCAGTAAGCTGATCTCATGGTTTTCAAAGAAACAGCACTCAGTAGCCACGTCAACTACTGAAGCTGAATACATGGCTGCCGGAAGTTATTGTGCCTAAATCCTTTGGCTGAGACAGCAGCTACGAGACTATGACGTCATTCAGAATGAAGTGTCAATCTTCTGCGACAGTACCAGTGCTATTGCAATCACTCAGAACCCTGTACTTCACACAAGATGCAAGCACGTGGACATCAGACATCACTTCATTCGTGAACATGTCGAAAAGAAGGATATCAGGATGGAAAAGATCCATACTGACCATCAAAGGGCTGATATACTGACCAAGCCTCTAGCTGAATCCAGATTCAGAGAACTTTCAGTAGAGCTAAGTCTGTTGGACCCTACTGACTCCAGTCAGTAAGAGGTTTCAGGAGAGGAGCATTCAGTATGGGGGAATGTTCACTCTCAGTACTGAGTAAATTCAGTACGTAGAGACTCAGCAACCATCTACACGAGGTATCAGCTGACTACGATGTTCAGCTGACAGGTTTGCGTATCTCTACTCAGTAGTAACTAATAGAACTGTAATATGCATTTATTGCTCAGAATCAGCATCGTATTTAATATTTCAAGGATTGTCATTTAATATTAACGACTTACATTTAATGCACGACATTCCATGCATAAGTATGCTGAACTCTGCCATGCATTTAATGCATGTCGTATCATAGTTACTACTTAGGCAAGTTACAACTGGCTTTTGATTTAGGCGGCTTTGTGATCATTACCTATAATATGCTATTTAATCTTGACCGCTCATCTCTTAAAGCAAGTTTAAACTCGACCATTGATCGATAACTCTTCATCTTCACGTAGATATATATTTTCGATCATATCTAAGAAACCGCCATTAGCATACTTTACTCCAAAAAATCTGAGATCGTCCTAGCAAACCCTACTTGCATATTTCTTAAACGCTCAGTTTTTCATTGGTATGATTATTAGATCTGTCATAATAACCTTATTTTTCAGCATCGGTATACTAACTGTTTTATCAAACTCGATACTGATAAATTCTTCTTATGATAGATATAATGGCGAGTTCAAACGTCTCAGTAACCGCTCCCTCAAACATGAAGGAGATTCTTGAAAAAGACCGTGTCTGGTACGAACCAGTCATGGAGTTCGGTGCGTGTGATCTGGACTACATGGAAGAGATCTTCGACGCTCTTCGGGCATCTGGACTGGAGGGATTTCTCTCCAAGAAGCCGACGTTCTTTCTTCCCAGACAAGTTGCTGAGATCTACCTAAACTCCGACTCAGTAGCTGGCGACGTCATTGGGAGATTCACTGTCCATACAATCGGCGAAGCTGCTTTGTAGATAAAGCAGATGTCAGTTAAAGAAGCTCTGAGGATAAGCTTCAACCTACCGTCTGAAGGTGTCAGCACCGTTGGGTACAACGATGATATGGTGGACGACTACCTATCGATATTCTCAAGGGAAGCCCACTGCGTTCGTAGCTGCCTTCCTAAGAACGTAATCTTGCCTGCATCGCGCTCTAGCGTACATTGTTACTGCAGCTGCTGACGAGCCAAGCTGGCTCATTCGATCAAGTCTCGAGGCCCAAGATACAGCTGATGATGGCAATTTATGACCAAGTCAAGATCAACTGGACTGAATTCTTTCTCCATGAATTCATGGTCCAGGCTGCGAAGTTTGACAAAGCCTCCTACAGACTGAGCGCGAAAGGCAAGCTTCTGTATGGTCTGAAGCTGTCAGTAATGATTGAGGACTTCTGCGGAGATGACCAAATCACGTACAGCGATAAGGCTTATTTTAACGTGAAGAAGGTCAGGTTCCAAAACAGGGCAGCAGCCCTTCAGCAGATAGGGACAGGGCCCTCAGCTCAGCAGGCGATGCCTCAGAAGACCACGCCAACTAAGAAGCGGTCTCCTCAAGGCAAAATTCCTAAGGCACCAGCGAAGCGCCTGAGGAAATCTATTCCCGTCGAGCCTACTGAAGTCCCAGAGGCCACTGCTGAACAGACTCGACAGCCAATGCAGCTGGTTGATGAGTCAGAGTCCTCAGAAAAGACTCAGTCAGTGGAGAGGGCCGTCTCCACTGAACAGGCAGTAGAAGTGGACCAAGGGGTTCCAACTGAAGCAGTCCAAAGTGGTGACCTGGAAACCCTGGATAGCCCCCTTGACGTTCCACCACTCGGCGATCCGCCTCGGCCGAGAAAAACGACGTCTCCGATAGACATTGAAGATTCGGAGACGGCGTCCCGAACAGAATCTGTCGGAATGGAAGCTTCGGCCTATCCTATCTCAAGCATTCCGGGAGATTACTGAGCATATACCGGAGATTTCTGGCCACCCTGATCTGGTGACTATTGCCAAACAGGCCAGACTCCATATGCTTCTGAGGTTCCAGGAGTGGCCCAATCAGCTACGCCTCATTCTTCACTACACCTGCGAGCAACTGCATGAAGAGGAGCTGATCATAAGGCAGCAGATTGGCTACTCACAGCTTGCTGACCTTGGCACTCTGGAGGACCTAAGAACAGCAATGCTGGCCCTGCTGAATGACCGTCAGCAGGTCGCTGGCTCAGCTCCTTCAGATGGGTCTGACCCTGATGGTCAGGACCCACCCCGTGATTCAGGCCCTGAGAAGCCTGATGAGGGAACTCTCTAGGACAAGGATACCTCTACTCAGACTGAGCTTCCTCTCACAATCCTTGCTCTTGAGAAGTCGGCGGTTGGTACTTCTGAACAACTCTTGCTTAAATCTAAGTTCGAAGTAGCGCCCAGCCCCAAAGGCCGACGATCCAAGGCAATGGCGAAGGCTCTTAGAAGCCAAGGGACACAGAACCGTGTCCTTGCCAAAGCAGTCCACAAAGTGTGGAAAGAGACTGCCCAAGCCACTAGCGCAGAGATTCAGGGGTTGAGGACCTCAGTGACATCATCAGCCGCCCCTGATATCGCCACCATTATATCTGAAGCGCTGGCTAAGCAGAGAACTGAATTCGAGGTTCAGCTAAGACAGATTCAGGAAGGCCAGAATCAACTATTTGACAAATTCAAGGCCACCCAAAACTCTCATACTGAATCTGTCACAACCATATCCCAGGCTCATGAGCTCAGACTCAACTCTATCCAGACGGCCTTGGAAGATAAGGTTGAGGCCAAGCTGAACCAGTTCAAGGCAGCAGCTGATCATTCTCACCAGCACTACAAGAATGAACTGATCACTAATCCATTCTAGACTCGATGAGCTGTCAGCCTCGTACAAAAGCCTGAACAATAAAGTATCTGCTCCAACCCCGGCTGTATTTGTTGATGCCATAAAGGGGGAAAAGAGACCCCAGACTCCTGCATCAAAGAAGCCACAGGAGGATAAATCTAAGGGGGAAGAGAAAGCTCAAAAGACCAAGGAGCAGGTACTGAAGCCTTCAAAGAAGACAAAGTCAGTAGAAGGAGCAAGCTCGGTTCGATTAACAAGCGCTCCTCTCGAACCGACTGGTGAGGCCCAGGGTGTCTCAGCTGGAATCTCAGCAGGGACTGGCCCAAGTGGCTCAGGATCCAGGGAACAAGCAACTCAGGCAACCCAAACTCCTCTAGACATAATCAAAGAGGTTGCTCAGTTTGCTGAGGAGGAGGATTCAGAAGAGGAAGAGGCACCTCTCCCACCTCCAGTAGAAGGCAAAGGCAAGAAGATCTTAAAGCTCCCGACCCCTCCCTCCAAGAAAACTAAGAGGTATATTAGTAAGGAGGAGGAGGCTCAGATAGCAGCCGATGAAAGGTTGGCTAGGGAGATAGCCGAAGCTGAAGCAGCCAACAAGCCTAAAGCGAAAACTGTAGGAAAGACAAAGGCCCCAGCTTGCGGCGGAAAGAAGTCAACAACGACTAGGTTGCCTCCCAGAAAGCTGATAATTCAAGATGATGATGATAGGGAGCAGCAACAACAGCAGAAGGACACTGAGAAGCAGGGTACGTCCAAAGAAAAATCAAGTACCCCTGCTGGCTCAGAAGATCAGTCGCCTCACAAGCCCTCCTACACAACTTCAAAAGAACACGATGCTGAGATAGAAGCCATCTTTGCTCAGATGGATCGGTACATGTACAGAGGAGAAGAGGCGAGACATATTGAAGCTGCTAGAGAGAGAATCCATATGGCAGACTTAGAAGCACTCAGAGTCCGAACTGAACAAGAAGCCAGACTGAGGGTTCCTTCCAAAGCTGATATTCCATACAGATATAGGAAGTTCAGGAAACCAACAGATCTGAAGATACATAGATGGCCAAGGACTGATGAGTGGATGCCAGCTCAGTACACTCAGAGATGGGAGTCACTGAAGATAGAGTTCATCAAGAGGAATTATTTCTGGAGATTCTGGTCAGACAAGGCAAAGGCTGATGCCTATGTTGAATGGATGATGAGGACTGAACCTGACTTGTATGTCTACATGCAGAATGCTGTGAAAGAGAATATTGAAGTCCGAGTCCCTGAACCTGCACTCGCCACCACCGAGAAGACTTGATGATTCTATTCACTATGGTGTGATAGAGAAAGAAGTAAAGGATGCTGCCAGAGCCAGATCTCTCGAAGAAGACGATCCAGCAGACTTTGCTAAATTTCTGAAGCTGAGGAAATTTACTTACAGGATGTATGGACTGCACCTTCCCGAGACTCAATCGCAAGATTTCAAGGATAGGATCGAGCAGTACAAGCGCTCCTAGATCTTAGATTCTTCTTTAACTTTCCTAGCTTAGAAAGAGATGTAATGTACTAAACTTTCTCACATTATATATATATATATCTTTCTTTTGGCTTCGACAATATCTTATTGTCTATATAAGCCGTGTTCTGTTTTATGCTTAACACTCAGAATCACTGAAGTGATTACTGACTCACACACTCACTGTGTATATTCTTTGTCAGTAGCTGCTGAGATTCTGATAGACTAGTTATTGTGATATAAAGGAAAATTGCTTCCTTGTAATAAGGGAAATTGTTAAGACAGGGATATGCTTAGTCTCTATATTCTGACTCCCTGCTCTGCTCCCTTCAGTATTCTAGAACTTGAAGAACAACTCCGCTGAACCTACTTGTAAAATTGTAAGGAGCTCTGTTTCTGAGTAGTTTAGTGTTAGTTAGCATAGATGGTGTTAAGTATTGGCATCATCAAATAGGGGGAAATTGTTGGGTGATGATTCTATCCTCAGCACTGTAATACTTAGTGGGAAATGATTCTATCTTCCGTACTGATACGCGCTCAGTAGGCTTATGCTCTGAGTGAATCTATGAAGATTTGAAGATCCCAAAACCCTATCTTGAATAGAGTCAGTAGAACTGAACTCAGCGGGAGCAGTATACTGAATAGAGTCAGTAGAACTGAACTCAGCGGGAGTAGTTCACTGTACTCAGAGCTGATCTTCAGTAATGCCATCTCAGCATATTTGCTACTGAATCGAAGATCAGACTCAGCAACGGCCAGACAGTCTTCTGAACTGTCAGATCTTTTGAATGACAATCAGCATAGTCAAATACGAGGAAGAGAGAAGTCAACTTTAGTATGCCTCGAAGTTTGTTATGTCTCAACTGCTTTGTAAACCTCGACGAATGACAAGCAGACACCTGTCCTATACCTACTAAAGCTACAAGTCAACAACTTTCCAGAAAAGGAGGGAAAGGACACTGTCACTCTACTTCAAAAGAGCCGTTACCTACCAAAAGAGAGAGATTAAGGGATGATCGTCTCCAACGGATCTTTCCAAGACTCTTCTCTATAAATAGAGGGATCATTTGAAATTTGAAGCTCGCGAGAAAACACAAAAAACAAGAACACACAAAAAGAGAACACACGAGCATTCAAACGAGCAAATCCGAAAAGCCCTAAGTCTTCCGCAAGAACTCGAAGAACACTTCTCCGGCGAAAGATTAAAATCTAGCTCTTAGGGAACCAAGCTGAACCGATATACAAAGCCTCTAGTATCCAAACGACATTACACGAACTTAAAGCTTAACTCAATTGTTCGTCGTTCTAGAAGCAACACTCTCGTTCCCTATCCCTCTAACCCTAAGCTCAACCGATTATATCCATAGCTTAGACGAAGAAGTTCATCCTTGAACCTGATCCTTATTGTAAAAGGACTCCTTCATAGTTGGAGAGTTAGTCAAACGCTTCAGTTTGATACCTTTGTAAACTGAGACTTGCTCAGTATAAATTTCAAGACGCGGCTTTGTCCTCTGTACAAGCTGACTGAGACTAACTCAGTATAATAAATAGCCTCCTGATCTTTCGAGACAGTGGACGTAGGATCCTGTGTATCCGAACCACTTTAAAAATCTGTGTCTCTTGCTTGTTCTCTTATTTACTGTTGCATTTATTTTAACTGTTCATACTGAAAATTATCCTTTAAAATCATTCAACTAAGTTTCAGCGATCTTAACTGCTTATTCTTCTGAACTGAAACTGTTTTGATAAAACGTTTTCCACTCAACTGTTTTGGGCCTACACATTTTCGCACCACTGAACTCCAACTGAAGATACTGAATTCTGACTCAGTCAGTTAGCAGGTCTCAATAGAGTCAGTATCTCTTTGCCTAACACGATTCAGAACAGCTGTCTGGTCTGCTGAATTCATTCAGTACGACACCATCCTGAATAGGAATGTTCGTGTTTCAAATTGAGAAATCGGTTTCAGGTGTATTCACCCCCCCCCCCCTCTACACCTGAACGTGCTCTCGAGACCAACAGTAGCTAAGCACGATTTAAAATATGTAAAATACCTTTCTTTTAAGTTGTTCTTTCATGTCTTAATAATTAAGTATTACATTTATTTTTCTATTTGAAATTCAAAGTAATACGTTCATATGCGGAAGGTATTTTCAACATATTCTGATTTATAAAGCTTAAATATGCAACAAACCACGGGCATATAAAAAAATGTGGCAAATTTGTGTAATAGGTCCCCAAATTATTTATGATTATTGAACATGGTCCCAATTTTTTTTTTTTTCTGTATATGGTCATCAAAAGATTTTCTTTTCGTGGCATAGTCATTCCGTTAAAAAACTCATCATTAAACACGTTTTTTAAGAAAATACTCCATTTGTTATAATATTTATGTCTCATAGGAACTTGACACGTTGATTAAGACAGTTGTGTAAAGGTATAAAGTAGTGGTGAAAATGCATAAAGTGGAGCGGTCAGATGACTGTGAACCACTCATTTATGTTGAGTTTTGGAATGAGCTATAAATATTGGGACAAACGAATGTAGCAAATGAGACAGATAAATTCGAAGGTTATTTTTGGTATTTGGATTTATAAGGACTAAATAAAGTAATTGAAAAATGTATGACTACCAATTTCACCAATCATAAAATGTTTATGGGCCATAATTTGACAAAACCGTCGGACTACGTCGGCAAAGCAAACACCACCTTTTTCGTACCGACCGCTCCGACTTGTGAAAGATAGGCGCATTCGAACTCTACGTAACGGTAGGAGAATGACGGCAACGGAGTCGTTGAATTGGAAGTAGAGAGACATATTTATGTTCTGAAAATTTGATGAGTTCTTCGCTGACGGATTCGTGGAATTGGACGTCGGAAATCAACTACGTCTTCTCGTGGATTTGGGACGACATAAATGAAGATATATGGGGCGGTAACGATGGAGAAATGGACATGATGTCATGATTTCATGAGTACCATCATAAAATATATTGAATATTAATTATTTAGAGGGTGAATTTGGAACGTGTTTTTGTGTTTGATAATTTGTGAACGTGACCATTTTAGGATTGGTAGAATCGGTCCGCATACATTTTCAATTAGTTTACTTAGTCCTTGTAAATCTAAATGCCAAAAATAATATTTGAATTTAAAAATTATTTTAAAAAAATTAACTAACTGTTGACTAACGCAATTTTTAACATAATAATATATTCACGAAAAAAAGATTATTCAAGAACCATGTCCACTTATCATAAATAATTTGGAGACCTACGCTTGTTTGCAAAAAAAATGTCAAAAGGGAAATATTAATAAGCTGTCCATGACACTCTAACTGTGGAAAGACCCAAATCTAACTTACTGAATATTTTGATTAATGATTAAGAAAGCACACACAATCCTAACGTTCATAAAGTTGTTATTGAGCATTGATAAGAAAAAAAGTATAATGTGTATTTGATGCAGCGGAAGATTAAATAAAATGAAAGTAGATAAAATATGATACAAAGATACCAATCGAATCCATTGATTCTCGGAATATCCGGAGACGATTTACAAATATTAATCAAAATCCGTTGATTTGCACACGAATACCAGAAGTTGATCTTCGTTAACCCACTGATTCAACGCACGAGTACCTAGGATAACAGCATCCAAAGCCGGTCCGCCTAGCGGAGGGGAATGGGGGGACGAACGGTCGCACCGTCGATTTTCTTCAATCCTCAAAACTACTAAACTAAAACATAGAGATGCCTTTATATAGGCTCACAATAATAAACATTAAAGCCTAATAATAAATAAAAACAATTATCAATGCTGTCTTTTGAGATTCTCCATGTGACTCTTCGATTTATGTTGTGCCTCTTTATCATTCTCTCCGGGTTGGACAAAATTCGTCCTCGAATTTTCTTCCTTCAAAAACTCGTCCACTAACCAAGAGGAGCACCCAAATTTATTGGCCCAACCAACACAAGCCCAAAATACCACAAAAGCCATCCTGTGCCTAATTAAGCAGCCAAGAATAATTTAGAACTCCTTGGTGAACCCTACTCGTTGCAAGCCCACAAAGCTCTATAACACTTCAGCGGCGACAGATGGCATACCGGGCAGAGCAGACGGACTCCGATGGCGGTAGTGGTGCAGGTGAGACCAACGGAAGCAGGTGGCGCCCCTGGACGTCAACTGTCGGAGTGGCGGCACGAGCAGGAGGTCGTCAGAGCCTTGCGAAGGCGGCGTACGACGCAGGGCTGCTGGCGGCGCTCGACGCTAGGCAACAGGTTGTAAGGGAGCGCAACGGTGAGGCGGCGACTGATGGATCTGAGGAGTGAGTTGGTTGTTGGCAGCCACAAGCAAAATGTCCTCACGTATTCTGATTGAAGCAGAAAAGAACACCCCACTTTCATTCATCCTTTATTTTATTTTATTTTTTTGCAAAACTGGATCCGAACGGAAATTGGCGGAGCTCTCCTCAACGCCGGGATTCGGCTCTGATACCAAGCTGATGCAGCAGAAGATTAAATAAAATCAAAGTAGATAAAATATGATAAAAAGATACCAATCGAATCCGTTGATTCTTGGAATGCCGGAGACGATTTATAAATATTAATCAAAATTCGTTGATTCGCACACGAATACCGGAAGTTGATCTTCGTTAACCCACTGATTCGACGCACGAATACCTAGGATAACGGCATCCAAAATCGGTCCGCCTAGCGGAGGGGAATGGGGGGACGAACGGTCGCACCGTCGATTTCTTCAATCCTCAAAACTACTAAACTAAAACATAGAGATGTCTTTATATAGGCTCACAATAATAAATATTAAAGCCTAATAATAAATAAAAACAATTAGCAATGCTGCCTTTTGAGATTCTCCATGGGACTTTCGATTTGTGTCGTGCCTCTTCATTAGTATTGAATAATTGGCATTAAAGACTTAAAGTTTTACATACCAGAACCATCCATATTTATAGCCTTAATGGTCCTCAAGATAAGCTAAGTTGATATACTGTTGGTCCCGAGAGTAACGTTCAGGTGTAGAGGGGGAGGGTGAATACACCTGAAAACCGATTTCCCAACTTAAAACGCGAACAGTCCTTTTCAGGAGAGTGCCATACTGAACGAGTTCAGCAGACCAAATAAGCAGTTTTGAATCGTGTGGCAGAGTGACTGACTTTACTGAGGCCTGCTAGCTGACTAGAGTCAGAATTCATTACCGTTCAGATAAAGTTTAGTACTGCGGAAATGTGTAGGCCCAAATTCAGTTGAGTTAGGAAAACGTTTTTATCAAATCACTTTCAGTATATTAGTGTAGTCGATTAAGCTTGCTGAAACTCAGTTGAATGATTTTAAAGATATTTTCAGTATGCACAGTAATCAATGCAACAGTAAATAATGAACACAGAACACAGACGATTTTTAAAGTGGTTCGGATCCAACTATCCTACATCCACTGTCCTGAAATATCAGGAGGCTATGTACTATACTGAGATAGTCTCAGTCGGTTTGTACACTGGACAAACACTGGTCTTGAGATTTATACTGAGCAAGTCTCAGTTTACAGGGTATCAAACTAAGTGTTTGAGAAACTCTCCAACTGTGAAGGAGTCATTTACAATAAGGATCAGTTCGACTATGAACTTCTTCATCTAAGCTATAGATATGAACAGTTGAGCTTAGGTTAGAGGGATAGGGAACGAGAAAGTGGCTTCTAGAGCGACGAACGGCTAAGTATAAGCTTAGGTTCGTGTTCAGTCGCTTGGATACTAGAGGCTATGTAATTCTGGTTCTGCTTGGTTCCCTATGAGCAGATATGTAGTCTTTCGCCGGAGATTATTTCTTCGAACTACTTGCGGAAAACTTAAGGTGTTTATGAGTTGCTCTTTGAATGCTCTGTGTGTTCTTCGATTTCTAGATGAGCTTCAATTTGATTTTATCCCTCTATTTATAGAGCAGAGATAAGGATAGATCCGTTGGAGACGATGATCCTTTATCTCTCTCTTTTGGGTAGCTAACGGCTCTTTCAAAGTATGGTTGCAGTGTCCTTTCCCTCCATTTCTGGAAAGTTGTTGACTTGCAGCTTTAACTGATATAGGACAGGTGGCTGCTTGTCATTGGTCGAGGTTCAGGAAAGTAGGTGAGACAGAACAGACTTCAAGGAGATCTGAAGTGTCACCCACCTCTTAATGAAATCAGCCTTCAGTGTCTCCCACCTCTGAGTTCTCTCCCAAGGCATCCATTCATCAACTCTTGGCCATCTGTGGATTTTGAGATCAGTAGGTTTCCTGAACCTTCTATATCTGTAGGGAATGTCTTCTTTCTCAGGAATCCTCTGACTCGCTTCTTTTTCAGCTTTCAGCCTCAGAGCTTCCATGTCTGCTAATCTGAGCCTTTCTCGAGCTGCTTCTATATGTCTTGCTTCTTCTCCTCTATACAAATACCTCTCCATCTAAGCCCATATTTCTTGCATCTCAAGATCTTGTTCCTTAGAAGGGACATAGGAGGGTATGTGAGGCTCTTCTTCTGAATCAGCAGGTGTTGTTGATTTTTCTTTCGAAGTACCCTGCTGACCAGTAGTCTGCTGCTGCTGCTGTTCCTTCTCCTTTTCCTTATCTGCCTCATCCCTCAGCGTCAGTGTTCTGGGAGGTAGTCTAGGTCCGTCCAGTCTTCTTTCCACCTGCTGGAGCTTTTGTCTTGCCTTTGGCTGGCTTCTTCTTAGGCTTATTAGCAGCCCCAGCCTCAGCAATTTCTCTAGCCAATTTCTCAGCAACAGCGATCTGGGCTTCTTCCTCCAGAGTAACATACCTCTTGGGTCCTTTCTTCTTAGAGGGAGGGGTAGGAAGCATCAGAATCTTCTTGCCTTTGCCGGCAACTGGAGGAGGTAGAGGAACCTCTTCCTCTTCAGACTCCTCGTCAGCATACTCAACAACCTCTTTGATTATGTCAGAAGGTGTTAGGGTTACCTGAGTAGCCACGTCCTTGGGTCCTGAGCTGCTTGGGCCGGTCTCAGCAGACACTACATCGCCTGCTGCTGAGATACCCTGGGCCTCGCCAGTCTGAGTGGAGGTACCAGTGGGAGCTGGGAGCTGACTCTGAGATGCTCCTGCCACTGACCTCAATCCTTTCGGTACCTTCAGTACCTTTTCTTTTCCTTCTGGTATCTTCCCTTTTCCTTCCCCCTTTTTGGCATCAGCAAATGTGCTTGGGGTGGGAACTGATACCTTCTTGTCCAGACTTTTATAAGTTGTTGCCAGATCGTCTTAAGGCATACTGCAGCTTAGTCAATCTCTCGTGCAGCTCATTCCTCTCCTCAATTAATTGAGTACTGTATATCTTGTGGGAGGCGTCTGCTGCTGTCTGGAACTTCTGCAACTGTTTTTCCACGCTCTCTTCGATAGCCTTCTGAATAGATTGCAGTCTGAGGTCTGAGGCTTGAGAGATGGAGGAGACAGATTCAGTATGTGCTTTCTGAGCAGCCTTATAATCTTCAAGCAGTTGAGCTTAGCCAGCCTGAATCGTCTTCAGTTGCTCATTGAAGTCGGCTCTCTGTGCAGCAAGTGCGTTGTTCAGTATATTGGAGAAATTAGGGATAGGTGTAGTCTGAATTGATGTCCTGAGTCCCTTGATTTCAGCACTATGAGCCTGCGTGGTCTGCCTCCACGTCTTGTGGACGGCGCGGGCGAGGATTCGGTTCTGAGTCCCTTGACTCCTCAGTGCCCTAGCTACTGACTTCGAGCGTCAGCTTTTCGGGTTGGGCGCTACTTCGAAGGCAGATTCGAGTAGCAGCCGCCTTCGAAGTACCAGCCGCCGACTGACCTGGACCAAGGATGTTGAGCGGCGGTTCAGCAGTGGATGTTGGAGCATCCTCGTCCAGTTGAGTTCCCTCATATGGCTTCTCAAGGTCTGAATCACGGGGTGGGTCCTGACCATCGGGGTCAGACCCATCTGAGGGTGCCGATGTTGAGACGGGTTGTCTGTCGTTCAGCATGGCTAGCATCGCAGCCCTCAGATCTTCAAGGGAGCAAACATCAGATGGCTCTGAGTAGCCAATATTCCCCCTTATGATCAGCTCCTCCTCATGGAGCTGTTCGCAGGAGTGGTGTTTGATGAGTCGGTTCAGATTGTGCCACTCCTGGAACCAGATCAACATGTGGAGCCTAGTCTTCCTTGCTAATATGACCAAATCATTGTGGCTGACTATCTCTGGGATCCGTTTAGCAATCTCTCGGGAGGCTCGTGATTGGTGAACAGAGGCCTCAATCCCGATCGATTCTGACTCAGAAGCTGTCTCCGAATCTTCTACTTCTATTGCAGACGGCTGCTTCTCAACAGATGATATGCTGCTTAGTGGAGGGACGTCCAAGGGGCTGTCGAGTGCTTGCACTGATTCAGCTTGGACCCCTTGGTCCACTATTTTGTCACGCTCAGTGGAGACGGCCTTCTCCACTGACGGAGTCTTCTCGGATGACTCAGACTCATCCCTCAACTGTAGAGGAGGCTCAGCAACTACTGCCTCTGGCTCTGCCTCCGGCACGACCTCACTGACTTTCTTCAGTCTCTTGGTCGGGGTTTTAGGAGTAGACTTAGGAGGGGACCTCTTCTTACTGGGTGTGGAGGTCTTTTGAGCTCTGGATTTGGTGTCAGCAGGCCCTGACCCTATCTGCTGAAGGGCCGCTGCCCTGCTCTGGAACCGAACTTTCTTTGGATTAAGTATTGCTTGTCAGCGAAAGTTATGCTGTCCGTTCCGCAGAAATCTTCAATCATGACTGACAGCTTCAGTACATACAGCAATTTTCCTTTGACGCTCAGATGTTTGGTCGTCTTGTCGAACTTTGCTGATTGCGTCATGAATTCTTTGAGGAAGAATTCAGTCCAATTGATCCTTGTTCGATCGTGTATGGCCATCATGAGCTGAAGCTTTGGCCTGGACACCTGATCAAAGGACCCGGCCTGACTAGTCAGCAGCTGAGTCACTATATATGCCAGTGCTCTGTACTGAGGGAGCATGGCATTCTTCGGAAAGGCAGCTCTGAACGTAGTCGGCTTCCCACAGAACTCAGACACATACTCATCCATCAGATCATCTTTATAGGCCACGGTAGTGAATCCTTCGTTAGGCAGTTGGAAGCTTCTCTGGAGATCTTCTCTGATTGACATCTGCTTGATCACTGTAACAGCACTAGAGGGATCGCCAACTGAATGAACTACGAACCGGCAGCGAATATCTCCCTCTACTGATTCAGAATTCAGATAGAGCTCCCCTATATGTCGTGGGAGGAAGAACAATGGCTTCCTCGTCAGGAATCCTTCAAGCCCAGTCTCTCTAAGGGCGTAGAAGATCTCCTCCATGTAGTCAAGCTCACATACGTCGAATTCCATCATGGGTTCGCACCATACCCGATCCTTCTCAAGGATCTCTTGCATATCGGCAGGCACGATTACTTGAGTTCCTGTCATATTCTGTAATCTGCAAAAACAATGGATCAGTATCCAATACAATAGTGAAATATTAGCATATATGATACTGAATGATCATTGAAATTTACCAAGGATTTTTCTGTGAGGTTTTTGAAGATGAGTTTCGAAAAAGGTAGGGATTATCTCAGAAAAAGCTAGGGTTCGAAATATTTGCAGAGTAGAAATGGCGGTTTCAAACTTTTGAACATATATATATATATATATATATATATATATATATATATATATGTTAAGGAAGATAAACAGCTAATTATCTATGGTTCAGTTAGAATATGCTTTTTGAGATGGACGGCCAAGATTGGATTTTATAAAATAAGCAATGATCAATTAGCCGCCGAAGTCAAAATACAGTTGTATATAGCCAAAGAAGTAACTTGATACGACATGCATTTAATGCGTTGCAGAGTTCAGCATGCTTTTACATAGAATGTCGTGTATTTAATGTAAACTGTTAATATTAAATGACATTTTCTAAGGTATTGAATACGAAGCTGAAGCTGAGTCATAAATGCACAGAAATATTTCATTGGCTACTGAGTAGAGATACGCAAACTTGTCAGCTGAACATCGTAGTCAGCTGATACCTCGTGTATAGATGGTTGCTGAGTCTCTATGTACTGATTTTACTCAGTACTGAGAGTGAACATTCCCCCTTACTGAATGCTCATCTCCTGAATCCGCTTACTGACTGGAGTTAGTAGGGTCCAGCAGACCTAGCTCTACTGAAAGTTCTCTGAATCTGGCTTCAGCTAGAGGCTTGGTCAGTATATCAGCCCTTTGATGGTTAGTATGGATCTTTTCCATCCTGATATCCTTCTTTTCGACATGGTCACGAATGAATTGGTGTCTAATGTCCACGTGCTTGCATCTCGTATGAAGTACAAGATTCTGAGTGATTGCAATTGCACTGGTACTGTCACAGAAGATCGACACTTCATTCTGAATGACATCATAGTCGCGTAGTTGTTGTCTCAGCCAAAGGACTTGGGCGCAGCAACTTCCGGCAGCCATGTATTCAGCTTCAGTAGTTGACGTCGCTACTGAGTGCTGTTTCTTTGAAAACTATGAGATCAGCTTACTGCCAAGGAACTGATACATTCCAGAAGTTGACTTTCGGTCAATTCTACATCCTGCATAGTCAGCATTAGAATAACCAGTTAGTTCAATATTATCATCAGCTGGATACCATAAACCCATGTCAGGTGTTCCTCTGAGATAGCGAAGGATCTTCTTTGCTGAGTCCATATGACTCTGCTTAGGATTCGCCTGAAATCGAGCGCAGACACCTACAACATAAGTTATGTCAGGTCGAGTAGCTGTTAAGTATAATAAAGAACCAATAATAGCACAAAATTCAGTATGGTCTACTGATACTCCCTCCTTATCAAGATCAATTTTCATGTTCGTGTATATCGGGATCTTGATTGGTTTGCCGGATGTGCAACCGAATTTCTGGATGAGGTCTCGAGTGTATTTGCCTTGATTGATGAACGTTCCTTTTTCAGATTGTTTGACTTGAAAACGGAGGAAATAATTCATCTCTCCCATAATTGACATCTCGAACTTGTCCTTCATCATTTTCTCTGCTGACACATGATGACGTTCTTCGAACCGAAGATGATATCATCTACGTAGATCTGTACAAGTAAAATGTCGTCTTCCAATCGAATGCTGAATAATGTGCGATCTACTGTGCCCTTCTAAAAACCTTTCTGAAGAAGAAACTCAGACAGGGTATCGTACCAAGCCCTGGGTGCTTGTTTTAACCCATACAGAGCCTTTCTGAGTCTGTAGACCTGATGTCCCTACTGAAAGTCGGGAGGCTGTTCTACATAGACTTCTTCTTTCAGTACGCCTTTCAGGAACGCATACTTCACATCCATTTGATAGACTCTGAACTTCTGATGTGTTGCGTTGGCCAGGAATAGTCTGATTGCCTCCAATCTTGCAATTGGAGCGAACGTTTCGTCGAAATCTATTCCTTCAGCTTGACAGTAACCTTTTGCCACGAGCCTTGCTTTGTTCCTTACTATGACGTTGTTTTCATCTCACTTGTTCTTGAAGACCCATTTGGTTCCGATCACATGTTGATGCCGGGGTCTGTCAACAAGCTCCCAAACTTCGTTTCTCGTAAACTGATTCAGCTCCTCCTGCATGGCTATGATCCAGTCAGCATCCTTAAGTGCGTCCTCAACTGACTGAGGTTCTTCAGTAGACAAGAAGCAGGAGCATAAGGCGCTTTCTCCCTGACAGAATCTGGATCTTGTGTTTACTCTTGTTGAAGGATCTCCAAAAATCAAATCAGAAGTGTGAGCGTCCAGCCACGATCTACGATGTTTCAACTCTTCAACTAAAATTTGTTCAACACAGATAGTTGGTGAGTTAGGCATTTCAGTTGTACTATTATGAGATTGAGGTAATTCAATTATAAGAGTATGATCTAATGAGTCACCAGGTTCAGGGGCATTGAGCTTAGGAACATCATTAGTTCCCCCTGAATTATTATCCTCAGTAGAGGTCTCAGATACCACTTGGGCATCTTCATCGACCTGAGTTACCTGGGATTGACTCTGTTCAGTAGAGTCAATCTGTTCAGCTACTTCTGCTGCTGGTTGATATTCAGTGGACTTATTTTCAGTTTCTTCATCTGAATCATCATCCCAACATAGCTGGATCTTTTCAACTTTGTCTTTTAAGCTTAGATCCTTTAGCTGCTTACTGATGTCCTCAGATTCAGGTTTAGAGTTCCTGCTCCTGTCTTCAGTAGCAAACTCATTAAAAACAACATGAGGGCTTTCCTCCACGCAAAGGGTCCGATAGTTGAAGACTCTGAAGGCTTTGCTGACCCTGGATTATCCTAAGAAGACTCCCTGGTCTGACTTGCTATCAAAAGTCTTCAGCTGATCTTTCCCATTATTGTGGATAAAGCACGAACACCCAAAAATATGGAAATAAGATAAAGAAGGCTTCCTGCCGTTCCATAATTCATATGCCGTTCTAGAAGTCAGCTACATAGATATTCTTTTTGCGCGAACCTGACAACACTATTTTTCCTGTAGATTTATCAATGACATCACAGAAAACAGGGTCAAAAATCACTCTATTCGAGTTATCACAAAATTGCTAACAGAGAGAAGATTATGCTGCAGTCCTTCAACATATGATACTCTTGGAACTGTTGTTGTTCCAATGTTGAGTGTTCCATAGCCTCTGGTATAGCCTTTTGCGTTATCTCCAAACTCGATTTGTGGTCCTTCTTCAGTAGTATAATTCTTCAGTAGGTCATTTTGGTATGTCATGTGTCTTGAGCATCTGCTGTCCACATACCAAGGGTCCTTGTGCACCTGCAAAACAAAAATATATTCAGGTACCCCTTTTTTTTTTGATTTTGGGTCCTCAGATGTTAGTTTTGGAAACTCAAATCTGTCTTACGACCCTGGTGGTCTCAGACAGTTTCTTTCCACTTTTATCAACATATTTGACCACTAGACTGGTCGATACTAACTTTTGATGCTTTACAGGTTCAGGAGTCCTGATCTTCTGAGTGGGTGGACTGCTGACCTTTGCCTTCTGTACGGCTTTCTTCTTCTTCTTCTGACTTTTGGATCCTCTCCTGACTATAGGATCATAGTAATATGACCCATATTGAGCTGGATGCGTCAGCTGTGGAGGTCCATACTGATCAGCCCATTTTGCATTGCTGGTTCCCCCTTGACTGAACTGGGGTGATCTGGTGCTGATCTTCTTGTCAGAGTGCTGATGACTAGAATGAGGTGCCTTTAACTTTTGTTTGTTCTTGGCTAGGGGGTTCAGTATCTCTGCATTGATGGTCTCCCCTTGAACAAACCTATCAGCTAACCGGTTTTCTGAGCATACGGGGGCAGATGAGGAGGCTCCATGGTTGAATCCAAGTCCCTCCTCACAATGCTTACGCTTGTTGCTTGCTAGCATCGCCTCAAGCTTCTTTTCAGCGCCCATGTACCGCTCTGTCATCAGGTTCCTCCAAACATCATCGCTTTTCTTCAGCAGTTCATGTTCGGTCTGAAGTCCTGACAACTCTTGCTTCAGTAAACTCGGTTCAGTATCTTTCTGAGTCAAGTCTTTGGTCAGTACTGAGATCTGATCTTCTTGATGCTGAGACATGGCCATCAGAGAGTTTATCTCCTCCCTGAGTCTCAACACAAGTCCTTCAGACTCTGTAGCAACCTGATTCTCCTGAGAAAGTCTCTGATTCTCCACTTTCAGGGTATACAAATCTTGAAGAGTCTTACTGAGCTGTAGTCTCATCTCCATCTGCTCGTCGAGTAGTTCTTCGTATGCAATCGCGACGTCCAGATTCTCATCTGCACCTGAATTAGTTTCGTGTGTGCAGTGTGAAGAGGAGTTAAATGGTGCATGAGAGTTTACCTCATCCTCTTCTCTTGCCATGAGACACTTTTCAGCGTCTTCTTCAGCTTCAAGCTCTATGGCCATGAAAGCTGCTTCATCGTCTGATGAATCCATGAAGGAGTCGACTTCGTCTGAGTCGTCTGAGAGTTCACCGGCAATATACGCTTGTCGCTATTTGATGAATTTCTCCCTTCGAGCTTTGCGTGCTGCTCTTTTAGCAGTGCTGAGCTCAGGACAGTCATACTGATAGTGTCCTGGCTTCTTGCTGTTATAGCAGGTTGTGACTCTTTCTTCTCTGCTTTCGCTGTCTTTCGACTGAGCTGAGTCCTCCTGTTTCCTACATTCAGAAGTATGCGAGTCAGGAGTGCGCTTAGGTGTATATTCATTCTTACCCTTAGAGTCTCTGACAACTCTTGAGAGCTTCCTGCGCCTCTCCTTTTCTTTCTGATACTTCACGGCAAGCAGCGCGTACTTCTTGGCTAAGTTTCCTTCTTGTATGTCATTGAGTGAAGGTTCAGCCTTGCTAGACGCTGGAGCTGTTGTGCTGACTGATGCTTTAAAGGCATGGTTGACTTGGGTGTCAGCTTCAGCTCGCTGCTTCCTTTGAGGTAAGTCAAACTCGAACTCCTCATCTTTAAGTTCTGAAAAGATATGGTCACGAGTAACAATATCTAAGTCAGAATGACGCAAAATTTTGAGATTCATCTCTCGGTTGGAGAATATCTTTCCCAACCCGTTGATAGAGTTCATCAGATCCGTAAATCTGACGTTGAGATATTCAATGGAGTCACTAGGCATGAGAGACAGTCTCTCCAGCTTCTGAAGTTTCAGCGTGAGTTTGTTCGCTTTGATCTTCTGAGTCCCCCGACTCAGTAGCGCTAGAGCATCCCAGAGTTCTTTTGCGGACTTGCAGTCCTGAACTCTTCCGAGATAAGAATCGCTCAGAGTGGACAGTATGTCGTTTCTGGCGACTCAGTCTAAGTTGTGAAACTTCTTCTCCTCAGGGGTGAAGAGACTTCTGTCTTTGGGGATCTTCTTCCCGGTCACCATTCCTCCTCCTTGTGCTGGGTCCTGAGCTATGACGCTATCGACCATTGGAACGATAGGTCCGTACTCAAGAACCTTTGCCATGTTGTCGTGGAGGGAGGTCAGATGTGGCTCCATTCTGACTCGCCATACTCCATAGTTCTCTATTGAGAACATGGGTACCATCCTGATTCCTGACATATCCGACATAGTGAATGATGATATGAATGAAGAATGATATGTAGTGAAAACGTTTTCCGGATCCGTTCAGGTAGACCAGTTTCAGAATAACAAGAGTCTTAGAGAACTCCCGCTCTGATACCAATTGTTGGTCCCGAGAGTAACGTTCAGGTGTAGAGGAGGGGTGAATACATCTGAAAACCGATTTCTCAACTTAAAATGCGAACAGTCCTTTTCAGGAGAGTACCATACTGAACGAGTTCAGCAGACCAAATAAACTGTTCTGAATCGCGTGACAGAGTGACTGACTTTACTGAGGCCTGCTAGCTGACTAGAGTCAGAATTCAGTACCGTTCAGATAAAGTTCAGTAGTGCGAAAATGTGTAGGCCCAAATTCAGTTGAGTTAGGAAAACGTTTTTATCAAATCAGTTTCAGTATATTAGTGTAGTCGATTAAGCTTGCTGAAACTCAGTTGAATGATTTTAAAGATATTTTCTGTATGCACAGTAATCAATGCAACAGTAAATAATAAACACAGAACACAGACAATTTTTAAAGTGGTTCGGATCCAACAAGCCTACGTCCACTGTCCCAAAAGATTAGGAGGCTATGTATTATACTGAGATAGTCTCAATCGGTTTGTACACTGGACAAACATTGGTCTTGAGATTTATACTGAGCAAGTCTCAGTTTACAGGGTATCAAACTAAGTGTTTGAGAAACTCTCCAACTGTGAAGGAGTCCTTTACAATAAGGATCAGTTCGACTATGAACTCCTTCATCTAAGCTATAGATATGAACAACTGAGCTTAGGTTAGAGGGATAGGGAACGAGAAAGTGGCTTCTAGAGCGACGAACGACTAACTATAAGCTTGGGTTCGTGTTCATTCGCTTGGATACTAGAGGCTATGTAATTCTGGTTCAGCTTGGTTCCCTATGAGCAGATATGTAGTCTTTCGTCGAAGATTATTTCTTCGAACTACTTGCGGAAGACTTAAGGCGTTTATGAGTTGCTCTTTGAATGCTCTGTGTGTTCTTTGAGTTCTAGGTGAGCTTCAATTTGATTTTATCCCTCTATTTATAGAACAGAGATAAGGATAGATCCGTTGGAGACGATGATCCTTTGTCTCTCTCTTTTAGGTAGGTAACGACTCTTTCAAAGTATGGTTGCAGTGTCCCTTCTCTCCATTTCTAGAAAGTTGTTGACTTGCAGCTTTAACAGATATAGGACAGGTGGCTGCTTGTCATTGGTCCAGGTTCAGGAAAGTAGGTGAGACAGAACAGACTTCCAGGAGATCTGAAGCTGACTTCTCTCTTCCTCGTATTGACTCTGCTGATTTGACTTTAGAGAATCTGACAGTCAGAAGATTGTCCAGCCGTTGCTGAGTCTGATCTCTTGTTCAGTAGCATGCTCCTGCTGAGTCGGCTCTACTAAAGATTAGCTCTGAGTTCAGTGAACTACTCCTGCTGAGTTCAGTTCCACAGACTCCTTTCAGTATACTGCTCCTACTGAGTCCAACATTACTGAGTCTTCTACTTCTGGTACTGAGGCAGATAATCTACTGAGCGCCTGATCCAGATGTAGAGTGTCTACTGAGTCTGAAACTTCGGAGACAAAACATAACAGGTTACAACAGAATGGTTCATCAGCCAAGATAGGGTTTTGGAATCTTCAAATCTTCAGTAAATATTCAGAGCACAGGGCTACTGAGTTATGTCTCAACTGATTGTGAGAAGACTGAATCATTTCCCAATATATACAATCATAAAATAGGGGAAAATCATCTATGTTAATTGATGAGGATATAAAAGATATTAAGAGACTCACTAATGACCATTGTAGAAATCCGCAATGTTACCCCAATCAACATCGACTCGATATTTGCAGAAAAAAAAGAAGCTCTATGTAAAAGTTACAAAGTTGCAATCTCCAAGCTTATTTAAATAGAATAGAAAATAAGAGAAGCTCTATGTACATTAGAAATATGAAACATTGAGGCGACAAACTTTAGTTATAATGACTCGGTTACTTTTTAACGCTCGGCAGCAGATGTAAAATGGACCTCCTTTGATAAAAGTGTTAAAGAAAGCCAAAGATATGAGCCAAAAAGATTGATATTCTCATTAACAAAATCGAGAATATATAGAATGTGGAAACGCAAAATTAATCAAAAAAGAAAAAATATTACAACAAAAATAGCTCCTAAAATCTTGATCAATCGATCCAAATATCACGCTGACCCTAAGATGGTGTGTGCAAGTTTCGAACACCTATCAGGCCCAGTAGTAATGAAAATTAATCATTACTAACGCTTTGAGAAAATGTTTTCTAGTTGCAACCATGATGAAATGGGTAGTGTAACAACATTTTGGACTCAATACATTCACGAACAAAAAAGTAATTCATTTCAAAGTGCTTTGTACGGAGCTGCTATATGATTGTCACAGTATAGTGATGTCGGATCAATGATCGTAACTTGCAGGTCTTTCAAAAGCTAATGAAGCTACAAAACTTCACTTACAGTTGCTGTCATGGCATGATATTCAGCCTCAGCAGAAGACCGAGCAACAACAGTTTGCTTCTTGGTTGGCCATATCGGGGTTCATCCAAGAGTGATAAAATAACCCGTATGATATAGCCGATTGAGCGGACATCCTCCCAATCTGCATCACAGTAAGAAAATGCCTTGGTTGGATTCCCTTTTAAGGAATGAAAAATAAGTGCTTGTAAATAAATGTATCAAACGGTTATTTTTTTTAGTGCTTATAACATAAGATAAGCACTTATTTATGCAATTTTTTTTTCCAAACAGGGCCTAAATAACTAAAAAATCTAATTATCAGTTTGATATTTTTGTTTGGAATTTGAAATCTGACTATTTAATGGCCTTATCAAAGAAAGCTGGTATAGAAAGTGATCGAAAACCCTATCCTATCATATCAAGAGATGATTCTTCAAGAAAAAGCAGAAAAGGGGGCCGTCTAGATAATGGGATCAAGCGAATGCGTTGAAGGAGAATCGTCTGCAAGAACAAACGATCCACCGATTTTGTTGTTGAGGAATAAACTGGATATAAATGATATCAACAGTTTAATTAGCATTGGACGACTCCACAAATTTCGAAGGTGTAATAGGGGCTTTCAAGCGTTTAGCGTTGGACGACTCCACAAGTTTGGACAGATGCAGAAATTGAGAAGGTTGAAGTTGTAATCGAAGATCCATGGAAAAAAAAAATCTATATGTAGGGGATACGGTTGAGATTTGGGGCTATTATAATAAATGCACTTGGTTTGAAAGTTGTAGTATCGAAGAGGAGATGGAAAATGAAGAAGGTGAATCAGAGCCAATTTTGTTGTTCAAAAGTTGCTTTTATATGTGTGATGTGGGGAAGCTATTAGATATAGATTTAACTGAGACTGGGGATGGTTTTGACAGAAGAAGAGATGAGAAAGGTGGAGCATGAAGGCGGTTTTCTAAGAGTTGTAGTGAAAGATAAAATGGGGGATGAGTTCGACATGCACTCTGGGAAGTTAATTTGTTGAAGAAAACGGAGTGGAAGAAGGGGATACGATTGAGAGCTGGGGCTATCGAGGTGGTGCCGACTATGATTTCCGGTTGATACTTCAAACCTACTTTTTGAAAAAGTTAAAATTCAAGTTCAAGTATTCGGTTGATACTCCAAACCTAGCAGGGTTTTTGAAAAAGTTAAAATTTAAGTTCAAGTATTCGGTTGATACTCCAAACCTAGCAGAGTTTTTGAAAAAGTTAAAATTCAAGTATTCGTGTTTTGTATTGTTAATATGCAAGTGCATGTGATGTGAATGATTATATAATTTCTAAAGTTTCCATTTTATGTCGATGAATTATATAATTTCTAAAGTCTTGTTATGCTTGGGTTAAGTTGTAGTAATATTGAGTAGCCTAATGTCTAACAAAGAAATTCAGGAGCTAGAACTTCTGAAAGCTGAGAATCAGAGACTTTCGATGAGAAGTAAGGACTCTACTGAATTTGAAGGACTTGTGCTGAGACAGAAAGAAGAGATTAACTCTCTGATGTCTAAGTCTTATTATCAAGAAACACATATCTCAGTCTTGATCAAGGACAACTCTGACAAAGATACTGAGATAGCTAGGCTCAATCAGAAACTCGCATAAGTTTAGAATTATTATGAGTCACTCAGGAAGAGTTATGAATATGGCGAGGTCTGATGACAGAGCAATACCTAGGAGCCAAGGAGAAGTTAGAAGGAATGCTTAGAGCTCAGAGGCCAGTCTCCGTCAAGGAAGGACTTGGCTACACATCTGAACCTTCTACCTTAACTTCAAAAGGCTCAGAAAAGCTGCTGAACCTATCACCCCTCAGGCAAAGAACAAACAAAAAATGATCGCACCTCAGCCCAACAATAAGAAGATGACTCATGGTTCAAACCCCAAAACATCCTGATCCAACTCATGGAGAACCAAGAAGGTCAGGTGGGCCGAACAGTATGGTAAACCTCAATGGACTCATCCAGCTCAATATGGATCGCATTATTATGAGCCAAGAGTCAAGAGCCCAATGGTTCAGAAGTAGAAGAAAACTGAACCTCAGAAGAACAAAAAGTTAGCACCTCCGAGTTTAGTAGAGGAGAGATCAGCTGACAAGAAGGGCATGAAACAGTCTTGAAACCATCAGGGTTGTCAGACAAGTTTGGATCCAAAAGTCCACTAACATCTAAGGACCCAAAGGGTACCTGAATCTATTTTTGTTTTGCAGGTGCTAAAGGACCCTTGGATCGTGGACAGCGAATGCTCAAGACATATGAAGCATCAAAAGAGTTTGTTGACCAAACTATATTCAGCAAGAAGGAGCCAGAATTGAATTTGGTGACAATTCCAAAGGATACACAAGGGGATACGAAACACTGAAGATAGGAACTGCAACAGTTCCCAGAGTATCATATGTTGAAGGATTTCAACATAAATTCCTTTCAGACAGTCAATTTTGTGATAACTCCACTAAAGTGACTTTTGATGCAGGTTTTTGTGATGTTTTTGACAAATCTACAGGAAAAATTGTGTTATCAGGATCCCAGAGATGAAATATCGACTATGCTGAATGGAATACCGCAAAACTTGAATCATGTTTGCTGACACACACGAAGTCAGATGACAAAACAACATGGCTGTGACACAGAAGATTAAGCCATCTGAACTTCAAGACAATGAACAAGCTAGCAAGGGATGTTAAAGTCAGAGGACTGCCCAACGAAGTTTTCAAGAGACACAAGAATTGTGAGGCATGCATGATGGGGAAGCAAACAAAGTCAAGCATTCCGCCAATCCCATTACCTTCTACAGATGGGATCCTTCAGCTGCTCCACATGGATTTATTTGGGTCAGTCACACCAGTGACGATCTAAGGAAAGAAATATGCTCTTGTAGTCATTGATGACTATTCAAGATATACATGGGTGATTTTCATCGCCAACAAATCTGACGTTAAATCTAAATTGCCGAAACTACTGAAACGGCTAAGCGTCGAGAAGGATACCAAGATTCAAAGAATACTCTCAAACCGTGGAACAAAGTTTCTAAACTCAATGATGAAGGACTACAGGGAAGCTGAAGGAATTCAACACGAGACCTCAGTGGCACGTGCGCCTGAGCATAATGGTCTTGCTGAACGGAAAAACAACACACTTAAAGAAGCAGCAAGAACATTACTCGCAGTCTACCATTGAAGTTCTGGGCAGAAGCTACTGACACTGCCTGTTATACTCAAAATAGGTCTCTACTGACTCAGACACACATGAAGACACCATATGAATTATGGAAAGGGAGAACTCCTTCTATCTCACATTTTCATATTTTTGGTTGTTCGTGCTTTATCCAGTTAAAGGTAGTTGATAGCAAGTCAGACCAAGGAGTTTTTTTAGGATACTCCAGGGTCAGCGAAGCTTTCAGGGTCTTTAACTACCGGATCCTTTGCGTGTACGAAAGCACTCATGTTGTATTTAACGAATTTACTTCTAAGAACAGGAAGTCAAACTCTCAGCAAGATATTGAAGAGGTCAGAAGCAAGCTACATGATCTAAGCCTAAAAGATAACATCGAAAAGATCCAGCATTGTTGGGATGATTATTCAGACGATGAAATTCAGAATCAACCAACGCGCAATGTAGCTGAACAAATTGATTCTACTTAACAGAATCAATCCCAGGTAATTCAGGTCGATGAAGAAACCCCAGTGGTAACTAAGACCTCTACTATAAATGTTCCTGAGCTGAATGCCCCTTAACCTGGTGACTCAGTAGATCCTAATCTTGTTACTGAATTGCTGCAATCACAGAATAGTACTACTGAAATCCCTAATACTCCTACTATTTGTGTAGAATCAATTCCAGATGAAGTAACAAGACGTTGTCGTTGGTGGTTAGACGCTCATAGCTCAGATCTTATAATTGGAGATCCTTCAGCAAGTGTACACAACATCCAGATTCAGTCAGGGAGAAAGTGTTATATACTCCTGCTTCTTGTCTATTGAAGAACCTCAGACAATTGAGGACGCGCTGAATGATGCTGATTGGATCACTGCTATGCAAGAGGAGCTCAACTAGTTTACTAGAAATGACGTGTAGATGCTTGTAGACATACCTAGACAACAACACGTGATAGGAATGAAGTGGGTCTTCAAAAACAAGCGAGATGAAAACAACATCATAGCCAGGAACAAAGCTCGAGTTGTTGTATAAGGATATTGTCAAGCAGAAGGAATAGACTTCGATGAAACGTTCGCTCCAGTTGAAAGATCAGAAGCCATTCGTCTAATTCTAGCATATGCAACACATCAGCAGTTCACAGTCTATCAGATGGATGTGAATTCCTGAACGGCGTAATGAAGGAAGAAGTCTACGTTGAACAAGCGCTCGACTTTCAGCAGGGACATCAAGATTATAGACTTAAGAAAGCACTGTATGGGTTAAAATAAACATTCAGGGCTTGGTACGATACCCTATCAGACTTTCTACTTTAGAAAAGGTTTTCAAAAAAGGGACAGTAGATCGCACCCTGTTCAGTACCAAGTTAGAAGATAACATCCTACTGGTGCAGATCTATGTGGATGACATCATCTTTAGATCTAGGAATCTGACCATGTGTGAGAAATTTGAGCAGATGATGAAAGAAGTTTGAATTATCGATGATGGGAGAAATGTCTTATTTCCTTGGACTTCAAGTCAAACAATCCAAGAAGGGAAAATTCATTAATCAAGCTAAATACACAAGAGATCTCATCAAAAAGTTCGGCTGTGAATCCAGCAAATCAGTAAAGATAACCATGAATACCAATCTCAAGATTGATCTTGATAAAGAGGGAGTATATTATTGTGCTATAATAGGTTCCTTACTATACCTAACAGCTAGCATACCTGATATAACTTATGATGTAGGTGTATGCGCGAGATTTCAGGCGAATCCTAAGCGGAGTCATGTGGACTCAGCGAAGAAGATTCTCCGTTACCTGAAAGAAACACCTGATATTGGATTATGGTATACTACTGATGATAATCTTGAACTAACTGGTTTATTTGATATTGATTATGCAGGATGTCGAATCGACAGAAAATCAACCTCAGGAACATGTCAGTTCCTTAGCAGTAAGCTTATATCTTGGTTCTCCTAGAAATAACATTTAGTAGCTACCGCCACTTCTGAAGCTGAATACATGGCTGTCGGAAGCTGTTGCGCCCAGATACTGTGGCTTCGACAACAACTAAGAGACTACAATATATATCAAGATGAAGTGCCGATTTACTGTGATAGTACCAGTGCAATTGCAATAACACAGAACTCAGTCCTACATATACGATGCAAGCACGTGGACATACGGTATCACTTCATCAAAGATCATCTCGATAAGAAAGATAATAAGATGGAGAAAATCCACAATGATAAACAAAGAGTTGATATTCTGACCAAACCTCTAGCTGAGACCAGATTCAATGAACTCTCAGTGGAACTAGGTCTACTGGATCCTACTGACACAATTCAGTAAGACGATCCAGAGGGTACTGAGTAAGGGGGAACTTACTCTCAGTACTGCTAAAATACTCAGCATCTTCACAGTGGTATCAACTTACTACTATGTTCAACTGATAGGTTATGAGTATTTATTCAGCATTTGGTGATCAACATGTCATATCAATTATTTCCCGCCTTTAATGTTCATCGTATGTCATTAAGTATATCGTTTTCATATAACGCATGACATTCCATAATACTGATTGCGGCGCATTAAATGCATGTCATTTAACCTTGTCTCTTTAGATGATAGAGATAAGTAGGTCGAGATTATAGGCGGCATATAATCATAACCTCTTATAACATTTTATCATCCACATTTCAAAATCAATTTAATCTCAACCACATGCTTAATAAACCGTTCATATCCAAATAGCACATATATCAAACTGTATCTCTCATCTAAATACATTTTGCCATTTACGAACAATCGAGTGCTTTGCATACATACTGCCTAAGAAATCCATCAAGTTCTAACACTTATCATTTCGGTAAATCTCTTTAACTGCTTCTGCGAAATTACTGACTTACTCTATTTTCGAGTGCTAACATTCTTTTTTGCAGAATCAGTCCTTATTCAATTATGGCGACTCCCCAAGAAAGGCGTACAAATCCGATCTCCAGTTCCTACCCGAACAAGATCTGTATTGCCTAGGTAATCTAGGTTATCAGTTGCTCGTAGTCCTCCCGAGTCCAAAGAAACTAAGAAGCCCGGAGCATCTAAGTCCAAATCTACTGGACCGAGCGACTAAGAAACTCAGCAGCATATCCCAACAACTGAGCTCTCTAAGAAACAAGAAGCTGAGCTGAAAGAACTATGGGATAGCTGTGAGAGAGGAATGGACATTATTGCTGAATCCAGACAGATCAGAGAAGCCAGAGAAAGATTGCAAAAAGCTGATCTAGAGGCCTTCAGACAGAGGACGGAGAGAGAAGCAAGAGAAAGAGTTCCAGAGAAGGACAGGAGTGTCCCTACTACCTCTAAGTTTCTCAAAGGAAGGGAACCAGGAACTGATGTGAAGAGAGTTCTTCACAAGAAGACAGATGAATGGGCTTCGTGGAAGATGAATCAGAGATGGGAACAACAGAAAATCGACTTCATCAAGAGATTCTACATCTGGCTTGAGCTTCCTGAGAAGAAGTCGGCTGACTTCAAGGCGCGCATGTAGCTATTCAAGAAGAAGCATATCTGATTGTCTTCTAATCTTAGCTTATTGAAATAGATCTTCATGTAATTGTAACATTCTCATATCTTTTATGACATCTTTTTCTATTGTCCTTCGACAACTACTCATTGTCACTTGGTTGTGTTTTTATCTTTCAACACTACTGATCACTTCAATGATCAGATCACGAACCCACATATCTGCTTACTTATCTGTTTCTCTCTGTGGTTCAGTTGTTTAGAAATCTTTTAGAGAGATATTGCTCGTAATATGTCAGGGGGAAATTGTTAGACTTCAGTTTATGATGTATAGTATCTGTGTTAATTAGATAGTCAGCCTTGTTGATAGAGATAACCTTAATGTAAAGAGCTTTACTGCCCAATATTGCTCTGATATTGTGCTTAGATTATCATGTAACAATTTTTAGCATAGTCAGTCGTAGTTGTTTGTAAAAGGTTTTGGCATCATCAAATAGGGGGAAATTATTGAGATAAGATTCAGTATGATAAGATTTGAATATCACAAAACCCCTAGTTGGATGATGAACCTTCGATATTGTAATAGCTTAGTTGAATTCAGCTTGTTAGGAACTCAATAGGCTATAGTTCAGTAGCTGTGCGTTTTGTAGAAGATTCTGCGCTCAACCGGAGAACTCAGTATCGAGGAAGTCAGTTGGACAACAATCGACCAGCTGAATCTGCAAAGGAATTTGAGCATGCGTACTGAATTGATCAGACGAATGTCAGTAGAAGATACATCTGTTGAAGGTCCAAGGATTCAGAGGAAGTCAACTCATCGTACCTTGGAGTTTGAACAAGCCTCACCTACCCTCATAACTCGACCAATAAGGAGCCGACAACACTTTACCTGCTCAGCAATAAAGCTGCTCCTAGACGGAAAAAAAGTAAATCTCTGCAGTATCTCTACTACAATGTTCAAATTAATATGGTCGTTTTCCTTGTCTTATTCGACACGTCTCTAGACTCCCTCCAACGGATCTATTCACAAATCGAAGACTATAAATAGAGAAGGTCTTCATGCAGAAAGATCACTGGGACACAAGCTTTCAAGCGAACACACTTTAGCGAACTCAAAGCTAAACACAACGAAGAACTTGCTCATTCGAAGATTATTCTTTAGTTCTTCTCTTTAGAGATCCTTTAGTTCCCCTTCTCTATCTAACCGTGCTCATTGTAATATCAATAGCTTATAACCTCGAAGGAGTTAATCTTTTGAACTGTTCTTATTGTAAGAACTCCTTCATAGTTGGAGAAACTCTAACCTTCAAGGTTATGAAGTGTAAAGTCACTACGACTATAAGTAGATATCTATCATGCGTACAGATAACTAAGACTTGCTCAGTATAAGCAAACAATTAAGAATTTGTCATGTGAACAGATCAACTGAAACTTGCTTAGTATAATTAATACAAGAACTCCTGCTTAGTTCAGGACAGTGGACGTAGGACCCAGCGTGTCCGAACCACTTTAAATCGCTTGTCTTGATTTTAACTGTTGCATTGATTAATTGTTCACTCTGCATACAACTGAGTTTTAATCAAATAGCATAAGACGGTTTTTCACTAAGACGATAATTTAGGACCTTTACTTCTGCACACAACTTCTATTACTGAACTATTGTTCACTAACATACTTCAGTAGGACTGTACTCAGTAGTAGAATCTCTGTCCACGCGATCGAGAAAGCATATTTGGCTAACTTACTAGTTCAGTAGCAATCTTCAGCTAAAGCTGACTTTCGCGTTCTGAGTTTTAAATTTGCATTCAGGTGTATTAACCCCCCCCGCACACCTGAAGCTCGTCTCTGGACCAACATTATCCAATAAATTAATACACTTGAAATTGACTCCTTAATTTCAAGAACCTACAAACCATGGGAATACCTAGCAAGTAGCATGGCCACCTAGTATTAGGTGAAATAGCGAGCAAACCTATTTTGATTATGAATCGTTATACATGTACGGTCCTATTATCTAATCCTCAAATTGAATATCGAGTATGGAATTAAATCAGAAACTCAATAATTCAATATATACATTTTATTCCATTTAATAACTCATTTATGAATCATATTCATCATGCCTTGCCAAGGTCTTCGAGTTATAAATAATGAAACTATAGAAGATTCTCTCGATTAAATTGAGTAATAGATTATTTATTGACCACTCATTAATCTCCATATTCACTCTAGTCTTATCCAACATAAACCCTTTATGATTGTCCGACAATCAGAGAATATATCAAAATAAAACCGAACAAATACAAGATTACTATGGTGTCTCAAGTCAAAGGACTAATCATGTACTACCGTAATATAGAAATTATTATTTCGATAAATTCCATAATGTAATTTCTATCGGGTCAGTTTAGTGTACTTATTCTTTAGCAAGCACCCACGTATATACAATTACGTCACCCACGCTAATGTTAATGAAACACAACATTCTTATCTTGTAAGCATGTATCATACGTGCGAGTCTTACTTGACAATTGAATGTCCTATCTTGAATACTTATCAACTCAAAACTAATTTATCAACTCAAAACTAATTTAAGACCAAAGTTTTCAAGACATATTTCATAATCACCATCATATGCGTGATCATGTCTAATAACTTGTTTCATGGTCTAAGGACTTTATCTAAAGTATAAAATAAATACAATAGATAATAAATACCTTTGTTTAATATGTATTCCATTAAGATTAAATTCACAAGTTCTATTAAAAGAGTAAAATTGACCAATCTAATTGGTGCGCCGGTTGTAACTCTTTCAATCTCCCACTCACCCAAGCACCAATCACCCATATAGCTTAGACCAATCTTCTCAAGATTTTCTTCGAACACTTTCTGTGACAAGGACTTAACTAGTGGATCTGCTAAAATTTATGTTGAAACCACTTAATCCAAGATGATGTCGTCTCTACCAAGATTACTCGAATCACTTGACATCCTTTCCTAATGTGTTTGGGTCTTTGATGAGATCTTGGTTCTTTAGCGTGTGCAATAAGCTCATTTGTTATCATAGTATACAAATACTTGATCAACAACCGAAAAACCACACTCAACTCTTGAATGAGGTTCCTTATCCAAACAACTTTCTTTTCAGCATCCAATGCAACAATATATTCACTTTTGAAGGTTGAGTTATAATTGTTTCTTGTTATGAATCTTTCTAACAAGTCTCTCCACCAATCAAAGTGAACATAAATTCTTACCTAAACTTGGGGTCATAATTCTCACCTTGAGAACTAGAGTCTATGAAACCATTGTTGGTTACAAAAGCTGCTATTACAAATATACCGTAAGCTGAAAAAATAATACAAAAAGGAAAAAACCGTCGAGTCGAGGAAGGCCTCTCTCCGCAAGACGAAAAACGCCCCGATAGTGCTCTCGGTTTTGGCGTTTTGTCCCCAAAGATGAAACGACGGCGTCTCGAGGATTGCAGCACCGCAGGATCTTCGAGCTCCGGCGAACTGGACTTTTTCGGCGAGGACAGGCTGCTGGAAACCTTGAGCTAAGATGAGCTAGGATGCAGCTAAGATGTAGATGAGCTAAGATGTGCTGGTGTGTTTTTGGAATGAAGTGCAGCTTCCTATTTATAGGCAGCTTCCACCAGGTGTTGATTGCTGGAGCATTAACTCGTCAGGTAGTGGGGATGGTAAGTGGAGAGGTGGACACCTGAACAGTCTCATTCCAGAGACTTCCATCCAAAAGTAGTGCTTGGGTGTGGTAGGTGCACGACACCAAGGAGAATAATCATGTGTAGCAAGTGCACTACACCAACGACCGGGCCAGCCCACCGAGCCCAACTGCCGAGCCCAACGGCCAAGCCCGACGGACCACCCAAAGGACCAATTGCCAATTTGCCAAGATCCAAGTCCAAGTCCAAGTCCACGGACACGGACCGGAACCGGAGCCGGGGCCGGGGCCGGGCATGGTGCGGCGCGCGCGCGCGCGCGTGTGAGGCGGTCGGCGAAAAGGCTCGCAAGATGAGCATGTGTGGCCCAAGCCCACCACATGTCACTTAGTTATCTCCTACAATGTGGTAGAGACTTAAATACCACACAAAACGTTATTCATTAATCGATGTGGGACATTGATTAATGTAATAACTCTCCAAAACCCGAATAAGGTAAGTTTCTCCACTTTAGGTAACATATTAGTTTTGTCCCCCCAAACTTCGAGCCACTATTTCTCACTCACCGAAAATCGGAATCGAGAAATTAAGCACACTATAATTATCTACTCGAAAACTAGATCGACGTGATATATCTCAATTCATCAATCGAATATATATCGAGGCTCGAAAAGATGATTAAACGGGCTGAATTTTGTTCAAGTCAAATTAGCATTAAATGCTAATTAACTTTCCAAAACAAAATATATATAAATATAAATATATATATATTTAATTCAATTTTCCAACAACCATCTACCTTCAATTCTCCATATTCGCAGATCAAAATAAATCCTTAGTTCTTCTCAAGTGCTATAGGATTGATCCTACGACTTCAATGCCAAACCACTAAACATTTTGTCTATTTAAATAGACTACGATGATTCAATCATCCTTTTGAATCAATCTAATGTCGTGCCTTGTGAATCTCTATATGCATCATTTTGAGCCATTGTCAATTGATTGTGTATAAGTCTATGTTTAACTTGTTGAATGATTTTAATATCTTAATCACAATTTTTTTTTAATCCATGATTGTCCTATTGGGCTCTTTTAGTTTATAAACAATTAATTCACGATCAAATATGTCATTAATCACTCAATTAGAGATGCTAACAAACAAACCCCATAGTAGTTTAGTAAATAAACAAGTTATTTTAATCAATTTCATTGGCCCTACAAATATACAAATTTACACGATTTACAATTAGCTCCTTCATCTTGCTATATCTCGCATTTCCAGGACAAGCCTGAGGCCGTAATGGCTGACCCTCACTTCAGCCCGAGTCTCAACCCCAGCCGCTTCAGCCGTTCGAGTCAACTAGGTGGACTCCTTGAATTTACAATAAAACCCTTGTGGGCAGCTGAATTCGACGGTCAGATCTGACCCCAGCAGTTCAAGTACATAACTCGCCGGAGAGAATCGTCCTGCCTCGTCCTCTCATCGCCGCCACTGGAAGGTACAGAACCTTCTAAGTCCGAGTTCAGCATGCCGGATAGAGGCCGGAGGTCGGCGGAGACGAAGCGCTTCTTGCCGTGATTGATGGTCTTGAGGCCGGATTTCAGTTTCTGTCCTTGGTCGGAGTGGCCGTTGACTACGGCGACGCTGGCGGCCATCCACACGCTGTTGATGTAACTCATCTTTGAGAAAGTTCGTTTAAATCCTCGCTAAAAGGAGATCGCTCTTTTTCCCAATCAAATTTGTAAGATAGATCTATTGACTGCGTTCTACTAATTTAGTAGGAACTGAGGCAGTGTATTTATACAGGGTGAGGGTGAGCTTGCCGAATATCGATCTTTCTCTCCCTTATCGTTGGAGGTATCTCGCGAGATTTTCTTAATTTTTCTTTTCGTCTTCTCCAATATATTAAGGAATGTATTTTTTTTTAAATAAGAAAATAGAGAAAAAAAAATGACTATTGGTTGCTCTAAATTGATTTTGGTCATTTTTAACGATGCTTCAATTAATTTTGTCCTTATAATTTTACAAACTACACAATTTTGTTCTCCTGCCCGAGAGCAAAATTCACTCGATGTTTTCTGCCGATGGAGATATTTTCGGCTACTTGTGCGTGTGAATCAAAAATCTAAAAATAAATTACTTTTTGATTCTATAATGTTAGCTACTAATAACCTTAAACATGAAATTTAAAAAACTACATTTTAGTGGTTTAAAATGGATAAAAAATGAAAACGTATCACGTTATAAAATAAAATAAAAAATGAATTAATGTCACGTTACACTATCGAGATCAATTACAAATAAATTACAAGATCGAAATCAACAATAAAACTACTCCCTCCATTCCGGATGAAACGTCTTATTTCTTTTTGAAGCAAAAATTTATGCAGTGATTTTTTGTGTGTTAAGAGAGTAAGTGATGTGAATGAGGCCCACAAAAAGTGATTTTTATGACATAATTTTTTCTTTTTAAGAAAGAGACATTTGTGTGATAAAACCATATTTAGGATACATGACGTTTCATATGGGATCGAGGGAGTATATAACAGGATCATAATCGATTATATGTGTATTATAAAACGAAAATTGACTATATGATAAATTACAGGATCAAAATCGATTATTTCCCAATATTACATAACAAATAATGATTCTCTTTGATTTTGCTTTATATGAGCAATTAGCCGGAAAAATCTTTAGCGACGGAAAACGGCGAGTGTATCTCATTCCTTAATAGAAGTACCAAAAAGGTTTAATTATAAAATTACAGAAACAGAATTGAATGATGAATCATAATAGGACTAAAATCGATTTAGGACAATATTAGAAGACCATCTTTCTTTTAAAGATAGAAGAATTGAAAGAAAATACGTACTTGTTTTTTTATATCTGTCACTATTTTTGGAAAATGCACTTCTATTTTATTAATTGTGTTTTTACTTCATTTTAAATGGAGCACATTTATTTTTGTAAAATAAAAAAAACTGTCATGGCTATTTAAGATATGTATTAAATAACATTAAATTTTATTGCTAATAATAATCAATATCCATGTATATTATTTACCAATCCGGATCTTCTGACTCAATTTGTGAGGAACACTACATGGCCAACCAATCAGGTGGTGTCACGTGTGTTTTTAAAGTTAAACAAACACTATAATATTAACTACATGACCATCAATATACACGTGGCACCGCGTGATTGGTGGGCCACTGAGTTATTCTTGTAAAATTGGACCATAAGATCCCTGACAATTATTTACAGTATAAATTACCTCAACAACAAAAAAGTTGGTAGTTATAAGATTTGTGTAATAATGTGAATAAAAGATCTTATCCAATTAGTCCGTCTCATTAAAAAACGTTTTCTTTTTTTTTTTATGGAAATCAAGAAAGTAATATTGTGTGATATATATTATTTGATTTTTAGGTAGATAATTGATTCATGTTCATATATTATTTGTTTGTTTTAAAAAAAAATACTTTTAATATGACAACTTAAATAGGAAATACGGATACTTATAATGGGATGGAGGGAGTAGTAATTTCTTTTTTTTTTTTTAAGAAGAATAAAGCTGATGTATATCGTGTCGCGAACGAAAACTAAGTAACAAAATAAATAAAATTAATAAATAGGGGTGGGGCAGGTGGCATGCTTATCCGGAAGCACCCGCCAGGGCCATCCATCCTCTTCATTTATCATGGGTCCACATCTTCATCATATTTTGTCTTTTTCTACCCCTTTAAATCTGTCTATTAGTGGATTTATACATAATAGGCAGAATCCATCTTTTTCGGAAAAAGATTGATCAATATTGCTACTGAATCAATAATTTTGTAATCGAAAATTACAAATTCCACTAATTACTTTTAGAGTCATGTACTCCTCCATGTAGAGCTTTATAATTATATATTACAGTCTTGACTTGTAGTCGAATATTACGTATTCAAAATTTGTGAAAATGTAATTACAATTTTTAGTAAAATTTATTGAGCGAATGCATGAATGCAACATTCATGGAGCCCGTGGCGTCACGTGAAATGCGCATGGACAACCACCACCTGGAAACTGGCGTCACGTGCCCATGCTACTCATCCAATTACATTCTACCAAATACGTGTACTTGCTATATAAGTTAAAAATATATTATTAGTGTCTGTTTGTGATGGCATAACCATGGAAGTGCTTAGCTTAGCTGAAAGATAATGGATTCAAAATCCACCAAAATCGTTATATGGAATCTATCATATATGGTTAGTAGATGGTGGTTGACCTCTTCTTTGAGTTTATCTAGTGTGCATTTTAGTAGTAGATGCGAGTTATTCAGAAGCCGAGACCATCGGGATAGAGGCTGCAACCAGAGCCTCCCGAGAAGTCTCAGAGGCCATCCCAGAGATATCAAGTCACTCAAACTTGGTTGCTCTTGCAAGGCAGGCCAGGCTTCACATGCTGATCAGGTTCCAAGAATGGTTTGCTCTTAACAAGCTGATCCAACACCATACATGTGAACAACTGTATGAGGAGGAGGTGATAATCCGCGAGAAGATAGGCTATTCTGAGCCTGCGGACATTAGCTCAATGGAAGACTTAAGGGCGGCTATACTGGCATTACTGAATGATCGCATCCCTACCTCACCAGCCGCGCCTTCAGATGGGTCTGATCCTATTGATCAGGACCCGCCTAGTGATACAGGCCCTGAGAAGTCCGTTGAGGAAACTCAACTGGAGGAGGGTGCCCAACCCTCAACTGCTGAAGTTCCACTCAGCATCCTCCCTCCAGTCAAGTCGGCGGCTGGTACCTCTCAGACCGTGGACCCAGTACTACTGTTGTTGGGGTCTGCATTCGAGGTAGCGCCCAGCCCTAAGAGCTGACGATTCCAAGACTGTGGCCAAGGCCCTGAGAAGTCAAGGTGCTCAGAATAGACTTCTGGCCAAGGTTGTCCACAAGACATGGAAACAGTATACTCTAGCTCAGAGTGAGGAGATGAAGGAGCTAAGGACTTCCATTCAAAACTCAGCAGCTCCTGACTTCTCAACGATTCTCACAAATGCTTTATCCACTTAGGGAGCAGAGTTCGAAAAGCAACAAGCATCGCTAGAAGCTACCCAGAAGAAACTATTGGAAGATTTTAAGACAGCTCAGTCAGCCCATGCTAAATCCGTTTCTTCAATAAGTCAAGCCTCAGAGCTCAGACTTCAATCAATTCAGAAGACTCTAGAAGAAAAGATGGATGCTAAGTTGCAAGACATACAGACCTTGGTGGATTCTTTGCATAAGAAGTATGGCGATGAGCTTATCGAAGAGAGGAACGAACTCCACCTACGCCTTGAGAAAATGCGAGCGACCCTTTAGATCGTGGCGGCACCGCATATGATGGTCTGAATAAGAAGGTTCAGGTTCCTACCCCTGGCTCAATTGATGATGCCAAAAAGGGGGAAAGGACACTGAGGACACCGAGGGGGACTAGATCAGTAAGAGGAGCACCTGGACGACAATCAGCTCCTACTGACCCCCAAGGCACAGGTCAGGCCCTGGGTGTCTCAGTAGCGGGTGATGTAGAGCCTACTGAGACCGGCCCAAGTGGCTCAGGAGCAAAGGACTCAGCAGCCCAAACTCCCATTAAACACATTCAGGAGGTTGCTAAGTTTGTTGAGGAGGATTCTGATGAGGAGGAGACTCCTATGCCTCCTCCGGTGGCGGGCAAAGGGAAGAAACTGCTGAAACTCCCAACCCCACCAAAGAAAGGAGCTAAAAGGTACATAAGCCCTGAGGAGAGAGCTCAGATCGAGGCAGATGAGAAACTTGCTAGGGAAATTTATGAGGCAGAAGCTGCCAATAAGCCTAAGAAAGCTCCTGCAAAGGCAAAGACTAAGGTCTCAGGGGAAGGAAGCCTGGAACTAGGCCTCCCCCAAGAAAACTCAGAATTGGCGACGAGGCCGATAAAGAGAAGGAAAAAGAGCATCAGCAACAACAGCAGACTGGCCAACAGGGTGAATCCAAGTCCAAATCTCAAACACCTGCTGAGTCAGAAGAAGAAGAAGAAGAACATGTTCCATCGTTTGTCCCTTCTAAGGAACAAGAATTGGAAATGAAAGAGATGTGGGACACGATGGAGAGGGCTCTAGACAGAAATGCTGAAGCCAGACAGATCAGTGAAGCCAGAGAGAGGCTCAGACTTGCAGATTTAGAAGCTCTCAGGCTGAGAACTGAGAAAGAGGCTCGAGAGAGAGTACCTGACTAGCAAGCTGAAATCCCTTATAGGTACAGACAAGGCAAGAAGCCTACTGATCTAAAGATTCATAGACGACCAAGGATTGACCAATGGATGCCATGGGAGCGGACTCAGAGATGGAAAACTCTCAAAGCTGAATTTATTAAGAGATACTTCGTCTGGAAGTTCTGGCCCGACATGAACAAGATTATTGCATTCGCTGAATGGCTTCTGGTGAGTGGCCCTGAGATTTATGCAAGAGTTCAGAAAGTCTTAGCTGAAAAGGAAAATGTCAGAGTTCCAGTTCCTAGACCGCTGCCTCCTCCACTGAGGCTTGATGGATCACTACATATTGGAGTAATAGAAGGAGAAGTCAACAATGTTGTCATAGTCTTAGATCTTGATGAATCTGATCCTGCTGATATGCTGAAGATACAAAAGCTCAGAAAAGACACCTTCCAGATGTATGGATTGCCGTTGCCAGAGGAGAAGTCAAGAGATTTCAAAGCACGGATCCAGCAGTTCAGAAGATAGATAGATAGCTTCTTTATATCCTGTTCTTATTTTTCTAGAATAGCAAGTGATGTAATGTACTGAATTCTCTTATATATAAAACATCTTTGTTGTTCGGCCCGACAATACCTTATTGTCTTCATGGCCTTGTTTATTTAAGCTTAACACTCAGAATCACCTAAGTGATTACTGACTCACACACTCACTGCTGATGTCTGTGTTTTTCTGTTTTTGCTTAACTGATAGATCTATCTTTGTTAGAAGCATGAGGGAATTTATTATATAAAGATGTTCAGGGGGAAATTGTTGTTAGACTTCTGTATAGGTTCTAAAATTTCTCTCCTGTATTCCCTCAGTAGTTTAGAACTTGATGAACAACTCCACTGATTCTACTTGTAATATTTGCAAGGAGGTTATTTCTGACAGTTTGTAGTGTTAGGTTTTGGCATCATCAAATAGGGGGAAATTGTTGGCAGATGATTCAGTAGCTTAGTGCTTATAGATTTGAATGATCCAAAACCCTACTTTGATTTGTAAACCTTTCAGTTGTATTTGTTATGTCTGTGTCTCTGAGAGTTTCAGACTCAGTAGATATCCTTTTTACATGGTTCAGGCGTTCAGTTCTGTCAGCTGATTCTTCAGTAGACCATCAGCCTCAGTACCATGAAGAGAAGACTCAGTAGTGCTGGACTCAGCAGCAGCAGCACACTGAAAGGAGTCAGTAGAACAAGACTCAGTAGCAGCAGTTCACTGAACTCAGAGTTGATCTTCAGTAGAGATAGACTAAGCAGGAGTATGCTACTGAACATAGATCAGACTCAGCAACGGCCAGACATTCTCCCGACTACCAGTGATCTTATAAGTCAAATCAGTAGAGTCATACGAGGTACAGAGAAGTCAGCTTCAGATCTGCCTTGAAGTCTGTTTGTCTCACCTACTTTCTTCAGCCTCGACGAATGACGAGCAGCCAGCTGTCTACTTTCTGATTAAAGCTGTAAGTTGACATATTTTCAGAAATAGAGGGAAAAGACTCTGCCAAGTTTCTTTGAAAGAGCCTTTAGCTACCCAAAAGAGAGAGACACATGGATCATCGTCTCCAATGGATCTTTCCATGTCTCTCATCTATAAATAGAGGGAAGAATTCAAATCGAATCTCACGACACATACGAAGAACAGACGAGCAAATACGAGCAACTTCAAATCGACTTAAGCTTTTCGCAAGATCTTCAAGAGTTATTCCAAGCGAAAGGTGACATTCTTGCTCAAAAGGAACCGAGCTGAATTAGACTTATAGCCTCTAGTATCCAAGCGACTAAACACGAACCCAGAGAATATATCTCACCGTTCGTCGCTCTAAAAGCCTCATTCTCGTTCCATTCCCTCTAACCTAAGCTCAGTAGACCATATCTATAGCTTAGATCAAAGGAGTTCATCCCTGAACTGTTCTTTATTATAAAGAACTCCTTCATAGTTGGAGAGTCTGTCAAACGCTTTAGTTTGATACCTTGTAAACTGAGACTTGCTCAGTATAATCACTAAGACCAGTGTTTGTCCAGTGCACAAACCGACTGAGACTAACTCAGTATAACAAAATAGCCTCCTGATCTTTTCGAGACAGTGGACGTAGGATAGTTGGATCCGAACCACTTTAAAAATCATTGTGTTCTGTGTGCTCTGTTTTACTGTTGCATCGATTACTGTTCATACTGAAAATATCTTTCAAAATCATTCAACTGTGTTTTAGCAAAGTTAAAAGACCGCACTAATATACTGAAACAGTTTTACTAAAAACGTTTACTAACTCAACTGAATTGGGCCTACACATTTCCGCACTCTACTGAACTTCCACTGAACGGTACTAAAATCTGACCTAAGTCAGCTAGCAGGCCTCAGTAAAGCCAGTCACTCTGCCACGCGATTCAGAACAGCTTATCTGGTCTACTGAATCTATTCAGTACGACATCTTCCTGAAAAGGACTGTTCGCGTTTTAAGTAGAGAAAGTTTTCAGGTGTATTCACCCCCCCCCCACACACACACCTGAACGTTTATCTCGGGACCAACAATTCAGATGATGAAATTCAGAATCCAACAACAAGCAATATAGCTGAGGAGATTGATTACCAAATAGAATCAATCCCAGGTAATTCTGATCGATGAGGAAACCAATATGGTAACTGAGACCTCTACTGAGAATAACAACTTAGGGGGAACTATTAATGTCCCTAAGCTAAATGCCCCTGAACTTGGTGACTCAGTAGACCCAACCCTTGTTACTGAAGTACTTCAAACACAGAACAGTACAACTAAAATTCCTAATACTCCTACTGTTTATGTTAAATCAATTCCAGATGAAGTAACAAGACGTTGTCGCTCGTGGTTAGATGCTCACTCTTCAGATCTTATCATTGGAGATCCTTCAGCCAGTGTCAAGAGAAGATCCAGATTCTGTCAAGGAGAAAATGCTTTTGTTGGATATGAGTCAGTAGATTGATACTCAGCTGTTCTAGGGTTAAAAGAAATTGGGGGAAATCATAGTAGTACTATGGAATTGAAGATCCCAAAACCGAGCTGATATCAGTAGATTAGTGTGTCGATAGGATTAGCTGATGTATAGGTTAGACTTGATGTAATGCTTATTATTTTGTCTAAGTCCTGTACGGGGTAGTTGTTGAACTGATCTTCTGCTGAAGATACTTTTCAGAACCCCACGTCATCAGTGTAATCGCTTGCATTCTTCGTCGCACGCGATATCAAACTCGGTTAAAGATCCCGCATCACCGACCGGACCTCCGTAGAAGCATTCTCTACAAGCCGATGGTCATCAGTAGAAGAACTAGTGCAAGCAGTATACCTTCGCAGTCGACCAACTGACTATCAGAAGCTCACTTTATCAGTCAGACGACTCAGCCGAAGAAGACAGACTTTCTAGTACCGTATCCGACGTAAAAGCGACCCAAAGACTTAAAGTCCCTTCAAATGTTCGGCAGAAGACATACGAGGTAGTTTGAACGGTCAACTCGACACTCACCAACTACAAACCTCGGCCAATGAGAAGGCCGACAACGCTTACCTACTCTACACAGTAAAGTCTGCTCTCATGAACGAGTGCATTAAGCGCCCCGCCGCAACAAAGTTGAATAGTGGCCATTTTCTTTGGACGCTTGTGACACGTGGCATCGTCGTCTCCAACGGACATATGCCACAACTCACAACTATAAATAGAGAAGGATTTGAAGATTTCAAAAAGAGGAATATACGCGAAATCAAGGGAAATCATTCAAGCTCACAACGCTTTAGAACCTTCAAGCTTATCCAGAGACGAACTAGTTTTCATAGAACACTTCTTGTAGTTCATCTCTCTAGAGCACTTTGATCCCTTTCTTCTCTAAACTAAGCTCATTGCTAGATTCATAGCTTAGATCCGAAGGAGTTCACATTTAGTGAATTGTTCTTATTGTAAGAACTCCTTCTCAGTTGGAGAATATTCCCTCCCTTCTAAACTTAGGTTTGGATTGTAAAGTCACTAAGGACTATAACTTAGGGAACCGTCCAGACGCAAGTATCCCCGCCGAGGCTTGCTCGGAATAATCAACAAGTTCTCCCGCCTTGTTCGGGGACCGTGGACGTAGGATCTTGCGTATCCGAACCACGTTAAATCGCTTGTGTTCATTTACTGTTATATTGCATAGCATTCAACTGACTTGAAAATCATAAGCTTGCATAAAACGTATTTTATAAAGTGCACAGCCAAAAGATTTAACTTGCAAAAACGCGTTTTCAAAAGAGACGACTCCGGGCCTAACACTTATCCGCACTACGGTCTCCGACCGGAGTTTCGTAATACCGACATCGCCGCAGAAGAGCTCGAAGCCGACTCACTTTGACCCCAGTGATCGAAGGCTTACTTGGCAATCGTTCATCGATTGCAAACATCGGCTTCACTGACCTTCACCGAGAAAAAGAAACGAGCTCGTGTGTATTCACCCCCCCTCTACACCGACTTTTCGTCTCCGGACCAACAATTGGTATCGAGCTCACGGTGTTCAACCGATCGCCGGTTACGAAATACTCGGTCCTCTCGAACCGATCCCGAAAACCGTTTTCACCGCATAAGCATCTTTTCAGCATCCTTATACTCTTACTCTTACAATGTCTGATATGTCAGGTATTAGGATGGTACCGATGTTCTCAATAGAGAACTACACGGTATGGCGCGTACGTATGGAGGCACACCTAACGTCACTCCACGACAGCATGTCAGATGTCCTAGAGTCGGGACCGATCATTCCCATGATCGACGCGTAGTATTTGCCGCCGGAGGAGGCGTGGGAGCACAAACCGGTGCTAAGGTTCCCAAAGACAAATCGCCTTCACGCCCGAAGAAAAGAAGTTGCACAACCTTGACCGAGTTGAACGTAATGCCATACCGACTACGCTCGTGACTCACATCTCGGAAGGGTACAAGATTGCAAAACGGCGAAAGAGCTATGGGACGCCTTGGCCGCACCGAGCCATGGAACCCCTCGGATCAAAGAAAACAAGCTCGAGCTAGAGCTTCGAAGTTCGACGCCTTTGCAATGGAGCCTCATCGAAACTATTGACGAGCCGAGTGTCGATTCACCAATCAAGTCAATGTCATCAATGGGTCGGGGAGGTCGTTCACCAACAAGGAGATGAACACCAAGATCTTGAGAGCGTTGCCCCGACGAAGTGGCTTCCATTTGCTACTTATTTATGTCGCTCCGATCTAAATGCTCTAACTCCCGATGTTATATTTTCATAATTAAAATCGGAGGAATTCGAGCATAGCCTACCCCAAAAGTGCTTAAGCGCTCCAGTACGACACACGTTCGACCACGCCTTCAAGGCAACAAATCGGCAATACCGGAGCCAAGCCTATTTCCTCAAGCAAAGCCGTGGCCACATCGCAGCAAAGTCTTCCGAGACTTCAGGCCCCGACCGCCTAGCACCGATGGCTCTCAAATATCGAGGGAAAAGGAGAGAGTCGAAAGCTAAGGAAATACAACCGAGATTCTTCCTCGGGTAAGAAAGACTATCATAAGAAAGAAGAATCTAATCCTTCTACCGAATGCGGGAAATCGGAGTTCTGGCGCCGGTCCGTCTAAAGACTCACCTGGTAAGAGCAAAGCAGAACATCTACCCGCTACAACCGCAAGAAGGAGGGACACTATCGCACGATTGTCCCGAACTCTCGCCTACTCAAAGAGCGTAACGGCGAGCCGAGAGAAAGAAATTCGCCGAGAGACGGCGAGCCTATATAGCCGGGAGAGATATCCGACAACTCAATTGAGGAGGATACATTCATGTATTCTTCGAAGACGAAGCCGTGTTCGTCGCAGTTGAGGTCGCAAAGACGAGTTCTCGATGAGTCGGCCGAATACGCCTCGATGGCCGGAGAAGAGGCCGAGGTAAATTCTAAACGCATTATTACCTCTTCTTCACACAAAGCACACAAGACACGTGCTCGGTCACGAGATGATCCTCTAGATGTGGTACAAGCCTACGACGATCGCTAGAGGAACAGATTCATCTGAGCAGAGAGTTCAAAGCAGAACTTTCCGGAGAACTTGAACAGGTAAAGGCCGAGAATCGGAGACTTTCTTCGATTGTCGGGTCTCTACCGAGTCAATGGATCTAGTTGCGAGACTCAAGGAAGAGATTGAATCTCTTATGACTAAGTCTCGGCTTCAAGAGACTCGGATCTCGGTTCGACCAAGGACAATTTCGAGAAAGAGACTCGAAATAGCCAAGCTCGGCCGAAGCTCACGCACGTGCGGAATGACTATGACTCACTCGGAAGGAGTGACGAGGTCCGGAGAGGTTTGATGACCGAACAATACCTGGGAGCGAAGGAGAAGCTTGAAAGCATGCCTAGAGCACAACGGTCAACTTCGTGAAAGAAGGCCTTGGCTATACCCACGAAGCTTCTACCTCCAAAAGCTCAAGCAACCCCGGGCCGATAGGTTCGTCGAGGAAAGGTGCAAGCCGCCGACACCACACCTCGAGCGAAAAACAAACGAGAAAATGATTACACCTCGCCCGAGTAGCAACAAGCGGTGACCAAAGGTTCCCGGCCCCAGGACACCGCGATCAAATTCGGGGGGGAACCAAGAAGGTCGGATGGGCGAACAACGATACAAGGAGCCACTATATGAGCACCCGGCTCAAGACGGCTCGTACTACTATGAGCCCGGGGGTCGGGAGAAGCGCTAAGACTCGGAAGAAGAAAGCGCTCGAACCCAAAATTATCAGCAGAAAGTCAGTATCTCCAAGTCCCGTGGAGAAGAAAGGCCGATAAGGTTCGGAAGAAGAAGTCTCGGAACTTCTAAGGTCCCGAGACAGATCCGGGTTCCGAAATCACCCACTAACCCGTAAGGACCCAATCGAACCAAAGGGTACCTAAAAATGCCTCTGTTTTGCGAGTGCATAAGGACCCGTGGATAGTGGATAGCGGCCGCTCGAGACACATGACTTACCGTAAGAGCTCGCCGACCAACTACGTACAAGAAGATGGTCCCGAATTGAATTCGGTGACAACTCCAAAGGCTACACAAGGGGATACGGAACGCCGAACATTGGGGACCGCCACGGCTCAAGAGTAACATATGTTGAAGGACTTCAACATAATCTCCTTTCGATCGATCAATTTCGTGATAATCTTAACGGAGTAATCTTTGACGCCGGTTTCGTGATATTGTTGACAAATCTACAGGGGAAAACAGTGTTATCGGGTTCGCGGAAGAAGAACATCTATGTTGCAAATTGGAAAACCGCGAGAACTTGAGGCTTGCTTGCTCGCACGTACCAAATCGGGTGACAAGTCGGGTTGGCTATGGCACAAGAGACTCAGCCACCCGAACTTCAAGACCATGAACAAGCTTGTCAAGAACTCTAAAGTCGAGGACTCGCCCAACGAATCGTTTATCAAAGACGAGAAATTGTGAAGCGTGCACGAAGGGATAGCAAACAAAGAGTAGCAATCCACCTATTCCGTCACCTTCCACCGATGGAATCCTTCACCGCTTCACATGGACTTATTCGGGCCGGTCTCTCCAGGTGACTATAAGAGGCAAGAAGTATGCCCTCGTCGTCATAGACGACTACTCGAGATATACTTGGGTCATCTTCATCGCCAACAAATCGATGTTCGAGACTAAGTTACCTAATCTCTCGAAGAAACTCGGTGTGGAAAAGAACATCAAGATTAAGAAGATACGCTCGGACGGAGGAACAGAGTTTCTAAACTCGGTAGTTAAGACATACTTGCGATAAAGAGGGAATTCAAAGCACGAGACATCACTGCGCGCACCCCTCGCCAGAACGGACTTGCTCGAACGTAAGAACAGAACACTCAAAGAAGCAAGCAAGAACGCTCCTCGCAGATTCTGGACTACCCTCAAAGTTTTGGGCCGATGCTACCGACACCGCCCGTTACACTCGGGAATCGCTCACTACCGATACAAAGCAACACATGAAGACGCCTTACGAACCTGTGGAAAGGGAGAATTCCCTCTATTTCTCATTTTCATGTTTTCGGTTGTCCTTGCTTTATCCACAACAATGGGAAAGATCGGTTGAAGGTCTTTGATAGCAAATCTGATCAAGGAGTATTCTTAGGATACTCCCGAGTCGATAAAGCCTTCGAGTTTTTAACTATCGAACTCTTTGCGTGGAGGAAAGCCCTCATGTTGTTTTTGATGAATTTGTTTCCGAGAACAGGAAAGATACAAAGTCAAACACCGAGGATGTCGGCAAAGAAGCTACGGGATCTCGAACTAAATGACAAAGTGAAAAGATCCAAGCATTGTTGGGATGATGAGTCGAGAAGATGAAGAAATTCGGACTCGACCAACAAGCAATGTAGCTAACCTAGTTGATTCTATCAAACGGAATCAACAACAGGTAACTTCGGTCGATGAGGAAGCCCCCGTGGTAACCGAGACCTCTACTAAGAATATAAACTCGGGGGGAACGATTAATGTTCCCGAGCTAAATGCCCCCGAACCCGGAAACTCAATAGATCCTAACCTTCTTACCGAATTACTACGGCCACATAACAAGTACTTCTCGAAATGCCTAATACACCTACCGATCGTGCGAAGTAGTATCGTAAGAAGAAGCCCGACTCGAGCGTTCGTGGCTCGATGCTCATTCTTCGAGATCTTATCATTGGAGATCCATCAGCAACTATAAGGACGAGATCAAGATTAAGTCAAGGAGAAAGCTCACTTTACTCTTGTTTTCTCGTCTACGTAAGAACCTCGATCGATAGAGGACGCACTTAAAGATGCCGATCGGGTCATTGCTATGCAAGAAGAGCTGAACCGGTTCGTCGAAATGAAGTTTGGGAGCTTGTCGACGGACCTGACATCAGCACGTGATTGGAACTAAGTGGGTCTTCAAGAACAAGCGAGATGAAAACAACGTCATTGTCGAAATAAAGCTCGACTAGTTGCTAAAGGATACAATCGGGCGAGAGGAATTGACTTTGATGAAACATTTGCTCCGGTCGCCGATTGGAAGCCATTCGTCTTTTCCTAGCTTATGCAACACATCGGGGATTTAAGGTATATCGGATGGATGTGAAGTCAGCTTTTCCGAACGGCGCATCGAAGGAAGAAGTCTACGTGGAACAACCGCCCGGCTTTCAAGCGGGGACATCGAGTGTACGAGACTTAGGAAAGCTCAGTATGAGTTAAAACAAGCACCCGGGGCTTGGTATGATACCCTATCGGACTTTCTACTTTAGAAAGGTTTTCAAAAGGGGACAGTAGATCGCACCCTATTCAAGCATAAAGTCGGAAGATGACATTCTACCGGTGCAAATCTACGTGGACGACATCATTTTTGGGCCGCAGAAACGAAGTCATATGTCGCCAGTTCGAGAAGATGATGAAGGAGAAATTCGAGATGTCCATGATGGGAGAGATGAATTATTTCCTTGGATTTCAAGTAAAATAATCAGTGAAGGAATCTTCATCAATCAAGCCAAATACACTCGAGATCTTCTCAAAAGATTCGGCCGTGATTCCAAAGAAACCGACCAAGATCCCCATGAACACGAACTTTAAAATCGATCTAGACAAAGAGGGAGCTTCGTTAACTCTACCGATTATAGAGCTATTATTGGTTCTTTACTTTATTTAACAAGCTAGCCGACCGACATAACTTATGTTGTAGGTGTATGCGCAAGATTTCGAGCGAATCCCAAGCGAAGTCATCTAGACTCGGCGAAGAAGATTCTGCGATATCTAAGAGGAACACCGATCTTTGGGTTATGGTATCCTGCCGATGATAATCTAGTACCGACAAAGTTATTCGATGCCGATTATGCGGGATGCGGGATAGATCGAAAATCAAATTCGGAACATGTCGGTTCCTAGGCGGCAAAGGCGATATCGTGGTTTTCAAAGAAACAAGCACTCGGTAGCTACGTCCACTACCGAAGCCGAGTACGTGGGCTGCAGGAAGTTGCTTGTGCCCTGCATCCTTTGGCTTCGACAACAACCGAGAGATTATGGTATAACTCGGGATGAAGTGCCCATCTACCGTGACTCCACCAGGCAATAGCTATAACTCGAACCCAGTTCTACATACCGGATGCAAGCACGTGGATATCCGACACCACTTCATCGGAGACCATGTCGAAAAGAAGGACATCGGGATGGAGAAAATCCATACCGACAAGCAAAGGGCGTATATACCGACCAAACCACTTGCCGAGAACAAGGTTCGGAGATCTATCGGTTGAGCTAGGTCTCGCTAGATCCTACCGAGACAAGTCAGTAGAAGCCGACTACTGATAATGACATACTTAGCAACAATTGGTATCAGTATGGAATCAGCACGACAGGTCAGAAAACTTAGTACAGTGACTCAGTTGGGAGATGCACACTGTACACAGCAAGGGGGAACATGGTCGTCAGCACAACCATCCTCCTGATAAATGATGGTAACCAGCTGATAAGTTCGACCGAAGAGGTTTGCGTAGTATCGTTACTTAATTTGTTCAGAAGCATGCCGCATTTAATGCATCAGTCGCTTACATTCAGTTGCTAAGGAGCATTATTCCTTACCATTTATTATGTTTAAGGTTTGAGGAAAGGTCAGCAGGACTCCTCGCCTGCGTAATTAATGCTCTCTGTCGCGCATTTAATGCATGTCTTCTCCATTAGCTTTATTACGTATATCTATATTTTTGGCGGCTATTGTAATCATTCCTTTATAACATTTAATCTTAGCCGCCCCTTGATTTTGAAAGATTAAATTTGAACCGTGCGATTCAAACTGAAGATCAAACTTAATATACAAAATCTTTCATCTTCTATCAACTCCTCACTTTTCGCCATTTTTCATATTCTCAAGAGCTTATCTCGCAACTTTGTTTTCTTATCCAAATCTCTTAAACAACTTTGCTTTCGCATCTCTTAGAGCTCTTATACACGGTAATGTATCAGATATCTGCTAGCAACTACTAACTTACTATATTTTCAAGTGCTAATATGTTGTTTTGCAGATTTCAATGGCGAACGTTCAAACACCAGACAACATTGAGGAGATTGTGGCCTCCAGGATTCTGTTTGAACCTACTTTGGCCTTCCGCCAAGTGGAGATCCCTTTCCTTGAACCCGTGTTTGACGCTTTGGAGCGTTCAGGGTTGGAGATGCTGGTTTCGAAGCACCCCCGTGCTTATCTCCCTCGACAGGTCGCTGAAGTTTATTTCAACTGGAAATCTCTAGCGTCGGGAGGAGAGGAATCGTCCTTCTCTTATCAGAAGGAAGTCGACCAAGATGAGTGGGAGTCAGCTGTTCTTACCTTCGATATTCAAGATGCTCTAGCTCTTTCATTCGATCTTCCCAACTCCGGCATTTCTCCGATTGGATACAAGGAGAAGGAGATCAACGCATATGTGCAGAAATTCTGTGGACGTAAGGATGTGGCGTTCAAAACAGCTCTACCGAGGAATATGTTGCTACCTCGCATGCAGGTCTAGCTTACGTGGTATCGCACATTTCGACAAGTTCATTGGATCATATGATCAACTGTCCAAACCAAGGATTCACTGATGATGGCAATGAGACGATGGGGTTGAAGTGAACTGGGCCGAGTATTATACTACTCGAGATGAAGGCACGGGCTCGGAAGTTCACCACATTACCTACAGGCGAGAGGAGGATAGCCAGTGTGGGTAAACTTCTATTCGGAACAAAGATGTCTGTTCTGATAGAATGCATGGTTCAAAGGAACTCAGCTTTTGAGAACTCAGCCTTTGAGGACTCCAAGTACTTTGACAAGAAATCTATCAAATTCCAGACGAAGGTTGGAGCTGAGAAATCCATAGGCAAGGGGCCGCTTGAGCCTAAGAGAGCAGCGTCAGCTCTGCCCCCATCAGTACAAGTGCCAAAGAAGAGGAGATTGGCCAAGACTCGACCCGCCGAGGTCATCGTTGCTCGGCCCGCCGGCCATACTAGCGTCAACTCCCCGCTTCACCTCCTCCCGAGCGGATCCGGGATTCGGATATCGGAATAGAAGGAGCTACTACGAAGGATAAGGTTCGGATAATCAGCTCCGAGGAAACCCAGTCAGACAGCAGAATGCCGACTGAGGAGCCATCTGCTGAGTGGAACACCACTGATTCCACTCGTGCCCGTGCTACAGCTGAAATTCACGAGCTGATACCCGAAATCGCTGGGCACGCGGACTTGATAGAGATTGCCATCGTGGCACGCGCTCATATGCTACCGAGATTCCCTGACCGGGACATTCTCATAGACTTTTCAAAGAATCGATCGAGAACCGAGTTGTTGGCCGAGGAGCAAGAAACTGCAGAATGCCATAGGCTTTGGCGAGCCCGCCGATCCGGTTTGTTTTGAAGATTTACGAGCTGCTATGCTCTACTTGCTAAGCCGAGGGAATCGGCTCCAGGCAACACTCCCCCGCCCCCTTCTCCTCCCCGCCGATAAGGGAGATGATGATGATCGGGAGAAGGACGAGGCACCCAAGGATGCGAAATGGGAGATTCTGGCGAGGGACAAACTTCCCGTGAGAAGAGCCCAACACCACCACCGCTACATCCGGTGAGGCTCCTAATGCCCCTAAGTACTCAAGGGAGCAGCTTCTCACGTTCTTCGAAAAGAGGCTCGGAACAAGTTCCTATCGGATACAACCAATAGGTTCCGTGTCCTCAAAAAGGTACCAACAAGGCGATCGGACGCCAAGGAGAGAAAAATTGCCTTCTCGCCAAAGATGTACACATTAAATGGGAGAAGTATACAAAGGCGCAGCATCGAACGCCCGAACAAACTTTTCGCCGACGTCTTCAAACCACAAGAGGCTCATTCTCGCCCGATCCAAAGAAGATGATCGAGCGAGGCTCTAGCCGCCCGTAAGATTGATTTGCAAGCTCGTAGTCGGCAGCTTCTTGAAGCTCGGCGCCTATCTTTCTCACAAGAGCCGACTCGGCCCTCGCAAGCATTCAAGCTCGAGATGGATGAGCGTAATAAGGCTGGCTACCACCTCTCTCCAAACAGCCATTAAACAACAAGCCGAGGCTCTCAAGACAATTCGTAAAAGAGATGAGCGAATCCCATGATGCGGCTCTGCTGCACCTTCGCAAAGAATCGGCCACTCGGCCATCGAAATTCGTGCAAGAACAAGAATTGGATCGGCATGGCTACACCAGTGTGGTGTCGACTTCGATACAACCGTTGATGAAGTCAAAGTTTCTATTGCCAAAGTGGTGAAGAAGTGAAAGCACTCCGTACCTCCCTTGGACTTATTGCCGATGCCAAAAAGGGGGAAGGTAGTAAGTGGGGAAGGTAGTAAGGGAGAAGGAAGTGAGAGAGTAATGGGGACACGGTGATGTACCGCTTCTTAGCGTAAAGGTACGAGGAGGAAGGACCCTCCACAGCTGAAGGACCCTCATAGACTCAAAGGGAAAAGTCACGGGAGGAAGGACCCTCTACTCGAACCGAAGAAGTCTCGGCCGCTCGAGCAAAATACAATACCGACGAGGTACTTCTCCTTGAATTTCCATTACAAGCCACCCCCCATCTCCTCTTCTCGCTGCACATATACAAGAGATTGCTCGGTTCGCGAGACGAGCCGCCAGAAGAAGAAGAGTCACAACAGCTGCCGCAGAGGCCGGGGAAGGAGACTGCTACTGAATCTCCTCCTTCCTCCCCGGTCCGAAAATTTAAATCAAAAGTGGAGCAGGAGGCCTTCGACCTCAGAGTCGCCCAACAGCTGCAGGACAAACTTGATCATGAGCGAAGATTAGAAGAAGCAGCTGAGGCAGCCAAAAAGCCTAAGGGCAAGGCTGTAAGAGGCAGAGGTAAGAAGAAGGCAATCGGGACAGTTGAAGAGCAGAAGAAGAAAGCTCAAGAAGAATACGCCAAGGCTTCTTCAACTGATACCCCAGCTACTGCGCAGAGTCAACCCTCTACGACTCATACTCCTGCACAGATAGCAGAAGATCAAACAATGTGGGAGGCGGTGCTCGCTGGACTATCTAGCAGACATGGAGACAAGAGAGCAGCCGCACTCCGAGAAAAGAAAAGGATGGCTGATCTGGAGAAAGTGCGAAGATTATCCTTTAAACCAGCAGCTGATCCGAGAAGGCAGATCCCGAGAGGATCTAAGTTCATCAAGGGCCCCCACATCAAGCAACAACCATTTCAGCATGTGGATAAGTGGGTGCCGGCTGATATGAATGAACATTGGGAGAGATTGAAAGAAGTTTTTATCAAAGGCTACTACGTATGGCGCATTTACCCACTCGACTGCTCAGCCGATTAGCTCTTTGAGGAGTTGATTATGAGATTTGATGTTGAATTCAGTGAACGGCTGAAGCAAGTCATGGAATCACAGAATATAACCTTCCGTGCCCCAGCTTTCCGACGTATTCCACCGCCGAGACTTGCTAATGGACTGCCGAGCACTAAGGACATAGAAAGAGAAGTGGAGGAAGCCGCCTACGGCCCGAGCCCCTGCTCCCTGAAAGGCCAGATGATAACTTGGAGATCCAGGAGATTCGAGCTAGAGTGTATAAATACTATTACCTGGATCCTCCCGAGGAGAAATCCACTGACTTCAAGAAGAAGACGCAGAAGTTCAAGAAGCAGCAGCAGTGATTTTCTCCTTCTCATCTTTTGTAATAGCATTAGGAACTCTGTAATTCTTGATATATATATCAGTTCCTCTGCTTGCTAGACAATTACTCATTGTCTTTCAGCCTTTTACTTTGTGTTTACACAACTGATCACTAAGTGATCTGACACACACTCACATCAGTTTCTCTGATCTTGCCATTCTCTCGCTTGCTGAAGTTCGTTTATGATTATCAGTTTTTCCTCAGACGTTTGAAGGGGGAAATTGTTGTCAGTAGGACAGTATCTTTGATAGATGTTAGAGTATAGAGGTTTTGACATCATCAATTAGGGGGAAATTGTTGGATATGAGTCAGTAGATTGACACTCAGCTGTTCTAGGGTTAAAAGAAATTGGGGGAAATCATAGTAGTACTATGGAATTGAAGATCCCAAAACCGAGCTGATATCAGTAGATTAGTGTGTCGATAGGATTAGCTGATGTATAGGTTAGACTTGATGTAATGCTTATTATTTTGTCTAAGTCCTGTACGGGGTAGTTGAACCGATCTTCCGCCGAAGATACTTTTCGTAACCCCACGTCATCGTGTAATCGCTTGTATTCTTCGTCGCCACTGATATCAAACTCGGTTAAAGATCCCGCATCAACTGACTGGACCTCAGTAGAAGCATTCTCTACAAGCTGATGGTCATCAGTAGAAGAACCAAGTGCAAGCGGTATACCTTCGCAGTCGACCAACGGACTATCGAAGCTCACTTTATCGGTCGGATGACTCACCGAAGAAGACAGACTTTCGAGAATCGTATCCGACGTAAAGCGACCCAAAGACTTAAAGTCCCTTCAAATGTTCGGCGAGAAGACATACGAGGTAGTTTGAACGGTCAACTCTGACACTCACCAACTACAAACCTCGACCAATGAGAAGCCGACAACGCTTACCTACTCTACACAGTAAAGCTGCTCTCATGAACAGTGCATTAACTGCCCTGCAGCAACAAAGTTGAATAGTGGCCGTTTTCTTTGGACGCTTGTGACACGTGGCATCGTCGTCTCCAACGGACATATGCCACAACTCACAACTATAAATAGAGAAGGATTTGAAGATTTCAAAAAGAGGAATATACGCGAAATCAAGGGAAATCATTCAAGCTCACAACGCTCTAGAACCTTCAAGCTTATCCAGAGACGAACTAGTTTTCATAGAACACTTCTTGTAGTTCATCTCTCTAGAGCACTTTGATCCCTTTCTTCTCTAAACTAAGCTCATTGCTAGATTCATAGCTTAGATCCGAAGGAGTTCACATTTAGTGAATTGTTCTTATTATAAGAACTCCTTCTCAGTTGGAGAATATTCCCTCCCTTCTAAACTTAGGTTTGGATTGTAAAGTCGCTAAGGACTATAACTTAGAGGGAACTGTCCAGTGCACAGTATCCCTGCTGAGGCTTGCTCAGAATAATCAACAAGTTCTCCTGCCTTGTTCAGGACCGTGGATGTAGGATCTTGCGTATCCGAACCACGTTAAATCGCTTGTGTTCATTTACTGTTTTATTGCATAGCATTCAACTGACTTGAAAATCATAAGCTTGCATAAAACGTATTTTATAAAGTGCACAGCCAAAAGATTTAACTTGCAAAAACACGTTTTCAAAAGAGACGACTCCGGGCCTAACACTTATCCGCACTACAGTCTCCGACTGAGTTTCGTAATACTGACATCAGTTAGTAGAAGAGCTCAGAAGCTGACTCACTTTGACCCCAGTGATCGAAGGCTTACTTGGCCTTCGTTCATCGATTGCAAACATCGCCTTCACCGACCTTCACTGAGAAAAAGAAACAGAGCTCAGGTGTATTCACCCCCCCCCCCTCTACACCTGACTTTTCGTCTCCGGACCAACAGCTTTATATTCATATTTCTTGTCGACTGAAGAACCTCAGACAATAGAGGATGCGCTGAATGATGCTGATTGGATCACCACCATGCAAGAAGAGTTGAATCAGTTCACGCGAAACGACGTATGAGAGCTTGTTGACAGACCTAGACACCAACACGTGATAGGAACAAAGTGGGGTCTTCAAGAAAAAGCGCGATGAAAACAACGTCATTGTCAGGAACAAAGCTCAACTTGTTGCCAAAGGTTATTATCAATCGAAAGGAATAGATTTTGATGAAATTCACCCCAGTCGCAAGATTGGAAGCTATTCATCTATTCCTAGCTTATGCAACATATCAGCAGTTCACAGTCTATCTGATGGATGTGAAGTCAGTTTTCCTGAACGGCGTACTGAAGGAAAAAATCTATGTTGAACAACCGCCCGGCTTTCAGCTAGGACATCAGGTTTATAGACTCAAGAAAGCTTTGTATGGGTTAAAACAAGCACCCAAGGTTTGGTACGATACCCTCTCAGACTTTCTACATCAGAAAGGTTTTCAGAAAGGAACAGTGGATCGCACCCTATTCAGTATCAAGTCAGGAGAAGACATTTTATTGGTGTAGATCTACGTGGACGACATCATCTTTGGATTAAGGAATCTGACTATGTGTCAGAAATTCGAGCAGATGATGAAAGAAAAATTTGAAATGTCGATGATGGGAGAGATGAACTATTTTCTTGGACTTCAAGTCATACAATCAAAGAAAGGAATATTCATTAATCAAGCCAAATACACAAGAGATCTCATCAAGAAGTTCGGCTGCGAATCCAGCAAGTCAGTACAGATACCCATGAATACCAATCTCAAGATTGATCTTGACAAAGAGGGAGTATCTGTTAACTCAACTGACTATCGTGCTATTATCGGTTCTTTATTATATCTTACAGCAAGCAGACCTGACATAACTTATAATGTAGGTGTATGCGCGAGATATCAGGCGAATCCCAAGAAGAGTCACATAGATTCAGCGAAGAGAATTCTTCGTTACCTGAAGGGAACACCTGATGTTGGATTATGGTATCCTGCTGATGATAACCTTGAACTAACTGGTTATTCTGATGCTGACTATGCAGGTTGCCGAATCGACAGAAAATCAACCTCAGGAACTTGTCAGTTCCTCGGTAGCAAGCTCATATCGTGGTTTTCAAAGAAACAGCATTCAGTAGCAACGTCCACTATTGAAGCTGAGTATATAGCTGCTGGAAGCTGTTGCGCACAGATACTATGGCTTCGACAATAGCTGAGAGACTACGACATCCATCAAGATGAAGTGCCGATCTACTGCGACAGTACCAGTGTTATTGCAATCACTCATAACCTAGTTCTACACACAAGGTGTAAGCACGTGGACATCCGTCATCACTTCATCAGAGATCATGTCGAGAAAAAGGATATCAGAATGGAGAAGATCCACAATGATAAGCAAAGAGCTGATATCATGACCAAACCTCTAGGTGAGACCAGATTCAACGATCTCTGAGTAGAACTAGGTCTTTTGGATCCTACTGATATGATTCAGTAAATGGTCCAGGAAGTACTGAGTAAAGGGGAACTTACTTTCAGTACAACTGAATACTCAGTATCGTCAAACGTGGTATCAGCTGACTACGTTGTTCAACTGACAGGTTATGAGTATTAAATTCAGCATTTGGTGATTCAGCATTTCATAGCATTTATTTCCCGCCTTTAATGTTCATCGTATTGCATTGAGTATGTTGTTTTCATTAAACTCACGACATTCCGTAAAACAGACTGCGGAGCATTAAATGCATGTCATTTCACCTTACCATTTAGGTGATAGAGATAAGTAGGTGAGATTATAGGCGGCACAGTAATCATAACATATTATAACATCAATCTGAGCCGTCCATATTTTAAAACCAGATTAATCTCAACCGCATGGTTAAAAACCGCCTCATATTCAAATCTGAATATATATACGCATGTCATCTCTAAACCGCCTCACTTTTTCGCCATTAACGAAGAACTTGTGCTCTCTGCATTTGCTTAAAAAAAACTTGCATCAAACTTCTACTGCGTTATAAGCACATTCTCTTTGGTATGAATCCTATAAACTAAATCTGCTACTAACTTAATCTATTTTCGAGTGCTAACCTCTGTTTTGCAGATTTCAGTTATTAAAGATGGCGCAATTCGTTCCCACCACTGATGTGACTATCCCAGAGGATATTGAGGAGATTATTTCTGGGAAGAGTGTTCTCTTTGAGCCCGTTCTGTCCATCAGGACGTGTGGCGTGGAATGCATGACGCCAATTTTTTTATGCCCTAGAGAGATCGGGCCTCCTACCGATCCTCTCTCACTCTTTGCATCATCAGCCTCCCGGCCAAGTCGCTGAATTCTTCTTGAACTTCCGTCCGGATGACGACTCGAATGACATCACTTCTGTCATTTCGAGGCGTGAGGTCCGTCCTACTCAGTGGGAGGACAGGGCCAATCAGATGGACGTGGCCAGGTATCTGCGAGTCAGCTTCGAGTTGGAAGACGAAGGGACTCCAATTGCCAGGTCCAAGGAGTCAGAGATCGACAGGTACCTGTGCCGATTCAGCGGTCAGCAGAGCATCGTCTTCAAAGCGGCCTTCCCTAAGGGTCAGCTGCTGCCGTAGTACAAAGGAATTGCATATATCGTCAATCATATTTTGATGAGTTCAACGGGATCTTATGATCAGCTGTCACGCATTCGCATCCAGATCATGATGGCGATAGTAGATGAGGCCCCCATCAATTGGAATGCGTTCTTCAGAGCTGAATTCAAAGCTCAATCAGAGAAATTTGTGGACTCTGAAGATGGCATGAAGCTCATTCCGAAAGGAAAGCTTCTGTATGGAACTAAGGTGTCAATTATGATCGAGGAAGACCTTCCTGATAAAGTCTCATTTGCTGACGCCTACTACTTCGATCAGAGGCTGCTGAAGTTTGCCAATGCAGCCGCTGCTGAGAAATCAATAGGGAAGGGACTGACTGTTAAGCGCCCCTTGGAGATCACGCAGGATCCCCTCCCTACTCAGTTGAAGAAGCAGAAGACGCTGAAGAAGCCAACTGCAGTCGTCCCACCTCCCTCACCTATATCTGTTGAGGACTCAGGGTCTGGAAAACACGATGTGACCCTGAAAGAGAAGGTGAAGAGAGTGTTATAAGAGGAAACTCAGTTGGAGGCCCCCGCTGATACTCAGGCTGCTGAGATTTCCTCCTTTCCAACTTCAGTGTTGAATGCTCAACTGAAATCAGCTGATGAAGTCGCAGCTGAGATTCCAGAGATCAGTGCCCATGCTGATCTCGTGGACGTAGCGGTCCGCGCCCGAGCCAGATCATCCAGACTCCATCCTCGACTCAGCCCAAGCCCAAACGCCGATATCATGATACTGAGATCAAGGAGCTCACTACGGAGTCAATTAATAAGGTGATCAAGCGTCAAGCGCACAAGAAACGGAATCTTGCCAATGATGTGAACACTAAGTGGAGCAAGTTCACTGAGGCTCAGACGAAGACGCTGACCAGCCTTACTATTGAAGTGCAGAGGATCAGCACTCCAAGTTCTATTAATACTGAAGAGATCCTCACGAAGGCACTTAAGGCATAGAAGACCAACTTGACTGCTCAGTTCCAGAATATATTGCAGTCGCATGCCAAGCTTTTCTCAGAAGAAGTGGCGGATGTAACAGGTCGAGTCCAGAAGGCAGTTGAGGAGAGATGTAAGTTCACAGCTGACAGTGTCTCTAAAGCACTGACTCAGCAACATAAATCCTGCTAGGAGATCCAGAAAACTGCTTCTGACGATGTTGAAGACTACCTCACCCGATTCGACAAATCCAAGGATGCTCTACTGAAACCTATCAATCAAGAGCATGAGCAAAGGTGGGAGTCTTACAGAACGGAATGTCCTAAATCGCAAAAATAAATTGCTTAGGTACTAAAAAACCTATTAAAAAAAGGTTAGGAAACTAGAAACTACAAAAATGACAAGTTTGATGACAAGTTTACCAATTTGCCATTTATGAAACTCCAAAATTGCCTTTCGGATTTTTAATTTTTTTAACAAAAGTTAATTTAACGTAAAGATTAAAATCCAAAAACAAATTGTTTGTTCGTGGACTAGAAAACTAAATTAAAGAGCTTGGAGACTAAAACCACAAAAAGACAAACTTGATGATCAAATTTACCGATTTAACAATGAATAACACAACATATTTAGCTAAAGTAGTAAATGTATTATCTTCGTCGAAATTAGGGTGTAGACAACACTCTTTGGTTTGTGGTGTAATCACTAACAACTAAATCTCAAATATTAATTAACAAAATAAAGTCGATTTATTAAAAGTTTTTGTTGGATAAATCTACATATTCTATCAATCAAAATTCCCTTTAGAAAAAGAAAATATCATATTTTAATTAGTGCACAAAACTAGAGAAAATGTATGTCAACTACGTACCTTGCTAGCTGCTAGCTTTCGAGTACTGATTCACGAGAACATCTTAATGTGCCCTCTTATTTTTTTTAAGACGAAGAAATTTACAGTAATTATTTGTCGCGTATATGATAAATTGTACTACACCACTCTTGTCCGTAATTTTTACAAACTGTGTGACCTACACCAAAATAACTATGTGCGACAAGCTGTGTGTAGACTTTTGAAATTATACATGATAACTATGAGCCAAAAACATAAATGCACATGTTCTAAATGGCTATAATGAGAATAGAATCCACAGCCTCTAGGGCCACAACCTTATTTTTTGTAGATGAAAAAATGCTAAAAATTGAGTTCTAGAGTGCTATAGCAATACAACGCCTATTAGTTCATATGTGACTCTACCACATAGTTCTAATTATAGGCACTCATATGCACGACATCAGCACTCAACTGAACTTCAAGGATCCCGCCGTTCAAATTATGTCTTGTCTATCTTGAAACATGTTGCCACGTATAGGTACTCGAAGATACACCCTTGGTACTGGGTGTATTTTCGAAATCAATTGCCCAATCTGTTCATTAGAAGAAGTTGTAAGCCCTCCACATCACACGTCGGCACTCCATCAACACTCGAGTGCCCAATTTATTTATTGAGATGAGGTTGTAGGCAGGCGACGACGCTCGTAGACACTCCATTGGCAACTCGGGTTTTCAGCAAAAAGTATTATGTTCACATGAAAATCAATCATGTGTCGCACAAAATCCGTCAAAAAAACCTGAAATTATTTGTCAACAGTATCTTTTGACGAATGGTTGAGGGTATTTTAGCCAAATTGACTATTTTGTGTATATAATTTTAACACTTGGCTACTTTGTGTTTTGTTTAGTGGGTTTGGCTATTCAAGCGAACACCTCTTCTTGTTAATGAATCTCAGAAAGCTAGAGGAAAAGGTCTATGTTAGAGTAAAGGAATTCGAAGAACAAATAAGAATAATAATCAAAACGAAATTAAATAAACGAAAGCAAAATCTAACTCAAAGATGAGTCCCACGATAGACAAGCTATCGGCCAAGCGTAAACGCCGTTCCTAGATCAAAGAGAATAAAACCCTAGATAGTCTTCTTCCTACCAATACTAGGATATAAATAAGAAAAACATATTAGAGGCCTTATACGGTCTAACCCTAATTATGGGCTTGATTATTTATAATAAGAAGTTACTTATAATAAGAAAACTAATAATAAACTAGGTCCTAATTAATCTGCCAATCATGCCATGTCCATACGTCTCTTCCATGCGCCATGCACGTTGGCTTTCTTCCGGGCCAGGGATGATTGAGTCAAGAACCGTGCCCTCCACTTCCGACGTCTCCAAGCTCGATGCCTTGTCCTTGATCCCGTTCTTCCTCTTCCTTCGCCGATACACCACGTCTCTAACAATTCCTTCCTCCTTCCAAAATGACCTTGTCCTCAAGGTGAAATTGAACCGACTCCATAACTCGGATACATCCAACCAAGTTGCGTCCTCCATTGATTTGTCGTGCCACTGTACCAACACTTTACGCACTCGGTTATCGCCTCTCCATACTCGTCGATCTCGAAAAATCCACTCCGGGTAAAATTCTGGATCCACCGCCCATAACTCCTCGGGCAAGTTAACCTCGAGTTCATGGTTGCCGAGAACAGCCGCACCATTTCCAGTTTAAATCCGGACCATCCCATGGTCGGGCTGGTCGTCCGTACCAATTGAAACCACGGTAGAGCGTCACCTTCCATCGCCACAAGTGCCACATCCAGCTTACTCGCCTCTGGTGTATTAAGCAATTGGAAATATTGCTCCACGTGTGTGAGCCAACCCTCCGCGCCGTTTCCGTCAAACATGGGTAATGAAACTGGCCGCGCCCCGCACGAGTTACTTGTCGAACTGCCCGCCGCTTTAGGAGCGGCAGACTGCGGATCGTCCGCCGATTGATGCCCCTCCAAATTAGGGTTCGAGGGAGACCCGCCGTCGGAACCCTCGCCCGATTTATTTTTCTCCGCCAGCAAGTCCTTCAGCAAATCGAGAATTGAAGCCATCGAATCCTTTATAGTCGATAACTCCCCAGTCAAACGCACATCCATAGCTTTCAATCCCTTCTCCAACGCATCAATTCGCGATTCCATAGTCTGTTGTCGCGTATTTGACATCCGGCAGGTCGGACCAATTTGTTAGAGTAAAGGAATTCGAAGAACAAATAAGAATAATAATCAAAACGAAATTAAATAAACGAAAGCAAAATCCAACTCAAAGATGAGTCCCACGATAGACAAGCTATCGGCCAAGCGTAAACGCCGTTCCTAGATCAAAGAGAATAAAACCCTAGATAGTCTTCTTCCTACCAATACTAGGATATAAATAAGAAAAACATATTAGAGGCCTTATACGGCCTAACCCTAATTATGGGCTTGATTATTTATAATAAGAAGTTACTTATAATAAGAAAACTAATAATAAACTATGTCCTAATTAATCTGCCAATCATGCCATGTCCATACGTCTCTTCCATGCGCCATGCACGTTGGCTTTCTTCCGGGCCAGGGATGATTGAGTCAAGAACCGTGCCCTCCACTTCCGACGTCTCCAAGCTCGATGCCTTGTCCTTGATCCCGTTCTTCCTCTTCCTTCGCCGATACACCACGTCTCTAACAGTCTACGTCTTTATTGTTAAAGTCACTACTGTTGTTCCATATTGACTCGATTTTTGGGACAACATTATCTCATCCCTATAAATATATGTAAGTTTGAAAACCATAGCCTTTTAATAGGATAAGTGACCAAATTCTAATTAATTGATGAGTTAGACTAATCTGGTGTATATGAATTTTTATGTGTTTGACCTAGTGTTGTTTTGTTGTGTGTCAACATGGAAAATGATAAGAATTGGAGGTCTCATTAAAATGCTGGTTGAGAAGGTCTAATGCTAAATCTCAAGAGAGATTTTTGTTGCGACTTTATCACATAAATGGTAAATGGAATATTCTGCTGATCCCCATTGATTTGAGTTGGGGGTTTTTTTTTATTTCTTTACTACAAAGGGTATTCTGCTGATACCTATTGATTTGGGTATCATTCCTTGATTTATTTGCGAATATTCTGCTGATCTGTATTGAATTGGATGTTTTTTCTTGATTTATTTACCACATAGAATATTTTGCTGATCTATATCGAATTGGGACTCTTTCTTTGTTGATTTGCTGTTACTAAATAGAATATCTGCTTGTCTTTGAATTCAGCATCCTTTCTTGATGTCTAGTTACTAAATAGATCAAATAGAAGAACTATTAAAGCAGAAGCACAAATTCATAAGATGTACAATAATACTTGTTTTAATTTGCACGACCATTTTGCTTGTTTTATTGTATGCAAACTAGTGAGGAAATGTCGAATGAAGATTTTACAACCTAGAAAACAGAACACTACAATCAAATTCTAACCGTGTACCAGATTAACGATGTTGAACTGCCAGAAACTACTAAGGATGTAATGAAAATAATTACTATAAATTTCAATTGACACAATCTGAACTCTTGCTCCATACAGCAAACTCTATATCCTTCTTTACATTTACAACAAAATAGTTCAACATCAAGAGGATGAATATGCCTATGATGAAAACGTCAATAGAAAGCAAAGATTTACCGTCAAACAGATTGGAACTCCCCCAAGCATTTTGTGATAGCCTCGTTGGCTTTTTGAGTGGCCTCCCTTTCCTCTATTTTCTTTTTCTCTCTGAAATTCAGATGCAAAACAGATGTGTTCGGATAAAGCAAAATGTATTTGGAAAAGGAAACAGAAAATGTATTCGGAAAAGGAAACAGAAAAGGGCACATTAAATAGGGATATATCGTAATCAACTTTCAGCTACATCAGTCGTCAACCTAATTTTACCATCACTTATGAGCAACCAAAAAATAATGCAGGTATAAGCAACTTGTAGCATCGTGCAAATGATAGTGCAGATTATCGTATTGTAGATTGAGCTTCAGATGGAAATGTCACCTGTCAACATACTCCTTCAACAACTCTTTCGCTTGAACAAGCTTAGAAAGCAGATTGCGATAGACATCAAGGTCGCGATCAACACCTTTCTTGTTTACATTTAGAGCAGCACAAAGCTGTAGGGTTTTCAAAGAGCAATTCAGCATTAAGCATACAGTATTGAAGTTTATCAGATTATGGGGAGATTGTGATAGGCACTCACTTCCTACCGCTACATTACTCTTTTATGAAATAATTAGAATTTTCAAGAGAGAAGGCACATGGAATAAACTGTCTAAAACTTACAAAGAAAGTAAACCATGTTTATGAATTGTTCCAGACTTCCAGTCCAGATGCAAGTTCAAAAGTAAAAGTAAGAGATCATTTGCTATCAACTTTCATTATCATTGCATACATGATATAGCCACAGGGGTTCGGAAGAGTATGAGAAACTATTTCAGTAGTACTTCTTTCAAAATCTTCAAACATATTTAGAAGACACGAAAAAACAGATAGATAAATGCAATTAACTAAATAAAATATGTTTAGTTCTTAATAAGGTCTAAGATATCAATCTGAACATCCACTAAGCTGGCTATACTGGCCGTCAACTTTGGAAGTAGCACACAGTGAAGTTAATAGATGCCTTTTACAGTTACAGTTGATACTGGCAAAGATTTTGAGATCCCAAGTTTCCAAAAGAATAAAATAGAGTCCATCCCCTGAATCTGTCTACTCAACTTACAGGTTCTATACGATATTTGATAGAATTTATGCAAATAAGTAAAACGTGAACATGAACAAAATTGTGTTGGTAGTAAGGAAACAGTCTCCTCCAGGATTTACTTATTTCTGGTGTTACTTGGAAATGATTCACAAATATACAGAATTATTACTTAACGCAAAGTTGGCTTCACATAATCCACACCAGTTTAAGAGACATTAAAAAAAAAAATTATTGAATGTCAAGCTCAAACTTTTACCTTGTCTAAGATGGTTGGTTCAGTTGCATTTGATAACTCAAGCAGTCGGAAGAGACCAACAGCAAAGAACCGACTGTAGCTGAAACTTCCGTTGCTCCCTGCTCTTGCTGAGATGTCCTTTAATATGTCTTCAATTTCTCCTTCTCGAGATGCAAAATCTACTAAAGAGGTGGCAGACTGAGAACGGGCCCATTCTTCTAACTTCCGTGCATCAGCCCTGTAGAAATAAGCTTATTTAGTACAGCACATTACAGTAGGATGAGAAACCTAAATATCTCTTTATCCTTTAACTTTTCAGCACATAAGTCTCTGTTATGTGGCCGACAGCAGAGTAATCTTCTTCTCGCGCAAGAGTTTTTCATGTCATCCCCAGGAACATGCCGTTTAGATGTAAACATCAATTCACAGAAGACTGAATATCTCAAACTTTTATCAGGTCAGTTACATGAACCAGGAAGACATTAAATATACATCAAATATAGTACAAGAGTGTTATAGACGAGCCTGTATTGAGTAGGATCCTCTTTTAGAGCCTCAACATAAGCTTTGAAAATGGCTTCTCTGTCTTCATCACTTGGGTATCCGTCCATGAGTTGATCATACACGGTAACAAAACCAAGGGCAAACACAGGATCGTACATGTATGACTTCTTGTACCTCATTAAGTGCTGTTGTACAATCAACTCTTGCAATACCGTATTGTATATACTCGGAATTGGTCTCTTATATGCATTCAAGAAATTCAACTTTGTCTCAGCCACTGTAGGAGGATCTGAAAGTATTATACATAGGATGTTCAGAACGACTAATTTACATATAAGGAAGGAGCATACATTCAAAGACACAAAACCAATCTACAGCAAAGAGATGAAGAGAGGTCTCCGTGACAATATCATGTTGATCAATAATTTTATTATAATATTGCCAACATAAGATTCATTAAACATGGTTGGGATAGGGTCAGGTAGCATCATATATTTAACGTTATTGAACTTGAGAAGCAGATTATTCTGTATGTATGAATATATCCATGCTGCACTTTTTATCAGGTAACAAGCAATACTTTTAAGGTAAAATTCTGTATGTTCAACCTCACCCCTGGCCTAGTTCCTGGGGTGCGGCGTTAGTGTCTAAGAAGCATACAGATAAAGAGTCACAAAAGTCAACTCAACCGACAGAATATTGAGGAAGACAAGGATTATAAATTACCAGCAAGAAAATGAATCATTCCATTAAAGCAAGAAAAAAACAATTTTGAACTAGAAAAACTGGTAATTTTACCCATCAAATATAGGTTTATGTTGGAAAAATGAATCGTGAACAAAATCAAGGATGTTAATGCTATTCGCAGTTAAAAAGTATCATGCTTTGGAACTAAGTAGAGACTAGAGAGTGTAAGACATAGAAAATGACCAAAACAATCAAAAGGTTAGTTGTGCATGACTCTGTAGAAGAGAAATAAACAAGCCTCCATCTACAAGTTCCAACACATTATATCACTTATCTCTTCTTCTTTGAACATCAACAAGCCCTCAATCAACAACTGTCACTAAACCAAGCCCAGGCAGTTGGCCATCCCAATGCTTTGGTTTCTTCGAAAAAGTAGAAACTGTAGTCTATAGTGATCACGAAAGCTTGCCTGACGTCCATAATCTTGCGGATGAAAATACAATCTAAGGTTTGAAATCTTTTACTCAATGCGATAGCAGTGTGCAACAACAATAAATATTATTTCTTTCTCACAAAAACTAAGAAAAAATTGTAGCTCTGCAATCAGATACAGAAACCACATTGCAGTGAGGTCAGTAGGTTCTATGTTTGATATATCATCCAAATTAAACTACATCCTTAACTGCTTTATAACTAGCCTTAAATTCTTACTTTCAACATAGCTGATACGTTAACTAAGCTACTTCATTACGAGAATTATGCAAATACAGTATCAAACAATACAAACTTCACAATATAAAATCTATTCACAATTCTTAGGAATCCGACTAAATGAATTGTGTAAAGAACTAGAAAGAGAATGGAGCTTTCCTGTGGCGGACGACATGCATCGAACTGCCGAACCAGAAGGCGAACTCCGGCTCCGGAACTTACACGAAGCACCGGGCGAATGGAATTTAAGCGCAGAGAAACTGGATACCAAATATTTGTGAGAAGATGGAATCGATGAATTCCGGTGCGCTGACTGAGTAATTGAAGCAAATGAAACCGACGCCACGGCCGCCATTGTTGATTTTCGCCGAGCAACAGAGAAGGGAGACCGCTTCGTTTCCAATTTTTTTCTAGATTTAGGATACCAAGGATAATCCAATAGGATGTCGACATGTAGGCCGTGGGTGAGTGAAGCTGACCTCTCTCTTCAACCGTTCCATCCTATTCATGTGTGGTTATGGTTTTCGTGGAGTCAAAATTAATACCACAAAGTATATATGTAAAATTAAATCATTATTGCAACTAGAAAAATAATATATATGTTTTGTTTTTTAATCTTTTAGCATATGGTTTGCTAGTAAAAGTTAAATTTAATGTATATCTAGTAAACTAATACAAGTTGCAATTTCTATGTTTAGAATTTTCTGACGTGCTATATAAAAGAAGACTTGTTTGAGTAGAATAAATAATAAGGACATTAATAATACAACATTTAGTATGTGGTGCTCAAATCATTAGTTATAACGAGAAATATGAATTTTCATATTGCAAATATTAGATTAGTTCTTTTGTTACTAGTGCGTTTAAATTCTTTTACAAGACACATCGTAGAAAATTATGTAATGTGTCTACATTTTGATTGATATGAAGTCTCCGTATATCTCATGTTGAACATTGTAATTTATAATTATGAAAATTATGTAAATGATAAGTATATGAAACCAACAAGATCTGTCAAAAACACAAAGTATCATAATATTCAATGATAATATTTCGGTGGAAATTTTTCAGTCCTTCCTCATACATACATCTCATGTATATATACTATATCTTCCAAAAACCCTACAACTAAACAATCCATATAAAAGGAAAAGGATAATTTACAAAAGATATAAATATGCATATCCCTAAAATTACGGATCTGTTAATATCCCCCCTAAAGGTGGAGTGTGCAAATTTCGAACACCCAACTTGTACAAAATAGAATCAAACGTCGCCTTGCCTAACGCCTTGGTGAAAATATTTGCGAGCTGCACTTTTGTAGACACGTGCGAGGGACAAATCAAACCTTCCTTGATAGCATCACGAATAAAGTGACAGTCAGCCTCAATATGTTTAGTTCTTTCGTGAAACACCGGATTTTGAGCTATATGCAAAGCAGATTGGCTGTCACAATACACTTCCATACCTTGACCATGCTCAACCCCCAAATCTTCCAACAATTGTTTCAACCATTTGAGTTCACACACAACATCCGTCATGGCTCTATACTCGGCCTCTTAATCATTTGAGATGTCAATGATGGGAGAGATGAATTATTTCCTTGGATTTCAAGTCAAACAATCAGAAAAAGGAACGTTCATCAATCAAGGCAAATACACTCGAGAACTCATCAAGAAATGCGGTTGCACACCCGGCAAACCAATCAAGATCCCGATGAACACGAACATGAAAATAGATCTTGACAAAGAGGGAGTATTAGTAGACCATACTGAATTTCGTGCAATTATTGGTTCTCTATTATATCTAACTGCTACTAGACCTGACATAACGTATGTTGTAGGTGTTTGCGCTCGATTTCAGGCGTATCCTAAGCAGTGCCATATGGACTCAGCAAAGAAGATTCTCCGCTATCTCAGAAGAACACCTGACATGGGTTTATGGTATCCAGCAGATGACAATATTGAACTAACTGGTTATTCTGATGCTGACTACGTAGGTTGCAGGATTGATCGAAAATCAACTTCAGGAACTTGTTAGTTCCTCGGCAGTAAGCTCATTTCATGGTTCTCCAAGAAACAACATTCAGTAGTGACGTCAACTACTGAAGCTGAATACATAGCTGCCGGAAGTTGCTGCCCCAAATCCTTTGGCTGAGACAACAGCTACGCGACTATGACGTCATTCAGAATGAAGTGCCGATCTTTTGCGACAGCTCCAGTGTCATTGCAATCACTCAAAACCCTGTTCTCTATACTAGATGCAATCACGTGGACATCAGACATCACTTCATTCGTGACCATGTCGAAAAGAAGGATATCAAGATGGAAAAGATCCATACTGACCATCAAAGGGCCGATATACTGACCAAACCTCTAGCTGAAGCCAGATTCAGACCCTACTGACTCAAGTCAGTAAGTGGTTTCAGGAGAGAAGCATTCAGCAAGGGGGAATGCCTACTCTCAGTACTGGACTCGCTCAGTACACAGAGATTCAGAAACCAACTACACGAGGTATCAGCTGACTAGAATGTTCAGCTGACAGGTTTGCGTATCTCTTTTAGTAGTCAACCCAGTATTTAATGTTGTTATGATATCTATTCAGCATCGTATTCAATGCCTTAGAGAATGTCATTTTTTATAAACAGTTTCATTAAATGCACGACATTCTATGCTATGTTTGCTGAACTCTGCTTTGCATTAAATTCATGTCATATCAACTTACTCCTATAGGCTATTACCAACTGGACTTGACTTAGGTGGCTTACTTACTCATTGCTTTATATAATATTAAATCTTGACCGTCCACTAATTAAAGCGGGATTAAAACTGAACCGTCAATCTTCAAACGCTCCATCTTCAAATCATATATCGACGTATCTATCCTTAAACCGCCATTTTCGCTCTGCATAAGACCTTAAAATTCTCTAAAAACCCTAGCTTTCAACCTTTTGTTTCAGCATTTGCATATTTTTAGAGATTTATACGGTAAATTTTACGTTCATTAGTACTCATTTTGATTTATCTTACTTTCTAGTATTAATACGTGATTCTGCAGATTCAGTCATGACAAATGCCAGTAGCATCAGTGTGAATGTACCGGTTAACATGGTGGAGATCCTAGAGAAGGATCGAGTTTGGTGCGAACCCATCATGGAGTTTGATTCCAGTGAGTCTGGAGATGCTGGATGAGGTTTTTGATGCTCTTAGAGCATCGGGGCTGGAGAAGCTCTTGTCGAGGAAGCCAACTTATTTCCTTCCGAGACAGATATCTAAGCTCTACCTCAATTTGGAGGAGGTAGACGGGGACTTACTCGGCGCTTTCATAGTTCATCTCATTTCTGACCCTGCGAGAGCAGATGCTGAAGTCAGACACATGTCTATAAGAGAAGTCCTACAGAGAAGTTTTCAGCTGCCCAACGGTGGCATGAGCGTAGCAGAATATAAGGATGATCTACTTGATGAGTATCTTGAGATATTCTGCGGAGAGACGACCACCTTCCGAGCTGCATTTTCGAAAAACTGCATGCTCCTGCATTACAGGGCGTTGGCATATGTAGTCACGCAGATTTTGACGAGCCAAGCCGACTCATTTGATCAGGTGTCCAGGCCAAAGCTTCAGATGATGATGGCCATCTACAATCGGGCCCAGATCAATTGGACTGAATTCTTTCTTGAAAGAATTCCAGACGCAGTCCTCAAAGTTCGACAAATCTACTTGGCGTCTGAGCGCCAAAGGAAAACTTCTTTACGAGATGAAGTTGTCAGTGATGATAGAGGATTTTTGCGGAGATGACAACGTAGCCTATGCTGACAAAGGCTACTTTAACCCGAAGAAGATTAGGTTCCATAACCGTGCCAGTGCGCTGCAGCAGATAGGCGCTGGTGCTGCTGAGGAGGGTAAAGGGAAGAGGAAGGCCCCTACTCCAGTAAATAAGGGTGCTACCCCTCAGAAGAAGCAGAAGAAGGCTTCTGAGACGGCCGTGGTAGTAGCCCCGTTCAGATTGGGGGATGATTCAAACTCCGCTGAGAAAACAGTCTCAGTAGGAAAGGTTGCGTCTGAAGAGAAGGCAGCCTCCTCAGCTCACAAAGAGCCTTCAGCAGAGCAGGGGACTGCTCCTGAGATTACAACTCCAACATCCAGGTCTCCACTGGATCTACCACCTATCAACAGTCTTCCCTCTGCTGAGAAGACACGGTCTCCCATAGACGTAGATGATATGGAGACAAGTACTGAAGTAGAGACTCTAGGGTATGAGGTTGATACGCTTCAGGATAGAGCAACCCGAGAGATCTATGAGGCTATTCCAGAAATCACAAGTAACTCTGACTTGGTGAATATAGCTTTCAAAGCCAGACTTCAGATGTTATTCAGGTTCCAGGATTGGATCACCCTTGATCGCCTTATCAGATTCAAGTCCTGCGAACTCCTGAACTCCGAGGAGCTTGAAATCCGTCAGCAGATAGGCTACCCCGAGCCTACTGACATATGCTCTCTCGAGGATTTAAGGGCGGCCATACTGGCATTGCTTAAGGACATGAACCCCTCAACAACCGTCCCTTCAGAGGGCTCTGATCCAGATGATCAGGACCCACCCAGTGACGCAGGCCCTAAGAAGCCTGCTGAGGGTACTCAACAGAAGGAGGGAGCTCAACCTTCAGCTGATCTACCTATCAGCTCCCTCCCTTCTGGTTCGGCGGCAAAAGGAACCTCCCACGATACTGACCCTAGACAGCTGTTGCTGCGGTCTTCTTATGAGGTTGCCCCAATTGCCAAACGCCGAAAGTCCAAATCAGTAGCCAAAGCGCTCAAAAGTCAAGGTACACAGAACCACCTCCTAGCGAAGAATGTTCATAAGATTTGGAAGAAGGCTACGACAGCTCAGTGCGAGGAAATCAGGGCACTGAAGACTTCAGTTCAGAACACGCCTGTCCCTGATTTCTCAGCCATTCTCAAGGACGCTTTAACCGCACAAAGAGCTGAGTTCAAAGTTCAGCAAACATCAATGACTGCTGCTCAGACCTCACTTCTGGAGTCATTTAAGGAAGCTCAGTCAGATCACATGACCAGACTCTCCGCACTCACTCAAGTACATGAGCTCACAATTTCTTCTATTTAGAAGGAGTGTGAGGAGAAGTTCGATGCCAAGCGGAAGACTATTCAGGACCTTGTCGATTCCTCTCACCGCAAATATGGTGAAGATCTCATAACTGAGAGGAATGACTTACATGAGAAATTTGAAGATCTACAGAAAACCTTGGACAGGCTTTCCAATGCTTATTCAGCACTGAATTCCAAGGTTGTCTCACTTCCCACCCCGGCGTATTGGATGATGCCAAAAAGGGGGAAATGATAGCTAAAGGGAAGAAGTCAGTACTGGGGACTCAAGTCAGATCTGCTCAAACTGACCCAACTCCCACTAAGGGGGAAGAGACTGAGACAAAGGGTAAGGCCCAGGGCGTCTCCGGCGCAGGTGATGTAGGCGCTGAGACTGGCCCAAGTGGCTCAGGACCCAAAGAGGCGGGAACAAGCACTTCTGCTGAATCTTAGAAACACATTAAGGAAATTGCTGAATTCTTGGAGGAGGACTCAGAAGATGAGGAAGAGCCTCCTCTGCCTCTACCAATATTAGGAAAGGGAAAGAAGCCACTGAAGGTTCCTACACCTCTGAAGAAATCCCTTAAACGATATATAAGCCCAGCCGAACAAGCTCAGATAGAAGCTGATGAAAAACTAGCAAGAGAGCTGGCTGAGGCTTAGGCAGCAAACAAGCCGAAGAAGGCTCCGGCAGAGGCCCGTACTAAGGTTCCGGCAAGGAAACCAGCAAAGAGGCCTCCTGTCAGAAAACTCATCCTTAGAGATGAAGCTGACAAAGAAAAGGAAAAAGAGAAGGAAGCTGAGAAGGCAGCTACTGACTCTCAGCAGCAGCAAAGTCAGAAGAAGAGAGCTGAGCTGACGATCGACGAGATGATAAACTTCAGCATTATCGCACTGGATAAAAGAGCAGAATACTATCAGCTGGAGGAATAAAGACGGCAAGAAGCTCTTGCAAAAGAAAAGGCTGCTGAAGAAGCTAGGGCAGCAGAAAGACTGAAACCAAGACCTCCTCCGTCGAAGGACAAGGAAATTCCATACAAGTATAGAAGAGGCTGCAGACCTAATGATCAGATGATGCATAGGTGGCATCGGGTCAATAAATAGATGCATTGGGAGAAGACTCAGCACTGGGAGACGCTTAAGGCTGAATTCATCAAGCGCTACTATGTCTGGCAATATTTACCAGAAACTCATAAGGATGATGCCTTTACTAAATGGCTTTTCAGGTGTGATCCAGATATCTACAATATGGTCGAGAAAGCCATTGAAGATAAAGAAGATGTTCAGACTCTAGCTTACAGACCACTGCCTCCACCTCAGAAGCTTGACGGATCTCTCTACACTGGTGTGATTGAAGGAGAAGTCAGAAGAGCAGCCTTAGCTTTGGATCTTCATCCTAATGATTCTGTATACAATCAGAGGATTCAGAAGCTCAGGAGAGACACCTTCAAGATGTATGGACTCCCTCTGCCTGAAGAAAAATCAAAAGACTTTAAAGCAATGATTCAGCGCTTCAGGAGATAGTCTTGTTAGGTCCTCTCTGTTTTTGTTTTGATAGTGTAGCAAGAGATGCATCTGTACTGAACTCTTATATATATATATATATATATATATATATATATATATATATATATACATCTTATTGTCTCCATGGCCTATTTTGTTTAATTTAACAATCAGAATCACCTAAGTGATTACTGACTCACACACTCACTGCTTATTTGTGTTTGACTGTTGTTGCTAGGTTTGATTATTGTCTTGGAGGAATTATGTTGGTAGAAATTGTTTTAATGAGATATTTTGTTAACTCCTAACGGTCCTCAGTAGATTAGAAACTAGACGTATAACACCACTGATTCTTCTTGTAATATTTGTAAGAAGTATGTACTTGATAGTTTGTAGTATTAGGTTTTGGCATCATCAAATAGGGGGAATTGTTAGGAGATTATTCAGCAGTAGATTGTTTAGAAGATTTGGCTGATCCCAAAACCCTAATTCGATTGGTGAACCATTCCTTTGTATTTGTAACACATTGGTCTCTAGGAGTCTCAGACTCAGTAGACTTCCTTTCAGCATGGTCCAGGCTCAGAAGTTCTGTCTGCTGAACCTCAGTAGACTATCTGCCTCAGTACCATGGAGGGAAGACTCAGTAGTGCTAGACTCAGCAGGAGCAGCATACTGAGTGGTGTTCAGATTCAGTAGTGTTGGACTCAGCAGGAGCAGCATACTGAAAGAGTCAGTAGAACTGCACTCAGCAGGAGCAGTTTGCTGAACTCAGAGTCGACCTTCAGTAGAGTTGGACTCAGCAGGAGTATACTACTGAACCCTCGGTCAGACTCAACAACGGCCTGACAGTTTCCTTAACTGTCAGAGGTTTTCAAAGATAAATCAGTAGAGTTGTCTGAGGATGTACACATCAGAGAAGTCAGCTTCAGTATCTGCCTTGGAGTTTGAATGTCTCAACAATTTTCTACACCTCGACCAATGACAAGCAGCCAGTTGTCAAAGTACTGGTAAAAAGCTGCAAGTCAACCACTTTCCTGAAAAAGAGGGTGGACTCTGCACGATTTCAAAAGAGCCGTTAGCTACCTAAAGAGAGTGATACGTGGACAGTTCGTCTCCAACGGATCTATCCATTGCTCACCTCTATAAATAGAGGGAAAATCAAATCGAAGATGACACGGAACATGCGAGCATTAAACGAACAAGAACACAGCTTTTCGCGAAGAACTTCAGAGAATACAACTCAACGCGAAAGGCATTCATACTGCTCTAGGGAACCAAGCTTCATAGACACTACTACAAAAAAGCTAATAGACAACGGTTTTTAACCGTTGTCTATGGAAAAATATACCGTTGTTGTAGGTCCCGTTGTCTTAGAGTCTCGCTCATAGACAACGGTTAAAAACCATTATCTAAACGTTTAGTTATTCTAAACGTTATCGTATGTATATTTGACAACGGTTCTCAACCGTTGTCGTAAGTTTTTTAAACCGTTGTCAAAGATTCTTTTTACAACGATTTTTAACCGTTGTTAAAAATGTTATACGCGTTGTTATAAGTGTATTTGACAACGGTGAAAACCGTTGTTGTAAACTATCTTACCGTTGTTGAAAATGGCGTTGTCACATATATAGATCACTGACAACGGTTTTTAATCGTTGTCGTTAATACTTTTAACAAGTATTTCATTTTAATAGACACGTTTTTATATGTTATCGTATTTATTTACAACAATGGATTTTCACCAAAAGACAACGGTTTTAATGTATTGTTATATACATTTTACTAAAAAATTCATCAGTTCATCAATAAAGCTAATAAAAACCTATAAATGAAGCAAAACATAATTTTTTTCCATAAATTTTTTGTCAAGAAACACCATACTGTTAAAATAGTTCATTGTTCTACGATTAAAATCTCAAATAAAACTATAACAATATTAATTCATTACAAAATAAATTAACTAATAATTCTCCATCAGCATCTCGTTTATCTGCAAATTGAACCCAGGCATTCCATTTGTCAAGAAACATGGCGGTTAAGAGGGGCTAAGGCACTTGAGATATGTTTACTAACCTTCTCTTCGCGCCATTTCGCCTCCCATTAGGCATCCAACATCTTCTCAACGATTTCTCTTTGCGCGTTGAGAAGAATTGTCATCTCATATAGCCTTTTGGGATCTTTAAGGTCTGCCTCACTCCAAGAAGATGCTTTTAGTGGAAGGTCCAACTCCTGCAAGCACATGCTTTTATCACCACATGAACAGAAAACATAAATCTTTATGTGGTTGTAATTGTGAAGTAGTTACCCGAGCAGTACTACTCTATCAGTATGTGGTTGTATGCTTCCGCTTCTCTACTTCATCACGGAGTTCATCGTACAGCCTAGATTCCTACACAAAACCACATACTTGGAAAAGGCATACATAATGACCAAAGCTGATAACTCATAACCAGAAAATATCAACATTAACATTTCAAAGATATGTGAGGAAGCCAACGGTTTACGTTTAGCATCAAGGCAAAAGCAACACTATTTTAGTATCATGGACAATGTACCAAAGTAAGTTGTATATTTTCTAAACAGCTACCACTCAAAGAGGGGTATAGTTATGTACCTATGCATATGGTCGGAGAAAGCAATACACTTTTTAAGTTAGAAAGGCATGAATGATAGATACCAACCGAGTTTATAGAAAGTTTATTGAAAAGGAATGTCGTCCTTGTAATCCCACCAAATTTTCTGTTTGATATCTTCATCAAATTCAAAACCTCCAACGATCTGAGGCAAGGTGATCAACCAGAATGCGCCGATGCTTGGGTCCTTCATACTGTGGACTATATGCTGCAATATACAAAATAATCAAGCCAGTTAGTATTATGTAGAATCTAAAAAGCTCCATCTGAAAACATGATTACATAGGTATCTCCTAAGCACCAGACTTTAGATCTAAAGCATTACTTTTATATGCATCTACTTTCTGACTATCAAGAACATAAGTGACAAAAACCTTATAAAAAGATTAAATCAGCAAACATCACAAAATACTGGACTCCTCTGCCATTAGTAAACGAACAAAATTCAAAGCTGGAAGGACATAATGCATATACTAGATTTATAAACATGATATCAGGATGTGTCTCAAAGTTCCACACCTTTCTTGAGAAATTCTGTAATGTAATTCAATTGCATAGAATATCCATATTACTATAGCATTCACAGAGGATGAATTTCAGCAAAAGAATTCTTAATAGCTTCATAAGCATTTGATGGCATTTAATTTGTACTCCAAGGGCTAGTTTTACCTTCTTATGAAAACAAATCTCAGATTTATAAATGTACATTGAGAAAATCAGAAATAACTAAATCTCACATTATATTCATTTAACAGCAAAAGAAAACTAAACAGTACTAACCTCATAAGGATAGTTCATCTTACGCATGATGTTATAAGAGCACTTGTTCCAAAGGCTAAAAGCCTTTTATGTTCATTCATATTAGAATTGATGCATTGAAGATTATAATTTTTTAATTCTTTTCCCTCTTTAAGTATGCAAGGTAGCTTCCAAGAAAAGAAGAATCTAATCAAACAAGAATTAATATAAAAACACCACCAAGCATGGCCACATCTCTGACTTTTCAAAATTCGACTGCACAACCCATAATCCATCCAACACAGTCAACCAAATCTTGAAAAATAAACAAATTCAAACAAATACGTTTAGCGATTGAAGTAAGAGATTAGTGATTTATGGGATCAAAATTCTTGAAAAAAGAGAAGCACCCACCACGCCAAAACAACGGTATATATGATAACTTGATCGATATCGGATAATGAATCAACAGAAAATCCAAGAAGAAGACAAAACCTACAAAGCTCCAGATAAAAACCATACCTTTTTTTCAAGAAAACTGAAGAACAACGAATCTTGACAGCTTCCCTTGGCCGAATTATTGATAATTTCGATGGTCGACAAGAAAACACTAGAGCCCGCTTTTTCTTGATGCGAGAGAGAGAGAGAGAGAGAGAGAGAGAGAGAGAGAGAGAGAGAGAGAGAGAGAGGAAGGGGGGGAGAGAGTTCAAGGCGATTGCTCAGATCTGGACAAGTCAAGCCCTTGTCGGCGGCGGCAGCGCGCCAGTCGCTCAGAAAACAAGCTTCCTTCATGCTCTCTCTATTAATGGTAGTATCTGTGTCGGAGGAATTGAGATTTGGTGCTTATTTTCCAGATCTGGGTTTAAGAAGAGGAGAGGCGGAGAAGATGAAGAGGGTGGGAAGAGAGAGAGAGACAATTCGCTATGAGGGTGGAGAGAGGGGGCAGTGGGTGGGGTTGATAAAACCGTTGTCAATGAATGAAGTTTTAACTACTAAACAACAAGGCTTAAACAACAACGGTATGTACATACGAGAACATATAAACGACAACGGTTATCAAAATTGTTGTCTATGAGCGTCTTTTTGTACATACGACAATGGATCAACGACAACGGTTATTAAAAACCGTTGTCTATGAGCGCATCCATATACTACGACAACGCTTAAATGACAACGGTAGGCACAACCGTTGTCTATGAGCGCTTTTTTTGACATACGACAACGGGTCAATGACAACGGTAGTAAAAAACCGTTGTCTATGAGCGCACTATTGACATAAAAGACAACGGTTTTAGCTACGACAACGGTTTTTTGAGCTACGACAATGGTTTTACACAAAAATGGTGTCTTTTAAGTGTTGTCGTATGTCAATTTTGTAGTAGTCAGAATTAAAGCCTCTAGCATCCAAGTGAAAGAACACGAACCCAGAGAGATTATTCCTCATTGTTCTTCACTCTAGAAGCTCTTTCTTGTTCCACTTTCCCTCTAACCTAAGCTCTACTGAAATATCTATAGCTTAGAACCGAAGGAGTTCATATCTTGAACCGTTCTTACTGTAAAGAACTCCTCCACTGTTGGAGAATCGCTCAAACATTTTTGTTTGAACCTTGTAAACTGGGAATTGCTCAGTATAATCTTCAAGGCTGTGTTTGTCGAGTGTACAAACCAACTGAGACTAACTCAGTATAATAAAATAGCCTCCTGATCTTTTCAGGATAGTGGACGTAGGATTTTGGATATCCGAACCACTTAAAAAATCGCTGTGTATTTTACTGTTGCATTGATTTACTGTTCATTCTGAAAAACCGTTTACAAAATCATACAACAGAATTTCAGTAAAAAGCTTAACTGAGTGCACTAATCTACTGAAACGGTTTTTATTAATAACGTTTTCAAACTCAACTGAATTGGGCCTACACTATTCCGCACGCTACTGAACTCTTACTGAACGGTACTGAATTCTGACATCAGTCAGCTAGCAGGCCTCAGTATAGTCAGTCACTCTGTCCACGCGATCCAGAACAACTTGCCTACTCTACTGAATTAATTTAGCAGACAATCTCCAAAATCGGACTGTTCGCGTTCAAGTTTGAGAAAAAAATTTCAGGTGTATTCCCCCCCCCCCCCCCCCCTCTACACATGAACGTTTTACTCGGGACCAACACATCCATTTGATGCACTTCCCATCCTTTAATAGCAGCAATAGTGAGGAAGTACGAACAATCACCATTTTTGCAACGGGAGCAAAAGTCTCGTTATAAACAATACCTTCTATTTGATGATTGCCACAAATCACCAATCGCGCCTTAAACCGCTCCACAGTGCCATCAAATTTATATTTAATACGATATATCCACTGACTTTCAAGCGCCTTCTTTCCCGGTGGTAAAGATTCTAGTTTCCAAGTGACATTATCTTCTAAGGCCCGAATTTCTTTATTCATGGCATCACGCCATTGAGGATCGCGAACAACTTCTTTAAAATTCTTTGGTTCACACCCCATAGTTATAGCTGCAAGAGAAATGCTGATGGTTTTTCGAAAAACGAGCACAACTATATGGTGTACCTGAAGAAGGTGACGAAGCCGATGAGTGTGTGGATGAACTTATTTTCCGTACAGTGTTAATCAAACAATCCCGATATCGTGTGTTGGGAATTTTAGTTCTTTTTCCCGACCGAAATCATCTTCAATTTGGACTTCTTTATCTTCAACTCAAGGGAACATGATTCATCATGCTCCAAAGATTGTTCTTCAACATCCACCACGTTATCTGACACATCATCTTCACCACCATCAACAACACTTGTATCATCATCACTACAACCGTCACCAAACTCAACAGCTTGAGGTGTTAAATCTTTAGTGGTCAGGGAAGAGTTTGGTTCAAATGGAAAATCATGTTCAAAGAATTGAACATCACGAGACACAAAAAATTCGTGAGTATCAAGATCATACAATCTCCAACCTTTCTTGCCAAACGGATAACCCACAAAAACACATTTTCTACTACGACTAGCAAACTTATCTCCATCACGTCGTTGATTATGAGCATAACACAAACACCCTACAACTCGAAGTGGAGCATATGAAGGTGATTTTCCAAACAACACCTCATAAGGAGATTTGTCGTCAAGTAAAACAGTAGGTGTTCTATTAATTAAATACTCCCTCCGTCCCACCCATATTGATGCGTATTCCTTTTCGGGACGTCCCACCCATCTTGACACGTTTCCAAAAAAGGAAACAATTTATCCTCCTACTTTTTCATTTCTCTCTCATACTTTTTCATTTTTTTCATTTCTCTCTCCTACTTTTTCATTTCTCTCTCCTACTTTATCCCTCTCTCATACTTTATCATTCACTTTCTTAATTCCCGTGCCGAAAAGAAATGCGTCAAGATGGATGGGACGGAGGGAGTAACATGCAGGCATCACACACTCCCCCCAAAATTGAATAGATAAATAACCTTGAAAACGTAAAGCTCGAGCGACATTTAAAATATGTCTATGTTTTCTTTCAACTCTTCCATTTTGTTGTGGAGTCCCAACATATGAAGTTTCAAATAAAATCCCATTTGTATGGAAATAGGCTTCCAAACAATGAAACTCGGTCCCATTATCACTGCTCACACGTTTGACAACTGTTCAAATTGACGCACAATCATAGAAACAAAATCAGTAAACATATGCAAAACTTCCGTCTTATTGCACAACAAATAAATCCAAACGACCCACGAATATTCATCAACGATTGTCAAAAAATAGGTAGCCCCACAAGATGAATGATGCTTGTAAGGCCCCCACAAATCCATATGAAGAAGTTCAAAAATTCTACTAGCACGACTCGTGGAAGTGGGAAAACTAGACCTAAAATGTTTGGCATGTGGACACACATCACACGCCTTATTTTGTTTCTGAGTAGATCGACTCATAGCAGGAAGCAACTTCAAGACCGAATCTAACGGATGTCGCATTCGTCGATGCCACAACTCAAAGGAAGAAACTCCACTTAGAGCCAACACACGTACATCTGGAACATCTCGGAAAAAAATACAGTTCATCCAGCCTCTCACCCGCTCCAATCACTGTCTTCGTCGGAGGGTCCTGTATAACATATACACATTTAGCAAATTTTACCGCACAATCATAATCATCCATCAATTGCGATACATAAATTAGATCGCAAGATAAATGCAGAACATATAACACATTATGAAGAACCAATCCCCCCTGCAACTCTAGTTTTCCTTCTTGTTGTGCTTCAACCATAGAATTATCCGGTAATTTTACCGAGCAACAAGGTACTTGATGTACATCTCGTAAGAGAGATAAGTCACCCACAATATGATTAGTAGTGCCGGAATCATTAATCCAACCATTTTTATCTTTCTTACCATACAACCGTTCCTTGGCTTTAGCTTGTGTAAGCACCTCAAGTAGTTGTTGTATCTGTGCAGAAGAAATTCCGGGTAAACCTGCAGTAGCTTCAACACCTCCTGCACTGGAGGTAGATTCAGTTACGGCTGCATTTGCACGAACAGCCGCTACACAACTTGATCTACCACGGCTGCCAAAACGACCACCACCACGGCCTCCTCGATTGTTACCGCTCCCACATCCTGCACCACGTCCTCCTCGAGGCCGATCTCCCTACATTCTGGGAAACCATGAAGCCGAAAATAGCTAGACTCATCATGGCCGTCCCGATTGCAATGGTTACAGAATTTATCGTTACCATTTGCATTGCGTGACCGATCGCGAGATTGAGTTTGTGCAGCGAAAGCAACCACGCCACTAGCGTTGTTACGAGATTCGACTTCACCTCTACGTAACCGTTCAACGTGACTAATTTGTTGGTATGCCTTGTCAAAGTTCGGCAGAGGATCAAGGCTGAGTAGATTCGTACGAATCGATGCATAAACCGCATCAAGTCCAATAAGAAAGTGGTGCAAACGGTCCTCCTCCTTCAAGTCTTCCACCTACTTAGCAATGTTGCAAGTGCATTTTCCACAATTACACTTAGGCGCTTTAACATATGTATTCAATTCCTCCCACACCTTGGAAAAACGACCAAAATATGTGGCTACAGATTCAAACTGAATTTGCTTACATTCTCCTAATGACGTTTTTAGTTGACATACATATGTGTCGTTCACCACACAATATCGATTTTTGAGATTATCCCAAAGTACCTTAGCATCATCATATTCTCCAAGAGTTACTCGGATCGTCGGATCGATGGTGTTGGCTAGCCAAGAAACCAATATGAAATGAACAACAACCCAACCGTCAATTTTCTCCTTTGTTGTCGGCTTCAGAACATATCCATCGATGGAGCCGAATTTCCGCTTCGCTTTGAGAGAGGTACGAACAGCCCTCGCCCACTCGTCATAATTTTCTCCACGCAACTGGACCAGTGTGATAATACTGTCGGGACTTTCATTTGATCTGAGATAATACGTCATGTCTACCTTCTTAGCGGTAGAAGATTCCGCGTCACTGTCAACCATGAACTCTCAAGGAGGCTTGCTAATAGGCAAGAACAATCCCATTAAAAAGATGGCTCTGATACCATGTCAAAAACACAAAGTATCATAATATTTAATGATAATATTTCGGTGGAAATTTTTCAGTCCTTCCTCATGCATACATCTCATGTATATATACTATATCTTCCAAAAACCCTACAACTAAACAATCTATCTAAAAAGAAAATGATAATTTACAAAAGATATAAATATATGCACATCCTTAAAATTACAGATTCGTTAATACGATTATTAGATTTTAGTAGCTAGTATTTATTATTTAAATTAACATTGAAATACAAGATACCATCTTATTTTTTTACAATGACCAATATAATATTTCTAACAAAAACAATAATAAAAAATGAAATTTAGACTCCGGGAACGAGCTAAGCAAAAGTCTACTTAGTAGGACCCCAACATATAAGGTGCATAATCTTCTCCGCCTTCTCAGCTTCCTTAATACTTCTGATTGCGTAATCCTCATGCTGAATGTTAGTTTTCCTCACATTTTCCGCGGCGTAAACCCATTTGGCGCGGCGGGTATCGGGTGATTCCGCCGTAGCAGACATGAAAGGCGGAGAAGGCTTCATGCCGGCCGTCGTGGCCATTTTCTTGCTAGCCTTAAAACAAACTTAGCTAGGTTAAAAGGAAATGTTAATAGCTGATGGAGCTCCACAACGTTTGATATTTGTAATACAATTGTGTGGTTGAATGGAGAAAACAAGAGGTCGTGGCCCAGGTTTGACAGTTTCTACATCTGCGCTAGATTCTAGAGAGAGAATGCATTTGTCACCACAAGATATATCTTGCAAAAATCTTGGTGCTTGTTTTTCGTAAATTAATAATTATTCGTAATAAAAGTTAGTGATGATATAAATTTAAGCACAAATAAATATTAAGGATTAATTTCGCCGATTCACTCTAATTTATAATACTTGTATTTGTATAACCGAGTTATTGATTTGATCGTGAATTCGTTCGTAGACAGACGAAATATGTAATAATAAAGCGTAATTTTATTTATTAATAATTGTAAGCTAAACACTATTCTCCAAAAACAAATAAAGAAGTATATATAGTTATATTTTAAGAGTTAATGATTTAAGCAAATAGAAAGTTAATATTTTCCCAACTTGTCTACGGAATTTATGAAGACCACAGATAAAAAATAAAATAAGAGTTGGGCGGCTGTGCATCCAGTTGCAGGTGCAACCGGACGATTACACTTAAATATGTACAATTTGGAATATTTAAGCAATGGTAACGTAGTGCAGTTGGCTAAGCTGCTAGGCTCAAAGCCCATTAACCCGGGTTCGAGTCCTAGCAGCGTCTTTTTGAGTTTTTTTATTTTAATTGATATATTAATTTTAAAAAATGATACATTTGTTCATAATAATTCATATTTTTATTATAATTATTTTTTCAGAATAAGTTTGTCCCTTTTTTTTTGATACTATTTTTTTTTCATTTTAATTGATATATTAATTTAAAAAAGTGATAAATTTATTTTAAATAAATAATATTTTTATTCCAACCAATTCATATTTTTTTCAAATCAAGTTTGTCCCTTTTTTCATTTTAATTGATATATTAATTTAACAAAAATGATAATTTTTTGTTTATAATAAGTGATTTATTCCAACCAATTAAAAAGTATCATTTCTCCTTAAGAAAAGTATTATTCTGCTTTAAGAAAAGTATCATTCTTCCTTAAGAAAAGTATCATTCTTATTGAGCGAATAGTATCGCCATGTTGTTAACAAAAGTATCATTCTTCCTTAAGAAAAGTATCATTCTTATTGAGACGATAGTATCACATGTTGTTAACAAAAGTGCCATTTTTACTTAAGAAAAATATCATTCTTATTGAGCAATAGTATCGCATGTTTTTACCGTACCTTAGGGGAAGTCTAAACCCTACTTTTTTCCTTTGCCTTTCTTTTCATTTATTTTTTTTCTTTTCTTTTCCTTTCTTTTAATTTTATTTTTTTCCTTTTTTTTCATTCCTTTCTTTTCTTTTCATTTTATTTTTTTTATTTTCCTTCATTTTCATTTAAATTGATACATTAATTTAAAAAGTGATACATTTTTTTAATAATACATTTTATTTTATTTTTTAAATTTTTTTTATGTAACACTTTTTTTTAATAATAATTTTTTTAATTTCTTAAGAAAAATATCATTCTTTTTTTTTCCTTTTCCTTTTCCTTTCTTTTCCTTTTATTTTTTCTTCTTTTCCTTCATTTTCATTTAATTGATTTAAAAAAGTGATACATTTTTTAATAATACATTTTATTTTATTTTTTTAATTTTTTTACGTAGCACTTTTTTTAATAATAATTTTATTAATTTATTAAGAAAAATATCATTTTATTGAGCAATAGAATCACATGTTGTTAACAAAAGTATCATTCTTCCTTAAGAAAAGTGTATTCTTCATTAAAACAAGTATCATTCTTATTGAGTAATGTATCATTCTTCCTTAAGAAAAGTATCATTTTTATTGAGCAATAATATCACATGTTGTTAAAAAAAGTATCATTCTTTTTTAAGAAAAGTATCAATCTTCCTTAAGAAAAGTATCATTCTTCATTAAGAAAAGTATCATTCTTATTGAGCAATAATATCACATGTTGTTAACAAAGTATCATTCTTTTCTTAAAAAAAGTATCATTCTTCCTTAAGAAAAGTATCATTCTTTCTTAAGAAAAGTATCATTCTTCCTTAAGAAAAGTATCATTCTTATTGAGCAATAGTATCACATGCTGTTAACAAAAGTATCATTCTTCCTAAAGAAAAATATCATTCCTATTGAGTAATAGTATCACATGTTGTAAATAAAAGTATCATTTTGCCTAAAGAAAAGTATCATTCGTATTGAGCAATAATATTTTTCCTTGTTTTTTCCTGTACCCTAGAGGGGAAGTCTAAACCCTACTTTTTTCTCCCAGGTTAAAAATGCTCGCGTTCCTTCTGAACACTCGCATTTTTAAATGGTTTTGGAAAAAAGCTAGCGTTCCTTCGAACGCTAGCATTTCCAAACCCTTTTAGTCGTGGACGCTACGGTATTTTTCTTGTTTTTAGTGTATCCTAGAGGGGAAGTCTAAACCCTATTTTTTCTCCGGTTAAAATTTTTAATATATATATTAATATTCTTTGTGTCATATATTTTTTTTAAAAAAATAAGAAATTAAATTTATTATTTTTCGTGTCATATTGTAGTTGTTCATACAATTATAATTTTTTTAAAAATATTATATTTTTTAATATGCTTTGTGTCATATATTAAATTTCTTAAAATAAGAAATTAAATTTATTATTTTCGTCTCATATTGTAGTTATTTATACAATTATATATATTTTTTAAATATTACTATACTTTTTAACAAGAAAATTTTTTTAATATACATATTAATATTATTTGTGTCATATATTAATTTTTTTAAAAATAAGAAATTAAATTTATTATTTTTCGTGTCATATTATAGTTGTTTATATAATTATAATTTTTTTAAAAAAATATTATATTTTTAAGAAGAAAAAATTTTAATATTACATATTAATATTCTTTGTGTCATACATTAATTTTTTTTAAATAAAAAATTAAATTTTTAATGTTAAAAATAAAAAAAGGAAAATGCTGTTGCTGGGTCTCGAACCCGGGTCTCTCGGATGAGAGCCCAGCAACTCACCACCTGCGCTACAGGAGCGCTTATGTGAACTTCTATATTATTATGCTATTTAGCTGGGTGCAGCCGGTTGCACCTGCAACCGGTTGCACCAAAGTTTTTGCGATAAAATAAAATCGAGGTATCTGAATTTAATCGGCCCAACAAAGAATCATGTATTCTTTGCCACTAGATTTGTCCCAGCGCGTTGCCTTCGTTTCTTCGTTTCTTCTGTGACTGTTGTGTTTCGGTTGCCGATTTATTAGAAGATGACCCGTAATCGTAATCCATTTTTTTTTGAAAGAAATTAAATAATAAAGGAAAAATATCATCAATGCTTAAGAGACACCTAAATTTGAATGTCATTATCCAATAAATTACTATTTAATTGCGGTACGAATTAAAACGATGTAGTTTTGAGTAGCTTAGAATTAAATTTTGTTATTTTCTCAATCTCTTATCTATTTCTTAATTTCAGCGCATTTCTATTGTAAATTGAAAAAATCCTTAATCTCTATCATTATGTTCCAAAGTAGAAAAATCTCTATTATCTACAATCTTCATTGCCGTTACCTATATTGTATGCAAATTTGAAATTTTTATATAATCTGACTACCTAGCATTCTATAAACCACTCCATAAAAATCCCATAAGTATCTGCTTTTCGATAAAAAATTCTTGCTTCTCCTCATGTGGATTGCTTCTCTGCCTTCTCTTCATGGTCCTGCTACTTTCGTGGTCTTGTTTCTGGGAGAAAAATGAAAATGGTTTCGTGCGATGACTATGCCGTTGACTGGGTTTGTGTTTTAGCCATTCGAGGATGTTAAGAAAGATGAGTCATGCCCAATTCACAATTTAAGAAAATAATAAAATTAAATTCTAAACTATTCAAAATTACATCTTTTGATCGGACAACAATTATATAGAGATTGAATCCAATCCCCTTAATTCTTCCAACCTTGGGTTTATGTCCAAATTATTTATTACCAAAACATTCCCATTTTGGGGTGCCTAATTGCCAATGGATTTCCTTAAGTACCAAATTACCATTGGTCCGTTACCGTCTACTCCAACTTCCATAAGCACCTCATCAAAAGCATGATGAGACTAATTAGATAGTCATTTAAAGCACATCAACCACCATTCCCGCTCCCACCTACCAAAAACTAAATAAACCGTCGTTTCAAGCCCACTGACAACACTACTGCTCACAAGCAGTGGCGAAGTCGGCAAACGAGTCAGTGGGGTAAAATTTTAATGACGACGATAAGGAGGGTAAAGCTTATTGGTAAATTAGTATTGTTCTACCTTGTACAGGGCAAGTTGCCCAAGTAAAAAATGTATATGATTTAAATAGAGGCAAATATTGATGACGAAGAGGTTAATCTTTACACCAAAAAGTAATTTAAATACAATAATATTCATACTTTGTAGCTATTGTGCACTAAATAATAAAACTCCCTAATGAAAGAGTTAGGGATTCGATACCTGCATCGCTTTGATTTGCTCGCGTATATGATCTTTTGATTTGTGTCTCGATGACTGTTTTCCCTTCGAATTGATGAAGAACTGGAGAAGCATTGAAAATCACGCATCTCTCTCTCACATTGAACGTGTGTAATAGTGGGTTATGAATTGTGTGTATTCTAATAATAACATAATACCTTATTATATACATGAAGCCCATTAATTAATTAATTCATAATCGGCTTCAAATACCAAACCCGTTAATTAATTAAATAATAACTGAGCTACTTATTATTTTATCAATTAATTGGCCCAGCCAAATAATTCCAAATAAATAATACACACATAATACACACATTATTAATTCGTCGGCTAGAGGAACCCATCAACGCCATAAGTTGGTCCATCTTCGCATTCATGAATGCGACCTGCTCCTGGAGGGTCCTCCTAGCTGCCGACTCCTCTTCCAGTCGGCGCATGATCTCGGCATTGCTCTGGGATGACCCAAGTGAAGAAGTAGAAGAGCGGCTGGCGGCGTTGATGTAGCTGCTCCCTTCCTCGTCGAAACCGTACAGCCGCTGCTTCTTGTCCCGAACCCCTTCCAACCGCAGATAAATCGCGTTTTTATCCGCGTTGGGGCCTTCTTCAGCAGCAATCCGCTCCACCTCCGCCTATTACAATATAAAAATAGAAATTAGTCAAACTCATAATTCTAGAATAATATTCTGTATATTGTAATTGGGTGCTTACATGAACTCTCGCCGCCTTCATGTTGGAGAAGCCTCCACCTTTGTAATGGAGACTCTGGAAAATGTCAAAGGCGGTGGACTTTAAAGAACATCCCCTCTGAGAAGCCTATTCATCACATGCATAAACAAAATTATGTCAAAACAAAGACATAAGAAGCTAAAAACTTATAAAATGAGACTTACCGTAGGCTGGGAGTACTGTAGGGCTGAGCGGGACTACTCTATTTTTTCCCCGTCTGTATAAGTTGTCTGACTACTTGCCCAATCAATGAAATCCTCAATGTCATTCACAAATTGAGGATTCAATGAACCGTCTACTGCCCACCGTGTATACATCCACGAACGACTCATTATTTCAAATCCTAATTAATATTGTTCACTATAAGTTCTACGCTCACTCTAATCCTGTGTAAACACACGAGCATTAAATATGTTTTCATTGTGTACTTATCTTCATCTCCAAACAAATTCTTGAAATTGTTAAGCTTAAAGAATGCTTGGACAAACCAAATATGTTATGAATGTGTTTTATGATTTTAATTTGTATTAAATCCGTTGAAAAATATTTGTTTTAACCATCTTTACATGATTTGGCTTTTATGCCTCTAGTTGTATTGTCAAGCCCTAATAACATGCTCACAAAAATAAGGTAATAAACTTGGAAGTTCAAACATAAAGTAGTCTCCAATTTTCCATTTCGAAAATAGAAAAAAGAATAAATAAACATAAAGAAAAGAAGAAATACGACAACCTTAGCAAAAGATACGGTTGTGTACTTGTAGAACAAGTGTTGCGTCATGATTAGATCAACAAAACATATTACCAGCTTAAGAACAAGAAATAGCACATACTGTTATGCATCATTTTCCACTTTTAGACTGTTTTCTCACTTAAAAGCATGTACCTCAATACAGGTTAATGAATTCAAGTCAATAGAGAAGTTCAAAATTTTCAACACAAACAACTTGTGAGTCATGGACATACTCAAACTACTTTATTGTTCAGAAGTTGTATACTTTCGAAGGAAGTTCATCAATTTATGCTTGCAAAGTCGTATAATTTATGCTTGAAAGAAATCGAGTTCCTAAAACTTTACATCAAGAAATGCAGATTCACCTCAGTTAAGGGGAGGCAGAGACGGCGGCGACGAAGGGGGGAGGCGGCGACGAAGGGGGGAGGTGGCGACGGTGAGGGGGAGGGCGGCAGGGGGCGGCTGAACCAGTGAAATGTGTTGGTTCAGACTAATTCTGCCCGTATATGAAATTAGGGCTTACCGACGGATTATCGACGGATTTTTCCGTCGGTAAACTTTTACTTACTACCAACGGATTTTTCCGTCGGTAATAAAATGTTTAAAATTTAAATAATTTATAAATTATAATCCAAGGTTGCCGACGGAAAATTCCGTCGGTAAAAAAAGAATTAAAAAAAAATAAAAATAAGATTTAACGACGGATTTTTCCGTTGTTAAATCACCGACGGAATAAATCCGTCGGTAAGCCGACCCGTGTTTTTATTCCGTCGGCAATTCCATCGGTAAAAACGAGATTTTTTGTAGTGAGACATGCTACTTCCTGCGTACGTCATAGAATTCTATTACTACATGAAGGAAGAAGGCGACAAGATCTATCCAAGTTTGTCATCACCTGCGGCCAACTTCCAGAGGGCAAGGTTGTTAAGTTCGACGTTATGGAGGCCATCTAGAAATACCTTCATCTTCCACGTGAAGGAGTCCTTCCGTACAACTATCATGTCTCCAAAGAAGACTCATATTCCAGCGCTTCACAGGGGATAAGTCGGCAGTCTTCAGGACGCAAGTCAAGAAGAACTCATTGAAGACCAAATACAGAGGTCTTCTATACATCCTGACTCATTGGCTGATGTGCAAGTCAGGGTCTCACGATCAGATCTCCAAAGCTGGTCTTAGGCTTATGATGGCCATAACAGATGAAGTCAAGGCAGACTGGGCGTCTTATTTTTTTGAGGAGTTGCTCATCGTAGCTTCAGGCTGCAAGAAGGTAGTGACTGATAAACCGTTGGTATTCACTGGCAGCTTGGTTCAGCAAAACATGTTCAAATGTGCAACGAACATTTCCTATCTGTTGATTAGCGTGGCTAAAGGAATGGGTCTCACAAACATTAAATGGAGGTCAGTTCAACTGTATGACTCCTCCAAAATGCTGAAGTTTGCAGACGACAACAAGATGTTACATGCCATGAGGTGTAGTTTATTTTTTTAAATAAAAATACTATAGACGAATTATATGAAAAAAATAGAATATTTTTCGATTCGGTTAATCGATGGTTAGAACCAAAACCAAACTGAATAGTTCTAAAAATGAAAATTGAAGACAAAATCGAGATTTTTTGGTTCAGTTCAATTCGGTGACAAAAAGTCGATTTTGGTTCGGTCGGTTAACCAAATTAGTGGACGCCCCCTACTCCCCAGCCCCATTAATGACGTCATATATTTCGATTGGACCGCCGCAATATTAATATCCTATTTTCCGAATGGAAAGAAGATAATAGTAAAAATCACTAAAATTCAAGTGAGCCAACATCATTTACATGCAAAAGTTAAACTCCGTAATCTAGATGCCTAAAAGAAACAAGACAGTATTATCCAAATGGAAAAAAAAATTAAAACTAATTATGTATGATAGACTCGACGTAGAGAAACAAATCTAATAAAAAAGAATAGAAGATTGATGAAAATCCTATTGAAGGTTGTATAAATATTTTGTAGTTTAGATTGAACTTAATTTTGTACTACTTAATTTGAGTAGGATTTGTACCCAAGATGTACATAAATTGGCAATTGGTACCAAATCCGACGTTAGAAAGTATTATTGGTGGTGACATGATTTAATAATTGAGGGAATAATTATGCAAGCGCATAAATCGGACCGTACCCACTCTCTTTCATTCGACTTGAAAGGTAAAAAAAATATTTTGTCTCTTAAAGCGAGACAACAACAGTCCCTGCTTGGGCCCACCTACTGTTTTAAACTTTCTATCTATTCTAGTATAGGATAAATTTAAAAGGTGGTTTTGGTAAGAAATCGCGAATTCAAATTACCAATGTTTATGTTGAACAAAACAAATTAGCAAGGTTTAGTCAGACAGGATGAACGAGATTTACGTTTTTAACAGGTATAAACTTGCCTAGTAAAAAATATATTCGATGATCTACTAATGGTCCCATAAGATTACTGGTAACTTAATGTGTTCGTACTATCTTAGTCACAATTTGAATTACTCCAATTTGACTCAACATTTAATTCATATGTAATTTTATAAGAGTAACTACACTTATTCTGAGTATATTGCTAATTGTAGAATGCATTATTTCCAAATAATGATCTCCAAGTTTTAGAGTACTTATTACTTTAATTATAAGATCCGAAATATGACTAAGATGGAAAAGGTAGTTTATTTTTTTTTATTTTTTTTATCAATATGGTAAAATATCGTATATCTTCGAATGGGCTTATGATCTTGGAATTAAATTAAAGTCGTCTTTATTAGTGATATCACACGTTGGGTTATTTTATAAATTATCTACTATGACGATTACTTTATACATGTACGATCAGTCTAAAAACAATTTTATTCATTTTATTTGTTCAGATAAACTTATTTGGTTTTAAGTCGTACTCGGTCCACTAAAATTAGCTTCGCTTTCTCAATTAGGACGTGTAGTTCGAATCTTATTTGGTAAAAAATTAATACTCTTTTCTATTTTATATCTTTTCTCTTCTACTTTATCCATTATTTTATTCATTATCTTTTTATTTTTTTTATCATGTACACATCTTTCATCGTTTATCATTTCTCTGTCTTAATTCTCATGTCCGAAAAATTTCGAAGCACTTTTAGAGGGAGTACTTATATGTGGTAATACCCACTAGGGGCCAAAATGGAAAAAAAAAAAACACAAAGATAGCCTAAAACTTAATGGATCCATCGGCCCTTTGTATTTTTTTATTGTTTTTTTTCAATAAGGGTAAATGGCCTTCATTTTTTTTTTGTTTTTTTTCCTTTCTTCTTTGAGGGCCATCGACCCTCCTTCATTTTTTGTTTTTTTTTTTCTTTCTTTTCTACTGAGACCCTTATTGATTATTTTTTTCATAGTAAATTTTTTTTTTTAAATTTGTATACATATGAGGGCCGATGCCCTCAAAGAAGAAAAAAAAATAATGAAAAAAAAAGAAATACTAATTTGTATACATATGAGGGCCGATCCCATTTAAAGTGATATGAGGGCCATCGGCTCTCACAGGGCCGATGCCCTTTCAATTTTTTTTTTTTTTTTTTTTTTTTTTTTAATTATTGGAGGGCCTATGGATTCCATCGGCCCTCCATCGGCCCCCATCGGCCCTGCGCCGTATAAGGACAAAATGACTACATTTGTATTTTTTTTTAGTGATGGGCTATATATGTGTGTGTATATTCACTGTATGGCTATAGTTAAAAATGCCCCTACTTATATTGGTCTTTCATTGCTGACATCTATGTCGCCTCTCTTTTTCTTTTGTAATCAATTTCCTTTCTATACACGCTGGATTTAATTGGAACTTTGTGCATATTACACGATGTTGGTGCAAATTCAAGACCAAGATTAAGATATGCGTGAAATTTGCACGTTCGAGAAAAAGATAAAATCAACTCCTAATTTAGGCAACAAAATACTACTCCCTCCGTCCCGTTAATTGTGGCTCAATTGATTTCGGCACGGGAATTAAGAGAGTAGATGATAAAGTATGAGAGAGAGAGTAGATGATAAAGTATGAGAGAGAAGATGAGTAAAATAATGAGAGAGTATGAGAGAAATGATGATAAAGTAGGAGAGAGAATGTAATAAAGCAGGAGAGAGAAGATAGAGTAGAAAATATTTTTTACCAAATAAGGAAAGTGGCCACAAATAACGGGACATTCCTTTCGGAAAGTGAGCCACAAATAGCGGGACGGAGGGAGTAGTAACTTAAAAAATTAAACAGAAATCTAGACTCTGTATAATTTGAGCATGTTCTTAGATGCGCTCCTAATTATAATGGACAAATACCATATTGTTGTATCTAAGTGTCATTTTGAATTTACCTTGTATGCCGCAACAAATCTAACATTTTCAATCAGGTTGTGCTATACAGAATTATATTAAGCTCGACGAGAGCTTATATTGAGCTAAACAATGACTTAAAAAAAACAAATTAAATTTAAAAAGTTAATTCATGATGAGAAAGTTTGCATGACTAAATATCATTGTTTGTTTGGTTGATTAAGCATCGTCAAATTACCATAAACTCTACATTCCTTTCAACAAAACCAAACAAAGAAATTGAAATGACATTTAAAAGATAAAAAAAAACTAAAACTAAAGAAAAACCAAAGATTAGCATGAAAGCGACGCGGCAGTGTGCGTGTTAGCAAATGGGTGGGCCCGCACATGAAGAATAAGAAGAGGAGAGGGGAGAGCCCGAGAATCAAGGAATCCACCACCACCTCACGTCATTATCTACCCCCACCACCACCACAACCACCAACTCCACCACCGCCAAACATTTCTATAATAATAATGGAGCTCCTGACGGCACGCGCGGTCAGGTGTACGCATCTCAGCTCTTGTTTCTCTGCAACATCCATCCATGCAAAACGACGCCCAAATACAAACAAACCATATTTGGAAAGACAACCATTAAACGGAAATATATCTTTGTTCATTTTTCTGATTTATGATTATAACAATGAAACAAGCATGGGTTATTGTAACCCTTCATTTCTAGTTTTCCCCATGGTGAAAAATCTGTTTGGATTAATTAATCAATTTGTCATCATAGATTCCTAGTCTGCATTGTATAAAATATTGCATTATCAGCGAAATTATTCTCAACATTCACACTTTAGTGAAATTCCTCCTTAATTGACTGAATAGTGAATGCATAAGGTTATACATCGGACAAATAATGGGGACACTCAAATCACGAGACATGATCTCTTAAGCTTGCTACAGATATTATGTAGACGTCATATGGGTTATAAACTTTTTAATGAGTTTAAAAAATAAATTACTCAAGAGGAGTATTTTCTTATAAGAAATTTGAAAAGAAAAAAGAAATGTAAAAAAAAACTACTAGATCATTCAGTTACATGAAATAAATGGAAAGTACTACTGGAGATCAATAGCCTTACGCCGCACATGGTTCAATTAATTATGTCTAGAAAACAACGATATTTAAACATCTATAAATTAATATTATGAGGACCGCGAAATTTTATTATTTTATAAATATTAATTAATTAATAATTTAATATTTAATAATTAAAAAGTATTTTCGAAATTCGACGAAATTAAAATTTGATTTGAAGAATATAAATAGTTAAAAATCATTTTTTAATCAGATTAAATATTATTGGAATAATTAATTATATTCAATTGCTAAGAAATAATAAATTTATTAATTTAAGAAATAAATACATTTAATATAATTAAAATTGATAGACAATAAACACTAACAAACACGATGAAACTTTACTCCCTCCCTCCAAACATGCGACTTGGCCACTGCCAACAATCTTCGGTCCTCCCCTAATTAATAATAACATAAAAAAGTTTGGGTAAGCTTTTTAAGAAAGTTGTAGCGGGTGTCTAACTTATAAGAGAAATATGCTGGTATATATATAAAGGGTTATAACTGCATCTCATGTCGAAGCGATAATTAAGCAAGAAAAGAAAGAAAAATGGAGAATCATAGTCAAGATCGTCCGTCATTATATAATTTAAATCATTACAAATAAGAGAAAAGGGGATAGATCAAAACACACGCACAAAACATAGAGATTCACATATCCTTAATAGTGTTACCAAAGAAGAAATCGAAACCCCTCGTGTTGAAAAAACAGTTGCATTCATAAGTGGTAATTATGTTTTTTTTTTTTTGTTGACGAGGAACCCGCAGCCGCTACCTTTGGTGCGCACAGGGTAAACCTCGCTCCTGTGCGATAGCCTGCAAACCACACAGAAGAGTTAAACCACCCTTAATGTGACAGGGTGACAGACTCACACATAGCGTGTCGAGTGGGAATTGAACCCATGACCTATCGGTCCCGGGTCACTCACCTTCACCGCTATGTAATCCCATGGGGACTGGTAATTATGTTTCTTGATCGTGTGTATATATCATCAAGTGCTAAAGATAGTGATTTTTTTCCAATTGGTATATTAGTAGTGCTAAAGTTCATATCTGACGATGTCAAACGTGCAAATTTAAAAACAAAAGATTAGCCAATTGTTAACGTGAGCTGAAGTCTAAATACAATTATGAACGAGTCTATTTGTTTGAAAATTTAAATTTTAGCCTAGTCCTCTACCCTCTAGACCTTAACAGGGATTCTAGTCGTTTATTAACATGGGTCCCAGACTAGAAGACATTATATTTTGGTGATTTATTTATATTATTTTATATCATATATGATAATGTTATTATTGAATCATTGTATGCATAAAAAATACTCTTTCACCCATTAATATTGTCTCTTATATCATTTTTGTTCATCCTATTATTAATATCTCATTCGGAAAATGAATACTAATTAGCGGACCAAAATAAATTTAAATGAACTCCACCAATTTAAACACACCAACTTTCTTAACTTACGTGTGTTAGTTATGAAATTCAGTATGATAAGATTTGAAAATCCAAAAATCCTAGCTGAATGATGAATCTTATATAATGTAATAGCTTCATCATATTGGAAACTCAGTAGGCTAGCTAGAGTTTAGTAACTGATAAATTCAATAGTATATCTGATGTCAGCTGGAAGAACTCAGCATCAAGGAACTCAAGCTAGAATATTAAAACTCACTAAATCTGCAAAGGAATTCGAGTCAAGTATTGAATATTAGTAGCTGATAGGTTCAATAGTATATAAAGAGCTATTAGAATCTGACTAAAAATACAAAATTATAATTGTAGTAGAATCAGACTCCATAATCAAATAACTGGACTCATAAGTAAAGATTGTATAATAGCGAAAATCCTATAAAAGAAATGAAACAAGAAACCACAAACTTGCACAGAAAATCGTACAACATAGACAAAAAAAAACCGAAAGCACTTAGATTTTAAAATTAATGCACCAGAGTATTCAACGAATCTCACATATGCAGGCACGTAACCCACATTCTATCCCTATTTCCACTATCTTATTTTCATTTAGATATATTCTTTCCTTCTACATGGAAATAAACCAATCAATCCAACAATTGTATTTCAAGTTATACAAAACACAACAAGTAGTGGAAATTCGACAAAGAGAGTACATTGTTTACCTGATAAGAAGGATCCATATCTCTATTATGATTTAGGGCCATTTCAGGTTATTCAGGATTTTTCAATTTCTAGTGTATGGATGCGGCGATTAACGGAGTATTGATTTGAACGATGCGGGCGATGGAGTTTGGCGGCGATTTGGGGAGGCATTAATGAGAGGCAATTTAGAGAGGCGCTAATGCGAGGGCAAGCAGAGAAAGAAATTCATTGAAATATTAAGTACTTTATTTGTGTATAAAGTTGTTTATCTATAATACTCCCTCTGTACTACAATTGTTGCATTGTTGCTCTACTTTTTTTTTTCGGATAATATTCCACAATTGTTGCTTCATTTCCGAAAATAGTAAATTATTACAAACACTTTATTTAAGGGTTCCACATCTTTACACACAACTAACAACTCTACTTAAAAACTACGTCGAAAAATTTTAGACATCATGAACTAATGCACTATTTTTTTTTTCATTTAATTAACTTTGAAAAAATATCACGCATTCTTGTTGTTTGCATGATGATTTATTCTATTACCAAAATTTATTTTTTATACAATCATTATAACTATAATTTATAGTATATAATAAAATAATTTAATTTTATCTAAAAGAAATAATTTATAAACTATTTAAATAATATGTGTGAGACGATATTGGGTGTTGGTCCGGAGACGAGTGTCAGGTGTAGAGGGGGGGGGTGAATACACCTGAGTACAAGTTCTTTTTCTCAAACGCGAAGGACAGCTGAGCTGTAGGTTTCAACTGATGAACAGTGCCAAATAGTAACCTTCTGATCGCGGGTCAGAGTGACTCAACTACTGAGTTTCTCCTACTGACTTCTATCAGTATTAAATCCTCAGGCGGAGAGTTAGTGCGGATAAGTGTGTAGGGCCCGATAGACTTCGTCTCGATTTGAAAACGTATTTTCGCAAACCAAATAATTTTGGCAAGTGCACTTTTAAATACGTTTTATGCAAAGTATAAATTTGCAAGATAGTTTGAAAACAATGCAATAAAACAGTAAATGACACAAGCGATTTTTAACGTGGTTCGGATACGCAAGATCCTACGTCCATGGTCCTGCTGAACAGAAGGTCTTGTTGATTAATCTGAGCAAGCCTCAGCAAGGTATCTGTGCACTGGATAGACCCTTCTAAGTTATAGTCCTTAGCGACTCTACAATCCAAACTGAAGTTTGAAGTGGAGGGAATGTTCTCCAACTATGAAGGAGTTCTTACAATAAGAACAGTCACGAAATGTGAACTCCTTCGAAGGTTCTAAGCTATGGATATAACAATGGAGCTTAGGTAGAGAAGAGGGATCTAAAGAAAGAAACTCTAGAGAGAAGAACTAGAAATATTCTAATAAGCAAGTTCTTCGTTGGATCTTCGTGAAAGCGCTAGAGTGTTTTGAATGCTTGAGCGTGTAATCCCTTTGATATCCCGTGGGTTGTGCTCGGAAAAGCTTCTCTATTTATAGTTGTGACCCAGGCATTTGTCCGTTGGAGGGGACGATGCCACGTGTCACAAGCGTCCAAGGAAAACGGCCTTATGTTCGAAATAATGTAGCAGAGAGTTGGTCAATGTGCATGAGAGCAACTTTAAGTGGTCAGTGCAGGTAAGGCTTAGACCGCTTCTCATTGGTCGAGATTTGTGGTAGGTGAGACTTGTCAGACTCAGACATCAGTCTTCATCTGAGTTGACTCTCATTCATCCTCGTATGATCTTCTGCTGACTTTCGAATAATGTTAAAAGTCGGGTCGTTTCCTGTCGGAAACAGTAGATGTTGGATATGAGTCAATAGATTGATACTCAGCTGTTCTAGGGTTAAAAGAAATTGGGGGAAATCATAGTAGTACTATGGAATTGAAGATCCCAAAACCGAGCTGATATCAGTAGATTAGTGTGTCGATAGGATTAGCTGATGTATAGGTTAGACTTGATGTAATGCTTATTATTTTGTCTAAGTCCTGTAAGGGGTATTTGTTGAACCGATCTTCGACGAAGATACTTTTCGAACCCCACGTCATCGGTGTAATCGCTTGCATTCTTCGTCGCCGCTGATATCAAACTCGGCTTGAAGATCCCGCATCACTGCCCGGACCTCGGTAGAAGCATTCTCTACAAGCCGATGGTCATCGGTAGAAGAACCAGTGCAAGCAGTATACCTTCGCAATCGACCAACCGACTCATCGAAGCTCACTTTATCGGTCGACGACTCACCGAAGAAGAGAGACTTTCGAGCATCGTATCCGACGTAAAGCGACCCAAAGCACTTAAAGTCCCTTCAAATGTTCAAGAGAAGACATACGAGGTAGTTTGAACGGTCAACTCGACACTCACCAACTACAAACCTCGACCAATGAGAAGCCGACAACGCTTACCTACTCTACACGGTAAAAGTTTGCTCTCATGAACAGTGCATTAAGCGCCTGCTGCAACAAAGTTGAATAGTGGCCGTTTTCTTTGGACGCTTGTGACACGTGGCATCGTCGTCTCCAACGGACATATGTCACAACTCACAACTATAAATAGAGAAGGATTTGAAGATTTCAACAAGAGGAATATACGCGAAATCAAGGGATATCATTCAAGCTCACAACGCTCTAGAACCTTCAAGCTTATCCAGAGACGAACTAGTTTTCATAGAACACTTCTTGTAGTTCATCTCTCTAGAGCACTTTGATCCCTATCTTCTCTAGACTAAGCTCATTGCTAGATTCATAGCTTAGATCCGAAGGAGTTCACATTTAGTGAATTGTTCTTGTTGTAAGAACTCCTTCTCAGTTGGAGAATATTCCCTCCCTTCTAAACTTAGGTTTGGATTGTAAAGTCGCTAAGGACTATAACTTAGAGGGAACTGTCCAGTGCACAGTATCCCTGCCGAGGCTTGCTCAGAATAATCAACAAGTTCTCCTGCCTTGTTCAGGACCGTGGACGTAGGATCTTGCGTATCCGAACCACGTTAAATCGCTTGTGTTCATTTCTTGTTTTATTGCATTGCATTCAACCGACTTGAAAATCATAAGTTTGCATAAAACGTATTTTATAAAGTGCGCGACCAAAAGATTTAACTTGCAAAAACGCGTTTTCAAAAGAGACGACTCGGGCCTAACACTTATCCGCACTACGTCTCCGACCGAGTTTCGTAATACCGACATCGGTCCGCAGAAGAGCTCGTAAGCCGACTCACTTTGACCCCGGTGATCGAAGGCTTACTTGGCACTGTTCATCGATTTGCAAACATCGGCTTCACTGACCTTCACCGAGAAAAAAGAAACGAGCTCGGGTGTATTCACCCCCCCCTCTACACGACTTTTCGTCTCCGGACCAACAATTGGTATCGAGCTTTCGGTGTTCAACCGATCGCCGGTTCGAAATACTTGGTCCTCTCGAACCGATCCCGAAAACCGTTTTCCATTGCATAAGCATCTTCTCGGCATCCTTATACTCTTACTCTTACAATGTCGATATGTCGGTATTAGGATGGTGCCGATGTTCTCAATAGAGAACTACACGGTATGGCGCGTACGTATGGAGGCACACCTAACGTCACTCCATGACAAGCATGTCGGATGTTCTAGAGTCGGGACCGATCATTCCCATGATCGACGGCGTAGTATTCTTCTTTGGAGGAGGCGTGGGAGCACAAACCGGTGCTAAGGTTCCCAAAGACAAATCTCGCCTTCACGCCCGAAGAAAAGAAGTTGCACAACCTTGACCGAGTTGCACGTAATGCCATACCGACTACGCTCGGTGACTCACATCTCGGAAGGGTACAAGATTGCAAAACGGCGAAAGAGCTATGGGACGCCTTGGTCAGATCTTGAGCCATGGAACCCCTCGGATCAAAGAGAACAAGCTTGAGCTAGAGCTTCGAAGTTCGACGCCTTTGCAATGGAGCCTCATCGAAACCATTGACGAGCCGAGTGTCGGATTCACCAATCAAGTCAATGTTATCAATGGGTTGGGGAGGTCGTTCACCAACAAGGAGATGAACACCAAGATCTTGAGAGCGTTGCCCCGACGAAGTGGCTTCCATTTGCTACTTATTTACGTCGCTCCGATCTAAATGCTCTAACTCCCGATGTTATATTTTCGAATTAAAATCGGAGGAATTCGAGCATAGCCTACCCCAAAAGTGCTTAAGCGCTCCAGCCGACACACGGTTCGACCACGCCTTCAAGGCAACTCAGCAATACCGGAGCCAAGCCTATTTCCTCAAGCAAAGCCGTGGCCACATCGCAGCAAAGTCTTCCGAGACTTCGAGGCCCCGATCGGCTAGCACCGATGGCTCTCAAATATCGAGAGGGAAAAGGATAGAGTCGAAAGCCGAGGAAATACAACCGAGATTCTTCCTCGGGTAAGAAAGACTATCATAAGAAAGAAGAATCTAATCCTTCTACCGAATGCGGGAAATCGGAGTCTCCGCCGCGATCCATCTAAAGACTCATTGGTAAGAGCAAAGAGAACATCTACCCGCTACAACCGCAAGAAGGAGGGACACTATCAGTACGATTGTCCCGAACTCTCACCGCTCAAAGAGCGGAACGGCGAGCCGAGAGAAAGAAATTCGCCGAGAGACGGCGGAGCTATATAGCCGGAGAGATATCCGACAACTCAATTGAGGAGGATACATTCATGTATTCTTCCGAAGATGAAGCCGCGTTCGTCGCAGTTGAGGTCGCAGAGACGGTTCCTGATGAGTCGGCCGAATACCGTCGATGGCCGGAGAAGAGGCCGAGGTAAATTCTAAACGCATTATTACCTCTTCTTCACATAGCACACAAGACACGTGCTCGGTCGCGATGATCCTCTAGATGTGGTACAAGCCTACGATGATCGCTAGAGGAACAGATTCGGTGAGCAGAGAGTTCAAAGCAGAACCATCCGGGAACTTGAACAGGTAAAGGCCGAGAATCGGAGACTTTCTTCGATTGTCGGGTCTCTGCGAGTCGGTGGATCTAGTTGCGAGACTCAAGGAAGAGATTGAATCTCTCATGACTAAGTCTCAGCTTCAAGAGACTCAGATCTCAGTTCTGACCAAGGACAATTCTGAGAAAGAGACTGAAATAGCCAAGCTCAGTCAGAAGCTCACAGACGTGCAGAATAACTATGACTTACTCAGAAGGAGTGACGAAGTCTGGAGAGGATTGATGACTGAACAATACATGGGAGCTAAGGAGAAGCTTGAAAGCATGCTTAGAGCTCAACGGTCAACTTCTGTGAAAGAAGGTCTAGGCTATACCCACGAAGCTTCTACCTCCAAAAGCTCAGCAACCCTGGCTGATAGGTTCGTCGAGGAGGAAAGGTGCAAGCTGCCGACACCACACCTCGGGCGAAAAACAAACGAGAAAATAATTACACCTCGGCCCGAGTAGCAACAAGCAGTGACCAAAGGTTCCGGCCCGGGACACCGCGATCAAATTCGGGGGGGAATCAAGAAGGTCGGATGGGGCGAACAAGTACAAGGAGCCATCGTATGAGCACCCGGCACGGTGACGGCTCGTACTACTATGAGCCCGGGGTGGTCGGAGAAGCGCTAAGACTCGGAAGAAGAGAGCTCCCTGAACCCAAAATTATCGCAGAAAGTCGGTATCTCCAAGTCCTGTGGAGAAGAAAGCCGATAAGGTTCGGAAGAAGAAGTCCGGAACTTCTAAGGTCCCGAGACAGATCCGGGTTCCGAAATCACCCACTAACCTGTAAGGACCCAATCGAACCAAAGGGTACCTAAAAATGCCTCTGTTTTTGCGGGTGCATAAGGACCCGTGGATAGTGGACAGCGGCTGCTCGAGACACATGACCTACCGGAAGAGCCTGGCGACCAACTACGTACAAGAAGATGGTCCCGCAGTGAATTCGGTGACAATTCCAAAGGCTATACAAGGGGATACGGAACGCCGAACATTGGGACTCGCCACGGTTCAAGAGTAACATATGTTGAAGGACTTCAACATAATCTCCTTTCGATCGACCAATTCCGTGATAATCTTAACGAGTAATCTTTGACGCCGGTTTCGTGATATTGTTGACAAATCTACAGGGGAAAACAGTGTTATCGGGTTCGCGGAGGAAGAACATCTATGTTGCAAACCGGAATACCGCGAGAACCCGAGGCTTGCTTGCTCGCACGAGACTAAATCGGGTAACAAGTCAGTGGCTATGGCACAAGAGACTCGGCCACTTCGAACTTCAAGACCATGAACAAGCTTGTCAAGAACTCTAAAGTCGAGGACGCCCAACGAATCGTTTATCAAAGACGAAATTGTGAAGCGTGCACGAAGGGAAAGCAAACAAAGAGTAGCAATCCACCTATTCCGTCACCTTCCACCGATGGAATCCTTCATTGCTTCACATGGACTTATTCGGGCCGTCTCTCCGGTGACTATAAGAGGCAAGAAGTATGCCCCTCGTCGTCATAGACGACTTCTCGAGATATACTTGGGTCATCTTCATCGCCAACAAATCGATGTTCGGGACCGAGTTACCTAATCCATCGAAGAAACTCAGTGTGGAAAAGAACATCAAGATTAAGAAGATACGCTCAGACAGAGGAACAGAGTTTCTAAACTCAGTAGTTAAGACATACTGCGATAAAGAGGGAATTCAGCACGAGACATCAGCTGCGCGCACCCCTCAGCAGAACGGACTTGCTGAACGTAAGAACGAGAACTCTCAAAGAAGCAAAGCAAGAACGCTCCTCGCGATTCCCGGACTACCCTCAAAGTTTTGGGGCTGATGCCTCCGACACCGCCTGTTACACTCAGAATCGATCACTACTGACACAGCAACACATGAAGACGCCATACGAACTATGGAAAGGGAGAATTCCTTCTATTTCTCATTTTCATGTTTTCGGCTGTCCTTGCTTTATCCACAACAATGGGAAAGATCAGTTGAAGGTCTTTGATAGCAAATCGATCAAGGAGTATTCTTAGGATACTCCCGAGTCGATAAAGCCTTCGAGTTTTTAACTATCGAACTCTTAGCGTGGAGGAAAGCCCTCATGTTGCTTTTGATAAATTTGTTGCGAGAACGGGGAAAGATACAAAGTCAAGTACGAGGATGTCGGCAGCAAGCTACGGGATCTCGAACTAAATGACAAAGCTGAAAAGATCCAAGCATTGTTGGGATGATGAGTCGGAAGATGAAGAAATTCGGACTCGGCCAACAAGCAATGTAGCTAACCTAGTTGATTCTATCGAACGGAATCAACAACGGGTAACTTCGGTCGATGAGGAAGCCCCCGTGGTAACCGAGACCTCTACCGAGAATATAAACTCGGGGGGAACGATTAATGTTCCCGAGCTGAATGCCCTGACCACCGGAAACTCGGTAGATCCTAACCTTCTTCTTGAATTACTACGGTCACAAAACAGTACTAACGAAATGCCTAATACACCTATTGATCGTGCGAAGTGGTATCGGAAGAAGAAGCCCGACTCGGGCGTTCGTGGCTCGATGCTCATTCTTCGGATCTTATCATTGGAGATCCATCAAGCAACTATAAGGACGAGATCAAGATTAAATCAAGGAGAAAGCTCACTTTACTCTTGTTTTTTGTCTACGGAAGAACCTCGGTCGATAGAGGACGCACTTAAAGATCTTGGCCCGGGTCATTGCTATGCAAGAAGAGCTGAACCGGTTCGTCGAAATGAAGTTTGGGAGCTTGTCGACGGCACTGAGACATCAGCACGTGATTGGAACTAAGTGGGTCTTCAAGAACAAGCGAGATGAAAACAACGTCATTGTCGGAAATAAAGCTCGACTAGTTGCTAAAGGATACAATCAGGGCGAGAGGAATTGACTTTGATGAAACATTTGCTCCGGTCGCCGGATTGGAAGCCATTCGTCTTTTCCTAGCTTATGCAACACATCGGAGATTTAAGGTATATCGGATGGATGTGAAGTCGGCTTTTACGAACGGCGTGCGAAGGAAGAAGTCTACGTGGAACAACCGCCCGGCTTTCGGCGAGGACATCAGTGTACGAGACTTAGGAAAGCTCAGTATGGGTTAAAACAAGCACCCGGGGCTTGGTATGATACCCTATCGGACTTTCTACTTCGAAAAGGTTTTCAAAAGGGGACAGTAGATCGCACCCTATTCAAAGCATAAAGTCGGAAGATGACATTCTACTGGGTGCAAATCTACGTGGACGACATCATTTTTCGTGCGAGAAACGAAGTTATATGTCGGCAGTTCGAGAAGATGATGAAGGAGAAATTCGAGATGTCCATGATGGGAGAGATGAATTATTTCCTTGGATTTCAAGTAAAACAATCAGCTGAAGGAATCTTCATCAATCAAGCCAAATACACTCGAGATCTTCTCAAAAGATTCGGTGTGATTCCAAAGAAACCGGTCAAGATCCCCATGAACACGAACTTTAAAATCGATCTAGACAAAGAGGGAGCTTCGTTAACTCTACCGATTATAGAGCTATTATTGGTTCTTTACTTTATTTAACAGCTAGCCGACTGACATAACTTATGCTTGTAGGTGTATGCACAAGATTTCGAGGCGAATCCCAAGCGAAGTCATCTAGACTCGGCGAAGAAGATTCTGCGATATCTAAGAGGAACACCCGATCTTTGGGTTATGGTATCCTGCTGATGATAATCTAATCTCGACGAGCTATTTCGATGCCGATTATGCGGGATGCGGGATAGATCGAAAATCAACTTCCGGAACATGTCGGTTCCTAGGCAGCAAGGCGATATCGTGGTTTTCAAAGAAACAAAGCACTCGGTAGCTACGTCCGCTCACTACCGGCCGAGTACATGGCCGCAGGAAGTTGCTTGTGCCCGGATCCTTTGGCTTCGACAACAATTGAGAGATTATGGTATAACTCGGGATGAAGTGCCCATCTACCGTGACTCTACCAAAGGCAATAGCTATAACTCGGAACCCGGTTCTACATACCGAGATGCAAGCACGTGGACATCCGACACCACTTCATCGAGAGACCATGTCGAAAAGAAGGACATCGGGATGGAGAAAATCCATACCGACAAGCAAAGAAGCGGATATACCGACCAAACCACTAGCCGAGAACGAGGTTCGGGAGAACTATCGGTTGAGCTAGGTCCGCTCGATCCTACCGAGACAAGTCGGTAGAAGCCGACTACGATAATAATATACTTAGCAACAATGTGCATCAGTATGGAATCAGCATGACAGGTCAGAAAACTTAGTACAGTGACTCAGTTGGGAGATGCACATTGTACACAAGGGAGAACATGGTCATCAGCACAACCATCCTCCCGATAAATGATGGTAACCGGTGATAAGTTCGATGAAGAGGTTTGCGTAGTATCGTTACTTAATTTGTTCAGAAGCATGCCGCATTTAATGCATCAGTCGCTTGCATTCAGTTGCCTAGGAGCATTTATTCCTTACCATTTATTATGTTTAAGGTTTGAGGAAAGGTCAGCAGGACTCCTCGCCTGAGTAATTAATGCTCTCTGTCGCGCATTTAATGCATGTCTTCTCCATTAGCTTTATTACGTATATCTATATTTTTGGCGGCTATTGTAATCATTCTTTTATAACATTTAATCTTAGCCGCCCCTTGATTTTGAAAGATTAAATTTGAACCGTGCGATTCAAACTAAAGATCAAACTCAATATACAAAATCTTTCATCTTCTATCAACTCCTCACTTTTCGCCATTCTCATATCTTAGAGCTTTTTCTTAGCGATTCAGTTTCCTTCCTTACATCCTCATTCAAACTGTATTGTTATATCTCTTTTCAAGCTCCATTTCACGGTAATGTATCAGATGTCTGCTAGCAACTACTAACTTACTCTATTTTCAAGTGCTAATATGTTGTTTTGCGGATTTCAATGGCGAACGTTCAAACTCCGGACAACATTGAGGAGATTGTAGCCTCCGAGATTCTGTTTGAACCTACCTTGGCCTTCCGCCAAGTGGAGATCTCTTTCCTTGAACCCGTGTTTGACGCTTTGGAGCGTTCAGGGTTGGAGATGCTGGTTTCGAAGCACCCCCGTGCTTTTCTCCCTCGACAGGTCGCTGAAGTTTATTTCAACTGGAAATCTCTAGCGTCGGGAGGAGAGGAATCGTCCTTCTCTTATCAGAAGGAAGTCGATCAAGATGAGTGGGAGTCAGTTGTTCTTACCTTCGATATTCAAGATGCTCTAGCTCTCTCTTTCGATCTTCCCAACTCCGGCATTTCTCCGATTGGATACAAGGAGAAGGAGATCAATGCATATGTGCGAAATTACGTGGACGCAAGGATGTGGCGTTCAAAACAGCTTTACCGAGGAATATGTTGCTACCTCGATGCGGAGGTCTAGCTTACGTGGTATCGCACATTCGACAAGTTCAGATGGATCATATGATCAACTTGTCCAAACCTAGGATTCAGCTGATGATGGCAATAGACGATGGGGTTGAAGTGAACCGGGCCGAGTATTATACTACTCGAGATGAAGGCACGGGCTCGAAGTTCACCACATTACCCAATCGGCGAGAGAAGGATAGCCGGTGTGGGTAAACTTCTATTCGGAACAAAGATGTCCTGATTCGATAGAATGCATAGTTCGGAGGAACTCAATTGTTGAGCACTCGGCCTTTGAGGACTCCAAGTACTTTGACAAGAAGTCTATCAAATTTATGACAAAGGCTGGAGCGAGAAAAGTCAATTGGCAAGGGGCCACCTTGAACCGAAGAGAGCGGCATCCGCTCCGCCCCCAACCGTCCAAGTGCCAAAGAAGAGGAGGTTGGCTAAGAATCGACCTGCTGAGGTCACAGTGGCTCGGCCACTTACCATTATTGAGCCGGCTCCTCCTACTCAGAGAGGAGCAACTACTCGATTCGAATCTTGGAATCGAGGGAGCGACGATCAAGGACAAAGTCCAAGTGATCAGCTACGAGGGAACGAGTCGACAAGAGGGAACCGTCACCCGAACCTCTTGCTGAGTGGTCAACAACCGACACCACTCGATCGCGTGCTGCAGCCGAGATTCGACTAGAGATACCGAGAAATTGCTGAGCACGCAGATCTGGTTGAAATAGCAAGTAAGGACAAGAGCTCGGATGCTCTTAAGGTTTTACCTCTTGGGACATTCTTATTGACTTTGCCAAATCCCAAGCAGTCACCGGATGAGCTGCGACGGAGGAGCAAGAGCTCCAAGCCAAGATTGGATTCGGAGAGCCACTGATGTGGCATCTTTCGACGATTTGAGGGCTGCAATGCTCTATTTACCGAGCTTGAGAGCTCCGATCGAAACAGACTCCGCCCCCATCTCCACCTTCCGATAAAGGCGATAATGATGATCAAGATGAGGAGATGGATGGCAAACCCAAGGAAGCGGACCGGGGGAGAATCTGCAGAGGGTCAAACTCCCCAAGAGAAGAGCCCAACACCACCCATAGTCACATCGGTGAGGCTACAACCGCTCCGAAGTACAATAGGGAGCAGTTGATCTCGTTCTCCGAGCGAGAGGCTCGGAACCGGCTCTTATCGGATACAACCCATCGGTTCCGTGTCCTCACGTTACGTCAACGTGGCTATCAAACGCCAAGGTGAGAAAAATCGACTCCTAGCCAAAGATGTTCACTTCAAATGGGAGAAGTACACCAAGGCTCGAACGAAGCTCTAAGTAAGTTCGCCGCCGACATCTCCACCCCCCTAAAGAGGCTTCTCGGCCCGGATTTCAAGGAGATAGTTGAGCGAGGCCCTAAGTGCTCAAAAGGCCGATTTATCGGCCACGAGTCGGCGCCGCTTGCCGCTCGGCATAAAACTTTCTCGGAGCAAGTGACTCAAGCGATGAAAACAATTCAAGGCTTCATTGATGAGAGAAACAAGATAGCAACCACCTCTCTTCAAACGGCCATCAAGCCACAGTGAGGCCTTAAAAGCCATTCGAAAGAAATGACAGAATCAAATGATCAAGCTCTGCTGAAACTCCGTCGAGAGTCGGCCGCTCGATTGAAGAAATCTAGAGCCGATCGGGAGAAAGACTGGGAAAACTACTGTAACTTGGTCAGTGATTTTGATGACACAATTACCCAGATCAAAGATTCTGTGCACAATCTGGAGCAGGACGTAAAAGCTATCCGCACCTCCCTGGCGAATATTGCTGATGCCAAAAAGGGGGAAGATATTGTGAAAGATGAACACGATACGGATACGGTGACGTCCGGATCCTTGAGGGACGGGCTCGGGAGGCGGGACCCTCCTCGCAGCAGAGCCCTCACCGCAGAGATTCGGGGGGGAACGAGGCTCGGAGAGCGGGACCAACTAATCGAAAGGTACATCTACCGAGGTCCTTCTCCTTGATTTCCCACTACAAGCCACCCCCATCTCCTCTTCATTGTGCACATTGACGAAATCGCTCAATTCCTTGAAGAGCCAGCTGAAGAAGAAGAGTCTCAAAAGCTGCCGCAGAGGTCGGGGAAGGAAATCGCTACTGAATCCACTACTCCTTCCTCCCCGATCAAGAAGTTTAAATCAAAAGCGGAGCAAGAGGCATTCGACCTCGAGAATAGCCCAAGAGGCGCAAGACAAGTCTGGACCGGGAGCGTCGGCTAGAGGAGGCGGGCTGAAGCGGCAAAAAAGCCTAAGGGCAAAGCTGTCAGGGGCAAAGGAAAGAGAAAGGTCATTAATACAGTCGAAGAGCAAAAGAAGAAAGCACAAGAAGAATTTGCTAAGGCTCTTCCGACTGAAATCAAAGCTCTTGCTCGAGTATTCCCATATCTACTCTTACACCCGAAGCGGATAGCGTAAGATCAAACGACACGGGAGGCGACGCCGCAAGGACCGAGTCTCGGACGAGGAGACACTAGAGCGGCCGCTCTCCGTGAGAAGAAAAGGATGGCCGACCTGGCAAGAATGAAAAGCCTATCTCGATAAACCAAAGGCCGATCCAAGAAGGCGGATCCCGAGAGGATCTAAGTTCATTAGGGGCCCCCACATCAAGCAACAACCGATTCAAAGCATGTGGATAAGTGGGTGCCGGCGATATGAATGAACATTGGGAGAGATTGAAAGAAACTTTTATCAAAGGCTACTACGTATGGCGCATTTACCCACTTGATCGCCCAAACCGATCAGCTCTTTGAGGAGTTGATTACGAGATTTAATGTTGAATTCGTGAACGGCTGAAGCAAGTCATGGAATCACGGAATGTAACCTTCCGTGCCCCGACTTTCCGACGTATTCCACCGCCGAGACTTGCTAGTGGACTCGCCGAGCACTAAGGACATAGAAAGAGAAGTGGAGGAAGCCGCCTACGCCCGAGCTCGCTCCCGGAAAGGCCGGATGATAACTTGGAGATCCGGGAGATTCGAGCTAGAGTGTATAAATACTATTACCTGGATCCTCCCAAGGAAAAATCCACCGACTTCAAGAAGAAAACGCAGAAGTTCAAGAAGCAAAGCAGCAGTGATTTTTCTCTCATCTTTTGTAATAGCATAGGAACTCGTAATTCTTGATATATATATCGGTTCCTCTCGCTTGCTAGACAATTACTCATTGTCTTTCGGCCTTTTACTTTGTGTTTACACTACCGATCACCAAGTGATCGACACACACTCACATCAGTTTCTCTGATCTTGCCTTTCTCTCACCTGCTGAAGTTCATTTACTATTATCAGTTTTTCCTCAGATGCTTTAAGGGGGAAATTGTTGTCAGTAGGACAGTATCTTTAATAGATATTAGAGTATAGAGGTTTTGGCATCTCAAATTAGGGGAAATTGTTGGATATGAGTCGGTAGATTGATACTCATTGTTCTAGGGTTAAAAGAAATTGGGGGAAATCATAGTAGTACTATGGAATTGAAGATCCCAAAACCGAGCTGATATCAGTAGATTAGTGTGTCGATAGGATTAGCTGATGTATAGGTTAGACTTGATGTAATGCTTATTATTTTGTCTAAGTCCTGTAAGGGGTATTTGTTGAACTGATCTTCAGCTGAAGATACTTTTCAGAACCCCACGTCATCAGTGTAATCGCTTGCATTCTTCGTCAGCAGCTGATATCAAACTCGATTGAAGATCCCGCATCGGTGGCCCGGACCTCGCAGAAGCATTCTCTACAAGCCGATGGTCATCGGTAGAAGAACCAAGTGCAAGCAAGTATACCTTCGCGATCGACCAACTGACTATCGAAGCTCACTTTATCCGTCGACGACTCTGCCGAAGAAGACAGACTTTCGAGTACTGTATCCGACAGAAAGCGACCCAGCACTTAAAGTCCCTTCAAATGTTCAGCAGAAGACATACGAGGTAGTTTGAACGGTCAACTCTGACACTCACCAACTACAAACCTCGACCAATGAGAAGCCGACAACGCTTACCTACTCTACACAGTAAAGCTGCTCTCATGAACAGTGCATTAAGCGCCTGCTTGCAACAAAGTTGAATAGTGGCCGTTTTCTTTGGACGCTTGTGACACGTGGCATCGTCGTCTCCAACGGACATATGTCACAACTCACAACTATAAATAGAGAAGGATTTGAAGATTTCAACAAGAGGAATATACGCGAAATCAAGGGATATCATTCAAGCTCACAACGCTCTAGAACCTTCAAGCTTATCCAGAGACGAACTAGTTTTCATAGAACACTTCTTGTAGTTCATCTCTCTAGAGCACTTTGATCCCTATCTTCTCTAGACTAAGCTCATTGCTAGATTCATAGCTTAGATCCGAAGGAGTTCACATTTAGTGAATTGTTCTTGTTGTAAGAACTCCTTCTCAGTTGGAGAATATTCCCTCCCTTCTAAACTTAGGTTTGGATTGTAAAGTCGCTAAGGACTATAACTTAGAGGGAACTCGTCCAAGGTCACGAGTATCCCTGTTGAGGCTTGCTCAGAATAATCAACAAGTTCTCCTGCCTTGTTCAGGACCGTGGACGTAGGATCTTGCGTATCCGAACCACGTTAAATCGCTTGTGTTCATTTACTGTTTTATTGCATTGCATTCAACTGACTTGAAAATCATAAGTTTGCATAAAACGTATTTTATAAAGTGCACAGCCAAAAGATTTAACTTGCAAAAACGCGTTTTCAAAAGAGACGACTCCGGGCCTAACACTTATCCGCACTACAGTCTCCGACTGAGTTTCGTAATACTGACATCAGTCAGTAGAAGAGCTCAGAAGCTGACTCACTTTGACCCCAGTGATCGAAGGCTTACTTGGCACTGTTCATCAGTTGCAAACATCAGCTTCAGCTGACCTTCACTGAGAAAAAGAAACAGAGCTCAGGTGTATTCACCCCCCCCTCTACACCTGACTTTTCGTCTCCGGACCAACAGTAGATCTGACACGATCTCTGTCTTCTTCATCTAAGTCTGCTGATAAAAGAATCTTTGTTGGTCCCGAGAGTACGTTCAGGTGTAGAGAGGGGGGGGTGTGATTACACCTGAAAATTGATTTCTCAACTTAAACACGAACAGTTCTTTTCAGGATAGTGTCGTACTGAACAAGTTCAGCAGACCAGACAAGCTATTCTGAATCATGTGGCAGAGTGACTGACTCTACTGAGACCTGCTAGCTGACTTAGAGTCAGAATTCAGTATCTTCCAGATAGAGTTCAGTAGTGCGGAATAGTGTAGGCCCAAATTCAGTTGAGTTAGGAAAACGATTTTATCAAAACAGTTTCAATAGATTAGTGCAGTCTGTTAAGTTTGCTGAAACTCAGTTGAATGATTTAAAGAATATTTTCAGTATGAACAGTAAATCGATGCAACAATAAAAACAGAACACAAGATATAGAGATTTTTAAAGTGGTTCGGACACAACAATCCTACGTCCACTGTCCCGAAAGATCAAGAAGCTATGTATTATACTGAGATAGTATCAGTTTGTTGTACGCAGGACAAACATTGGTCTTGAGATTTATACTGAGCAAGTCTCAGTTTACAAGGTTATCAAACTAAGTGTTTGAAAAACTCTCCAACAGTGAAGGAGTCCTTTACAATAAGGATCAGTTCAGAAGTGAACTCCTTCGTCTAAGCTATGGATTTAGTCTATTGAGCTTAGGTTAGAGGGATAGGGAACAAGGATGTGGCTTCTAGAACGACGAACAACTGAGTGTAAGCTTTGGGTCCGTGTAACGTCGTTTGGATACTAGAGGCTGTATTAAGCGGTTCAGCTTGGTTCCCTAAGAGCAGAAATGTAGTCTTTCGCCGGAGATTGATTCTTCGAACTTCTTGCGGAAGACTTAGGCTTTTTCGAATTTGCTCGTTTGAATGCTCTGTGTGTTCTCTCGTGTATGCGAAGGTTCGGTGATGTTCGTGAGCTTCAAATTTGATTTATCCCTCTATTTATAGAGAAGAGATTAGGATAGATCCGTTGGAGACGACGATCCTTTGTCTCTCTCTTTAGGGTAGCTAACGGCTCTTTTGAAGTATGGAAGCAGTGTCCTTTCCCTCCATTTCTGGAAAGTTGTTAACTTGCAGCTTTAGTAGATATAGGGTACGTGGCTGTTTGTCATTGGTCAAGGTTCAGAAAGTGGTTGAGACAGAACAGACTTCAAGGAGATCTGAAGCTGACTTCTCTCTTCCTCGTATTGACTCTGTTGATTTGACTTTAAGGATCCTGACGGTCGAAGACGCTGCGGCCGTTGCCTGAGTCCGATCTCTCGATTCGATAGCATGCTCCTGCTGAGTCGGCTCTACTGAAGATCAGCTCTGAGTTCAGTGAACTACTGCTGCTGAGTTCAGTTCCACTGACTCCTTTCAGTATATTGCTCCTGCTGAGTCCAGTATCACTGAGTCTTCTACTTCTGGTGCTGAGGCAGATAATCCATTGAGTGCCTAAACCAGAGCAGAGTGTCTGCTGAGTCTAAAACCTCAGAGACAAAACAGATTACAACGTAATGGTTCACCAATCAATATAGGGTTTTGGGATCTTCAAATCTTCACAGACTTATTCAGAGCACAGGGCTACTGAGTAAACTTCAACACATAAGACTGAGTCATTTCCAACTATTTTCCAACATTGCTGAGGATAGAATCATCACCCAACATTTTCCCCCTATTTGATGATGCCAAAACCTAATAACCTATCAACCTAACACTATGACTTGTTAGAAACAGAGCTCCTTACAAAATATTACAAGTAGGATCAGTGGAGTTGTTCTTCAAGTCCTAAACTACTGAGGGGATCAGGGCAGAAAGTCAGAACTTATACAGAGTCTAATCAATATTTTCCCCCTGTCTTAACAACATTTTCCCCCAACTAAGCAATCTATTAGAATCTAGCTAAGCAACAACTGACAGTAAATAACAACAGTGAGTGTGTGAGTCAGTAATCACTTCAGTGATTCTGAGTGTTAAGCATAAACAAACACGGCTATTCAGACAATAAGGAATTGTCAAAGCCAAACATAGAAGTTGTATATATATATATATGAGAAATTCAGTACAGATACATCTCTGCTAGACTAAAGAAAGAAAGAAAGATACAAGGAGAATACAGAAGCAAAAATCATTTGAACTGCTTGATCATGTCTTTGAAATCTTGAGATTGAGTTTCAGGAAGAGGCACTCCATACATGCGATATGTGATCTTTCTCAGCTTCAGTATCTCAGCAAAGTCCATTGGGTCTTCTTCATCGAGAAATTTGGCTTCAACAACGTCCTTTACATCTTTCTCTATGACTCCATAGTGGATGGATCCATCTAGTCTCTGTGGGGGTGGCAGGATTCTGGGATCAGGAACTCTTACTTCAATATTTTCCTTGACAGCTTTTTGAAGTCTGGCATACATTTCCAGATCTGCTCTCATTAGCCATTCAGTATATACCATTGTCTTGGGTTTCTCATAACAGAATCTCCAGAAGTAGTTCCTCTTGATGAATTCGACTTTCAGCATCTCCCATCTCTGAGTAACTTCCCACGGAATCCATACATCCACTCTAGGCCATCTGTGAGTCTTCAGATCAGTAGGCTTTCTGAACTTTCTGTATTTGTATGGAATATCAGCCTTTGTAGGGATCCTTAAACTCGCTTCCTTTTCAGTTCTCAGCCTGAGAGCTTCAAGATCAGCCATCCATATTCTCTCTATGGTTGCTTCTATCTGTCGAGCTTCTTCACCTCTATATAGATATCTGTCTAGCTGAGCCCAGATTTCATCCATTTCTTGTTCCTGTGGCTTCGATGCAGTGTAGGTGGGCTTGTGAGGTGGCTCTTCTTCTGAGTCAGCAGGTGTGGAAGATTTCTCTTTGGATGTTCCCTGCTGCCCAGTTGATTGTTGCTGCTGCTGCTCCTTTTCCTTTTCTTTGTCAGCCTCGTCGCTGAGCATAAGGGTTCTAGGAGGCAGCCTAGCTCCTGTCTTCTTGCCTCCAGCTGGAGCCTTAGTTTTGCCTTTAGCAGGCTTCTTCTTGGGTTTGTTCGCGGCTTTAGCTTCAGCTATCTCCCTAGCTAGCTTCTCATCTGCTGCTATCTGAGCCTCCTCCTCCGGGGTTATGAACCTCCTGGGTCCTTTCTTCTTAGAGGGAGGGGTTGGGAGTTTCAGTACTTTCTTTCCTTGGCCGGCAACTGGAGGAGGGAGAGGAGTTTCTTCCTCTTCTGACTCCTCGTCAGCATACTCAACAACTTCTTTTATAATATCAGAAGGAGTTTGAGTTGCCTGAGTAGTGACTTCTTTGGCTCCTGAGCCACTTGGGCGAGTCTCTGTAGATGCTGTAGCTGCAGCTGAGACACCCTGGGCCTCGCCAGTATGTAAAGGTCCAGTGAGGGCAGATGATAGAGTTTGTGATGCCCTTGCCGCTGTCCTTACCTTCTTTGTAGCTTTCAGTATTAGCTCCTTAGATGCTTTCTCTATAAATCCTTCCCCCTTTTTGGCATCAGCAAATCGGGTAGGGGGCGGAGCAGATACCTTTCTATTCAGGCTTTTGTATGAGTCTGACAGATCATCCAGCTTATTGTGTAGCTTTGTCAGCTGCTCATGCAGCTCATTTCTCTCGTTTGTCAGTTGATCGCTGTATTTCTTATGTGAGAGATCAGCCGCAGCCTGAAATTCCTTCAGCTGCTGATGAGTCGTTTTCGTACTTAGTAATTTCAGGCCGAAAAGTGCGTCAATTGGCCAACCGGTGCAGTCGCAGTGGCGAAAAATGCAGGTTTTAGGTGATGACGTGGCATGATGACGAGGATTTTATTTGGCGAATTTTGATGAAGAAAAGGCACGGAATTGATGACGTGGGCGCGGATTTCTGGAGAAGGAAAAGAATCAAGAAGATATTTTGTGGTAGTTAAGGGAAGATCTTGTTTTCTTATTTATCCAAATCTTTTCCTTTATCAAAGATTTGACCTAACTTGGAGAGGAAGAAAAGGAGTATATAGAGACTTGAAGGGGGACGAAATTCACAAGCTTGAAACCATTCATACACGAACCAATCCACCATTCGAAACCTTGATCACTGCCGTGACTCCCTTCCGAACCGCCGACCGCCGCCGAACCACTTCCAACCGATTCCGTAGATTAGTTGAAGAAGAAAAACATCCTTCTCATTTCCGTTATTTATGCTTTTTAATTCGTAGTTGAATTCTAGTTTTAATTTACTTTCATCGTTAATCATTTTCCTAGGATCTTAATATTTACATTTGAACATCATTGGCTATTTTAATTCAAGTTCTAGTTTAATTTCGTAGGTTTATATTTTCTGTTATTTCGTGCCTTAGTTAAATTAAATTTCGTTCATGCTAGATCTAGGGTTATTTGTGTTTATGTTTCTGTTCTATAAACTGTCCCAGTTGCCCAACCGAAGCGTCAGCATGAGTAGCTAAACTTTTTAGGGTCCGACAGAATGTGAATGCACACGTGAACAATACATGAGGCTTAGGTGCTCATAATTAATCAAAAGGGTTTCGGGATAATTCTGAATTAATTAATCTAGCTAGTAATTTAGGCTTGATCACCCTAGGTTGCGCAGTCTGTAGCTAACTTAGTACTTCCATCGTTTCTCGTGGAACAAGGCTAGGTAAGTAGCGAAATTATTCATAAGAGTAATTGGATTACACCGATAGGAGACTATTAGATGCCCAACATACGAGTAAGCTCCTATACTAGGCTCCCTTAGTTCGATAAAGCTATCTAGCTATTAAATCTATTGATTGCCCAACAACGTAGGTTGTAGCTAGGTTATGGAAGTAGCTGTTTCGATGCCCAACATGGCGGTTAGCGACTAAGTAAGTGGGAGTGAGGATCACGCAGTTTAAGTTACGGTGGTCTATAACTAGTAGATTCTTGAGATTAATTCATATTAAGTGCCGAGGATTGGAATTACGTGTGTGTGAATATGCTGCTGGACCTGCCTTTCAATTGCCCAGTTCGTTCAGTTTATTTTCCGTTTTCAGTTTTATTCATTGCTTTCAGTTTTACAAGTTCTTAGTTTAATAGAAAACCCAAATCTTGCGTGGTTGCTAACCAAAACCCATAGATAAGTAGGAAAATAAAGTGTCTAGTCGTCCGTTCCCTGTGTTCGATACCTGTGAACTATACTGATATAATTCTCTGATTTTTGCAGGATTATTTGGTGCAATACAGCGATCACCAAAATTAGCGCCGTTGACGGGGAATGGTGTTAATTAGTTTCTTTAATTTTTCTACTAATCTTTCTTTTGTGCTTTTTGATGTTGCATGAGCAGGTCTTCCAATCCTAATCTGATATTTGATCCTGAGATCGACAAAGCAGCAAAGAGGAATAGGAAGGAGACGAAGCTGCAAAAGCAACAGAATCTGTCCAAGGCAGTAGACGTCTCAACTGCCCAACCAGGAGACAGAACATACGTCGTTGATCCGATCAGCAACTCAGAACCAGAGACTGTTTTGTTCGATAGAACAAGGCAAAACACTCCAGTAACAAGCTCAAAATCAGAGGAGGAAGAGATGGAGGCTGAAGTACACAATCCACAACCATTGAGGATGAATACAAGATCGCTTGACATGGGAGCGGACCTACCCGGTCCAATCCAAATCACTACTACAGAACAAATTGATGTCAAGCTGAACATGGTCGCTGCCATGCCGAAGTTTTATGGAAGAACGAACGAGAATCCAAATTCCTTTTTGGCGTCTTTCAACCAAGTGTGTAATCTGCACCGGCAGGGCAACCAGGACGCTTTCAAGCTCAAGGCCTTTCCATTCACTCTCCAAGACGGAGCACAAGCATGGTTCTCAAGTTTAAAGCCGAACACGATCACGACGTGGGCCCAGATGCGTACGGTTTTCTTGAAGAAACACTTCCCGCAGTCGAAGATAAATGCATTAAAGAAGCAGATTTCCGGGATCGCTCAAGAAATCGACGAGACCTTCGGCACATACTGGGAGAGATTTGGACGACTTGTCGATAGTTGTCCGAACCATGGCTACTCGGATGTGGAGCTTCTACAGATTTTCTATCAAGGAATGACAGACGAAGCTAAAGCCATGGTTGATATCGGTCTGAGAGGGAATTTCCATACAAGCCTTTACGAAGATGCAAGAAATATAATTGAAGGGCTTGCGGAGTCTACCTCGCAATACAAAGGGCCGAGACCAACAAGGAGAGTTGTAAATTGGTCTCATTCCGACTACATGGATGAGATCGATAGTAAAGTGGAGGTAAAATTCAGCCTATTGCAAGACAAGCTCGACTTGATACTCAAGCAGAACGCTCCTGCCCCAAGCCGATCAAATGCCGATCACGCATGTGGAGAAAAAGGACATACATCACTACATTGTCCGGGAGAAGAAGCTAACGCAACTGGAAATTGGAGCGGGCAGCAAGGATTTAATCCAAACCTTCGATGGAGGCAACCGGAAGAACAATTTCAACCAAGGAATCCGCCTCAACAACAATTTCAGCAGCCATACCAGCAGCAATAGAATTATCAGCAGCCATACCAGGCTCCTAATCAGAATAGCTATCAGCAGGCGTATAGGCCTCCGCATCAAAGGCAGTTTCAGCAGTAGAGTGCTCCAGTTGCCCAACCGGAGCACCAGAATCCTTTGGAAAAACTCTTGGCTGAAATGGTTTCTTCACAGAAGGACACTACTGCATTTCAACAACAAATGCAGAAGGAGATGATCTAAACTCAACGAGAGATGAATCAAACGAAGAAGGATCAACAAGCTACGATGGATCAATTGGCCAAGCAAATGAGTAAGCTGAATTCTACCATGCAGGAGATGAAGAATTCTCAAGGGCAGCTTCCAGCTCAAACCCAGCAAAATCCAAATGCCCATAACTGCAATTAGATTACGCTGCGTGGAGGAAAAGAACTGCCTGGCCCGATTGTGCAAGCGAGATACCCAGAAAAGCTAGCAGAAAAGAAGAAGTCCGCAGAACAGCCTGCACAACCCTACCGTCCAGTAGAGCAACATGCTGAAGATGCTGAACCAGAACAGGAAGAGGAGGCTGTCCCGACTAGCCAATCGTAGTCTGAATCGATACTTCCTCCACCATTTCCAGAAGCTTTGGAAAGGAAGAGAACGCCGAATAAGGAAAGCATGGATTACATGAAGTTGTTCGAGAAATTGTAGATAAATATCCCTTTCCTTGAAGCCCTAAAGATTCCCAAGTTCGGGAAATTTGTGAAGGACTTCATTGCTGGAAAAGTTCCCAAGTCCGGGAAAGTTCTACTAGATCACACAGTATCGGCGATTATACAGAAGATGCTTCCTGCTAAATGTGCCGACCCAGGTATGTTCACACTTCCCTGTTTGATGGGTGATGTCATGATTAAACAAGCCATGTGTGATCTAGGAGCATCTATAAATGTTATGCCTTTTTCTGTATATAATCAATTGGTAGGAGCTGAGTTAATATCCACTAAGGTGATTATTCAATTAGCGGATAGGTCATGCATTGCTCCGATTGGTTTACTTGAAAACATTTTAGTCAGAATCAACAACTTTGTCTATCCGGCTGAATTTTATGTAATTGACACAAATGATAGGCAAATTGAAGGAACCGCGAGAGTGTTATTGGGTAGGCCGTTTTTAAAGACTGTAAAGGCAGTAATTAATGTGGATGAGGGTTCGATAAGTGTAGCATACCATAATGAAACTTATGTTCATAGGATATCTGAAGCACTTAAGAAACCCTACGATCATGAAAATGAGAATGCTTTTTCTACTAACTCCATTGATGCAATTGTCCAAGAATATCTTGAGACGTATGTGGTGCAGCATAAAATGGAAGTTACCTTGACTCAAGGGCTGACTGAGGAAGATGTCAAAGATATGAGGGATGAGGAGATCAGAGAAAGCATCCTAGCTTTGTACGCAACCCTAAAGCTGGAAACTGTCAGCAATGTGTCTCAATTGCCCAACCGAGACACTTCTGAGAAACTGTTGCCGTCGATCGTCAAAGCTCCGAAGCTGGAACTTAAACAGCTCCTTACACATCTGAAGTATGCATATCTGGGAGAAGATGAGACGCTACCCGTCATCATCAACAAGGAGCTTGATGACAATCAAGAAGCGCATTGCTCGAAGTTTTGAGGAAGCGTAAGAAGGCTATCGGCTGGACTTTAGCCGACATTACCGGCATAAGTCCAGACGTATGCGAGCACTCTATCTTGATGGAGCCTGATAGCAAGCCTTTCCGTGATCAACAAAGGAAGCTCAATCCGAATATGCGGGAGGTCGTGCTAAAGGAAGTTATGAAGCTGCTGTCTATGGGTATAATTTACCCCATATCGGATAGCAAATGGGTGAGTCCCGTTCACGTTGTGCCAAAGAAGTCCGGATTCCAAGTGGTGGAAAACGAGAAGAACGAGTTGGTTCCGATACGCTTAGTGACGGGATGACCCATGTGCATTGATTACCGGAAGCTGAATTCGGCCACACGCAAGGATCATTTCCCGATTCCTTTCATCGATCAAATGCTCGAGAGACTTGCGGGGCAAGTCTATTTCAGTTTTCTAGACGGATATAGCGGCTATTTTCAAATCCATGTTCGAGAAGAGGATCAAGACAAGACGACGTTCACATGTCCATATGGAACGTTCGCCTACCGCCGAATGCCGTTTGGTTTGTGTAATGCGCCAGGCACCTTTCAAAGGTGCATGATGAGTATATTCTCGGACCTTATCGAGAATTGCATAGAAGTCTTCATGGACGACTTCACCGTTTTCGGTGACTCTTACACTGCATGCTTGAAGAATCTAGACAAGGTCCTAGCCCGGTGCGTTGAAAAGAATTTGGTGTTAAACTATGAAAAATGCCATTTCATGGTGACCGAGGGGATTGTGCTCGATCACATTGTTTCAAGGAGAGGAATCGAAGTCGACAAGGCCAAGGTCGAATCCATAGCCAAGTTGCCGTATCCTACTACGCCGAAAGAAGTTCGCGGTTTTCTAGGGCACGCCGATTTTTACCGACGTTTTATCAAGGATTTCGCGAAGATCGCTCAACCATTGACAAGGCTACTACAAAAGGAGATCGACTTCGATTTTGATGATAAGTGTATGGAGGCCTTTACCCTCCTGAAAGACAAGCTCACAACAGCTCCGGTAATGCAGCCGCCAGATTGGAACAGACCCTTCGAAATTTTATGCGATGCCTCCGATTGGGCAATCAGAGCAGTGCTGGGACAGAAATCCGAAAAGGAGAGCCACGTGATTTACTATGCATCTAAGACATTGAATCCAGCTCAATGCAACTATTCCACCACGGAGAAGGAGCAATTGGCAATAGTGTTTGCCTTTGATAAATTTCGTTCTTATTTACTCGGCTCGAAGATAATCGTCTATACCGATCACGCCGCCGTCAAGCATCTCTTAGCAAAGAAGGAATCAAAGCCACGACTTATCCGATGGATTCTTCTTCTACAAGAATTCGATTGGGAGGTGAAGGACTAGAAAGGTGCTGAAAACCATGTGGCGGACCACTTAAGCCGATTAAATCAAGAAGATGATAGAGAGCCAATCAACGAGACCTTTCCAGAAGAACACTTATGTGCTGTTCCAGAGACTGTTTCCAGCCTTGCCCAGCTGCTGTCGGAACAGTGTTTTGCAATACAAGTTCAGAAAGTGTCTCAGTTGGCCAACCGAGACACCACCGAGCCAAAACAGTTGCAGACTGTGGGTAAGACTTCTAATATACCTTGGTTTGCCAATATTGTGAATTACTTGACATCTAAGCAGCTTCCACCTGAGTTTACTCATGCTCAAAATGCTAAGTTGAAAAACGAGTGCAAGCAATATTTTTGGGACTCTCCAATTCTTTGGAAAATGGGAGTCGATCAAGTGATTCGCAGATGCATACCCGAAGACGAACAAGAAGACGTCTTATTCCACTGCCACTCTTCTGCTTATGGTGGACATTTTGGTCCAAAAAGAACCGCAAGGAAGGTGTTGGATGCGGGATTCTTTTCGCCACGCTTACACCTCGACGCCTATAATTACTGTAAGTCTTGTACGCGTTGTCAAATGACCGGAAATATATCCATGAGAGATAAAATGCCCCAAAAGCCTTTAAGATTTTGCAAAATTTGCGATGTATGGGGTATGGATTTCATGGGTCCGTTTCCTCACTCATATGGGAACGTGTATATTTTACTTGCCGTCGATTATGTTTCTAAGTGGGTCGAGGCGAAAGCCACCAAGACTAATGATTCTAAAGTAGTTGCAGGATTTCTCCGTACTAACATTTTTTGCAGATTTGGAGTGCCCAAAAGCCATAATAAGCGACCAAGGCACACACTTTTGCAACCGCACCATTGAATCATTAATGAAGAAGTATGGAGTAGCTCACCGAATCTCTACCGCTTACCATCCTCAATCGAATGGTCAAGCTGAAGTGTCTAATAGAGTAATCAAGGCTATATTGGAGAAGACTGTCAATACATCAAGGAAGGATTGGAGTACGAGGCTGGATGACGCCTTATGGGCTTATCGGACAGCTTATAAAACTCCACTCGGAATGTCTCCGTATAGATTGATTTTTGGTAAGCTATGTCATCTGCCTGTGCAACTGGAGCACAAAGCTTGGTGGGCTATAAAGAAAATCAACATGGACCCAGCCGAATGTGCTAAGGAACGAAAATATCAGCTTCAAGAGCTGGAGGAGATTCGGATGGAGTCCTATGACGCGACAATGCGATACAAGGATCGTACTAAGGCATGGCATGATAAGGCCATTCGTTTGAAGAAATTTGAGTCGTGGCAACTTGTCTTGCTGTATCAATCACGCCTACGGATCATGCCAGGAAAGCTTAGGTCCAGATGAATTGGTCCGTTCAGAGTGCACTCCGCTTGGCCAAGCGGAGCAGTGGTCATACAGAAACTCGATTCGGACGAAACTTTCACCGTCAATGGCCATCGCCTTAAAATCTACCATGCAGCCGCTATGATGGAATATGTGGACGAGCAACGCTTGTCCATTCCCTCTTACATTTGACTCTTTGAAGAGGAGGTCTAGCCGAAGACTCTAAAGAGAGGCGCTACCGGGAGGCAACCCGCGTTTTGCTATTTCATTTTTTTTAATTTTTCGTATTTTTATTTGTTTTTGCCATTTTTATGCTTGGTGCTTTTCTTCTTATTTTCAGATTTTGGCTAAGGAAGAAAAGGGCTAAAGTGTGCGGAAAAAGAAATTGTTGTGGTAAATCAAGAAGAGAAGAAGTTTGGGGGACCAAATTGCAATTCCGGAAGTTATAAAGAACCCAATTGATGTATCCAAAGTTTTTGAAGGGTCAAATTGAAAGAAGGAAGCTTTGATGGGGCCAATTGAAGTTTATAAAGATTGGAGGACTTAATTGCATAAAGATGGGGTTCATTCTATCAATTGTGCAAGTGGAGGGGTCAAAGTAAAAAGTTTTGTACTATAAAAGGGGAGTGATCATGAAACCCTACCCACTTAACACTATTCAACCATCTTTCTCTCTCTAAGGCACCGCCCTCCTTCTTCTCTCTACAAGTTCTTCAAGTTCCACCACCACAATACAATCAGTTGTGCAACCGAGACACTATGCCGTCGAAGAAAAAAACTGGACTCCGAGCCACTGCCCAATGGTTCGCCGCGTAAGAGCCGACCCGGAGACACAGTGCCGCCGCGCCGCCGCTGCTGCTGCCGCCCAAGCTATAGTGCCTTTCCAACAAGTTCCCTTCGATGATGCCGAAGTCTCACGACCGCCGGTATTTACATACGAACCGGAGCCAGAGGAAGACCCGCAAGATCAAATTTCAAACTTTGTCACGGAGTCTTCATCTCCTCCGAAATCGCCAAGGAGATGGTTACGAAGTTCTACGGGAGTTCGAATTCAAGAGCCAATCCAACCGCCAAGGGCGGATCTCACGGAATCCACGCCCGAGGAGTCTCCCGAGCTTACACCGCCGTCGTCTCCGCCTCGCCGATCTCGCACCCGTCGGTTATCAGCCCGACATCCCGGTGAAGCTTCATCCTCTCACCCGCCTCGTTCTCCGCAAACGGTGTACGAGTGGTTGCCTTTTGTGGATGAAGCTCGAGTTTCACAACCGGCACCACCGCCTCAATATTATGGTGGTGTGAATTGGATGGAGAGTATACATGGTGACTTGCCGAGCGAAGACCAAGACTTGGACTACGTGTCCGACGACCACGAAGGCAACTACGAAGGAGACTTCAACTTGAGTGGTCTTTCTCTAGTCGATTCCGACTCCAAATCCGCCTTCCTGCAAGACAATGAGTATGGTAACCGCACCATAATCCACTTGGATATGCCCGAAGTAGTCGCCGCACTCTCTCGTTTCGAGATCGAGTACATGGACGACCGGAACATGGAGCGCGAAGGAAAGGAGTACCGGAGCGGACGCCTCATCGACCGCGACTTTCTTCGCCGAACGGGTAACATCATTCCCTTCTTTACCTATTTTGGTCGAATTGGTTGGTCTTGGTTGCTAGAATCTCATCATTATATTTTCTACAAAGAGTTGGCTAGAGAGTTTTTCAATACTTTCCATTTTGAGCATGATAAGGATTTATATGAGCCATGTATAACCTTTCACTTGTTTGGGAATAATTATCATCTTTGTTTGGCCGAATGGAGTGCGCGTTTAGGCATCACGACTTTTGACCATTTTCTTGAGTTAAGGTATGAGATAGGCTCACATTGCTTGCCGAACAAGGATCCACAATACATAGGATCGATCAATGCATGGAGGCTCTTAGCGCCGAGCGATCCGGAGGACTTTCAATCCTCGGGCTCATATGTGTGCTACATCGAGGATCCCGCTCTCCGCCTTTGTCATCAATACCTAGTCCACAACCTCACCGGAAAGAGCACGGCCTTCGACAAGGTAACGGCTAATGAGTTGTATTTCTTGTGGTGCATGCATGCCGGCCGACCGGTAAACCTAGGTTTTTGGATTGCCAAGAATATGTTCATCATAGCTAGTCACACCACACGACACCTCACGTTGTGCCACTTACTTGCCACGTTCATTGAACGAAACTTTGTGATCTATGATGCTCAGTATTTAAGTCAAGTGCCCCCTCCCACTTTGTTTGATATGTCTTTGTTGAGACATTCTCGTTTAGTGTATGAACTGCCTAATCGGGACATTCAGTTTTATCCACCGGGACCTCGTGTCTCGAGTGCATCTTCGAGTGTAGGTGGAGATTCAGTGGAGTTGCTGCGCACTGACCTAGATACATTGGGACGCCGTGTTGACCGCCTACGCCGTACCGTGATGAGCCGACTGCCAAACTTGCCCAAGCGAGGCGCCAAGTAACTTTTCTCCCCAGATTTTGTTTTTAGTTTTTGTTTTCTGTTTTGAGTCAGTATTTTTGAGTCTTTGGTGTCCTTACACTTGAAAGGGTTCAAGTGTAAGGAGGGGTAGTTTATTTTCTTTTATTTTGTCTTTTGTGTTAGTATGTTCTTACACTTGAAAGGGTTCAAGTGTAAGGAGGGTGTTTTTGTTTTTTATTTTGTCATGCCTTCTCTCTTTGTTTTGTCTTTTCTTCTTGCTCGAGGGAGAGCAAGTTTTAAGTGTAAGGAGGGGGGTATTTTGTGTCGAAGCATGCCAAAATTTTTGATTTTTGATACGCCGATTTCTATGTTCAAGCATGTCTTATTTGTGCTTTTGTGTTTCAATATTCTTGCTTGTAGACTTTGTGAAAATTAGATCTAGGCACATATGTGTATGTAATTTGGGATGACGAAAAATAAACTTTGTTGGATCGAATTTTATAATCACTCACTTATATTAGATTTGAGCCTTAAAGTAGGACACTTCCTACTATTTCTTTTGAGAGTGTTTATCCGCAAAAATGCAATAAGTTTGAGTCACTTGTGATAAATGATAGGAGGCACTAGGGATTTTTAGCCAAACGGCCGCGACAAAATTTTTCCGACCCTAAATTATCCCCTAGTGAGCCAAAATTGAGCCTTGACCGATTCTTTGATATGAGTTAGTAAAAATTTAGCCAAGGCCTTTTAAACTTTCTCTTGACCCATGTTATTGCATGTCTTATAAACTTTCTTGTGCATTATAGATGTTGTTTAGAGGATTGTTACATATGTCCTCCGCCTACCAAAGTAAGAGGTGCTACAAAAAGATTTGTATAGGCCGAAATTTGAATGTATAAGCTGCGAAAGAAAAAGCAGAATTTAAGTGGCCTGATTGCCCAGTTGAGACAGTCTGTAACCAGAATGTGGAAAAAGAAGAAAAAAAAATTATGCCACGAAAAATACATATGAAATATTCAGAAAAAAAGAGATGTGGCAGAAAAAAAGAAAAAATGGGTACATTAAATATTGTAGCATTTGTTCGAAATTGTTAAGTGGTGGGATGTTTTAAATTCTTTTATTGATTGCACAAGTAAGTAAGTTTGACATGCATAACATTGAATTGTAATTTTTGATGGAGCTTAGTACCCCTAGGACCCTTACCAACATCAATTTTTCTAAGTCCTAAGCCCCATTACAACCTAATGAGAAAGACCTCCTTGATATTGCTATTGTGACGATCTCTTATCATGATTGCGTGGATTTATTTTCTTGAGTGGCTTGAACCAGACCTAGATTAGTTGAGTGATGAGCGAACCTTGAGGAGATCCACATTGTTTAGATTTTGACCAAGTTGATATATGTGTGCATAGTTTCGAAATTTGCATCGTCTACTTGCTTGATGAGATCATATTTGCATGATTTGATTTGTTTGGCTAGTTAATTGGTGTTGAGAATTTCGGATTGATTGGTGCTGCTTCATGTCGTCGTTTTTCATGTTTTTGTTTGAGTCCGTGTGTGTATTTCGTGTCTTTGTTTTGTTCGTGTCTTTGTGTCCTTGTTTTGTCGTGTCTTTGTTTTCCTTGAGTCTTTTATTTTTGTTTTGAGTCTTGGTGATTGGCCGAAATAACTAAGTACTTATCTTTTTCTCTCCTTATACTCGAGGGCGAGTATAAATCAAGTGTAAGGATATTTGATGAGTCGTTTTCGTACTTAGTAATTTCAGGCCAAAAGTGCTTCAATTGGCCAACCGATGCAGTCGCAGTGGCAAAAAATGCAGGTTTCAGGTGATGACATGGCATGATGACGAGGATATTATTTGGCGAATTTTGATGAAAAAAGGCACGAAATTGATGATGTGGGCGCGGATTTGTTGAGAAGGAAAAGAATCAAGAAGATATTTTGTGGTAGTTAAGGGAAGATCTTATTTCCTTATTTATCCAAATCTTTTCCCTTATAAAAGATTGACCTAACTTGGAGAGGAACAAAAGGAGTATATAGAGACTTGAAGGGGTACGAAATTCACAAGCTTGAAACCATTCATACACGAACCAAGCCACCATTCGAAGCCTTGATAACTGTCGACTCCCTTCCGAACCGCCGACCGCCGCCGAACCACTTCCGACCGATTCCGTAGATTAGTTGAAGAAGAAAAACATACTTTTCAGTTCCGTTATTTATGTTTTTTAATTCGTAGTTGAATTCTAGTTTTAATTTACTTTCATCGTTAATCGTTTTCGTAGGATCTTAATATTTACATTTGAACATCATTTGCTATATTAATTCAAGTTCTAGTTTAATTTCGTAGGTTTATATTTTCTGTTATTTCGTGCCTTAGTTAATTTAAATTTCGTTCATGCTAGATCTAGGGTTATTCGTGTTTATGTTTCTGTTCTATAAACTGTCCCAGTTGCCCAACCGAAGCGTCAGCATGAGTAGCTAAATTTTTTAGGGTCCGATAGAATGTGAATGCACACGTGAAGTGCTCATAATTAATCAAAAGGGTTTCGGGATAATTCTGAATTAATTAATCTGGCTAGTAATTTAGGCTTGATCACCCTAGGTTGCGTAGTCTGTAGCTAACTTAGTACTTCCATCGTTTCTCGTGGAACAAGGCTAGGTAAGTAGCGAAATTATTCGTAAGAGTAATTGGATTAAACCGATAGGAGACTATTAGATGCCCAACATACGAGTAGGCTCCTATACTAGGCTCCCTTAGTTCGATAAAACTATCTAGCTATTAAATCTATTGATTGCCCAACAACGTAGGTTGTAGCTAGGTTAGGGAAGTAGCTGTTTCGATGCCCAACATGGCGGTTACCGACTAAGTAAGTGGGAGTGAGGATCACACAGTTTAAGTTACGGTGGTCTATAACTAGTAGATTCTTGAGATTAATTCATATTAAGTGTCGAGGATTGGAATTTCGTGTGTGTGAATATTCTGTTGGACCTACCTTTCAATTGCCCAGTTCATTCAGTTTATTTTCCGTTTTCAGTTTTATTCATTGCTTTCAGTTTTACAAGTTCTTAGTTTAAAAGAAAACCCAAATCTTGCGTGGTTGCTAACCAAAACCCATAGATAAGTAGGAAAATAAAGTGTCTAGTCGTCCGTTCCCTGTGTTCGATACCTGTGAACTATACTGATATAATTCTCTGATTTTTGCAGGATTATTTGGTGCAATACAGCGATCACCAGCTGCTTCTCCACCTTCTCTACAATAGCCTTCTGAATATTTTCCATTCTAAGATCAGTGGCTTGAGAGATGGCAGTGACGGATTCAGTGTGAGCGGTTTGGGCGGCCTTGTAGTCATTCAGCAGTTTGGCCTGGCCTTCCTGAATCCTCTTGAGCTGTTCTTCAAAGTCAGCTCGCTGTGCAGCTAAGGCATTCGTCAGAATGCTGGAGAAGTCAAGGACTGGAGATGTGAAGATAGTGGTTCTGAGTCTCTGCAACTCTGCAGTCTGAGCCTCAATGGTTTGCCGCAAAGTTTTGTGGACGGTTCGGGCGAGTAGGTGATTTTGAGTGCCTTGGTTCCTCAGCGCCCTAGCCACTAATTTCGATCGACGGCTCTTTGGGCTGGGCGCTACTTCAAAAGCAGATTCGAGAAGGAGCTGAGAAGGATCAGCTACCTTCGAAGTACCAGCCACCGTTTGCCCGGGACCAAGGATGCTGAGTGGAGGATCAGCAGTAGAAGTAGTGGCATGCTTGTCCGGTTGAGTTCCCTCACCAGGGTTCTCAGGCCCTGAATCACGGGGTGGGTCCTGACCATCGGGGTCAGACCCATCTGAAGGCGCGGGTGCTGAGACAGGTTATCTGTCGTTCATCATGACAAGCATGGCCGCCCTCAGATCTTTGAGCGTGCCGAGGTCAGATGGCTCGGAGTAGCCAATCTTTCCTCTGATCAGCAGCTCTTCCTCGTGAAGTTGCTCGCAGGAGTGGTGGATGATGAGCCTCTTCAGGTTATGCCACTCCTGGAACCTTATCAGCATATGGAGCCTCGCCTGCCTTGCAAGTATGACAAGGTTGCTGTGGCTGGCGATCTCCGGAATAGATTCAGCAATCTCTCGGGAGGCTCTGGATTTTAGAGCTGTGGCCTCCATCCCGATAGATTCTGACTCTGAGGCTGTCTCCGAGTCCTCAACCTCAATTGGAGACACCTTTTTCTCAGCAGATGGGATGCTGCTGAGTGGCGGGACGTCCAAGGGGCTTTCCAAGGTCTGAACTTCTTCAGCCTGGATATCTTCAGCTTGGACCCCTTGGTCCACGGTTACTCCATGTTCAGTGGAGACGACCTTCTCCACTGATTGCGTCTTCTCAGAAGACTCTGGCTCGTCTCTCTGCTGGAGAGGCGGCTCAGCAATTATGGCCTCTGGTTCCGCCTCAGTCTCAGTAGGCACAACCTCGCTGACCTTCTTCAGCCTTTTGGTTGGTGCCTTAGGCGTTGATTTAGGAGGGGACCTCATCTTCGTAGGCATGGAGGTCTGCTGAGTCCCGGTCCTTGAGTCAGCGGGCCTTGAGCCAATCTGTTGAAGGGCCGCTGCCCTGTTCTGGAACCTAACTTTCTTCGGATTGAAGTAAGCTTTGTCAGCGAAAGTTATGCTCTCAGATCCGCATAAATCTTCTATCATGATGGAGAGCTTCAGGCCGTAGAGGAGTTTGCCTTTGACGCTCAGTCGCTTGGATGTTTTGTCGAACTTAGCCGACTACGTCATGAACTCCTTCAGAAAGAATTCCGTCCAATTAATCTTGGCTCGGTCATAGATGGCCATCATCATCTGTAGCTTGGGCCTTAACACTTGGTCAAATGAGCCTGCTTGACTCGTCAGGAGCTGAGTCACTATATACGCCGATGCTCTGTACTGAGGGAGCATTGCGTTCTTGGGAAAGCGGCTCTGAAGACAGTTGGCTTCCCGTAGAATTCCGTAAGGTACTCATCCATCAGATCGTCTTTGTATGCGACGGTGCTGAGTCCTTCATTTGGCAGATTGAAGCTTTTCTGAAGAGCTTCTCGGATGAACATCTGCTTGATAATCGATTCATCTAGGGCGGGGTCGCCTATTGAGTGGACGACAAAGCGGCATTTGATGTCCCCGTTAACGGACTCTGAGTTCAGATACGCCTCAGCCACCTGGCGCGGAAGGAAGAAAGAAGGCTTCCTTGTCAAGAATCCTTCCAGTCCGGTCTCGCGAAGTGCGTAGAAAATCTCCTCCATGTAGTCGAGATCACACGCGTCAAATTCCATCGTAGGCTCGCACAAGACGCGATCCTTCTCGAGGATCTCCTTCATATTAGAGGGAGAGTCTACATGTGTTCATGTCATCTTAATAATCTGCAAACACAGTGCTAGTCAGTATTCGATAAGATATAAGAGAGAAATTATTGAAAGATCATGCGATACTGAAAAGATCATTGAAAAATTACCAAAAGATTTTCTGAGAGGTTTTAAAGGATAGAATATATGTAACAAAGCGAGTGATAGTCTCAGAGAATTTAGGGTACTTAAGATATTTGCAGAGATAAAATGGCGGTTTCAAAGATTTGAACGCTTATATATATCTTAGAGAAGATAAGCAATTAAATATCAATGGTTCAGTTTGAACGCGTTTTTTGAGATGGACGGCTAGGATTAAGTTTTATAAAATAGGTAATGATCATATTAGCCGCCTAAGTCAAAAGCCAGTTGTATATAGCCTAAGTAGTAACTTGATACGACATGCATTTAATGTGTTGCAGTGTTCAGCATGCTTTTACATAGAATGTCGTGTATTAAATGTAGTCCGTTAAAATTAAATGACATTTTCTAAGGCATTGAATACGATGCTAAATCTGATTCATAAATGCATTGAGTTGTTCTATAGGCTACTGAGTATAGATACGCAAACCTGTCAGCTGAACATCGTAGTCAGCTGATACCTCGTGTAGATGGTTGCTAAGTCTCTACGTACTGATTTTACTTAGTACTGAGAGTGAACATTCCCCCTTACTGAATGCTCCTCTCCTGAATCCTCTTACTGACTGGAGTCAGTAGGGTCCAGTAGACATAGCTCTACTTAAAGTTCTCTGAATCTGGCTTCAGCTAGAGGCTTGGTCAGTATATCAGCCCTTTGATGGTCAGTATGGATCTTTTCCATCCTGGTATCCTTCTTTTCGACATGGTCACGAATGAAGTGGTGTCTGATGTCCACGTGCTTGCATCTCGTATGAAGTACAGGATTTTGAGTGATTGCAATGACACTGGTACTGTCGCAGAAGATCGGCACTTCATTCTGAATGACGTCATAGTCGCGTAGCTGCTGTCTCAGCCAAAGGATTTGGGCGCAGCAACTTCCGGCAGCCATGTATTCAGCTTCAGTAGTTGACGTTGCTATTGAATGCTGTTTCTTTGAAAACCATGAGATCAGCTTACTGCCAAGGAACTGACACGTTCCAGAAGTTGACTTTCGGTCAATTCTACATCCTGCATAGTCAGCATCAGAATAACCAGTTAGTTCAATATTATCATCAGCTGGATACCATAAACCCATGTCAGGTGTTCCTCTGAGATAGCGGAGAATCTTCTTTGCTGAGTCCATGTGACTCTGTTTTGGATTCGCCTAAAATCTAGCGCAGACACCTACAACATAAGTTATGTCAGGACGAGTAGCTGTTAAGTATAATAAAGAACCAATTATAGCACGAAATTCAGTTTGGTCTACTGATACTCCCTCTTTATCAAGATCAATTTTCATATTCGTGTTCATCGGGATCTTGATTGGTTTGTCGCATGTGCAACCGAATCTCTTGATGAGGTCTCGAGTGTATTTGCCTTGATTAATGAATGTTCCCTTTTCAGATTGTTTGACTTGAAAGCCAAGGAAATAGTTCATCTCTCCCATCATTGATATCTCGAACTTGTCCTTCATCATTTTCTCAAACTCTTGACACATGATGACGTTCTTCGAGCCGAAGATGATGTCATCTACGTAGATCTGCACAAGTAATAGGTCGTCTTCCAGTCGAATGGTGAATAATGTGCGGTCTACTGTGCCTTTCTGAAAACCTTTCTGAAGAAGAAACTCAGATAGGGTATCGTACCAAGCCCTGGGTGCTTGTTTTAACCCATATAGAGCCTTTCCGAGTCTATAAATTTGATGTCCCTGCTGAAAGCGGAGAGGTTGTTCCACATAGACTTCTTCTTTCAGTACGCCATTCAGGAAAGCAGACTTCACATCCATTTGATATACTCTGAATCTTTGATGTGTTGCCTAGGCTAGGAATAGTCTGATTGCTTCCAATCTTGCAACTGGAGCGAACGTTTCACCGAAATCTACCCCTTCAGCTTGGCAGTAGCCTTTTGCTACGAGTCTTGCTTTATTCCTTACTATGACATTGTTTTCATCTCACTTGTTCTTGAAGACCCATTTGGTTTCGATCACATGTAGATGCCGGGGTCTATCAACAAGCTCCCAAACTTCGTTTCTCGTGAACTGATTCAGCTCCTCCTGCATGACTATGATCCAGTCAACATCTTTCAGTGCGTCCTCAACTGACTTAGGTTCTTCAGTAGACAAGAAGCAGGAATATAAAGCGCTTTCTCCCTGACAGAATCTGGATCTTGTCTTTACTCTTGCTGAAGGATCTCCAATAATTAAGTCAGAAGTGTGAGCATCGAGCCACGATCTACGATGTTTCAACTCTTCATCTGAAATTTGTTCAACACAGATAGTAGGTGAGTTAGGCATTTCAGTTGTACTATTCTGAGATTGAAGTAATTCAGTTACAAGAGTGTGATCTACTGAGTCACCAGGTTCAGGGGCATTTAGCTCAGGAACATCATTAGTTCCCCCTGAATTATTATTCTCAGTAGAGGTCTCAATTACCACTGGGGTTTCTTCATCGACCTGAGTTACCTGGGATTGACTATGTTCAGGAGAGTCAATTTGTTCAGCTACTTCTACTGCTGGTTGAGATTCAGTAGACTTTTCTTCAGTTTCCTCATCTGAATCATCATCCCAACATAGCTGGATCTTTTCGACTTTATCTTTTAAGCTCAGATCCTGTAGCTGCTTACTGATGTCCTCAGATTCAGGTTTAGAGTTTCTGCTCCTGTCTTCAGTAGCAAACTCATTAAAAACAAAATGAGGGCTTTCCTCCATGCAAAGAGTTAGATAGTTGAAGACTCTGAAAGCTTTGCTGACCCGGGAGTATCTTAAGAACACTCCCTGATCTGACTTGCTATCAAAAGTCTTCAGCTGATCTTTCCCATTATTGTGAATAAAGCACGAACACCCAAAAATATGGAAATAAGATAGAGAGGGCTTACTGTCGTTCCATAGTTCATATGGTGTCTTCTTATGCTGCTTTGTCAGTAAAGATCGGTTCTGAGTGTAACATGCAGTATCAGTAGCTTCTGCCCAGAATTTGGTTGGGAGTCCAGAGTCTGCGAGCAGGGTTCTTGCTGCTTCTTTGAGTGTTCGATTCTTCCTCTCAGCAACCCCATTTTGTTGAGGCGTGCGCGCGGCAGACGTCTCATGCTTTATGCCTTATGCTTTGCAGAACTCCTCTACCATGAGATTTAGGAACTCAGTTCCTCTGTCTGAACGTATCTTGATGATCTTCGTGTTCCTTTCGACACTAAGCCTTTTCAGAAGCCTTGGTAACTCTGTTTTGACGTCAGACTTGTCGGCAATAAATATAACCCATGTGTAGCGCGAGTAGTCATCAATGACCACTAATGCATAATTCTTGCCTCTGATCGTCACTGGAGAGACTGGACTGAACAAATCCATGTGTAGCAGCTGAAGGATTCCATTAGTGGAAGGAGATGGAACTGGCGGATTTTCATTCGGCAGTCCTCTTGCTAGAGTGTTTCTAGCCAATTTGTTGAGCGTTTTGAAGTTGAAATGGCTGAGTCTTCTGTGCTAAAGTCACCCCGTTCTGTTGTCATTCTTCGCCAACAGACAAGCTTCAGGTTCAGCTGAGTTCCAGTCAGCTACATAGATATTCTTCTTGCGCGAACCTGATAACACTGTTTTCCCTGTAGATTTATCAATAACATCACAGAAACCAACGTCAAAAATCACTCTATTCGAGTTATCACAAAATTGACTAACAGAGAGAAGATTATGCTGAAGTCCTTCAACATATGATACTCTTGGAACTGTTTGTTCCAATGCTGAGTGTTCCATAGCCTCTGGTGTAGCCATTTGCGTTATCTCCAAACTCGATTCGGGGTCCTTCTTCTGTAGTATAATTCTTCAGCAAGTCCTTTTGGTACGTCATATGTCTTGAGCATCCGCTGTCCACATACCAAGGGTCCTTGTGCACCTGCAAAATAGAATTATATTTAGGTACCCTTTATTTTTGATTTTGGGTCCTTACGACCCTGGTGGTCTCAGACAGTTTCTTTCCACTTTTGTCAACATATTTGACCACTGGACTGGTCGATGCTGACTTCTGAGGCTTTTTAGGTTTAGGAGTCCTGATCTTCTGAGTGGGTGGAGTTCTGACCTTTGCGTTCTGCACGGCTTTCTTCTTCTTCTTCTGACTTTTGGATCCTCTCTTGACTATAGGATCATAGTAATATGACCCATACTGAGCTGGATGAGTCAGCTGTGGAGGTCCATACTGATCAGCCCATTTTGCATTGCTGGTTCCCCCTTGACTGAACTGGGGTGATTTGGTGCTGATCTTCTTGTCAGAGTGCTGATGACTAGGATGAGGTGCCTTCATCTTCTGCTTGTTCTTGGCTAGGGGGTTCAATATATCTGCATTGATGGTCTCCCCTTGAACAACCCTATCAGCTAGCCGGTTTTCTGAGCGTACGGGGGCAGATGAGGAGGCTCCCTGTTGAATCCAAGTCCCTCCTTGCAGTGCTTGAGCTTGTTGCTTGCTAGCATAGCCTCTAGCTTCTTTTCAACGCCCATATATCGCTCTGTTATCAGGTTCCTCCAGACATCATCACTTTTGTTCAGCATTTCATGCTTGGTCTGAAGTCCTGACAGCTCTTGCTTCAGTAGACTCAGTTCAATATCTTTCTGAGTCAAGTCTTTGGTCAAAACTGAGATTTGAGCTTCTTGATGCTGAGACTTGGCCATCAGAGAGTTTATCTCCTCCCTGAGTCTCAACACAAGTCCTTCTGACTCAGTAGCTACCTGACTCTCCTGAGAAAGTCTCTGATTCTCCACTTTCAGGGTATCCAATTCCTGAAGAGTCTTACTGAGCTGCAGACTCATCTGAATCTGCTCGTCGAGTAGTTCTTCATATGCGATCGCGACGACCAGATTCTCGTCTGCACCTGAAAGAGTGTCGTGTGTGCAATGTGAAGAGGAATTAAATGGTTCATGAGAGTTTACCTCATCCTCTTCTCCTGCCATAAGACACTTTTCCGTATCTTCTTCAGCTTCAAGCTCTTAGGCCATGAAAGCTGCTTCATCGTCAGATGAATCCATGAAGGAATCGACTTCATCTGAGTCGTCTGAGAGTTCACCAGCAATTTTTGCTTGTCTCTTCTTGATGAACTTCTCCCTTCTTGCTTTGCGTCTTTGCTCTTTCGAAGATCTTGAGCTCGGAGACGCATCATGCGATAATGTCCTGGCTTCTTGCAGTTATAGCAGGTTGTGACTCTTTCTTCTTTGCTCTCACTGTCTTTCGACTGAGCTGAGTCATCTTGTTTCCTGCATTCAGAAGTATGCGAGTCAGGAGTGCATTTAGGCGTAAATTCAGACTTACCCTTGGATTCTCTGAAGGCTTTAGTCACTTTTCTGCGCCTCTCCTTCTGATAGTTCATGGCAAGTAGTGCGTATTTCTTGGCAAGATTTCTTCTTGTATGTCACTGAGTGAAGGTTCAGCCTTGCTAGACGCTGGAGCTGCTGTGCTGACTGATGCTTTAAAGGCATGGTCGACTTGGGTGTCAGCTTCAGCTCGCTGCTTCGTTTGAGGTAAGACGTACTCGAACTCCTCTGCTTTAAGTTCTGAAAAGGTATGGTCAGGAGTAACAATATCTAAATCAGAATGACGTAATAAAGTAGCAAAGGGGGTCCAGTTTTCGTCTGGTTGTGCCCTCAAAATCTTGAGATTCATCTCTCGGTTGGAGAATGTCTTTCCCAGCCCGTTGATAGAGTTCATCAGATTTGTAAATCTGACATTGAGATCTTCAATGGTGTCACCAGGCTTGAGAGACAACCTCTCCAGCTTCTGAAGTTCCAGCGCAAGTTTATTTGCTTTGATCTTCTGAGTCCCCCGACTCAGTAGCGCTAGAGCATCCCAGAGTTCTTTTGCGGACTTACAGTCCTGAACCCTTCCGAGATAGGAATCACTCAGGGTGGTCAGTATGGCATTTCTGGCGACGCTATCTAAGTTGTGAAGCTTCTTCTCCTCAGGGGTGAAGAGACTTCTGTCCGTGGGGATCTTCTTCCCGGTCACCATTCCTCCTCCATCTGCTGGATCCTGAGCTACGACGCTATCGATCATAGGAATGATAGGTCCGTCCTCCAGAACCTCTGTCATGCTATCATGAAGGGAGGTCAGATGTGCCTCCATTTTGACCCGCCATACGCCGTAGTTCTCTACTGAGAACATGGGTACCATCCTTATCCCTGACATATCAGACATGATGAATAATGATATGAATGAAGAATGATATGCAGTGAAAACTTTTTTCGGATCCGTTCAAGTAGACCAGTTTTAGAATAACAGGAGTCTTATAAAACTCCTGCTCTGATACCAATTGTTGGTCCCGATAGTACGTTCAGGTGTAGAGGGGGGGGGGTGAATACACCTGAAAACCGATTTCTCAACTTAAACACGAACAATCCTTTTCAGGATAGTGTCGTACTGAACAAGTTCAGCAGACCAGACAAGCTGTTCTGAATCGTGTGGCAGAGTGACTGACTCTAGTGATACCTGCTAGCTGACTTAGAGTCAAAATTCAGTATCTTCCAGATAGAGTTCAGTAGTGCGGAATAGTGTAGGCCCAAATTCAGTTGAGTTAGGAAAATGTTTTTACCAAAACAGTTTTGAAGAGATTAGTGCGATGCGTTAAGTTTGCTGAAACTCAGTTGAATGATTTAAAGAATATTTTCAGTATGAACAGTAAATCAATGCAACAGTAAAAACAGAACATAAGACACAGAGATTTTTAAAGTGGTTCGGACACAACAATCCTACGTCTACTGTCCCAAAAGATCAGGAAGCTATGTATTATACTGAGATAGTCTCAGTTGGTTTGTACGCAGAACAAACACTGGTCTTGAGATTTATACTGAGCAAGTCTCAGTTTACAAGGTTATCAAACTAAGTGTTTGAAAAACTCTCCAACAGTGAAGGAATCCTTTACAATAAGGATCAGTTCAGAAGTGAACTCCTTTGTCTAAGCTATGGATTTAGTCTATTGAGCTTAGGTTAGAGGGATAGGGAACAAGTATGTGGCTTCTAGAACGACGAACAACTGAGTGTAAGCTTTGGGTCCGTGTAACGTCGTTTGGATACTAGAGGCTGTATTAAGCGGTTCAGCTTGGTTCCCTAAGAGCAGAAATGTAGTCTTTCGCCGGAGATTGATTCTTCGAACTTCTTGCGGAAGACTTAGGATTTTTTGAATTTGCTCGTTTGAATGCTCTGTGTGTTCTCTCGTGTATGCTAAGGTTCGGTGATGTTCGTGAGCTTCAAATTTGATTTATCCCTCTATTTATAGAGAAGAGATTAGGATAGATCCGTTGGAGACGACGATCCTTTGTCTCTCTCTTTTGGGTAGCTAACGGCTCTTTTGAAGTATGGTAGCAGTGTCCTTTCCCTCCATTTCTGGAAAGTTGTTGACTTGCAGCTTTAGTAGATATAGGGTACGTGGCTGTTTGTCATTGGTCGAGGTTCAGAAGTGGTTGAGACAGAATAGACTTCAAGGAGATCTGAAGCTGACTTCTCTCTTCCTCGTATTGACTCTGCTGATTTGACTTTAAGGATCCTGACGGTCAGAAGACTGTCTGGCCGTTGCTAAGTCTGATCTCTGATTCAGTAGCATGCTACTGCTGAGTCGGCTCTACTGAAGATCAGCTCTGAGTTCAGTGAACTACTCCTCGCGAGTTCGGTCCACCGACTCCTTTCGATATCTTGCTCCTGCGAGTCCAAGTATCCCGAGTCTTCTACTTCTGGTGCTGAGGCAGATAATCAATTGAGTGCCTGAACCAGAGCAGAGTGGCTGCTGAGTCTGAAACCTCAGAGACAAAACAGATTACAACGTAATGGCTCACCAATCAATATAGGGTTTTGCGATCTTCAAATCTTCACAGACTTATTCAGAGCACAGGGCTACTGAGTAAACTTCAACACAGAAGACTGAGTCATTTCCCACTATTTTCCAACATTGATGAGGATAGAATCATCACCCAACAATCTTCTACTGAGTGAAGTCAGCTGATGACTCTGAAGGTACTGAGCTCTGTCCTGTGTTCTTCTACTGGAGGGTCAGCTGGTGAAGATTCTTCTACTGATGTGGAGTCAGCTGATGACCTGAGAACACGAGCTCTTACAACTGATGACATGGGGTTCTGGAATGTAACTTCCTACTGAAGTTCAGACCAACAAATACCCCTTACAGGACTTAGACAAAACAGATAATGAAAATAAGAACAGTCTAGCCTATTACATCATCTAGTCCTAAAGACACTACACTAAGGGTACAGGACGAGTTTCGGGATCTTCAATTCCATAGCATTAAATCACTAAGATTTTCCCTATTACCGATAAAATAGACAAGTCCTATTACAAGAACTACTGATAAATAACACTAAATACCCTCTAAGTGTTGATTAAGATCAACCACTGACTCATAACCCAACATTGGGGTAGACGATTGCAATGATAATGAATCAATAATGACGATTGAATTCTATGATAGGCACACACTTTATTTTCCAGAAGTTGTTATAAAACTGGTCGAACTCAGGGAACAGTGAAAATCAACAATATTTATCCTTTTGATCAGAGTTTTGGTGATGCCACCACACATAAATTTTGGGTTTACTACCTAGGCAAAGAAAAGTAAATAACAGGAAAGTAGATAGAAATGAACAAGTAGAGAAAGGCGGACTCGGCTTCGGGTAACTTGTATGAGACAACTACTTCGATCATCGATGCATAGATTTAATTAATTCCTAAGATCAACCAGTTATAGGATACAATGTTGGTCACGTACATACCTCAATTCCTACTTAGATAGTCGGTAATGGCTTGTTGAATAAATTTTCACTACTCCCTAACCTAACCACAACCTAGCTTGTTGAACAAACCTAGATTTAATGTTTAGATAACATTACGACGAAGGAACCCAATTTTAATCTTTACCGTTGTTGGACAAGCTGACATAGATGATTAACCTCCTTAATTCGACTACCGTTACGATAGCTTCGCCACCTAAGTTGTTGAACAATCTGGCACTAATCTTCATAACCTAAATTGATCAGGTTTAAGTTAATCCAATTAAATCTTTCTGCCCCGAATTAAGTCGAAATCCAGTCTTCAATTACTACGAACAATTAGATCTCACAAAGTTTCTATCTCATATTCGTAACCCTCGTCGAAGCCCTAAAAAGTTTAGCTACTCATTATTAACTTGGACAAGCTAAGTGAAACGAACATAGTAAGAACAGAAAGTAAAGTGCAGAAAGCTGGAAACATAAACTGAATTTAAGAACTGAAATTAAATACTGAATACCGAAATTAAAATGCTGAACGTAAGTACTGAATTTGAACGGACAAGCTGAATGACTTAAACTGCTGAATAAACTTCAAGTGCTGAATCTGAAAGTTAACTAAACTAAGAAAGCGATAAAGAAAGTGTTTGAATTCTTGTGCGGAAAATTAAATCTAAACTACGGGACTAAGAACGAGATGGCTGGGACGAAACTAAACTAATGAAGCAGCGAGAGAATGATGGTCTCGATTGTTGTTCGTCTCCAGCCCTTTATATAGATCTTGAGCTTGATCTTCAAAAGGAAAGATATCTTAGGGCAAATCTTCTAAATCTTGATCTTTAAGATTCCTTTTCCTTGTATAACTCCAGCCCTAAAATATCTTTAAGCTCCAAATATTTAGCAAATCTTTCCTTCTCGATCTCAGCCCCGTTTTATCTCTAAAATTCACCAAAATATCTCCAAATCAGCTCCGAATTGCCACCTCATCTCCGGACCATAAACCTGCCGAAAATAGATATTTCTGCGCACAAAACAACATCAACTTGGACAAGATGAGCGTCAGAACTGGGTGAATTCGAGGGGTATAAAATCGACACATCAAATATCCTCACACTTGAATCATACTTGCCCTCAAGTATGGGATGAACAAAAGAATAATCCGACTCGAATCACCATTCCCCAAGACTCAAAACAGACTCAAGGAACGAAAATAAAAAAACACTAAGACACGAGACTCAGATTCAAAGAAGAGAAATAAATCAAAAGACTCAAAAAATAATAGACTAAACATTGAAAGATACCAAGCAGTCATGAAATGTCCATGATTCTCAATCTCTGCCCAAACATGCAATGCAATCAAAACCTTCATCAAACAAGTCAAGCAGCATAATTCTCAAACCATGGATTCAGATATCAGCTTGGTCAAAACATAAGCATAACTGAACTAGCTCACCGATTCACTCATCTCTCTCTAATCTAGTCCGGGCAAGCCGCTCATAAAAACAACATAGTCACGCAGTTACAATAGCAAGTGGTCAATCTAGCAACTCAAAGAGGTCTTTCTCTTGGATGTAATGGGGCTTAAGGACTCATTCAAATATATGACATGGTAGGGAATCCTAGGGGTCCTAAGCTTCTGAAAATTAAGTACAAGTATGCAGCATGCTATTCACTGAGGCATTTGATTAGGCAAGCAGATAATAAGCATAAGAGATATACAGTTCAGTACTAATGGAGATTTATTTTCGCATACAGACTTGGGCAAGGCAGAATATAAACATTCAGAGTTCATCCTTCCCTTTATTTTTTTCAACGGGTGCTTTCTTTTTTTTTTTTCTTTTTCCTTTTCTTTTTTCTGCACCTTCAACTCTCTCTTTTTTTTTAGCCCCCCTTCAATATTTATTTCTTTTCAGTACAACACTGCGCTGGCCAAACCGACGCCGGCGAGTTCGGAATGTAAAACAGCACAACTCCAGGGGGGGTATCAATTCAAACACTATCTCCAACTAATCATAAAATCTCTTCAATAAAAATTACCTCAAATTATGAATATCCACAGCAAACACATGCATGCATAAGGTCATGAGAAAGGCTTTGAAAGGTTTGGCTTCTTTAAATAACTCATGAAAGAACTAAGTCAAGGCTTCAAAGTGGCTAACTAGGGGCTGAGCGAAGGTAGGAATTGAAAGAATTAAAAGCTCAAATTGGTTAACCCTAATTTGCCTCCTATCATTTGTCACACATGACCACAAGCTATGGAGACTTTGCAACACATCACTCTCAAGAAAATAGTGGGAAGTGTCCCACTTTTAAAAGCTCAAATCTCTCTTTAGTGATGGGTTTAAAATTCAGTTTTATCATGCTTAAATTTCCTCATCCCAAGCCACATACAAAATCCCCCATGGAAAGAGAAAATACACTCCAATCATGTAGAATTCAGTCAATGAAAGCACGTAGAATCTGGGCAGATTTATCACATCAACAAATCATGTAAACCTAGCATGCTTCGACCTAAGACAAAAGACACAAACCTAAAATAACCTCCTCACACTTCAACCTTACTCGCCCTCGAGCAAGTAACAGAGAAAATATAGAAGCATGCAGAGGAAACAAACATAGACACAGAAAGACTGAAAACAAATAAGACAGAAAAAATAAAAATAAAAAAACTGACTGACTAGGGGAATGGTTCACCGGTTCTTCAGCTCGTCCAACCGAGCTATCACTTCCTTCTGAAATTCTTCCAACTGTTCAGGGCGCTTTCTCCGGCACTTCAGATGGAGATGGGGGTGGAGATTTCTGTACTTCCGGCGAAGTGGGCTCTGCATGGGGTATCGGCGGTTCCTCGGGAATCGTGCTGACAACAACCACCTCGTCATTGGGCTCCGCCGCCGCAGCCAGCGAAACTTCAGCGTGCGTAGGCACCTTCTCTTGGACCTGTGGTGGAGTGGGTTGCTTTCGGCGGCTTGCTCTTCGATGGCGAGCTGTCGGGTCAGATGGAGAAGAAACAGGGATGGTCTTCTTCTTTGCGGCAGGGAAGTAGTCTTTTGCTTCTTGGGAGCCATGGATTGTTGTAGAAAATGATGTAGAAAGGAGGAGATGACGAGTAGCTTGGTTGAAGCCGAAGTTTTCCAGAGAGGGGAAAAACATGGAGCGCGGGTACAGTTATGAGGTCCCCCTGTCTCGATTCAATCTTAAAGCATCCAATTTCTGAGGGTTTGCGATTGAGTCCTTCAATTTCTTTTAGTGAACAAATACACCCCCGCTCGCTTCAACCTCCTCACACTTCAACTTTTGTGTCAATTTGACCACAAAAGTTTGAAGTATTTTGCAATTAGGTCCTCGACCTATACTTGGGCATATTTCCTCCTTCAAACTCCTTCCTTAATTCTTGAAGTTTATTTCCTAAAGTGACGAATTTCTTCCACAATTATCTAGATCTCCTGCATAAAAATAATTAGCACAAGAATCCAACACTAAAAACAAAATATAAAAAAACATAAAATGAACATAGACTATGAAATAAAATGCGGAAAATAAAGGATACGTGTGGGGTGCCTCCCACAAGCGCCTTGAGTTAGAGTCGCAGGCTCGACTCTTCCAAGCTGATCAAGTGTATGTTGGGAGGTACAATGGAATCTCGTCCACTATTTTTATTGGTGCAAGTGATGATAGAGCTTTAGCCGATGACCATTCACCACGAAAGTAGACTTCGTTGCGGGATCCTCTAAATCGATCACTCCACTTGGCCGAACAAACTTGATAACAAATAGCCCTATCCATCTTGATCGAAGCTTCCCGGGCATGAGTCAAAGTTTAGATTGGTATAAGAGTACCAATTGTCCAACTTTAAATTGTTTAGATCTCAGATTACGATCATGCCAAGCCTTGGTTCGATCCTTGTACCACATAGTGGCATCATAAGCTTCAAGTCGAAGCTCTTCTAAATCTTGCAATTGATACTTGCGTTCCTCCTCACACTTGAACAAGTTCATATTCATTGTTTTCACGGCCCAAAATGGCTTATGTTGACCTCAACCGGTAAGTGACATATCTTTCTGAAAATCAAACGATAAGGGGACATACCAATAGGGGTTTTGTATACGGTTCTGTATGCCCAAAGAGCATCCTCCAAGCGTGTACTCCAATCTTTTCGAGACGGATTAACCGTCTTTTCCAAAACATGCTTGATCTCCCTATTGGATACTTCAGCTTGGCCGTTTGTTTGAGGATGATACGGAGTAGATAGACGATGTTGACATCCGTATTTATTCATCAAAGCTTTAATGGTACGATTGCAAAAATGAGTACCATTGTCACTTATTATGGCTCGAGGAACACCATATCGGCTAAAATATTGGACTTAAGAAATCCACTAACAACTTTGGAATTATTGGAGCGAGTTGCCTTGGCCTCGATCCACTTGGACACATAATCCACAACCAATAGTATGTATAAATTGCTGAACGAGCTAGGGAAAGGTCCTATGAAGTCCATACCCCATACATCGAATATTTCGCAAAAACGCATCGGATGTTGTGGTAGTTCATCTCGCACGCCAATATTACCAAGCAATTGGCAACGTTTGCAATTCTTGCAAAACTCATAAGCATCTCTATTCAATGTTAACCAAAAGAATCCATAATCGAGAACTTTTCGTGCAGTACGTTTTACTCCTCCATGTCCTCCATAAGGTGATGAATGACATCGCTCTAAGATCTCAAACTGCTCCTCTTCGGGTACGCACCTTCGAATAACTTGATCGGCTCCAACTTTCCAAAGCTTGGGATTATCCTAAAAATAATACTTGCATTCACTCATTAATTTCCTCTTTTGAGCCATGGTAAAGTCTGGTGGTAGTCTCCTTGAAGTGAGATAATTTACAATGTTGGCATACCACGGAGTTTTACCATCTTTTCCTTCAATTGCATAACATTCTGCCTCAGTTTCGTACTTCCACTTGGACAAGCTGATAGTATAATTTTCTTCAGATGGCTTGGCCAAGTTGTCAGCATCTAGGAGCACAAAATAATAGAGATGCTCTTCTGGAAATTGTTCCTTGATTGGTTCAGCATCTTCTGGATGAACTAAACGACTCAAATGATCAGCTACATTATTTTCAGCTCCTTTCTTATCTCGCACTTCCCAATCAAATTCTTGCAGTAGCAAAATCCAACGTATAAGACGTGGTTTGGTCTCCTTATTTGCGAGTAGATGCTTCACGACAGCATGATCAGTGTAGACGATCACCTTTGACCTCAGCAGATATGAGCGGAACTTGTCGAAGGCAAAAACAATAGCGAGTAGCTCCTTTTCTGTAGTGGTGTAATTGCATTGGGCTGGATTGAGCGTCTTTGAGGCATAGTACATAGCATGACTATCATTTGCATTTTTTTGGGCAAGGACAACTCCAACAGCGTAGTCACTTGCATCACACATAAGTTCAAATGGAATTTTCCAATTTGGAGCTTGCATAATAGGAGTTGTGACCAAATTTTCCTTGAGAATGTCGAAATCTTTCTGGCAGTCATCAGCTAGGACAAACGGAACATCTTGCTGCAGTAACCTTGTTAAAAGTTGAGCGATCTTAGCGAAGTCCTGAATGAATCTTCGGTAAAATCCAGCATGGCCTAAAAATCCTCGAATCTCCTTGATATTTGTTGGATACGGCAGCTGGGCAATTAAATCAACCTTCGCCTTATCAACTTGGATACCTCTTTCGGATATTATATAGCCAAGAAAATTCCTTCCCTCACCATGAAATGGCACTTTTCGTAATTAAGAACCAAGTTCTTCTCCACGCATCTTCTTAGAACCACATCTAGATTTCTGAGACATCGATCGAAAGAATCTCCATAGACGGTGAAATCGTCCATAAATACTTCTATTCATTTTTCAATGAGATCGGAGAAAATACTCATCATGCAACGTTGGAAAGTTCCGGGAGCGTTGCACAATCCAAAAGGCATGCGGCGATAAGCATAAGTGTCAAACGGACATGTGAAGGTGGTATTCTCTTGATCATCCTTGTTGACATAAATTTGAAAGTATCCACTATATCCATCAAGAAAACAAAAATAGGATTGACCGGCAAGTCTCTCAAGCATCTCATCAATGAACGGTAAAGGAAAATGATCCTTTCTTGTTGCCATGTTCAATTTCCTGTAGTCGATGCACATTCTCCATCCGGTTACTAACCTCATTGGTACCAACTCATTCTTTTCTTTCTCAATGACTTGAAAACCTGATTTCTTTGGTACAACATGTACCGGGCTGACCCATTTGCTGTCCGAGATAGGGTTGATAATTCCCAAATCAAGTAACTTCAAAATCTCCTTCAAGACAACTTCTCGCATGTTGGGATTTAACTTCCTTTGTGGATCTCGGCTTGGCTTACTATCCGGCTCCAATAGGATGTAGTGTGTTCAAACATTCGGACTGATTCCGGTGATATCAGCCAACGTCCAACCAATAGCTCGAGTATGTTTCTTCAAAATTTCGACCAATTGCTCTTCTTGTTCTTTTGATAATTCATTGCTGATAATCACAGGAAGAGTATGATCTTGGCCAAGGTAAACATACTTTAAGTTGGTTGGCAGCTTCTTAAGTTCCAGAACGGGCGGTCTGACATGTGTTGGCACTGGTCTGTCTTCCACATTCTGCTTGGGCAAGCAGAAGCCGCTACTGGAGGTAACGACTTCTGGAACTGCATATAGAGATAAGATGGCTTCCTTTACTTCTTCATCTAGCATCCCTTGGACTTCCATCTCAGAGAGGCTTTGTGTCAATGCTAACTCTAACTTATCCTGCATTAATGTCGTCTCAAGATGTTCTTGGACAAGAGGCTCAATAACATCAATAGAATAAGCATTTTCACAATCAAGGGGTTTTTTCATAGCATCATCAATACTATAAGTAAACTTCTCACCATGATAATCCAAACAGATAGTACCCTTACAAACATCAATTAATGCTTTAGCCGTTTTAAGAAAAGGTCGACCTAGCAAAACTCCCGAAGTTCCCTTCTTTCCCTCAAAAGTGTTAATCACATAAAAATCCGCAGGATATACGAAATCATGGATTTTAACAAGAACATTTTCTAGAAGGCCTTTAGCGGATATGCATGATCGGTCTGCTAATTGAATAACAACTTTAGTATCGGTTAACTCAACCGCAACTAAGCTATTAAACACAGATAAAGGCATCACATTGATTGAGGCTCCTAAATCACAAAAGGCTTTTGGGATCATCTTAGTTCCAATTAAACAGGGCAAGGTAAACATACCTGGATCATGGCACTTCTCGGGAAGCATATTTCGAATGCATGCTGAGACATTTTCGTTTACCACAATTTTTCCATTTTTGCTTGTCTTTCCAGCAATGAACTCTTTCAGAAACTTCCCAAGATGTGGGATCTTGATAGCATGAAGAAATGGCAGATTGACTTCCAGCTTGCCAAAGATGGACATGTAATCCAGCGTCTGCTCCATGGGCTTTGGTTTCTGCACCAATGCTTGTGGAAACGGTAGTATTTCTTCTTGGACAACCTGCTTCTTTCCTTTTTCCTCTTCATCGACTTTCTCCTTGTCTTTCTTTGAGTTGGATGATTCAGAGATATTTGGCTTGGGCAAGTTGACAATGGCGTCAGTGTCACTTTCTTCAGCCTTCTTCGATGCCTTGCTTGGCGGATCAGGGAGATCTCTTCCACTTCTCAGAGTAACATGGCTAACATTCTTGGGATTGATCTGGACCTGAGAAGGTAGCTTTCCTTGATTCCCTCGAATCTCATTGATTGAGGCTGATAGCTGCCCTATCTATCCGGCCAAGTTATCTGGTCTGATTTTCTGCTCCTTCTGTGAATTTTGGATGTTCAGGATAGCTTCATTATGAGTTAGAATACTCTGCTGCATGGTTTGTTGTGAAATAGCCATCTCTGTTAGAATTTCTTCAATAGTCTTGCCAGGCTTTGCTTGGGTAGGTGGAGGTAAAAGCGGTGGATTTGTTGGGTAAGTCCTTTGATTAGGAGGGCGATAGACTTGCTGTTGTGTCTGTTGGTGGAACATCTGCGGGTGATGCTGGGCAAACTGCGGCTTGGGATGATTATCCCACTTCAAATTTGGATGATCCTTCCATCCAGGATTGTAGGTGTTGGAGTAAGGATCTCTTTTCTGCTGGTTATTGTTCCAGTTCCCAATCGCATTGCAATCTTCAGCAGGGTTTGCTTGGGTGTTACATTGCAACGAGGTGTGTCCAGACTGTCCACACGCTCCATATATTTGTTCAGCCGAGCTGGCTGAAGATGTTTTTTCCAGCATAGAGTGCATCAGTTTCTCCAACTTTGAGTCCATCATCCTTTCCAGCTTCTCAAAACGATTATCCATCCTTTCCATACTAGTATCCAGCTTGGTCTCCAGATCTACGGAATCAGCTGAATTTGCAGATTTTTTTATGATACAAACTTCTCCATAATCTTTAGTTGCATTAGCCAATTCTTGAATAATCTTCTCAGCATCATTGACTCTGCAACTGGAGAAATTTCCTCCACTTGATGAATTGACAAGATTCTTTGTAGTGATTGTCATTCCTTGATAAAAGTAGGTCCGCAAATCTCCCTTGGAAAAATTATGATTTGGACAGCTTTCGATGAGAGCTTTGCATCGAGTCCAATATCCATTTAGTGTTTCATCAAACTCCTGCTGGACTCCAGATATCTCCTTGCGCAAGGCATTAGTCTTTGTAACTGGAAAGTAGCAATCCAGAAATATTTGTCTCATCTTTGTCTAAGTACTGGTTGAGTTTGCGGGTAGACTTGTGAACCAGTTTCCTGCATGGTCCGTGAGAGCAAATGGAAAAGCAGATAGTTTGAATTGTTCCTTTGTTCCATGCGAATTCTTTTGAGCATTGCAGAATCTCACGAACTCATTCAGAAAGCGAAATGGATCTTCATTCTTCATTCCATGAAACTTTGGTAGAGCTTGGATAAGCCCATACTTGATCTCAATCGGCTCAGTGAGCCCGTTAATTTGGATTGGTGTTCGAAGATCTTCACCACCATGCTTTCCAAATTGATCTAGCCTCGGATTATTCGGATTATCGGCCATCTTCTTGAGTTCAGTCTCGAGTTTTTCTTCAGAAAAGAGTTCTGCTAGGCTAAGCAGATCGTCTTCAGAGTCAGCTTCTGCTTGGCCAGACGAAGTGTCCTGCTTCGGCCGATTCTTTGTTCTTTGCAGCTTTGTCTCCTTCCTTAGCCTCCTTGCGGTCCTTTCGATCTCAGAATCAAATACGAGGTTCGGGTTGGAAGACCTGCTCATAAACTAGTTAAAGCATGAAAAATCAAAAGGTAAACACGGTTAATTAGAAACACCGTTCCCCGGCAACGGCGCCAATTTGGTGATCGCTGTTTTCACACCAAATAAAATTCCTGCACACACTTAGAATTTTATAATTAGTATAGAACAGGGTCGAACTCAGGGAACAGTGAAAATCAACAATATTTATCCTTTTGATCAGAGTTTTGGTGATGCCACCACGCATAAATTTTGGGTTTACTACCTAGGCAAAGAAAAGTAAATAACAGGAAAGTAGATAGAAATAAACAAGTAGAGAAAGGCGGACTCGGCTTCGGGTAACTTGTATGAGACAACTACTTCGATCATCGATGCATAGATTTAATTAATTCCTAAGATCAACCAGTTATAGGATACAGTGTTGGTCACATACATACCCCAATTCCTACTTACTTAGTCGGTAATGGCTTGTTGAACAAATTTCCACTACTCCCTAACCTAACCACAACCTAGCTTGTTGAACAAACATAGATTTAATGTTTAGATAGCATTACGAGGAAGGAACCCAATTTTAATCTCTACCGTTGTTGAACAAGCTGACATAGATGATTAACCTCCTTAATTCGACTACCGTTACGATAGCTTCGCCACCTAAGTTGTTGAACAATCTGGAACTAATCTTCATAACCTAAATTGATCAGGTTTAAGTTAATCCAATTAAATCTTTCTGCCCCGAATTAAGTCGAAATCCTAGTCTTCAATTACTACGAACAATTAGATCTCACAAAGTTTGTATCTCAAATTCATCACCCTCGCCGAAGCCCTAAAAAGTTTAACTACTGATTATTAACTTGGACAAGCTAAGTGAAACGAACATAGTAAGAACATAAAGTAAAGTGCAGAAAGCTGGAAACATAAACTGAATTTAAGAACTGAAATTAAATACTGAATACCGAAATTAAAATGTTGAACGTAAGTACTGAATCTGAACGGACAAGCTGAATGACTTAAACTACTGAATAAACTTCAAGTCCTGAATCTGAAAGTTAACTAAACTAAGAAAGCGATAAAGAAAGTGTTTGAATTCTTGTGCGGAAAATTAAATCTAAATTACGGGATTAAGAACGAGATGACTGGGACGAAACTAAACTAATGAAGCAGCGAGAGAATGATGGTCTCGATTGTTGTTCGTCTCCAGCCCTTTATATAGATCTTGAGCTTGATCTTCAAAAGGAAAGATATCTTAGGGCAAATCTTCTAAATCTTCTTTAAGATTCATTTTCCTTGTATAACTCCAGCCCTAAAATATCTTTAAGCTCCAAATCTTTAGCATATCTTTCCTTCTCGATCTCAGCCCCGTTTTATCTCCAAAATTCACCAAAATATCTCCAAATCAGCTCCGAATCGCCACCTCATCTTCGGACCATAAACCTGCCGAAAATAGATATTTCTGCGCACAAAACATCATCAACTTGGACAAGATGAGCGTCAGAACTGGGTGAATTCGAGGGGTATAAAATCGACACATCAAAAACATACTCCCTCTGTCTTAATTATAATGTCTACTTTATTTTTTGCACAATTTTTAAGGAAAGTTGTTAGTTGTGAGTAGAGTTGTCACAAAATAATTATGTGGAATAAATTGCTAAAAAGGAAAATTGAACATTATATTTGAGAAAACTTGAAATAGAAAATTGAATATTATAATTGGGACGGAGGGAATAGTTTTTACTGAGGTGGCTAAAAAACATGTCATTGATTATTCAAAAGTTTATAAAAAGAGTTCTCCCTATAATTTATGAACAAATGGTCTAATCAAGTCATGATAAAATGTCACGAAAGAAATATAGAAATCAATATGGTAAATTAACCCATATGCATCAAGAATAAATACATTCTTGTGACAAAATGTCGTACTCAAATCTCATCAGTATATCTTTCGATTAAGTTTTATTGGACATATATTATTTGTATGCTATTAAATAAGTATTAGTGTGATTACAAATCTCACTCTTAATTAAGGACTGATCCAAAAATTTATTACCTGAGCGAAGTGGTTTTCAAATTAAATGTGCTTTACACGTATATCCACGCCATGAGGCCATGTTCTTGAAACCGTAATCATTGCATTTCAACACCATAATAAAGCACACGCAAACCTAATCAAAATTATTCCTTTCCAAATCTTGATTGCCGATATCATTGTAAATTCCCTACTGTTATTCCCACTTCCAACTAAACAAATCATTATTTTTCTAAGACCCACCTCAAATGCTGCTAATTACAACGTTCAAACATTCAAATTTTGGGGATTAACAAAAGCATGCTGGGCCAGGATACCCCTCTGGAAGGCTTTTATTAATTTTCAGGACACATATAGTATAACTATTATTCATATCTCCTTTTTTGCACATGCATAGGGAATTAAGGCAAACTCGACCCCCGGAAAATTCTACATGATTTGACACTTCACAAGAAAGAAGTGGATTAGGACAATTCAATGACAGAATTTTGCTGTTGGTAACTGTTTAAACGATTTTTCTGAGTTGTATTTTCCTACATGAGTTTTTTTCCTATGACTCATTAATAATTACACTGTGATATAAACATGGGATTGGTGATCAATAGTACCAGAGTGCATTAATAATATTTTATCCATTCCGTTTGCCTTATTTTGTTTTTTTAATTATTTCACTTGACTTATCTTATTTTCTAAAAAAAAAAATAATTACTACATAAATTTTTACTTTTTTTTTTAGGACCTACTTTTTTATTTACTTTCACCACTCATCTACAATCAACCATCCATTCATTTTAATCTCCTTACGAAAAAAAAAAAAACAATACAAGTCGGGCTGGATGGAGGGAGAAATAATTAGTTCAGAAAATCCACTAGGGCACTAGGGAATAATATTTCACAATCCAAAGTCCAACCATGATGCATGTAAATAATCCATAGCTTCTTAGGTATACCCGCATATGGTCCTATGCGATATGGTTGTCCCTCTACTACCAAAAAAAAAATCAGAAAAACAACTAAAGTTCAAGACTCAGAATTTAATTTATTTTCGATAATAGATAAAGTGGGTTTGTCCCTTTTTATTATTTTATCCCTATATTAAAGTTAGATTGCCCTGAGATCTTCTGTTGCTCTACCCCATAAAAATTCTGCTCAACAAATCCAAAAACCATTCTACTCAAGAAACAAACACGAACCCATTTCATCTTCAGTTCCGAGTAGTGTTTTCTCTCTCTAGTTTCTCTCACATACAAATTCCTACTTTCTCCACCTTTTTCCACTCAAGAAAAGGCAAATCCATCTCCTTTTCTTCTTGTTTTCCCACTGCTGCGTAGATCTACAAAGAAAAAGACAAATAACTATGATTCAAGAGCTGTTTGGGAGGAGCAATGTTGGAATAATCGGAGGCGAGAGATCCAAACACTCCACCCCACCTTGCGGCGGTGGAACAACCGATCACGCCTCGCCCTCGCCCTCTTCTTCTTCTGCCCCCGCCGCAGCCGCCACGTCGGAGAACAACCTCAGATGCCCCCGCTGCGACTCCTCCAACACCAAATTCTGCTACTACAATAACTACAACCTCACCCAGCCCCGCCACTTCTGCAAGACTTGCCGCCGCTACTGGACCAAAGGCGGCGCCCTCCGCAACGTCCCCATCGGCGGGGGATGCCGCAAGAACAAGACCACCACCATCGCCGCAAAGTTCAAGACGGTGTCGTCGGAGATGGGACAAACCGGCCTCTTCGAAACGCTCCCCTCAAACCCTATCATCTGGGCCTCCTCTCAGAACTCCCACTTTCTCTCTCTAATTAGAGGCAGCCAAACTCCAAACCCTAATCACCTCGCAAATTCTCTATCCATGAAAGAGGAGGGATTGTCCCACTTGAGCATAGACTCGGCCATCAGCAATGGGTCGCGGGCCTTCGGGCTGGACCATCTCAGCCCGGCCCATTTCCCTTCCATGGGGATATCAAACATATACAGAAACCAAACCATAGCTAGCCAAGGAATCTTAGAAGGCGAAGTTCAAGATCACGGGCTTCAAGAAGTGTATCACAGGCTCAGAACGACGACGTCGAATTGTTATCCAGAACATGCACCGGTAATTCTTGGAAACATGTCTTCTGCAACTTCTTCAGCTGCTACAGCTATTCTCGAATCAGCTCCAGTTGCAGCAGGTGAGTTGGGCTTGTGGAATTCCAACATTTCGTGGCCGACTACAAACGGATCTTATCCTTGATAACAAATCCTATTTAGCAAGCAACATCTTCATTTTAGAGAAGCTAGGGTTTGCTTTTTTCATTTGGTGTGTTAGTTATTTGGGTGTGGTATATGAATATGACTGTAACACTTCATGGAATTACTTTTGATAGTTTCATGTATTGTAAGGCTGTAAGAGTGTTTGGTCAATTGAGATTTAGGCGTTTAACTTATCTAATAATTATAATCATGTATGTTCTTTATTTGTTTCCTTTAGGGAGGATAGAACTGAATCCGTTAAATCAGGACTATAGTGTAATTTTGTTATGGCTTAATCGACGGCCGGTTACTGTAGCCGCACAACTATATATATTCTTGATTTTCCTGAAGATTCACTTGACACAGAAAGATTTGGACAATATCCTGCTGGTTAGATTGAAAATATTCGCAATCTTATTGACAAACAATTAAATATAATGCAATTTCTAGATCATTAACATCCTCCGTTTAAAATATTAGTATTCTTGATTTACTCTAAGAGATTGTACATTTCAAGTTGCTGTATATATGTAAATTGTGAGGCAGGCGTGCTGGTGAGAGGCAGGCTTTTGAGAAGGTTCTCTGAAGTTCTGCAATGTGATTCTCACAATCGGAAGGATTCCATTCAATCTGCAAAACCAGTAATAATTGGCCGGTTAACTTCATGTATGTATTTTCTTGCATAGAATTATGATAAGATAAATATATTCCCTGACACGACTAAGTTAAAACACATACATGTATGCTACGACTTTAATAATCTCTCATTAATTATTCAATAACTATTGCAGGATTGCGATCTTTGAGTTTGTGGTAGAGATAGTTTGATGATTATTATACCGCTACGTCTCTAGGGATACTCCCGTGAGATAAACTATGCTTTGGAATAATATTATAATACGAAACCATGAAAGGAAAAAAATGCAACAAAATGATAATTAATGCAAATAAGACAAAGGGTAATTGAATAATAATTTCTTCTTTGAGGTATGCTCGTTCAGCTGAAATGACATTTCCCTCCCCAGACAAAATACACAACTACTTCTCATACATCACTATTGGAACTTATGTCATTAGTCAAGCATTTCGCCGTTAAAGAGGCATGTTTAGCGAGAAATTTATTTTCGGTTACAATTAGTAAGGAATCGAACATTTCTTCGCCATGTTTTCCTCGCTATTAAAATTAAAAAAATTCAAATTTCCAAATATTCTTTAGTGAGGAATCTGATCCTCCCTAGCCATATTTTCCTTGCTATTAGAAAACAAAAAAAAAATTGAAATTTGAAATATTTGTAAGGAATCAGAATTTTCCTCGCTATATCCTTGCTATTAGAAAACAAAAAAAATTAAGAAATTCGAAATATTTTTTAGCTAGGAATCAGGACATGTCGTGCCATGAAGTCCAAGACAGTCCTCGCTATTAATAAGTGAAAACAAAAAATTCCAAATTTGTAATATTCTTTTGGCATTGAGTTCGCTAGAGAAGGGGAACTACAGAATCTCTAGAGAGAAGAACTAAACAAAGATGATATTCAAGGAGCAAGTTCTTCGTTATATTTGGCTTTGAGTTCGCTAGAGATTTGAACTTTGATTTCTTTGGTTCCCTGTATTGTATGTCATCTTGGAGACTCTTTTCTATTTATAGTTGTGACCGGGGAATAGATCCATTGGAGAGAACAACCACGTGTCACAAAACTCCAAGGAAAACGAGCATATATTTTCAAAATATCGTCGTAGAGTGGTTGACGTTCTGTACATGAGAGCAGCTTTTGTGTCAGAGTAGGTAAGCTTTGCTTGCATGGTTCAGTAGACAAGAAATAGAAGTATGACCTGATGTTGATTCTGTTCAGTAGAATCAGCCAGGTCAGCTGCATCGCCTGCGGGATGGGTCTGAGTTTCTTCTTCATCTGACTCATCATTCCAACAATGCTGGATCTTCTTAGGTTTATCATTTAACTTGAGATCCTTTAGCTTGCTGCTGACATCTTCAGTATTTGTCTCATCTGATTTCCTGTTCTCAGTAACAAACTTATCAAAACTAACATGAGGGCTTTCTTCCACACAAAAGGTCCGGTAGTTAAAGACCCTGACGGCTTTACTAACTCAGGAGTATCCTAAAAACACTTCTTGATCAAATTTGCTATCAAAGACCTTTAACTGATCATTTCCATTATTATGGATAAAGCAAGGACAACCAAATATATGGAAATGAGATATAGAAGGAATTCTCCCTTTTCATACTTCATATGGTGTTTTCATGTGTAGCTTAGTCAGTAGTGAGCGGTTCTAAGTGTAACAGGCGGTGTCAGTAGTATCTGCCCAGAACTTCGAGGGTAATCCAGAGTCTGCTAGGAGCGTTCTTGCTGCTTCTTTTAATGTTCTGTTCTTTCGCTCAGCAAGACCGTTCTGTTGGGGTGTGTGGGCTGTTGATGTCTCCGGCTGAATCCCCTCAGTGTCACAGTATTCCTTAATGATTGAGTTGAGAAATTCAGTTCCTCGATCCGAGCGTATTATCTGAATCTTGAAGTCAGTAAATAGTGTTCAGTATGTTGAACCACTTTGCCCACGCAATCAATAAGCTTATTTGGCAAACCGAACATCTCAATGAGCAAACTCAATAATAAACTGACTTTCACGTTTGTGTTTGAACTTGGATTCATGTATATTCACCCCCCCCCCGCCCACACACACACACACACACCTGAAGACTCATCTCTAGGCTTTAACACCTCAGCCTACCGATTAGAAGAAGAATAAGAGTAGCAGCCCAATGACACCCAATGGAACCAAGGGGAAATCACCAAGAACCCTAGATGGGCTACTTCGTATGATCAACCAAGGTGGAAACACCCTGCTCAGTATGGATCTTATTATTATGAGCCTATAGTCAAGAGAAGTCCAAAGCCAAAGAAGATCAGGATTCCTGAACCTTACAGATCTATGAAGTTAGTATCACCTAAGTCAACAATGAAGTTTACGGACAGCAGAGGAAATAAGTTGTCCGAAACTAACAGGGTTGCCAGACATTAATTTGGGTCCTAAATTAACTAAAATCTAAGGACTCAAACATGTATAAAGACAAGATCCAGATTTTGTCAGATGAATGTGCTTTATATTCTTGTTCTTATCTACTAAAGAACCTCAAAACAACGAGGACGCACTAAAAGATGCTCAACAGATCATTGACATGCGTTTGGGACTTTGTTGGCAGACCTTAGCACCAACATGTAATAGGAACGAAGTGGGTCTTCAAGAACAAGCGAGATGAAAATAATGTCATCATCGAGAACAAGGCTCGACTAGTTGCCAAAGCCTACTGTCAAGCTGAAGGAATCTAATAGCTCTCAAGATATGTAGGTCTGCCTCTTCTTGACAAATTTGTCATTTCTGGCGTACCTTTAAGCTCTTTCTATAGCTGGGTGCTCTGGACAGTCATACTTGTAGTGTCCAGACTTTTTGCAGTTGTAACACAATGAGGATCTGCCTTCTCTTATGGCTGTATCCTTAGGTTGTGTGGTAGCATTCTTAGTATTCCTGCATTCAGATTGAGAGTTAGACTCATTTTTCTTATTCGATGCATCATTCTTACCCTGTGAGCCTTTGACAACTCTCTCTATTTTTCTGACTCTGTCTTTCTATTTCTGATACTTCAAGGCTAGAAGGGCATAGTGGTCAACTAGGTCTTCAGCATTGGGATTAGACATCGTGCTTGCTGCTGAACAGGATTGGGATCAGACATCGTGTTTTTTGATAATTCAAGGCTAGAAAGGCATAACGGTCAACTGGGTCTTGAGCCTTTGACAACTAGGAATGTTGCTTTAAAAGCATGATCTACTTGAGTGTCAGCAGCGACCCTCAGAATTCATTATGGAAGATTGTGCTTGAAATCTCTAACCTTAAGTTCTGAAAAGAAATGTTCAGGAAAAAATGAGTTAAGATCAGAGCGTCGTAAGTATGTAGAGAATGAACTCAGTAGAGCTAGCGCATCCCATAGCTCCTTCTCTTTTTTGCAATCATGCACCCTTTCGTGGTAAGAGGTACTAAGCGTACAAAGTATAGCGTTTTGAGCTACTCGGTCGAGGTTTTTCAACTTTCTTTCCTCTGGTATGAAAGAGCTTTTATCTTTTGGAACCTTCTCCCCTGTGGTAGCTCCTCTACCTCCAACAACAACAAATTCAACACTGTTAATCATGGGCACAATGGGTCTGGTCTCCAAAACGTTAGTCATGCCGTCATGCATCGACGTCAAGTGCACCTTCATTCTAACTCTCCAAACACCATAGTTCTCAACCGAGAACATCAAAACTATCCGTATACCTGACATATCATACATGGTAGAAACAGAGTATAGGATGAATGAAAGAAATGCAAATGCAATGAAAACATTTTTCAAGAATTGTTCGAGTAGACCACTGTGTTTGAAAAACAGTGATCAGAAGAACACCACTTTGATACCAATTGTTGGTCATGAGACGAGTCCTTAGGAGTAGGGGTGAGGGGGTGAGTACACCTGAGTCTAGTTTCAACTCAAACGCTAACGTTAGTCTAATACTGTTTTTGCTTGCTAAAGGATTCAGCTTGCCAAGTAAGTTTTCTGATCACGTGGGCAGAGCACTTCAACCTACTGAATACTGTTACCTGACTGAAATCAGTAGACAAGCAACTTAGAAGTTGAGCGAAATAGTGTAGGCTCGATTTTAGTCCTTTATTCTAAAAAACGTTGGTTAATTAAAACAGTTTCAGTTTATGCTTATGCGTATCTTAGACGGTTTTTACTGAAAATGTAGAGTTATGATTCTTAAAAGCAGCTTGAATGCAGGATGAACAGTAAGTAATAAATAGTAAAACGACACACAAGATTTTTAAAATGGTTCGGATATGCAAGATCATATGTCCACTGTCCTGATACCAGGATGTCTTGAATAGATTATACTGGGCAAGTCTCAGTGGTCCGTGCACAGGACATATCACCACTAGTTATAGTCTTAGTGACTGTACAGGGGCTCAAACACGAGGTTTGAGATTTTCTGCAACTGTGAAGGAGTTCTTACAATCAAAACAGTTCGAAGATGAACTCCTTCGGTTTCTAAGCTTAAGATCCATCAATGAAGGCTTAAGATTATAGAGAAGGAAACCTAGTTACTCTAGAGAGAAGAACTATATCAGATATCTATCGGTTTTGAGAGTTCTTCACTTTGTATGCTTTGAGTTTGCTCGAGCTTAATTGCTTTGAATGCTTTTTGTTCTCGGTATCTTCAACGCTTGCAGATCGAAATCTATTTTTAGTCTTGACTCATGAATAGATCAGTTGGAGAGGACCTAGCCACGTGTTAAAAGCGACAAGCAAAACGCCATCTCTATTTTGAATGTTACTATAGAGATTCTCTCTTTTTCAGCTTGGGCGCTGCTTTATGTTAGTTCAAGTAAAGTGCTGACATCTCCTCATTGGTCGAGGTTTGTTGGTAGGTGAGGCTTGTTCAAAGTCCAAGGCTGATACTAAGTTGATGTTGGTCCAGAGACGAGCCTTTAGGTGTGTGTGTGTGGGGGGGGGGGTGCAGATTTCAGCTCAAACACGAAAGTCAGTGTTACTGAATGTTGCTACTGAACTAGTCAATTAGCCAAGTAAGCTTTTTAGATCGCGTGGGCAGAGTATCTGTCTACTGAGTCCTATCTACTGACTTATGTCAGTGAACAATAATTCAGTATAAGATGTGTGCGGAAGTGGTAGACCCAAAAATATGTTTGTCTTAGTTTGAAAACACGTTTTATGCTGAATGATTTAAAGTCAGTTTTATGCAGTATGAACGGTTAGTCAATGCAACAGTAAATGAACTCAAGCAGTTTTTAAAGTGATTCGGATACACTAGATCCTACGTCCACTGTCTTGAACAAAGCAGGAGTTCTTGATTAGTTATACTGAGCAAGTCACAGTCGATCTGTGTACTGGACAAATATTCTAGTTATAGTCTTAGTGACTTTACAGGATTAAAATACGGGGTTTGATATTCTCCAACTAGGAAGCAGTTCTTACAATAAGAACAGTTCAGAAAGCTGAACTCCTTCGAGTTTTTCTAAGCTTATGATATAACAATAAGTCTGCTTAGAATAGTGAAAGGGAACTAATGAATATCTAGAGTGAAGAGCTAAGATGATCTATCTGTGTACGAGTTCTTCGCTGTGATATGCTTTAAGTTTGCTAGAGTGTTTGTGTGCTTGAATGTTTTGGTTCCCGATGTCTTCTCTGCATGAAGACTCTTCTCTATTTATAGTCTTGACTCATGAATAGATCCGTTGAACAGAGTCTAGACACATATCAAATATTATAAGAAAAATGACCATTTCAGTTTGAATGTCAATGTAGGGATTTCCTCTTTTTTAGTCTAGGACGCAGCTTTATGGCAGAGCAGGTACAGTGCTGGCATCTTCTCATTGGTCAAGGTTAGAGAGTAGGTGAGGTTTGTTCAAACTCCAAGAGCATGTTAAGTTGACTTCCTCTAATTCCTCGGACCTTTTACTGAATCGTCTTCTACTGACATTCTTCTGAGATATTCAATACGAGGCTCGAATTCATTTGCAGATTCAATGACATGCTGAACTCAACTAAGCTATTATATTATATAAGTCTCATCATTCATCTAGGGTTTTGGGATCTTCAAATCTTATCATACTGAATCTCATACCCAACAGTTGACTTCCTTTGATACCTCGGACACTTAATTGAGTGGTCCTCTACTGATATTCTGAGATATTCAGCATGTTAGTCGATGCTTTAGTACTGAATCATAACACTCATTCAGTAGTTTCTGCTGAATCCTACTTAGTATTCAAACAACTGAGTCGAGCAACTGCTGACCAGAAATAATCTACTAAGTCTAGCAACAGCTACTGAACTCTATCTAGCCTACTAAGCTCCTAACATGTTGAGCTCAACTAAGCTATTACATCTATTACATTATATTGGTTCATCGCTCAGCTAGGGGTTCTGAGATCTTCAAATATTACATTAATTGATCACCCAACATTTGATCTCGTGCAACTCGGTCTAGATTATGAAGCTTCTTTTCTTCGGGCATGAAAGCATCTTTGTATTTGGGAAACCTTCTTCCTTATGGCCGCTCCTCTGCCTCCATCAGCAGCCAAGGAGACACTATCGATCATTGGCACAATAGGACCATTCTCCAAGCACCTCTATCATGTTGGCATCAAGTGCGCTTCCATTCTGACCCTCGAGACGACATAGTTATCCACTAAGAACATATGTATCATCCTTATATCTGACATATCAGATATCATTATAACAGGGTATAGAATGAATGAATAAAAGATACAAGTGCTATAAAAACATTTCAGGATCTATTCAAGTAGACCAATGTGTCTCATAAACAATGATAAGAAGAACAATGCTATGATACAAATTATTGGTCCAGAGACGAGTCTTCAAGTGTACAGTGGGGAGGGGGTGAATACACCTAAGTACAAATTTTAAACTTATGATCTAACAAGGTAGGCTTAGAAGTACAGAGAAGGGAACTAGATTACTCTAGAGATGAGAATTAGATGATAGTATTTCTGTTCTAATATTCTCAGTTGAGTATGCTTTCGGTTTGCTAAAGTTTGTGCGCTTGAATGCTAGTGTTCCCATTATCTTCATGCATGCATGAAGGTCTCTATTTATAGTCATATATTTTGTGAAAAGATTTGAGGGAACTAGACACATGTCAAAAGGCAACAAGCAAAACGGTCTTCATGCAATTTGAATTGGGCTGTTGAGATTCTCTCCTTTTCAGCGTTCATAGATTGACTGCAGCTTTATGTCAGAACAAGTATAGTGTTGGCAGTCTTTTGATTTTTTGAGCGTCGACTTTGCGGATCCGCGTCAATCGGACAATGGGGATTGGGGAGAGAATTTCTAAGAATCGCAAAATTGAGTAGGTTAAGGTAGGGATGCGGCGGTGGAGGAAGGGGAAGAGAAATTCATGGCTTATAATGGTTCTTAGTTCTTATATGGGAAGTGGTTCTTAAAATAACCATATCATTTATATATATATATATATATATATATATATATATATATGTATATATATATAGGGAATGAATCATATAAGAAGACTCCTTAAAATAAAAAATAAGAAGCAATATATATACATCTCCTATGTTTTAATTACATTAGTTAATTTAAAGAATTTGCCATCCTTTAGTATTGTTGGTGCAGTTGACTGTGGATAATATCAATTTTTGAACAGCAAAGGTAAGCAATGAGGTATTCATGGAACTCCTGATTTAGAGTGTCTACTTATCTATCAATTTCCTGAGGTTGAAGTTTCACTTTCCTTTTTTGTTTGATAATTTTATTTTTTTTCATAGGAGTTCAATACTCAAGTCGGTCCTCAATTCCTGGAGGAGCTGAACCAACAACAGCCACCTACAACAATGGTAATTTTTGGTTATATGTTCTTGTCGAGTTTGAAGACGCAAAATATGTTTGTTATTGTAAGCTATTACTCATATGTTTAATTGTATGTGTTGAGAGATGAATTTGATGAATTTACTAACTTCGAATATGGTTTGTGTGCTCGAAGCTGTGGCGAATGTGAGTTTCCTTTGATCATGTGCAAGTAATCAGTTAATTTCTCCACATCTATATAGTGTATCAATCGTAAAAGATATCCCCATAGTCATCAAAGTGCTTAGCCTCTGACTGAAGATCATGGGTTCAAATTTTATTAATTAAGCTGCGGATTCTTCCTGCAGTTTTGGTGGGCTAGCACATGGGTAAATTGCAACGCGTCCATTCTGAAACAAACTGGGCGGTTGAAAACTTAATTCCTTGCCATGGGCCTCCTGAATTGGTTCTGAAATTTGATTGAATAATGCACCACTATTATTAGGCCTAACAGTAAAAGAAGTAACATGGAGCAAAAATTCATGACTGAATCCAAAATTGGCTAATGAGGTGAGATATAGACTTAGAGATCCAATTACGCAACAATACGAGTCTAGATTTTGTTGAAACTACGAAAATGAGAAGGATATAATCTACGGGTAGAAATCAAAGTATTTGAACTCATCTAAAATTTGGTTGTGCGTTACACAACTCCATGAAAACTATGGCTGATTCTACATGTTTAAGGAGCTAAGATTGTCTCTCTTTTTGTGGTATACTAGCAGCCAACCTCTTATGGCTTGAAAACACAAGAAAAGATTCTTGAAACTAGGAAGCTATCCATGTGTTCTTCCCACTGCTTTGCCGCAGAGCAGAGCATTGGGTGGTATGTCATACTCATTTGCAAGATTTTGTGTTGGATTGTAGACCCTCAGATACAGTTGCTGTCCGAGGTATTGTCTCCCCCACATCGCGGATCTTAAGTTCCACATGCCTTGGTTGTCCATAGATACCAATATTGCTGTCCAAGAATCCGGATACACCTGAAGAAGTTTAACCAATGTTATTTACATATAATGATGGTGAAACCTTAGAAGAGTGGGTTTACCTGTGTTGTGTGTCTGGTCAAGGCATCAACAAGGTTGTATGTCTTCCTGCTATCTTCTGTCCACTTTCCTGCTCCAAATCTGTTTGACAGGCATAAAAAGGAGTTAGATATGAAGTCGTGGTGTATATGCATGTGATGTGATGGCCTACCCGACAACCCAGAAATCGTAGCCATCAAGATGCCATGACTGGATGGTGTTCTCGTCGTTTTGGAAGACGAGTTCAGTGAAGTCGTGGTGAGAACTTCCCAACACAGAGGTGCCGAGCCTAGCTGTATTGCTGGATGGGGTAGTCTGGATGGAGTCGACAGTGAAAACACCCGTGATGTTGAAGTAATCAGCGAGCTTCAAGGGGGTGTCCGTGTTGATGTAAGAGATGCCATTGACAGCATATCTTTTCTTGCCGTTGATAATAGGTGCTGAGTTAGCAAGGATAATTGTTCTTGTTGGTGTTATTATTCCATAATGGAAGGAGCCTTGTGGGTTAGGCCTGGCTGCATTTGAGGTAAGATTCCACCTATAGGAACGCGCTTGATCAATAGACCATTGGACCTTATTAGTTGGACCGGCTGGGACAGGACCCGAGACTGGATCCTGGGAGTTTGTGTAGTGCAGTACAGCAGCTGCAGTTAGGAGTGTTTGGGTGAACCTTGTCGATACGACAAGATAGTAGTCTTTCGGAGTTTGATCCAAGGTGACAAGTAGGGTAACTGTTTGGCCAACATGAATATCAAGAGAATCATAGGTATTCTGAAGGACATGAGACCCTTCAACCTCAACAAGCTTCACTTTGTGGCCTTGGATTCTCAAGTTGAAGGAGGTGGACAAACCAATGTTTGAGACCCTAAACATGTAGGTTTTCCCTGCAAATAAGCCAAAACATCTCTCAGTGAAGAATACTAGCAACTTATTCTGCCGCTTCTAAGTGTACAAGACTCTGGCCATTTACGAGGATTGCATCAGGGAAGGGCAACGGCTTTCCTGAATCGAGTATTTGCTGCAATACCTAAAAAATCAACAGATCCAGATGAACAATTATGCTGCATTTTCTTTCTATCAACATCTCAAAACCAACACAATTAAACATACTACAAGTGTAAAAGTTGATTACCCTGTGGGTGGTCTTGTACCAATCACCAACAAGAAGGGTAAAATCTCCAGCAGGCTTGGCATGCGGAACTGGAATCACTGATCTTGCATACACATTAAGCGCTCCAAATCCTCCAGCAGCTCTATGCATCAGAGTTGATGGGAAGTATGTGTAACTCCCAATTTGGTCTTTGGTTTGGAACTTATAAGTGTAGTTTGAGTTGGGAGGTATGGGGCAGTTAGTTCCCAGCACGCCGTCTTGCCATGAGTTCTTCCTCTGCTTGATCCCATTCCTAATCCATGCAAGCCTCGAAGAGTATGACGTTATGAAATCCACAAGATGAATGTAAATCAATGCAACAAGTATTAAGATGATATATAGACGAAGAATGTGAGTTACCACGTCAAAAGGAAAGGCTGATCCAAGTTGTTAACAACGTCTAGAATAATGTTTTCATTGGTGATAGTCTCAAGCGTAGGACCCGGGAATTTACCATTATCAGGATCACCTGCAAGCAAGTCATCAAACTCTCATGCTTTCTCTCTCAACAAACAAAAGAGAATATAGCTAAGCTAATCTAACCTCTTGAGAAGGGCCAAGTGGAGAAGCAGCTCCATAACTGACGGTCCAACTGTAATACTTGTAATCATCCTCTCCTCTCACACTCCAAAATGACAACACTGTAAGTTGTAACCAAAACCACCAACACTGCTCGCCACATTTCAAACCTCTGAGCCTGCAAAAACCTTCAACTAAAATAATAAAAAAAAAACAAATCTTTCACAAGCTAAATTACCGACAAGACCCCAAACACCAGATCTAAGTGGGATTTTACAAAAGAACAAACATACCAGTATAAAATTGGAAATTATAAGAGAATCTTTCACTAAAATTTGTGCCTGAATAGCCGCCCGTATTGGAGATATATATAAAAGTGAAAATAATTGTACAAGAGAGACAGCGCTCAGAAAATTGGAGAAAGAAAAAGAAAAACGTTTAAGAAAAAGAAAATTATAAGGCTGTTTCCAATACGCGTTATTATGAGTGCATGCTTATATAGTGCTACTAATTTCAGTATCCACCCAAACAGAGAAGGAAAGGGTCGTTGACGGTTTAACTTAACTGAGCCGGGACTCTCGCGGCTAATTGTTATTTTAATTGCAATTCAGACAAAAAATTAGTTATTTTACTTGGCTGTTAGATCCTCATTTGAATATATTTTGTACGACGAATTCTATGTAGTGATGCGTCCGACTTTGTGGCCCAACTCATTTTTGTTGTAATGTTTAACCAAATCTTTAAACAATTTTTGTTTTATTCAATGAGAAACATTAAAAAAAAAAAATTATAGTCTACTATTATTCTTTAATTTTTGAATTTCTTCCTATACTCTATTCAGTACAATTTTGTGCTTACTGATGAATTGTATGCGAGTAAAAAATACTAATAATTTAAGTTGGCAAAAACTTGTGTGCATCATGTTGCACATGCAACATGCAACATGATTCAATTACCCAATTTTGACCCGCTTTGACCCGTGTTTGACCCGCTGATGTCAGCATGACATCATTATTTTTTATTTTATTTTTTTAAACGTTTTTTCCCCTTTATTTTAAGGACGGACGTGTCACTTTTTGCATACGAAAGTGTCAATCGTAACAAACAAAAGTATCAATCGCAACAAACAAATTTTTTTTCATTTTTTCCCCTTATTTTAAGGACGGACGTGTCACTCTTTGCATATGAAAGTGTCAATCGTAACAAACAAAAGTGTTAATCGTAACAAATAAATTTTTTTATTTTTTTTCCAATTTTTTTGATAAGGAAGGCGTGTCATTTGTTACTTATCCAAAGTATCAATAGTAATAAACAAAAGTGTCATTTATATCATTTATTGAATATCAATTATTTTTTTAAAAAATGCGATTTGTTTCGAAAAAAAATATCATTTGTTTATGAAAAAAGTGTCAATTACAACGAACGAAAGTGTCATTTATCTTAAAGTATCAATCACACTAAGTAAATTGACACTCAGAATTAAGGAACATGTCACTTTCATCTACTAATCAATATGAAGCATAATAACCAGAAATGTTACCCAAAGTGTCAATCGTAATAAACAAAAGCGTCAATTGTCCCGAATGAAAGTGTCATTGTTTAGAACAAACGAAAAAAAGTGTCATTGTTTAGAACAAACGACACTTTTGTATACAAAGAGTGACACTCGCGTCCTTATAATAATGGGGAAAAAAACAAAAAAAATATTTTTTGTATTTCAAAACGAAAAAATGAAAAAAAGTGTCGTGTCATTCTTTGTATTTCCGAAAATACGAAAAAAATGAAAAAATGAAAAAGACGAAAAAAGACGAAAAAATGAAAAGACGAAAAAAGATGAAAAAGGCGAAAAAAACAAAAAAGACAAAAAAACGAAAAAGGAGAAAAAATGAAAAAAGACGAAAAATGAAAAAGGCGAAAAAAAAACGAAAAAGACAAAAAAAAAGCGAAAAAAAGCGAAAAAGACGGAAAAAACGAAAAAGAAGAAAATGAAAATGAAAAAAGACGAAAAAGGCAAAAAAACAAAAAAGACAAAACGAAAAAGAAAAAAAAAGGAAAAAACAAAAAAGACGAAAAAAGAAAAAAAAACGAAAAAAAAATCAAAAAAAAACAAATACGAAAAAAAAAAAAGGTCAACACATGAGTCAAAGCGGGTCAACGGGTCAAATATGGATCAAAATTGGGCAATTAGATCATGTTGCATGTGCAACATGATGCACACTAGTCCATCTCATTTAAGTTTATTTTATGATGACGGTTTCATGGAGACCCATATTGCAATAGATCATTTTTCCTAAGAAATCACTGGTTTTTAAGTTTTCATGAAAAATCTTTTGCAATTATGATAGATGTGGTATTTTAGAATTGATATAACCATTGAGGTGCTGACTTTGTGCTTAATGTCAAATATCGACAACTTCTTTATAGATATGTGAGTCTGTCACACACGTTAGTCTAATGTTGTTTGCATTTTCTGTATGGTCATTTTACTCAATCCGAACCTCAACTAATAATAATAATGGTGGAGTTCATTCGTCATAAGTGTTAATTATTTAAATATGCTGGGTTAGACTCTAAATTAACATTAAACAGTCTAAATCTGATCTATTATCCTTCATAAATTTGAAGGAAAGAAAAAGATAAAAAATTATGTAGGGTTTTTGGGACTTAAGTTAAGATTCGTGGACATGATGCATAAGAGTCAGAGCAGTCAACAACCCTCAATTATTATTTTAAGTGAATACAGAAAAACTCAGATTATACAAATTTGAATGTTTATTTGGCAGGAATTAAATTAGGTGGGACTGATTACTGAATCGAGTGTCAGCAATTCACATGTATCAAATAAATGAATCTCCAAACCGCGCTCTCTTGCTTCTGTCTCCCTTTTCCTTTTACCTTCTTTCTATCTACCGCTTTTCCTTTTCTTACAAATAAAAGAATAAATAAATAATGATATAAAGGAAGCAGCATTAATGGGAAAAGAAAGAGAGAGAGCAAGAGGTGTTTTCTTCAAGAGTAAGTTCATGTATAATTACAAGCTGCTAATACAGTCGGAAACAAATAAATGAGTTGGAAAAAACGAAAACACAACAGAATGTTTAAAACAAATTTTCGTCGAGTCGAGGATAGCCTCTATCCGCAAGACGAATTACGCCCCGGTGGTGCTCTCGGTTTACGGCGTATCGTCCATCTCGAAGATTGCAGCACCGCAAAATCGTCGAACTCCGGCGAACATGACTTTCAGGCGAGGACAAGAGCTGAAGAGCTTAAGACACTAGTATATAAATGCAGAGAATATTTTTTGGTGTGTTGAAATGCCATGCAACTAGTCCTATTTATATGTTGTTCTGCTCAGGTGAAAGGTTAGAGTTGTCATTTAAGGCAGGTGAACGTGGGGAAGGAAAGTGGAGAGGTGGAGGGTTCTCAACAACCTCATTCCAAAGACTTCCAAAAGGAGATCATCTGGTACAGCAGGAGCACTGCACCACGAGCTGGATCAGACCACCAATGTTGAACTGGGCCAGTCCAGCAAACCCAACTGCTAAACACACGGACCACCCAAAGGACCAATTGCCAAGATCCAAGTTCAAGTCCACTGACATGGACCGGAGACGGAGCCGGAGCCGGGGCCGGGGCTGGGGCCGGAGCACGGGCGCGGGCGCGGCGCGCGCGCGTGTGAGGTGGTCGGCGAAAAGGCTCGCGCGCATGAGCATGTGTGGCCCAAGCCCACCACATGTCACTTTATTATCTCCTACTAAATGGTAGAGACTTAAATACCACAGAAAACATTACACATTAATCAATATGAGACATTGATTAATGTAATAACTCTCCAAAACCCAAATTAGGTAAGTGTATCCACTTTAGGTAACATATTAGTTTTATCCCCAAAAACTTCTAGCCAATATTTCTCACTCACCGAAAATCGGAATCGAGAAATTAATCACACCATAATTATCTACTCGAAACGTAGATTGACGTCATATATCTCAATGCATAAATCGAATATATATCGAGGCTCAAAAAGACGATTAAACGGGCTGACTTTTTTTTTCCAAGTCAAATTAGCATTTAATGCTAAGTAAATTTCCATAATATATATATATATATATATATATATATATATATATATATATATATATATATATATATATATATATATAGGGGAGGGTTCAAATAAGAACACCCCTTATAGTGAGAAATAAGAACAATTATGAGCCTTTAGATCTTGGAAATAGATGGACAAGATTGAATTTTGTATTAAAATTCGCGAATTGCACTATTTAGTATTAAAAATATGCACAAATGTCACAATGGGAATTTTCCATTATTAAAAGAAAAGAAACCTAATAAAAACTTCCACATCCTTTTATTTCTTTTGTTGCAAAGCGTAAAACTTCTCCCCCATTCACGATTTTTCAAGAAGTTGCCGTCGTTCCCATATTCTTCTTCTTCTTCATCCCCACCGTGCCTTTTCCATCGGCCCCGATTTTAAAAGCAATAGGATTTCTTCGAATATGATGTAATTCGAAACCATTAATCAACGAATTGGTAAGTAAAAAAACATACACCACAAAACACAATTTTCTCATTTCTAAGAAAAAGTGAAAATTACATCATATTCGTCTATTAATATGTTAGTTTTGGAGTTGTTCTAAAGTGTGATTACTGCACGTTTTCTTCTAACGAATTGGTGAGTGGTATCTTCAACATCCTTTAATTTCTTTTCTGAATTTATTTCTGGATTTCTTCTAAATTAATGAATAGTGCAGTTTTTATTGGTGTTGGTCTAAACTTTTCTTTCAAATTAGTATAACGCCCATATCGTTTTATACTTATGAAACATTATTTTATACTTATGAACGTTTATTAGGTTTAATTTTTACTATTATTGATGATTTTGCTCGTTTTTATGCATACAAAACTTTTGATTCATAATTTACACATTTAAGGAAAACGAACTGCAAATTAAAGGACAATATTATGCACTATTCATTATTTTAGTGTTTGAAAGCTTGATTTTTCTATTAGAAATAGTTAAATATGCACATTTAAGGAAAAAGAACTGCACATTTAAGGACAATATTATGCACTATTCATTGTTTTAGTGTTTCAAAGATTATTTATAATTTTAGAAAAACTTAAATATGCAAAATAATGGAGAAACAACTGCATATTTAAGGACAACATTATGCGTTGTTTATTGATTTAGTGTTTAGAAGATTGTTTATGCTTTTAGAAATCCATAAATCTGCATGGTTATAGAAAACAATTACACGTTTAAGGACAACATTATGCACTATTCATTGATTTAATATTTACTAAATTGTTGTTTCTTTTATTAAATCATAAATCAACAAAGTTAGGGAAAAACAACTGCACGTTTAGGGACAATATTATGAACTATTCATTATTTTAGTGTTTAGAAGATTGTTGTTTGTTTTTGTAATCGATAAATCTGCACAGTTAGGAAAAAACAATAACACATTTAATAACAATCTTATGCATTTTTCATTGATTTTTTATTTATGGATATTTTTTAATTAGAATCTTGTTGTTTCTTTAAGAAATAACATAAATATGCACAATTAGAGAAAAATAATTGCACATTTAAGGATAATTTTATGCACTATTCCTTATTTTTTAAGGCAATATTTGATTGGTCTTTTACACAATATTTGCAGGAAAGTATTATGCAGAGCTCCTCGATGACGAACATAATTTACTAAAGAATGTTGATTGAGGGTAGTTGATTGTTTGAGTGTGAAAAATTGGGTAGTAAGTTGGATTTTTGGATTATGTAGATTAAATTATCAGTATTAGGAACTAATGTTCTTATGAGGTGTTACATCAACAGTTTTGTTACTTTAAAACTATTGATTTGGACGCATTTTCAAAGTAATATTTGAATATTCTAGCGTTCTAGAAACGTTAGCTTGTTATATAATTTCGTTCTATTTCACAAGGCTTACTCATATGTCGATAAAGAAACTAGAAAAAATCACATTGCATGTTCCTAGTTCTCACACTAAGGGGTGTTCTCATATGATCTCCCATATATATATATATATATATATATATATATATATATATATATATATATTTACCGATTTTCCAACAATCCCCCACATGAGTGGAACTAGCCAAATGCATGCATGCAGACACACGGCTCTGTCCTCAAGAGATAATAAAGCATCAGGGTATGTAGCTTGTGACCTTGAATCATCCTTAGTCAGTGCTATCGAGCATACCGGCGGACTAGTGGACACGTGACCTTGAACTATTCCTCCATAGTGTATACTTAGACAATAGCACTAACACTATAAAGCCTCAACCTCGTCCGTTCTCACGTTTGTGTCCTTTACAGGCAATGGACAACCTCTTTGGATTCATAAGTGTTACATAGAAGCGGCCCTCACTTCTCACTTACATAGGTGATTCTTACTCGAGTATCCTGCTATACTCCACCTTCTCAAGGCATCCAAGAATCATTAAAAGTCAAAGACTCAACCTCACCACTTGACAGGTCACCAACACTCTCGAACTCTTTTAGGGAATAGATTGTTTGAGTGTGGTATCAACAAACTCATATAACTTAGTTTTCCCATTGAACCAAGTTCATGGGATCTCCAATCTACAAGGTTGGATATCTACTATAATCGTCTTTAACTTGTAGATTTAACTCTCATTCCCTTTACGAGCTTATAAATTTGATCTTGATTCAAACTCTTAGTAAGCGGATCTACTAGGTTATCTATAGACTTGACATAGTCTACTAAGATAACCCCACTCGTGATCAAATGTCTTACGGTATTATGTCGACGACGAATATGTCTCGACTTACCATTATACAACCCACTCTTGGCCCTACCAATAGCCGCTTGGCTATCACAGTGAATCATCACAGGTGGTACGGGTTTCGTCCAACATGGAATATCTTTAAGAAAATTACGTAGTCATTCGGCCTCCTCACCGGCCTTATCTAAAGCAATAAATTCAGATTCCATGGTGGATCGGACTATGCACGTCTGTTTTGTGGATCTCCACGACACAACTCCTCCCCCTATAGTGAACACATACCTACTAGTAGACATCGAGTCTTTAGTGTCGGATATCCAATTCGCATCACAGTACCCTTCAAGTACTGGGGGATGTCTCGAATAGTGCAACCCAAAGTTAAGAGTGTATTTCAAATACCTCAGAACTCTTACAAGAGATTTCCAATGCTCTCTACTAGGATTACTAGTATAGTGACTCAGTTTGTTCACCGGACAAGCTAGATCGGGCCTCGTACAATTCGTGATGTATATAAGACAACCAATGACTCTAGCATAATCCTCTTGAGCAACAGGATCACCCCTATTCTTGCTCAAGTGAACATTAACTTCTAGAGGAGTCTTTGCCGGCGCACTATCAAAGGCATTAAACCTCTTAAGTACTTTCTCAATATAATGAGATTGAGACAAAACAATCACTTTGGGAGTTCTTTGAATCTTCACTCCAAGAATAACGTCAGCAACTCCCATATCTTTCATATCAAAAGTTCTCTTAAGCATACGTTTGGTGTCGATTATGACTTGAAGGTTTTGTCCCATAATTAACATGTCGTCTACATAAAGACAAACAATTACAAAACTATTCTTTATATTCTTTATGTAAACACACTTGTCACATTCATTAATTTTAAAACCATTCGACAACATAGCCTCGCCGAATTTCAAGTGTCATTGAAATGGTGCTTGTTTTACCAACTTAAATACCTTTCGCTCTTGGCCAGGTACTACAAACCCTTCAGGTTGTTCCATATAAATTTCCTCTTCTAAATCTCTATTTAGAAAGGCAGTTTTCACATCCATTTGGTGAATCTCAAGATTGTGCAAAGTAGCAATCGCGAGAAGCACACGGATAGATGTAATCCTCGTTACAGGCGAATAAGTATCGAAGAAATCATATTCTTCAATTTGCATAAAACCTTTAACCACTAAACGAGCTTTATATTTGTCAATTGACCCATCTGCCTTATACTTTCTTTTTAGGATCCATTTACATTCTAAGGGCTTGCAACCTTCGGGTAAGTATGCTAAGACCCAAGTGTGATTTTGCATGATGGAATCAATTTCACTTTGGACGGCTTCTTGCCAAAGTGGGCCATCGGGTCTAGAAAGAGCCTCTTTTATAGACCGCGGTTCTTCATCCAAAAGAAAAACTACATAATCAGGACCAAAGTCTTTAGCAACCCTTGCTCTAGTGCTACGTCTTGATTCTAAAGTTTCAAGATCGGCAGCAAGCCTTTTACGCGTAGCAGGTTCTACCCCCACATTTCTAGAACTACTTGCTTCCCCACTAGAGCTCGGCTCAACTTTATCATCCTTTTTACATGGATAGATATGTTCAAAGAATATAGCATTCCTTGACTCAATAGTAGTTCCAACATTCATATCGGGCACGACTGACTTATGAATGACAAACCGATATACACTACTATTCAGTGCAAATCCTATAAAGATACAATCAACGGTTTTAGGTTCGATTGCAACTTGCTTAGGCAAAGGTACTTCTATCTTAGCCAAATACCCCCACACTTTGAGGTATCTATAGGAAGGTTTCCTTCGTAAGGAGTAACATCCCTACCTTTTAGAGGTATTTTGTTCAATAAGTAGTTAGCCGTCAAAGTGGCTTCCTCCCACATGTTCTGAGGCAGTCCAGAACTTATTAACAAAGCGTTCATCATCTCCTTTAAGGTTTGGTTCTTCCTTTTAGCTACACCATTTGATTGAGGTGAATAGGGGGCAGTGGTTTGATGAATAATATCACTTGTCTTACACAATTCTTCAAAAGGAGCTACATACTCTCCACCTCTGTATAACATGCCTTATATGTTCGTGTCAACCAATCCCAATAACTATCTAGATCTATTCGAATTTATTATATCACTTCGTACCATTTTGATTTTACAATCAAGTTGGTTTTCGGCTTCTGCTTTGAAGTTAGTAAAAGCTTCAATCGCCTCATCTTTACTCCTTAACAGATAAAGAGTACAATACCGAGTGCAGTCATCAATAAAAGTAATAAAATATCTTTTTCCACCTCTAGTTTGCACAAACTTTAAATCACACACATCAGTGTGAATGAGTTCTAGAGGCTTTGTGTTCCTTTCTACAAAATGAAATGGCAGCTTAGCCAATTTTGCTTCAATACAAATTTCACACTTGATTTTGTTAATCTCATTTACCTTAAGTAGATCGAGATTAACTAATCTTTTTATAGCATTTAGATTAACATGTCCTAATCTACAATTCCATAAATCGGAACACTGAATCAAGTAAGAGGAAGTAGCTTCATTTTCATTATTTTTGCCCTCACGGGGCTCTTGGCGCAAGGCCATTACAGACAGCTTGAAAAGGCCGTCAGAGAGGTAACCTTTTCCTTGAAACGTTCCAAATTTTGATAAAATAAATTTGTCTGACTCAAAAACTAGTATAAAACCTCTCTTGACTAGTACAGAGCCGGACACTATATTCTTCCGGATGTCGGGGACATGCAGCACCTCTCCAAGGGTAAGGTTATTGCCGGAGCTCAACCTTAGCACCACAGTACCATAGCCAACTACCTCAGATGCGACTTGATTTCCCATATTGAACTTCCTCCCTTGGCAACTCTTGTACTTGGTGAAGCGGTTTCGGTCACCACAAACATGTGTCCTGGCAGCGGTATCAATATAACACTTCCCTTCATTCTCCACGACATTAGCTTCTTCGGTAACAAAGGCCGCAAGGTCGGCTTCAGTTATCTCCAACATGTTGGCTTGACGAGCCCTTTTCTTCTTCGGCTTACGGTAATCCTTGGACATGTGACCGGATTTGCCACAGTTGTAGCAGTCCCCTTCAAATTTGCGGGCTTGCACCTTGCCCTTGCCTTTGAGGTTGCTGTTTGGACGCCCTCTCTTGACAGTGTTGGAGTTGCCACCTTTTTCTGTGAGGTTGACTCTTGGTTCCACGAGAGCTTTGCCCTTCCCATCTCGAGTCCTCATATTGGTCTCGATGCGGAGCTTGACAACAAGGTCTTCAAGCGTCATTTCCTTTCGCTTGTGCTTCAAATAGCTCTTGAAGTCTTTCCAGCTCGGGGGAAGCTTCTCAATCACGGTTGCCACAATAAAACCATCTGGCAAAAGCATTCCTTCGGCGTGGACGTCATGGACAATGAGTTGAAATGCGTGAAGTTTCTCCATGACCGGTCGAGAGTCCACCATTTTGTAGTCCTAAAACTTGGCGACCACAAACTTCTTGGTTTCTGCATCGTCAGTACAGTATTTTCTTTCAAGTGCCTCCCAAATTGCCTTGGAGGTCTTTCATTTGCATATACACTGTATAGACTATCATCTAGTCCACTAAGCAAGAAGTTTTTATAAAAATAATCTGAAGTAAGCCAATTTTCGTAAGCTATGCGGACTTCAACATTCTCCTCGTTTTCACTTGGAGGGGCGGGTGCGTTTTCCAACAGCATAGTCGTGAACCCCAATGTTGTCAAGTAGAACAACATCTTCTGTTACAATCTTTTGAAGTCGGCTCCACTAAACTTTGCCGGCTTCTCGGCAGCGGGCAACACTCTAGACGAGTGCAGAGGTGTCATCAGGGTTAGGTTCGAACCCCCCACCACACCATGGTGGTTCACACTCCCAAAAGGGACATTACTCTGCAAGGCAAAAGGCATAGCATTGAAGTTGAATGCCGAGTTAGTAACATTAGCACGGTTAAGTGTGATCCTTGCATCGGTGGCGGCAAGAGTTGGATTTGCAAAAGTTAAGGTCGAAACCGGGACAGACACTGGTGAGACCACATTGCCGGAGGAGGCAACAACATCCGAGGTGGAGGAGATGGCGGCAGGGGTGGCATTGTTGGTGGCGGCGGCAGCGTCGGATAGGGCAGCAAATGAGGAAGACATATTTCAGTTTACTCGAAGCAGCTTAGGTATGTGTTATTTCGTCTTGCGATTGTAGAATTACAAGCTGCTAATACAGTCGAAAATAAAAATATGAGTTGGAAAAAATGAAAACACAACAGAATGTTTAAAATAAATCTTCGTCGAGTCTAGGATAGCCTCTATCCGCAAGACGAAATACGCCCCGGTAGTGCTCTCGGTTTACAGCGTATCATCCCCAAAGACAAAACGACGATGTCTCGAAGATTGGAGCACCGCAAAATCATCGAGCTCCGCGAACAGGACTTTCAGGCGAGGACAGGAGCTGAAGAGCTTAAGACACTAGTATGTAGATGCAGATAATATTTTTTGGTGTGTTGAAATTTCATGCAACTAGTCCTATTTATAGGTTGTTCTGCTCAGGTGAAATGTTGGAGCTGCCAATTAAGGCAGGTGAACGTGGGGAAGGAAAGTGGAGAGGTGGAGGGTTCTCAACAGCCTCATTCCAGAGACTTCCAAAAGGAGATTATCTGGTGCAGCAGGAGCACTGCACCACGAGCTAGATCGGGCCACCAATGTTGAACTGGGCCAGTCCAGCAAATCCAATGCCAAATCCAACTGCCAAGCCCAACGGACAAGCCCACGGACCACCCAAAGATCCAAGATCCAAGTCCAAGGACACAGACCGGAGCCGGAGCCGTGGCTGGGGCACGGGCATGGGCGCTGTGCGGCGCGCCGCGCCGCGTGTGAGGCGGTGGGCAAAAAGGCTCTCGCGCATGAGCATGTGTGGCCCAAGCCCACCACATGTTTCTTTGTTATCTCCTACTAAATAGTAGAGACTTAAATACCACACAAAACATTACACATTAATCAATGTGGGACATTGCTTAATGCAATAACTCTCCAAATCCCGAATTATGTAAGTTTATCCACTTTAGGTAACATATTAGTTTTGTCCCCCAAACTTCGAGCTACTATTTCTCACTCACAGAAAATCAGAATCGAGAAATTAAGCACACCATAATTATCTACTCGAAACGTAGATCGACGTCATATATCTCAATTCATAAATTGGATATATATCGAGGCTCGAAAAGACGATTAAACGGGTTGAATTTTGCCCAAGTCAAATTAACATTTAATGCTAACTAAATTTCCATAATAACAAAAAAAATATATACATATATATATATATATATATATATATATATATATAGGCTAAGGTTCAAATGTGAACAACCTATTTATGTGTGAACAAATCTATATCTTTGATATTTTGAACGGATGGTCTGATTTAATTTTTTCACTTAAATTGACGAATTGCATTTAAAGTTTATTCATATTGCACTTAAAGGTTAATTAAGTAATTTTCTTTTAAATATCTATATTCATAATCTAAATTATTGTATTGATAACCGCTCTTCATTCACGATAATATTATTTCAATAACTGTATCATCATTCACGCTTAAATTTCTCAACAATTTTAAAAACCGCTTCTATCTTTAAATTTATCTCCTTAAATTTCTCATCTTTATTTCCTATGATATTTCGTTAATCTTCATATTAAATGATGGTTTGTTCATCAGGTAAACTTGTAATCCAAATTAAGATTACATATATCACAATTTAAAATAAAGTGCAGTTTAATTATGAATAAAGTGCAATTCGATTATGAAAAAAAATCTAGTTTAATTATGATTAAAGTGCATTTTGATTGTGAATAAAGTGCAGTTTAATTGTGAATAAAGTGTGGTTTAATTATGAATAAAGTGCATTTACCGATTTTGGAGTCTATATATAGGCAGTATCCACTTTCCTTCCCCACGTCCACCTGCCTTAATTGGCTCGAACAACCTTTCACCTGGGCGGAAGATGCCTATATATAAGCAGTCTTCACTTGCTTTTCAACACATAACATCATAAGCATTCTCTCTACATTCTTAGCTCTAGTTGTCCAGCAGTTTCTGCCCTCTCCTGTCCAGTTCGTCGGAGCTCGACGATTTTGCGGTGCTGCAATCTTTGAAACGTCGTCGTTTCATCTTTGGGGACGATACGCCTGATTCGAGAGCACTACCCAGGGCGTATTTCGTCTTGCGGACTAAGGCTTTTCCTCGACTCGACGAAGTTCCATTTCTACATTCTGTTTGTTTTATTTCCCGACTTACTGGTTTACTTTGTAATAGCAGCTTATAAACAACAATCGCAAGACGAAATATCACCTTACCTAAGCTGCTTCGAGTTAACTGGAAAACGAACTAAACTGCAAATTGAAAAATGTCTTCCTCATCTGCTGCCCTATCCGCCGCTGCCGCCGCCACTAACAATGTTGTCACTGCCGCTATCTTAGCCACCACCGCTGCTATTTCCAACGTCATTGCCTTCTCCGGCAATGTCGTCCCCCCGGTGTCTGTCACCACTGCAACTCCGGCTTTTGGAGTCCCCTATTCCTTGGCGCCAAATCCTACTCTTGCCGCCATTTCTGCTGCCACCGATGTAAGAACTGCACATAATCGTGCTAATGCCACTAACTCGGCATTCAATTTCAATGTTATGTCTTCTACCTTGCAGACGAATGTCCCTTTTGAGAATGTAAACCACCTTGGGGTCGTGGTTGGGGGCGCGAACCCGACCTTGATTCCCTGTTTTTATGCGCAGTAGTAGGGAGTATTTTATAAGAGGGTTTAAGCCTTGTGACTTTCTATCGTTCTAATTCAAAAACATGAATACATCTCGAATTGGCAAAAATCTATAAAACTCTCCACACCTAGCAAACTGGACTGCTTTTAGGCAGGATGGAAGAATCTTGATTCACTGATTATGAGGACCGTAATTCCCATAATTCCTTAGTTAAATGAAAAGCTTGTTATACCTCCCTCATATATTGCACTAGCTTCTCCAGACGATATTCTTCATTGTTCCATTCTACTTCCTTCTGATTATTGAAGAAGAGGTCGGTATTCAAACATAAAAAAATAACCTTTAATAAGCTAATTATATATCCAGAAGAGTTAATATATAAGAAATTTCAGAGTGATCTATGTCGCCACTCGATTGTTACATGATTTTGAAACAATGGTGCAATTTCTTTAATCCTTTTCTCTTTAAATTTATTGCTTGTTAATTGGTTCGTGATAGATGAATCTGCATTTCCTTCTTTCGATCTTCCTTTTATCCCTCTTCCGTTGTGACTATTTGATGTAATGGATGTTGTTAAATATAGTTAATCTGCATTGTACTTTTAGAAGCCAATTGAGTTAATATTTTGTAGAGTATCTGCTTCTCGTCATAATGAGATGTGTAGTCGTGTGATGTTAGCACATTGTATGAACATGCGGTATGTTGGGTTGCCAATGAGTCTTTGATAAATGTCAAACGAAGAAAGAGAACTAATTGAGGTATGATCAAGTGTGGTGGGCAGTGGCGGATGCACCTAGAGTCAAGGGGAGGCAATTGCCTCTCCTCAATTTTTTACATGAAATGTCCATTATGCCCTTTTGTTTTATATTTTTATTCCAAATTTATAATTCAATTTAAAAATAAAACAAACTTTAATATTATATTTAGTACCAAGTACCAATATGTATTTTTGCAATATTCTCTATCCCAAATCCCAATCTATTTAAATATTATTTGTCAAGGTATGAAAGGGATAAAATATTTCCTCTTAAAAATATTATTCGTCAAGGTATGTGTCGATGTAAGGCTTCAATATGAATGTGTTCTTTGAATATAGAGCAATGTTGAAGTATTTCAAAAAGGTGGACCAAGTGGAAGCGGTTAACTCTTCTTCGCCAAATGTAAGTCCCGAAAGAAGCGTACAAGCCGAAGTGATGCAAAATCATGTAAACGTGGCTACGTCTCAGACTCGGAAAGAGAAACCAGAACAAATCATAAATGAAGATTCTGACTTGCCAGAAACTTCCCGAGATCCAGCAAAACGACCTAAAATTACTACCTATCATCCAAATATTCGTGAAAGGGTTCGGAGGAAGTACTATCTAGATGGTGCTTGTCAACCAAATCTTAAGAATTTCCCTCAAAGGCTGATTGACGGGGTGTGGAGAAGATTTAATCGTGAATGGTATGATGAATTTAGTTGGTTAGAATATAGTGAAGAGAAAGATGATGCATTCTGCCTCTATTGTTATATTTTCAAGAATGAATCGGGCCAAGGAGGTGGTGATGTTTTTACATATAAAGGTTTTAGGGATTGGAAAAACAAGTATAGGCTCCGAAAGCACGAGGGAGATACTAATAGTGCTCATAACCAAGCTTTTAGTAAATGTAGGGATTTACTAAATCAAAAGCATAATATTGAGCCAATATTGGTTAAGATGACAGATGTTCAGAAAATGGATTATAAAGAGCGTCTAAACGCTTCAATTGATTGTGTTAGATGGCTTTTGAAGCAAGGACTTGCTTTTCGCGGTCATGATGAATCTGAGGAGTCAAGCAATCAAGGTAACTTCTTAGAACTTCTGAAATTCCTTGCAATCCATAATGAAGATGTAAGGAGAGTTGCTTTAAAGAATGCCCCCGGAAATATGAAGTTGACAGCCCCTCGTATCTAGAAAGATATTGTTAGAGCTTGTGCATCTGAAACAACCAAGGCCATACTTGAAGAACTTGGTGATGGGTTTTTTTGTGTTCTTGCTGATGATTCACGTGATGTGTCGATAAAAGAGGTCATGTTCTTGAGAGAACTTTAGGATTTAAACATGTCGAGTGTACAAGTGCTATTTCACTCAAAATTTCTCTTTAAGATCTTCTAAGTTCACATGGTTTGTCCATATCCATGTTGTGTGGACAAGGATATGATGGAGCTAGTAATATGCAGGGGGAATTCAATGGTTTGAAGTCTCTTATTCTAAAAGAAAATCATACGGCGTATTCAATCCATTGTTTTGCTCATCAACTTCAACTAGCTTTGGTAGGAGTTGCAAAAAACCACATTCGTATTTGTGAACTTTTTGTCTTAATGTCAAATGTAGTTAATGTGGTTGGAGCTTCGTGCAAAAGGAAAGACAACTTACGAGAACAACAAGCAGCAGAAATCATGGAAGCTTTGGAAAATGAAGAAATTGCAACTGGGCGAGGATTGAATCAAGAAAGCACCCTAGCCCGTCCTTGTGATACACGTTGGAGCTCACTTTATCATAATACTATTTTGGGCATGATAAAATTGTTTGGTTCTATAGTTGGTGTTCTTCGTATTATTGTGAAAGAAGGAGCTCTGTACAACCAAAGGGGTGAAGCATCACGCTTGATAAAAGACATGTTATCATTTGACTTCATTTTTTATTTGTACTTGATGAAATCCGTATTAGGAATAACAAATGAGTTGTCTCAGGCACTACAAAGAAAAGAGCAGGATATTGTGAATGCTATGGTATTGGTGGATATCTCTAAGAGAAGACTTCAAGCAATGAGAGATGGTGACTTGGATTCTTTGATGAAAGATGTGTCTGATTTCTGTGCAAAACACAACATTGCGGTGCCTGATATGGATGTTCTTTATATAAGTGGAAAACGGCCAAAATGGGGGCATGAAGTCGAAGAAATGACAAACTCACATCGTTACCGTGTGGAGGTATTCAATACCATCATTGATATACAGTTGCTTGAGTTAAATAGTCGATTCAATGAGGTAAACACTGAATTACTACTTTGTGTTGCTTGTTTGAACCCGTCAAACTCTTTCAAAGCTTTTGACAGAGAGAAATTAGTTCGACTAGCAGAATTTTATCCAAATAACTTTCAAGGTACTGATGTTTTAGCATTGCCGGATCAACTTGAAAATTTTGTATTGGATGTGCGCTTAACATTTGATAATTATGATATAAAAGGGATTGGAGATCTTGCAAAACGAATGGTTGAAACCGGGAAAAATAGGGTATACCCGTTGGTTTACAAGCTTTTAACTTTGGTATTAGTTTTACCCGTTGCAACTGCTAATGTGGAAAGAGCATTCTCTGCTATGAAGATTGTGAAGAACCGGCTGCGCAACCGAATGGGCGATGAATGGATGAACGACAACGTCGTGATTTACATTGAGAAAGAAATATTTAGTGGTGTTTCTAATGAAGCCATTATTGAGAAGTTTCAAAGTATGTCGAATCGTCGAGGCCAATTGTAGATCAATCTTTAATTGTACAGTATATTTTGTTATAATATTTTTATATATTATTATGGAAGTTATACTTTGCCTCCCCTCATTAAAAATTCTGCATCCGCCACTGGTGGTGGGTAAATGACAAAGTGGAATATCAGTGCAAATCTTGCTATTTTATCGATATGCATGCACTTATTATAGCTAAGGTGCAAACCATAGGTTCAGCTGAAGAGCTATCCTACGTCATAAGTAGTTGTCTAGATGTTTATAATGTGAAGAATGTGATTTCTGTTGTACTTGTTCTAAATGCCAAAAGCCTTCTCTATACTCTATGATGGTCTTGTTAAGGGGGTAGGGTTTCTGAAAGAATTCGGTTGATGGTTGTATATCACGTAATATTTCAAGATGCTTGATTTATTGTTTAAGTTATTAGATTCAGATTTGGTTTGAATTGGATAAAGGAACAAAATGCTATTTGCATGCCATTGTAGTATCTGTTGATGCCTAAGGGTGGCGTATTTTACTTAGTTTGATGTCTCTGACTTTGTTTCTTCGGCGGAGTTCACATATGAAATTTGTTTTGTAATATGATGTAGTCATATTCCACAGTGAGCATTTGGTAATTAGTTTTTCCGAAGTCGTTAAGAGACCTTCAGATTTAAGGTAAAATTCTAGCTTCAAATACACCAAAGTTGGAGACCTGTAATTCTTAGGCCATCTATAAATTATAATAATTTTTTGAATTGTTAAAAGTTCACAATTACATTTCTTATATGTTTAGTACTGCACCAATCAAGCACTTTTTTTTAATTCCCTATTTGGCTTCATGATGTATGCTAAAAGTTTGTCTATTAGGCTGAACTCTGAGGTAGTGTACTTGAAGCGATAGAAGAAGAGGAGAGAGTAATAAAGGAAGACGAAGGGTTGCCTCCTGCTGTTCTGGGTAGTTGCAATTAGCGTGCAAAGCAGCTCCACAACTCTCCTTAATGTAACCTTTTTCTTTTGTCTATAAACACAGTCCTCACTTCTCCATTTGGAAAATTAGTTCTTCTGAAGATGCATTTGGAGTTTCTATTATTGTTCCGAGTTTCATGATATTAATCTTCTTTTGTTTTATCTTGTAATTGCAGGAAGACTTCTAACTGCACTGATATGTGAATATCTGAATTGGGCTCAATTGAATCATACCTTGAAGGTTTAATTACCAGAGTGCAATTTGGTACATCTTCTCCTCCACATGTTATCACTAGTGGTCTTGATCTGTTATAAGGTTTTATCGATACATTACAGTTTAAATCCTTTCTGTTTCAGCCTAAGGACTCCTGGAAATCAGAACTAAAAAGAATTTAGTAGAAAAAATGGATATGACCTCAATCGGAATGGAGACAGTGGACCTCTGCTCTTGGATGTTCTTCAAGGGTTGTATGAGGTATGACGAAATCTACTTCCTAATAAAAAAATTTTGATGCTCCACCTAATATGGAAAAATGTTAAATGGAATTCTTGGATAATTTATTTAACCCTTTAACCATTATGTTGGTTTTTCAACATGATGAATGTAAAGATACTAGAAATTACTCTAATTACTCTAATTATTTCACTATCTACTTGGTACTAAATTGGATTTGGTTTATTTAAAGCTACTAAATTAAAAGTGCAAGAAAAGTAAATGAGCAATAAAAACAAAGCGAAGTGAATTAACGCGTGTGGTTTCAAGTTTGATGAAGAGTGTAGAGGTTTAATAATCATTATGCTTCTCATTCTCTAGCTAGCATTTATAATTTTCTTTTGTTGATTCATCCACTAAGGCTCTAGGGATTCCGTATGATGGCTGAAAATATCTAACTTATAATCCTAAGGGTCAATCAAGTGATCATATCATGAACCTAAAGATCGTATCATGCACAAGAATTGTAGGAACCATCTAAATTATCACAAACCATTGGTAATAATCTAGACTCTTAATTGCAGGGAAAATAAATAACCGGATACGATCTGCCGTATTACCTATTCATTATATTCACTACAATTATCTAAGATGATGAGCAATCACATTAAAGAATTGTAGAGAAAAGCAGACTCTACAATTAAGAAATAAAATAATTCATTCATCTCAAAATTAGAATTCGAATCAATTCATCAAAAACATAGATCCTACTAAACCCCCACACAAGGGGATTTAGCTACTCATATTCGTCGGAAAACAATCATAAAAGATGCAAAAAGTATCCATGGAAAAAGAAGTAATAAAAACCCTAGACAAAACTAAGAAATAATTATACAACCTAGAACTTCGTAGATTGATCATCGCACTTGGTCCTTCGATTGTAGTCTTCAATCTTTGTCTTGAATCTTCAACGGAGGGATGTCTTGGGTGTTTCTCTTCTCTTGGGGGTGGAAAAGGTCGAAAATATTGTGTATTGTGCGAAGGAATGAAGTCTGTAGGGTTTCAATACGTTTTCGGGCCGAAAAAACGCGTCTAGGGCCTTTACGGAGTCGAACCGCGTTGCAAGATTGCACTGCACCGCGGTCCAAGCCTGCAAAATCATTGATTCAGCGGACAGAGAGTTTGGGACCGCGGTCCAGTGCAAATTCTACCCTGTTCAATTTTCTACACCGACCAGTTTTGGGAAAATCGTCGTATCTCATTCGTTAACCGTTGGATCGCCATGAAACTTTGCCATAATGTTGCTAACACATAGAAGTACGATGTATACAGTGGAGATCGGATTCTAAGATCGTTAGACCCGTCTGCTACATGAGTTTTCAACTGCCCTATTCCAACATCCGACTTCAAATCTTCTTTATTCTTCATCCAAACGATTTCATCTTTGCCCTCAATTCATCAATGGTCATGGTTTTATTTATTTAGGTGCCAACTACCTCCAAATATGCTCAAAAAGCGCAAGTAACCTACAAATCCAAAAACCATCGAAAGTATACAATTCCAAACAAAACAAAAGCTAAAAATAGATGGAAAATGATAGAAATAGGTTTTAAAAGAACACGATGAGATGGTATAAAAACCACACATCACAACTTAAACTCCAGACGCAGAGTCTCTCTCAAACATTGAAGCTAGAAACATGAGGAGGCCTTACTCGTCATCTGTAGTTGGCGGTATACCTCCATTAGGAAGGTAGGTTTGTTGTCAATAATCCTTTCCACCCCCTTTTTTCCCAACTCGATTCAAAAGTACATAAGATCTAGTTTACTCAATGCTCATTTCAGGCCTCTTTCTGCTTCACAATCATTTGGTAAGTAACATGAGTATCTGAAACTGCTTCTGCAACATCGTTTTAAAGTGCTGTTACCTAATTACCTAACTGCCAAACTTTCAGACCGTCGAAGTGGGTCATCTACATCTGGCTATAGGAAAGACAAATACAGTTGGAGATACGACAACGATGAACCTTCAGAAGATATATTTCTTGCTGCAGGTGCATTGGAGAATCTGCAGTTGGATCGTAAAGCTCTTAACTTAACCAGTTCTTGTATATTTGTTTCCAAGTTCTGACCTTGTCTTTCTTTACATCATGCTAAAGATCCTAATTTAATGAGTCTGTATTATGATTTGATGATGTTACTACAGTAATCTATATCCTTATTATTAGATTCATATGTGATTTGGTTGCAGGCATGCGGCCGATAGAATTTCTGATGAAACCAGCTGATCAAAACAACATGCAGCTGCTCGATCTTTGTTGATCCAAGTGATTTTATGGAAGATCATTTTGTGTTTTTGTGCTAGTGATCTACTCGCTACTCCTAGTATGGTTGTTATTTCAGATTTTTCCCCTTTTGTCATTTTTCCGTTGTTCAAAATGTTAGTTGCAGAGTACTGTTAAAGCTAATGAAGGGGCCATATTCTATACATTCCCATTACACAAATTTACAAGTTATATTTTACTCCCTGATCTACTACTATAATATTAGAGCCTTATTTTACAAAATTAAGTATGTCTACTACATATCACTACACTTCAATTTTAGGCAATGATTTTATATTACTAATACGAGCATATTATATTTTTTTTTGTTCTAAAAAATGTATACATGAGCTGCCAGGCGCATGAACGTATCCTGTAATTCGATTACAATCAGTGTCTTTTTTTATGTAACATATATGTTGGTCCAATTGTTTTACAATTTTTTTTAATCTTTATAAAACTTATGTCTTTATGTGAGTTTTTTCAGATTGTTTGTGTTTTTGGAATATAATTATTCTTACTCATTCAGATTATTTTTGTTAATTAACTTTCCAATATGTTCCCTATTTACTTGCTTTCATGAGTCTTCTATAATACCTTCATAGAGAAAAACTACACACAGAGACTGTACATGCTATAATATCGTCCAAAACTGAATATAAAATAACAATTATCACGCATGCCTCTAAATATTTTTTTTGTTTATGTTATTATTGATTAACATGTATAATTCCCTTATTGTATTTTGCTATATTAAGATTGAATATGCCAATTCATTCTATAACTTATGTTCTATGTTGCACGGACACTCCGAAAAAGTCCGCCGTACTGTGTCGGACACGTGTCGGACGCGGACACGCTCGGACACGCGCCCGACACGTGTCGGACACGGGAAAAACGTGTCCACAAAATTTAAAAAAAAAAAAATTTGGACACTTCCCGGACACGGGAATTTAAGTGTCCGACTCTTCCCGGACACGGCCACAGCAAAAAAAAAATAGACTCTTAACAGGTCAATAAACTGACAGTTTTGAGTTGAATGGTGATGTTGGGATTTTAGATATTGCAAATCTCACCCTTGATGAGCTGGAAGTGGAAAAGAATTTGTTGGATGTACCCTACATCGATTTATAAATCTTGAAAGATTAGACTTTTTATTTAGATTATTATGACTTTTAAGACTAATGTTTATTGTTGTTATCTACTTATCTTAGTATTTCACATTTTTATGCTATGATTATAAATTATGAGTTATGACTTATGTGTTTTGAGTTGATCATGTGAACAATGAGTTTGATATTGAAAAGCTTGACTTAATCATTTATTTATATATATATATATATATATATATATATATATATATAATTTAATATTATTTATATCAGCGCCCGTGTCGTGTCCTAAATTTTTCAAAAAAGGCCGTATCCCGTGTCCCGTGTCCGTGTCATACCGTGTCCCGTGTCCATGTCCGTGCAACCTAGCTTATGTTAAATCTACTGTTCATCAATAATACTACTCAAACTCAATACTATTAAAACTTTCTCATTATATATAAATTGCGCTAGTCTTAGAAAAGGTTATGTGGTGCTTGATAATATCCTTTCCGCCGTGATGAGTGTCTGAATTGGAGACAAATGCCTGCATTGCATGTACCCCACGTGTCTCTCTCCTGTAATTGCTTCATTATCTTTGTTGCTATTTCTTCTTCAACTCTTGATCGCTTTCAAGAATCAAGACTTGGAATCCCTTTGCTTGTTATCCTGCACCCTTCACAAACTTTAAAGACTTTCCCTATTTGAATCATGTCTGGAACATCGGAATCTCCGACCTCGCCGCCGCCACCAAATGATGAGCCCAACAACAACGTGCTAGAAACATCGGAGCCTCCGACCTCGCTGCCACCGCCAAATGTTGAGTTCCATCACAACACAGGTTGCTCTCTCGCTCTCTTTCTCTCTCATACAAAACGTACATAGTGTTTGACCTTGTCGTTTAATTATCTGCGGCAGATTTAATGAGTGACATAGTTCTGTGGAGAAGGAAGCAATTGAATGTTGGAATCCTTTTAGCTGCTACTGTGACCTGGGTGGTGATGGAGGTTTACAAATATAATTTCGTCACTCTTCTCTCTTGGCTGGCGATTGCCCTTCTCTCCTGCCTCTTCTTTTGGGGAAGCATGCACCGCTTCTTGAAAAAGTAAACCAATCCGATTCTCTTCATTTTCTAAACTTCATCAAATTTCATTATCTTTTATGGGCATACTGCAGAGAGGCGCCGGAGTTGTCAGAATTGGAAATTAGCGAGGAGATGGCCGTGGAGCAGGCCAAGCAATTGAAGCAAAGGGTGGAAGATGGGATCCGGTTGATGTTTCATGTGAGTAGCGAGAGAGAATGGCTCGTCTTCGCTGGAGTTGTGGCCGCTCTCTATTTGATTTCTCTGGCGGCAAAACACTTGGATTTTCCAACACTTCTCTTGATAGGTATATTCGACTTGCTTCAAATGATTTGTGGGCTTTAATCCTTGTCATGATTCTTATAATTTTTTACGTGGATGAAAATATTGCAGCGATTGCGGGGGCGATGACCGGGCCTTTAACTTATGTGAAGAACGAGCAGAGGATAAGAGGGACGGCAGAGAATTTGAGAATGAGATTACAAAGGTTGAATGTGATGATTGAGGAAAATTTGAAGAAAATTAAAACCAAGATTGCAGGGAAGCAGAAAGAGATGAAGCTAAAGAAGACCGAGTAGGTGGATCACTTGTTTCTTGTTCTTGCATCTTCATTCTGGCTGGGTCCATGTATGAAATGTTCATGTTTAAGAATAGTCAAGTACGTATATATACTTTGATTGGTTTAGATTGATGATTAATGGTTACTCTTAACATGTATAAGTAAAATAAATGGATCTGTGGCGCAATGGTAGCGCGTCTGACTCCAGATCAGAAGGTTGCGTGTTCGATTCACGTCAGGTTCAAATTTTTAAACTTTTAATCAATTTACATTACCATGTTAGCATTCGAACATTGTCCGTCACCGTGTAATAACGTTGCTAGCTCAACTCGATGAAATAAAGTAAAAATTTTGATCATCTTATTTTTGAATATGTCTACTATGATGTGGCGGTATGGAAACATAATACAAATACATAGTACAGATACATAACTAACAGGAAAATGGGTTCCGAAAAAGAGAAGCAGAACCAGTAATTCAAATCCAGTCTCATTATTTAACCTGCTTCAGGCATGAGGTACATTCCCTCGTTAGTCATATGGAATTTGAATATAGGCTGCATCGCACACGAATGGAACGTCGCTATACATCCCGGCAAGGGCACACCTTATGCACTCCAACACCGTGAACAAGTAAGCAAACGCCATAGCAGTCCAGAAATGCATTCCAACCTTACCCCAGTATATAGCACGTGGCATCCATCGACTCACAGTTCCGATAACCTGCAAGGCGATCTCCAGCAGCATGCCCATCACCACATGAAATCTGAAGAAATGGGGCCACTCTTTTCGTCTCACAACTCCAAGGTAAGCAACAAAGAAGTATGCCATTAGAAACCAACTTGGTAATCTTCCTAAAGCTTCCAAGAAAGGGTAAGTCAGAAACTCAAAGTCCTCCAAGAAGGGATGCAGATGGTACGCTGTTTCAGCGTACATCCATGTCTCGTGAAGAGGCATCAAATATGGGAGGCAAGCCAGAGTTCTCCACCACCATTTTGGCTTCTCTGTCATCGGAGGGTGCCTGTAACTGTAGGGCACATCTTTGGACGCCCTTGGAGCCAAAGACCTCTTATGCCTCTTAGGCAATTTGGGAATGCTTCGAAACAAGCTCCCTTGTTCTCCATGTAAGAGTGGTGATGATGCAGCAGAAAGACGGAAATGCTGGGTGCCTGTCAAGATACTCCCAAAAATGAACAACATGACAATAGACAAAGTCAGTGCTAATCAGATCTATAAATGCACAAAGGCTAATGATGTAAAGCCTTCACATCCGCCTAATATTCATTAATAACAATCCATAACGGCATCCTAACATTGAGATGACCTACAGATTTCGCTTACCATTCTTAAGCCTCCAGAAGCAGATTACTAATTTAATTATTTATATAAATGCAAATTGGTGCATCAAGAGAGCAGGAGATGCGGAAATCACAATGATTGAAAGTGAAAGTATCCTCATCAAAGTACCTTCCAGAAATATTAGGACAACAAATCGACATTTCACCCACCCAATGTGTTCAATCAGATAACAAGATAAAGAACCTACTTGGGGCTAAATACCCATCCCATTACTATTGTAGGCTATTGAAAGATACAAGTAGTAACATCAGATAACAACTTCATGAGTATAGCCAATAAGATGACTGGTAGCCACCTACTGCTAAATTGTTATCCTGCTATTCAAAGACATGGTATGTAAATCAGATGAAACATCTACACTGGTCAGCTAACCAGATAACAATGTTGATGGTGACCAACCACACAGGCACCAATTCTCAACCACCGTGCCCATTCAGAGATACATGACATAACATCAGACGACACACATAGGTAAGTCCTATCAGATACTATGGCATGCTATTCAAAAATATGAATTGTAACATTAGACGATAGGCAACATAAAGTTGTCTTTATACTATGTCTACAATAAATACATCAGTATGCAACTAGTTCAAAAAGATTCATTCTTGCTTGACTTTAATTTTTCATTTGAAAACTAGATTACGATCATAAAGTAGAATTATCAGCTATAAACCAACATAACTAAATGCGAGAAAAAGTCTTACACAAAGTGGCGGTATATCAAAGAGAAGTACTACAGACTAATTAATAATAATTCTAAGGCAAGATAATCTTATGCCACAGAAGATGCAAGCGAAACCCTCCTCTACATCTGACATATATATCTTAAAAACTAAAGCTATAATCCAATTAAGCAAAATTGCGCATACCTAAAGATGCGGAAGGCTTAATTTCTGGTAGAGGTCCCCCTTTACTGGAGATACATGGATTTCTGCAGCGAGGGAGTAAACTCAAAACCCCGATATTCAGACAACTCGCATACAGAACCATACTCCAGCTTCAAAATTTCTACCCTGTATAAGAAGAGAAAGCCGAATCAAATACAAATGTATGACCAAAGGCACATAATGTGTGTGTGTGGATTATACAATTTCAAACCTCAGTAACCGAATTTAGGTATATCAAATTGGGGATACTGGAATAAACAAAAAAAATAGTGGATAAGATAATAATCACCATTATTCGTTGTAAGATAAATAGTACCTTAACTGGGTGAGAAGACGACGTAGTTAATGACGGCGGCGGTGGAGGCGGGCTTCGCCGTTTGGGGTTTAAGAGAAAGTGAAGCGGCAGCGGGGCTTATGGATTGGAAACGACTTCCCTTTATCTTTCTACCGGACGGCCCCAAAATGTGGAGCTGAATTAAAAATACATTAATCGAGTCGATTTGAAATTAAATTTTTGTTCAATTTGTATTCGATTCAAAATAATATAATTTTATATTAAAAATTTATAAATTAAAAGGATAAAATTGAAAAATAATTTAAATAAATAATTAAAAAATGTATTTTTTAATATAAAATTATGTCGTTTTGAATCGAACACAAATTGGATAGGAATTTATTAAATAAGTGATCACATTCCCGAGTCAAAAAGTTTAAGGCTCGTCTATATTGTTACTATTATTAAATTAATTAACTTTGAAACGACATGGTAAAATCTCCATTTTGCAATTAAGAAAAAAAAAAATCTGAGATAAGCTAGAAATAAAAAGGAACTTTATATTGTGATATTTCTTATTTTTTTCTACATAATTAAGTAATTAACATTCACCATAAAATACGCTACATTTTAAACATAGTTTGTGTTGCACATCTATATAAAATATCCAAAATTATGTTATATAAAATCAAAATATTTATCTAAATATTTATTTGTGACAAGAAGTTTTTCTTTTCTCATATTCTTACTGATTCTATCTTTTAATTTTACTATAAGCAAATCGGGCATTATAGTCCTCAAACTACGAAATTTTGTGTGAGTTAGCCTTTTTGTTGGATGATTTAATTTAATGGATAATTCATTAATGATCCCATGTTGAATACACAAGCTGCTATTACAATCGAAGTAAATGGTAAGTTGGAAAAACGAAAACAAAACAAAACAAAGGTTCGTCGAGTCGAGGATGACCTCTATCCGCAAGACGAAATATGCCCTTATAGTGCTCCCAGTTTTTGGCGTATCGTCCCCAAAAATAGACGACGTCTCGAGGATTGCAGCACCGCAAAATCATCGAGCTCCGGCGAACTGGACTTTCCGGCGAGGATAGAATTAGACAACTAGAGCTAAGATGATGTAGAGTGTATGTTGTGTGTTTCGAATGAAATGCAACTGGCCTATTTATAGGCTGCTTCCCCTAGATGAAAGGTTGTTGGAATAACTCCTGTCAATTAAGGCAGGTGGACTTGGGGAATGAAAGTGGGTACTTAGAGAATCTCATTCCAGAGACTTCCAAAAGGAGATGATCTGGTGCAGCAGGAGTACTGCACCATGAGCTTGATCAGACCACCAATTTCGAGTGGGCCAGTCAACACAAATCTCACCAAGCCCAATGCTAAAGCCCAACTGCCAAGGCCCAACAGACAAGCCCACGGACCACCCAAATGACCAATTGTCAAGATCCAAGTCCAAGTCCATGTCCAAGTCCACGGACACAGACACGGACCGGAACCGGAGCCAGAGTCGGGCACGGGCGCGGTGTGGCGCGGCGCGACGTGTGAGGCGGTCGGCGAAAAGGCTCGCGCGCATTAGCATGTGTGGCCCAAGCCCACCACATGTCACTTTATTATCTTCTACAAAGTGGTAAAGAATTAAATGCCACTAAAAACATTGTTCATTAATCAATATGGGACATTGATTAATGTAATAAATCTCCAAAACTCGAATAAGGTAAGTTTCTCTACTTTAGGTAACATATTAGTTTTGTCCCCCAAACTTCGAGCCACTATTTCTCACTCACTGAGAATCGGAATCGAGAAATTAAGCACACTATAATTATCTACTCGAAACGTAGATCGACGTCATATATCTCAATTCATAAATCGGATATATATCGAGGCTCGTAAAGACGATTAAACGGGCTGAATTTTGTCCAAGTTAAATTAGCATTTAATGCTAACTAAATTTCCATAGTATATATATATATATATATATATATATATATATATATATATATATATATATGTATTTGTCAAGCTTACTCTAGATAAATCAGTATTTGTTCATCTAGTTAGGTTTTTTTTTTTGCAATATTGGTGCCTTGCTTAGTAGATCAAGACTAAGCAGCGTCATAAGAACATATTTTTGAAGACTCAGTAAGATCCAACTAATAATTAGTATTGGACATATACTTAACGCAGTCAATGTAGTTAGTAAAACATCATTAGGCATAGGTAAAGGAAATGTTAGTACTCAATCATTTCAGTAAAAAGTACTAGGTTGTATTTAGGGAATCTTTCAGAATCCATCCTTGAAGTTAGATCATGTCTCAACTACTAAATCAACCTTAACCAATTAGAACTTGTTCAGACATAAAGCTGTCGAACTCCCTACAGTAAGATTCAAACTTCATAGACGACTGTTTGTTAGTCTTCTAGCTACACGAGTGGGTCCTGTTTCCAACGAATCTATTCTCAATCAAGACTATAAATAGAGGAGGTCTTGCACTCGTTCAAGATATCAGGAACACAAACATTCAAGCTTAAAAAACGCTATAGCAATCTAGCAAACATATAGGCAAGAACTAAGTGCAATAGAATAATCGTCTAGTTCTTCCTACTAGAGTTATATTATATTCCCGCTCTATTTTCTTAAGCTCACCATGTAATATCAAAGCTTAGATTAAAAGGAGTTCATCCTTGAAGTGTCTTATTGTAATAACTCCTTCGAGTTTGAAAAACCCTAGACAAACTCTTACCCTTTGAGAGAGTAGTTGAGAGTTTGAACTATAAAGTCGCTTAGGACTATAACTAAGCTGCATTCTAGACTGACCGGACTTGTTCAATATAAATACAAGTAATCCATGTGCGAATAGGAAGAGTGGACGTAGGATTTTGTTAATCCGGACCATTATAAATCTTTGTATTCTTTACTATTTTATTGTTCATTAACCATTTGCATAAAAAGGTTTACAAAAAAACATATTGTTGGGTTATGAGTCAGTAGATGGTATTCAGCTGATTAAGGGTTAAAGTAATATTGGGGGAAATCATAGTAGTACTATGGAATTGAAGATCCCAAAACCCAGCTGATATCAGTAGTGTAGTGTCTCGATAGGATTAGATGATGTATATGTTAGACTTTTTGTAATTGATTATCTTTTTGTCTAAGTCCTGTACGGGGTAAAATGTTGGATTGATCTTCTGTCGAAGTTACTTTCCAGAACCCCACGTCATCAGTGTAAGAGCTTGCGTTCTTGACCAGGCGATGATCTTTACCTTCGATAGAAGACGACCCATCACCGATAGTTATCACCGTAAGAACATAATGCAAAGCTCGGCACCTTCGCAATCATCGGTTGACCCACCAAAGCCTTATCGGCTTGTGACCGACTAAGTCGAAGAAGACAAAGATTGTCTTGAATCTATCAGATCCGACGTAAAACGACCCGGTCGTAAAAGTCATTTCGAAGTTCAGCAGAAGATCATACGAGGATGTGGAATAGTCAACTCTGAACACTGACACATTCTCACCTACCACAAACCTCGACCAATGAGAAGCCGACAAAGCTTTACCTACTCTGACCAACTAAAGCTGCTCTCATGTACAGTATCAACTGCCCTGCTGCAACAATTCAAAAAATATGACCGTTTTCTTTGGAAGCTTGTGACACGTGGCATTGTCTTCTCCAACGGACATATGCCTGCTCACAACTATAAATAGAGAAGATTACCGAGCTCCACGCACGGGATAAACAAGGGAAAAATGCTCAAGCTCAAGAACAAACTCTAGCAAACTTAAAGATCATTCAAGCGAAAAACTTGCCTTCATAGAATATTTCTAGTTCTTCTCTCTAGAGTTCTTTAGATCCCTTCTTCTCTACCTAAGCTCATTGCCAAATCTATAGCTTAGAAATTTCGAAGGAGTTTACATTCTGTGAATTGTTCTTATTGTAAGAACTCCTTCTTAGTTGGAGATCATCCCATCCCTTTCAAACTTAGGTTTGAATTGTAAAGTCGCTAAGGACTATAACTTAGAAGGGTCTGTCCAGTGCACAGATTCCTTGTTGAGGCTTGCTCAGATAAATCAACAAGTTCTCTTGTCTCATCAGGACCGTGGATGTAGGATCTTGCGTATCCGAACCACGTTAAATTGCTTGTGTTATTTACTATTTTATTGCATTGCATACAACTGATTAAAAATCATATCTTTGCATAAAACGTATTTTCAAAGCGCACCAGCCAAAAGACTTTAATTTGCGAAAACGCGTTTTCAAACTGAGACGAATCTCCGGGCCTTACACTCTTATCCGCACAACATCTTCGACTGAGTTTCAAGAACTGACAAAAGTCAGTAGGAGAGCTCAGTAGCTGACACACTCTGACCCGTGATCGAAGGTTACTATCTGGCACTTGTTCATCGGGCCGCAACCAACAACTCAACCGTCCTTCACGTTCGAGAAAAAGAACCGTGATCGGTGTATTCACCCCCCCTCTACACCTGACTATCATCTCCGGACCAACAATTGGTATCAGAGCACACGGTGTTCTTCTGATCGCCGGTTCTGTACTACTGGTCTTCTCGAACAGATCCTGAAAACGTTTTCACTGCACAAATATCTCTTCTATCATCCTTATACTCGTTCACAATATGTCTGATATGTCAGGTATTCGGATGGTGCCGATGTTCTCTATAGAGAACTATACGGTATGGCGTGTGAGAATGGAGGCACACCTTACATCTGCGCATGACAAAGATGACGGACGTCCTTGAAACAGACCCATCGTTCCCATGATTGACAAAGATTCGCTTGCCGTGGGAGGTGTAGGAGCACAGACTGGTGCAAAGATCCCCAAAGAAAAATCAGCCTTCACACCAGAAGAGAAAAAGCTGCACAACCTCGACCGAGTTGCGCAAAATGCAATACTGACAACGCTCAGTGACTCTCATCTCGGGAGGGTGCAAGACTGCAAGACGGGAAAAGAGCTTTGGGATGCCCTGGCTGTACTGAGCCAAGGAACCCCGCAGATCAAAGAGAACAAGATCGAATTAGAGCTTCAGAAGTTCGATGCCTTCGCTAAGGAGCCCAGTGAGACCATTGATGAGCTAAGCGTCAGATTTACAAATCAAGTCAATGTTATCAACGGGCTGGGGAAGATGTTCACCAACAAAGAGATGATCACCAAGATCTTAAGAGCGCTACCTCGACAGAAGTGGCTTCCATTTGCTACTTATTTACGACGCTTTGATCTTAATGCTCTAACTCTTGATGTTATATTTTCAGAATTAAAAACGGAGGAATTCGAGCATAGCCTACCCCAAAGATGTTCCAGTACTCCAGCTGACACTCAGATCGACCATGCTTTCAAAGCAACAGTCAGCAAGACTGGACCCAAACCTATTTCCTCCAGCAAGGCAGTGGCCACGATAGAAGCAAAGTCCTCTGAGACTTCAGGCACTGACCAACTCGCACTGATGGCTCTCAAATACCAGAGAGAAAAGGAGAGAGTAAAAAAGCCGAGGAAATACAACAGAGATTCTCCCTCAGGTAAGAAAGACTATCAGAAAAGGGAAGAATCTAAACCTTCTACTGATTGCAGGAACTCAGAACCTGCTGCAAGTCCATCGAAGGACTCAGCTGGAAAAACCAGCAGATCATCTGTCTGCTATAACTGCAAGAAGGAGGGACATTATCAGTACGACTGTCCCGAACTCTCAGCTGCTCAACGAGCAGAACGGCAGGCCAGACGAGAAAAATTTGCCCGAAGAAGGCAGGCCTACATAACGGGAGAGATATCCGACAACTCAATCGAGGAGGATACATTTATGTATTCCTCTGAGGACAAAGCTGCATTCGTCGCAGTTGAGATTGGAGAGACGGTTCCTAAAGAAACGGCTGAATACGGTCTGATGGCCGGAGAAGAGGCTGAGGTAAACTCCAAACTTAATGTAACCTCTTCTTCACACAGCACACACGACACGTTCTCGGTCACAGATGATCCTCTAGATGTGGTACAAGCCTATGACGATCTACTAGAGGAGCAGATTCAGCTGAGCAGAGAATTCAGTAGAACAATTCAGGAACTAGAACAGGTAAAGACTTAGAGTCAGAGACTTTGTTCTGATTGTCAGGTCTCTACTGAGTCAGAGAATCTGGTAGCGAGACTCAAGGAAGAGATTGAATCTCTTATGACTAAGTCTCAACTTCAAGAGACTCAGATCTCAGTTTTGACTAAGGATAATTCTGAGAAAGAGACTGAAATAGCCCGACTCAATCAGAAGCTCACAGACGTTGAAAAAGATTATGACTCACTAAGGAAAAGTGATGAAGTTTGGCGAGAGCGATGATGACCGAACAAGACCTAGGAGCTAAGGAGAAGCTGGAAAGTATGCTTAGAGCACAAAGGCCAACAGTCATGAAAGAAGGACTTGGCTATACTCACGAGGCTTCCACTTCAAAAAGCTCAGAAATGCTGGCTGATAGGTTCGTCAGAGGAAAGGTGCAAGCTGCTGACACCACACCTCAGACGAAGAATAAAAAGAAAATAGTTGCACCTCAGCCGAGCAGCAAGAAGCAGTTGACCAAAGGTTCCAGCCCCAGGACACCACGATCAAACTCAGGGGGAACCAAGAAGGTCAGCTGGCAGAACAGTACAATGAGCCACTGTATGAGCACCCGGCTCAGTATGGCTCATACTACTATGAGCCCAGGGTCAAGAGAAGCGCAAAGACTCAGAAGAAGAAAGCTCCTGAACCCAAAATCATCAGAAAGTCAGTATCTCCAGGTCCTGTGGAGAAGAAAACTGACAAGGTTCAGAAGAAGAAGTCTCAGACTTCTAAGGTCCCTAGGCAGATCTGAGTTCCGAAATCACCCACTAACATGTAAGGACTCAACTGAACCAAATGGTACCTAAAAATGCTTCTGTTTTCCAGGTGCATAAGGACCCTTGGATAGTGGACAGCGGCTGCTCGAGATATATGACATAGCAGAAGAGCCTGCTGACCAACTACGTACAAGAAGATGGTCCCAGAATTGAGTTCGGTGACAACTCAAAAGGGGATATGGAACGCTGAACATTGGGACTGCTTCAGTTCCAAGAGTAACATATGTTGAAGGACTTCAACATAATCTCCTTTCAGTCAGTCAATTCTGTGACAATCTAAACAGAGTTATCTTTGACGCTGGTTTCTGTGATGTTGTTGATAAATCTACAGGGAAAACAGTGTAATCATGTTCACGAAGGAAGAATATCTACGTTGCAAAATGGAAAACCGCAGAACTTGAGGCTTGCTTGCTCGCACAGACTAAATCTAGTGACAAGGCAGGATGGCTGTGGCACAAGAGACTCAGCCACCTAAACTTCAAGACTATGAACAAGCTCGCCAAGAACTCTAAAGTCAGAGCACTGCCCAACGAATCGTTTATCAAAGACAGAAATTGTGAAGCATGCTTGAAGGGAAAACAGACAAAGAGTAGCAATCCACATATTCCTTCACCTTCCACTGATGGAATCCTTCAGCTGCTGCACATGGACTTATTCGGGCCAGTCTCTCCAGTGACTATAAGAGTGTGGAAAAGGACATTAAGATACAGAGAATTCGCTCAGACAGAGGAACAGAATTTCTCAACTCAGTAGTTAAAGAGTACTGCGAAAAGGAGGGAATTAAGCACGAGACATCAGCTGCTCGCACCCCTCAGCAGAACGGACTTGCTGAACGCAAAAACAGAACACTCAAAGAAGCAGCAAGAACGCTCCTAGCACACTCTGGACTACCCTCAAAGTTCTGGGCAGATGCTACTGACACCGTCTGCTACACTCAGAATCGCTCACTACTTACACAGCAACACATGAAGACACTATACGAATTGTGGAAAGGGAGAATTCCTTCTATTTCTCATTTTCATATTTTTGGCTATCCTTGCTTTATCCACAATAATGGGAAAGATCAGTTGAAGGTCTTTGATAGCAAATCTGATCAAGGAGTATTCTTAGGATACTCACGAGTCAGTAAAGCCTTCAGAGTCTTTAACTATCGAACCCTTTGCGTGGAGGAAAGCCCTCACGTTATTTTTGATGAGTTTGTTACTGAGAACAGGAAAACTACAAAGCCAAATACTGAAGATGTCAGCAGCAAGCTACAGGATCTCTCACTAACTGATAAAGCTGAAAAGATCTAGCATTGTTGGGATGATGAGTCAAACGATGAAGAAATTCAGACTCAGCCAACAGGCGATATAGCTGACCTGGTTGATTCTACTGAACAGAATCAACAACAGGTAACAACGGTCGATGATGAAGCCCCAGTGGTAACTGAGACCTCTACTGAGAATATAAACTCAGGGGGAACACAAATTGTTCCTGAGCTAAATGCCCCTGAACCTGGAAACTCAGTAGATCCTAACCTTCTTACTGAACTACTGCAATCACAGAACAGTACGACTGAAATGCCTAACACACCTACTGACTGTGCAGAAGTAGTATCAGAAGAAGAAGCCAGACTCAGACGTTCATGGCTTGACGCTCATTCTTCAGATCTCATTATAGGAGATCCGTCAGCAATGATAAGGACAAGGTCTAGATTAAGTCAAGGAGAAAGCTCACTCTATTCCTGTTTCTTGTCTACAGATGAACCTCAGTCAATGATGCTGACTGGATCATCGCCATGCAAGAAGAGTTGAACCAGTTCGTCAGAAACGAAGTTTGGGAGCTTGTTGATAGACCTAGACATCAGCACGTTATTGGCACTAAGTGGGTCTTCAAAAACAAGCTTGATGAAAAAAACGTCATCGTCAGAAATAAAGCTCAACTAGTTGCCAAGGGTTACTGTCAAGCAGAGGGAATCGACTTTGATGAAACATTCGCTCCAGTCGCAAGATTGGAAGCCATTCGTCTTTTCCTAGCTTACGCAACGCATCTGGGATTTAAAGTATATCAGATGGATGTAAAGTCAGCTTTTCTGAACGGCGTACTAAAGGAAGAAGTCTACGTGGAACAACCGCCCGGCTTTCAACAGGGACATCAGGTGTACAGACTTCAGAAAGCTCTGTACGGATTAAAACAAGCACCCAGGGTTTGGTACGATACCCTATCAGACTTTCTACTTCAGAAAGGTTTTTAGAAGGGCACAGTAGATCGCACCCTATTCAACATAAAGTCAGGAGATGACATCCTACTGGTGCAAATCTACGTGGACGACATCATTTTTGGTTGCAGAAACGTGACTATATGTCAACAATTCGAGAAAATGATGAAGGAGAAATTCGAGATGTCTATGATGGGAGAGATGAACTATTTCCTTGGATTTCAAGTGAAGCAATCACCTGAAGGAATTTTCATCAATCAAGCCAAGTACACTCGAGATCTTTTGAAAAGATTTGGCTGCGACTCGAGCAAACCAGTCAAGATCCCCATGAACACGAATTTCAAAATCGATCTAGACAAAGAGGGAGCTTCTGTTAACTCTACTGATTATAGAGCTATTATTGGTTCTTTATTATACTTAACAGCTAGCCGACCTGACATAACTTATGTTGTAGGTGTATGTGCAAGATTTCAAGCGGATCCCAAGCGAAGTCATCTAGACTCAGCAAAGAAGATTCTGCGATATCTAAGAGGAACACATGACGCAGGGTTATGGTATCCTGCTGATGATAATCTAATACTGACAGGTTATTCTGATGCTGATTATGCAGGATGCAGGATAGATCGAAAGTCAACTTCTGGAACGTGTCAGTTCCTAGGCAGCAAACTAATATCTTGGTTTTCAAAGAAGCAGCATTCAGTAGCAACGTCCACTACTGAAGCTGAGTACATGACTGCTGGAAGTTGTTGTGCTCAGATCATTTGGCTTCGACAACAACTGAGAGACTATGGTATAATTCAGGATGAAGTGCCCATCTACTGTGACTCCACAAGTGCTATTGCAATAACTCAGAATCCAGTTCTCCATACAAGATGCAAGCACGTAGATATTCGACACCACTTCATCAGAGACCATGTCGAGAAAAAGGATATCAGAATGGAGAAAATCCATACTGACAAGCAAAGGGCAGATATACTGACCAAACCACTAGCTGAGAACAGATTCAGAGAATTATCAGTTGAGCTAGGTCTACTGGATCCTACTGAATCACATCAGTAGAAGACAACTATTGATAACAACAATTGGTATCAAGTGTAAGGAACCAGTATGACAGGTCAGAAGACGCAGTACATTGATTCAGTCGGGAGAATCAAACTGTACACAGTAAGGGGGAACATGGTCATCAGCACGTCAACTATCCTCCTTAGTCTTAACGGTAACCAGCTGATCGTAAAAGTTCAGCTGAAGAGGTTTACGTAGTATTTACTTAAAGTTTATTAGAAGCATGCTCGCATTTATTATCTCAGTCGCTAGCACTCAGTAGTTAATGAGCATTTATTTCCCGCCATTAATTTTTAAGGATAAGTCAGCAGGAAACCGTTCTCATTTAAAATGACTTAGTCTTTAATGCTGCCTGCAGCGCATTTAATGCATGTCTTCTCACTTACCTTTATTACGCATTATCCTACGTGGGTCTATAGTAGAGGCGGCTTAGGCAATCATTCCTTTTTTAACATCACATCTCAGCCGTCGATAAAAATGAGAGATTAAACCCCAGCCGTTCGATCTAAACGGTTTATTACGCATGATCTTATAAAATCTTTCATCTTCTACATTAGCCTTACTTTTCTCCATTTACGAAATCTTGGAGCTTTTATCTGCGATTCAGTTTTTTTCCTTCATAACCTAAACTGCTTTGCATTTGCGTATCTCAAGCTCTAAATCTTTCGGTAATGTATTAACTCTGCCTAAAACTCATACTGACTAATTCTATTTTCAAGTGCTAACGAGTTTTTCTGCAGATACTCATGGCGACAGTACAGACTCCCACAAATATTGACGAGATCATCGTCTCTCGCATCCTGTTCGAACCAACAATGGCGCTACGCCAAGTTGATCTTCCATACTTAGAGCTCGTTTTCGATGCCATTGAAAGTTCTGGACTAGAACTGCTCGTCTCCAAGCAACCCCGAGCGTATTTGCCCAGACAAGTGGCGGAAGTCTACTTCAACTGGAGAACCCTTGATTCAGGGGTAGAGGAAGCATCCTTCGCATTCATGAAGGAGGTTGTACCGAATTCGTAGGATGCGAGTCAGCATATCATCAGCATCCGAGATGCACTGGAATTAGCATTTGATCTTCCAGCCGATGGAATTTCTCCTATTGGATATAAGGAGAAGGAGATCAACGCATACGTACAGAAACTCTGTGGCAGGAAGGATATTGTGTTCAAGACAGCTCTGCCGAAGAATCAGTTGTTGCCACAGTACCGGGTGCTCGCATACATCATTTCTCACATCCTCACGAGCTCGGCCGGTTCCTATGATCAGTTCTCAAAGCCACGTATTCAGCTGATGATGGTAATAGACGATAGAGTCCAAGTCAACTAGACGGACTATTACTTAGCCGAGCTCAAGGCTCAGGCTCAGAAGTTTGTAGCCCAACCCACTGGAGAGAGGAGGCTAATCAGTGTTGGGAAGCTGCTGTATGGGACGAAGATGTCCATACTTATCGAGCAATCAGTCTCGAGGAATTCAGATTTTGCTGACTCCAGATATTTTGACAGCAAGCTCACAAAGTTCAAAACGAGAGCCGCTGCAGAAAAATCAATCGGGCGAGGGCCGCCTGATTAGAAGAGAGTCGTCTCCGACTTACCCCCTCGCGCCGACCCGCCTAAGAGGAAGAGGCTAACCAAGACTGGACCTTCTGAGTTCTCAGTAGAACAAGCAAGACAAGCCTCTCGCCCACCCACTCAGGAAGAACAAATCCTAGACTCTGACACCGGCATTGAGGGTGCCACGATAAAGGATAAGGTCCAATGCATCATTTCCGAGGAGACTCAGTCGGACATCAGGGTACCGACTGAGGAAACATCCTCTGAGTGGACCATGATACACTCCACCCGTCTTCGCGCTACCGGAGAAATCCATGCTCAGATTCCTGAAATCGCTGAGCATTCAAACTTGGTGGAAACTGCCATAAGGGCCAGGACACATATGCTGCTAAAGTTTCTCAGCTGGGATATTCTTGAAAATATTATTAGAACTCAGTCAGCTCTGTCCTTACTTGCCGAGGAGCAAGACTTGCAGTCAGCTATAGGGTTCGGGGAACCAGCTGACCTTGCTTCATTTGAGGACCTGAGGGCAGCGATACTTTATCTCCTTAGTCTGCGCTCCTCAATCCCTGGCAACAGCCCTTCGACTCCATCTCATCATGATGATGATAATGAAGACAAAGATGATGACAAGATGGAACAGGCGTCACCCAAGGATGCAGATTTGGGAGGATCTGCTGAGGGCTCCACTCCCCGCGAAAAGGGCCAATCACCACCACCTTCTAAATCTGGTGAAGCTCAAGTTGCCTCGAAGCCGAGTCGAGCGCAACAACTCGTGTTATCTGAGCAGAGGCTCGGAACCAGTTCCTATCAAATCCAACCAATAGGTTTTGTGACCTCCAAGTCGGTGAACAAAGCCATCAGGCGCCAAGGGGACAAGAATCGTCTCCTCGCCAAAGACGTACACATCAAGTGGGCTCAATATACAAAAGTCCAGACTAAAAGCGTCAACCGACTTGCAGCCGGGGTCGAGAAAGTCTCACCAGCTCCTACTCCACAGATCAATATTCAGGAAGCTATTGAGGCAGCCCTTGCAGCTCAGAGGCGGACCTTGCCGCTCAGAGTCAGCAGCTCTTATTAGCTCAGCAGAAGTCATTCTCTCGAGCAATGACTCGTAGTCTCGCGGCGATCCGAGCCACCATGGATGAGAGGAACAGAGTGGCCACCTCCAGTCTCCAATCCGCAATTAAGCAACAGGCGGAGGCACTCAAAGAAATCCAGCAGGAAATGACAACCTCTCATGATCAATCTCTGCTGAAACTCCGACAGGAGTTAGCTGCTCAATTGAAAACATTTAGAGCTGATCAAGAGAATAACTGGGAGCAATATTGCGACCTAGTCAAGGATTTCGAAGCCACTGCCTCTAGCATCAAGGACCTCGTCTACAATTTGGAGAAGGATGTAAAAGCCATCCGCACTCACCTCTCCCAGGCTGATGATGCCAAAAAGGGGGAAGGAGAAGTAAAAGAAGAACATACTGAGGCGGAACAGGCTGAGGTACAAAAGAGTCCCGAAGTCCAACTTATTAAGGCAGGAACTCAGGGGGAAGGTTCATCCCATCAAGATGGAACCAGCTCAGTACCCCAAGGAGAAGGTTCAACCGCCCAGGCTGGAACCAGTTCAGCTGTACTCCTCCTGGAGTATGTCCCACTCCAACCGATTGTAACTGAGCCAACACCTATCTCATCTGCTCAGCACATCGAGGACATAGCTCGTTTCCTCGATCAGGAGGATGAAGAAGAGCCACAGCAACTGACACCGCAAAGGCCGGTGAAGGAGATTACTACTGAAGCTACTCCATCACCTTCCCCGACGCCCAAATTCAAAACTAAAGCGGAGCAGGAAGCGTACGATCTAAGAGTTGCTCAACAGCTGCAAGACCAGCTAGATCATGAGCATCAGCTTGAAGAAGCTAAAAAGGCGAAGAAGCCTAGGAAGCCTATTGGCAAGATAGCCAAAGAAAAGGCTAAGCAGATTGTGGACGAACAAAAGAAGAAAGCTCAGGAGGAGCTAGCTAAAATCTCCACTACTGCAGTCCAGTCTTCAGCTCAGAGTTATTATCCTTCCAATCTTACACCTGAGCAAGAGGCTGAAGACAAAGCTACCTAGGAGGCCACGCTGAAAGGACTCAGTCTCCGAAGAGGAGATGCTAGAACAGCGGCCTTCAGAGAAAAGAAAAGATTGGCTGACCTGGCAAAAATGATTAGTCTATCTGATAAGCCAGCAGCTGACTTGAAAAGGCAGATACCCAGAGCTTCAAAATATTACAAGAGAGCGCCCAGAGCACCTTATGTCAAGAAGGCGCCTACTCCTCACATAGACAAATGGGTACCAGCCGAACAGAACGAGCTATGGGAGGAACTCAAAGAATCTTTCATCAAGGGATACCATATATAGAACTTCTATCCGTCTGGGATACCTGCTGATCAACTATTCAAAGAATGTCTTCATCATAACTTTCCCCAGCTCGCAGAACAACTTCTGCCGATCATGGAGAAAGAGAAGATACCCATCAGAGCTCCAGCCTTCAGAAGAATCCCTCCTCCTATGACTACTCGCGGCGTGCTTTGCACAAAAGAGATAGAAGATAAGATCGAGGCAGCTGCTTATCATCACAATCTTAGCACTGATCAGCCTGAGGATCTCGAGGAAATCCAGACTCTGCGGAGAAGAATCTACAAGTTTTATTGTCTGGATCCTCCAGCTGACAGGTCTGCAGACTTCAAGAGCCGAACGCAGAGATTCAGACTTCAGCCTTGATCTTCTTATCTCAGTTTGTTGTAATAGTAATAGAAACCTTGTAATCCTCTGATCATGTATATCAGTTTCTATTGCTTGCCAGACAATTACTCATTGTCTCACGGCCTTTGTTTGTGCTTTCACAACTGATCACAGAAGTGATCTGACACACACTCTCACATAGATGTTATTCAGCTGATTAGCGGTTAAAGTAATATTGGGGGAAATCATAGTAGTACTATGGAATTGACGATCCCAAAACCTTGCTTATATCAGTAGTGTAGTGTCTCCATAGGATTAGATGATGTATAGGTTAGACTTTTTGTAATTGATTATCTTTTTGTCTAAGTCCTGTACGGGGTAAAATGTTGGATTGATCTTCTGTCGAAGTTACTTTCCAGAACCCCACGTCATCAGTGTAAGAGCTTGCGTTCTTGACCCAAGGGCCGATCTTTACCTTCGCAGAAGACGACCCATCACCGATAGTTATTAGCAGAAGAACATAATGCAAAGCTCAGTACCTTCGCAGTCATCAGTTGACCCACCAAAGCCTTATCAGCTTGTCAGCCAACTAAGTCGAAGAAGACAGAGATTGTCTTGAATCTACTGTATCCGACAGAAAACGACCCAGTCGTAAAAGTCATTTCGAAGTTCAGCAGAAGATCATACGAGGATGTGGAATAGTCAACTCTGAACACTGACACATTCTCACCTACCATAAACCTCGACCAATGAGAAGCCGACAACGCTTTACCTGCTCTGACCAACTAAAGTTGCTCTCATGTACAGTGTCAACTGCCCTGCTGCAACAATTCGAAAAATATAGCCGTTTTCATTGGAAGCTTGTGACACGTGGCATTGTCTTCTCCAACGGACATATGCCTGCTCAACTCTATAAATAGAGAAGATTACCGAGCTCCATGCACGGGATAAACAAGGGAAAAACGCTCAAGCTCAAGAACAAACTCTAGCAAACTTAAAGATCATTCAAGCGAAGAACTTGCCTTCATAGAATATTTCTAGTTCTTCTCTCTAGAGTTGTTTAGATCCCTTCTTCTCTAGCTAAGCTCATTGCCAAATCTATAGCTTAGAAATTTCGAAGGAGTTCACATTCTGTGAATTGTTCTTATTGTAAGAACTCCTTCTTAGTTGGAGATCATCCCATCCCTTTCGAACTTAGGTTTGGATTGCAAAGTCGCTAAGGACTATAACTTAGAAAACTTAGAAGGGTCTGTCCAGTGCACAGATTCCTTGTTGAGGCTTGCTCAGATAAATCAACAAGTTCTCCTGTCTCATCAGGACCGTGGATGTAGGATCTTGCGTATCCGAACCACGTTAAATTGCTTGTGTTATTTACTGTTTTATTGCATAGCATACAACTGATTAAAAATCATATCTTTGCATAAAACGTATTTTCAAAGTGCACCAGCCAAAAGACTTTAATTTACGAAAACGCGTTTTCAAACTGAGACGAATCTCCGGGCCCTACACTCTTATCCGCACAACGTCTTCGACTGAGTTTCAAGAACTGACAAAAGTCAGTAGGAGAGCTCAGTAGCTGACACACTCTGACCCGTGATCGAAGGTTACTATCTGGCACTGTTCATCAGTCGCAACCAACAGCTTAGCTGTCCTTCACGTTCTGAGAAAAGAAACTGTGATCAAGTGTATTCACACCCCCCCCCCCTCTACACCTGACTATCGTCTCCGGACCAACACATACAATTGTTGATTTTCAGAAAAACCTTAAAACGAGCAAAGCATATCTGAACAGTTTTCAATAAATGAACGTTTCTCAAATGAGACTTAAAATCGGGTCTACACATTTTGCACTTTATCTATTTGTCTAAATTACTAACTAATAGAAGTAAGTAAGTGATAATCAGTATTTGATAAACACTCTGCCATCTACCGGGAAGCTTATTTGACAAACTAAGTCTATAACTTAATAAGTATTGACTTACACTTTCAAACAAAAGTTTAACTCAGGTGGGTATTCACCCCCTCCGCCTCCACACCCGAAATATCGTCTTTAGACCAACATTACTAATCTATTTTTTTAGTGATTACGTCCTTACTATTAAAAATTTGGTCGAATTGGTCATTCCCATAACTTTTTAGTCAATCGAATTTTAGTCGATGATATTTAAATAAAAATATTATTAATAATTTTATAATTGTATTTTTGGAATATATATATATTAGGGGTCAAATTAGCCAAATATAAAAAATTTGAGGACTAATTTCACTAATAATACTTTTCCACACACCTTGATCCAACAACAAAAATATTCGTCTTAATCTTTGATTTTCATATATATATATATATATATATATATATATATATATATATATATATATATATATATATATATTCGAAATAATATGTTTGTCTAGCTATAAGAGTTGGTGATTATGGTACCCAAATATTTTATTATTGATAGAGTTAGTCTTCAAACTATTTACGATTGGTGTACTCGGTCCTTATACATAAAATATCTAAAATGTTCTTACATTTTCTAATTAAATATTTTCTATAAAAAATATTATTGGTGAAATTAGTTTTGAAACATTATACAAGTGGTCAATTTCGTCACTTAAAAAGTCATTTGAAAGTATCATTTATATTATTATTATTATTATTCAAATAATTATTGACTAATTGTTGAACAACGAAAAAAATGATGTTTTTTAACTAATTAATATTTACCCAAAAATAAATTATTGTTGAAATTAGTTATCAAACTTTATACAGTTATCCAATTTGGTCATTGAAGATTTTCTATCAAAAATATACTGATATTATGTTATTATTATTTTTTAAAAATATTGTTAATCAAGGAAAAACATAATAGAAGGATCAATTCGCCGAAATTAAATAATTTGATGACCTAATAATTAAAAAAAAAGATTATAAACCAATTCTACAAAAGTTTTGTAGTTTGAGAATTATATTGACTTATTTGCCTTTAATATATACTCCCTCCGTCTCATAATTCTTCTCCCTTATTCCTTTTCGGAACGTCCCATAATTCTTGTCTCTTTACCTAAAATAGCAAATTATTACACACACACACTTTATTTAAAGGGTCCCACCATCTTACTCACAATCAACCACTCTCCTAAATTCCCGTGTCCAAAAGAAAAGAGACAAAAATTGTGGGACGGAAGGAGTACCTAATGACACGATTTCATTTTATAATTAATATATCTTTTAAATATTACTCCCTCTTCTACTCCATTAGTCCACTTTCTTTTCGGCACGGAGATTAAGAAAATTGTTTATTGTGTGTAAAGTAGTATAAAGTAGTGGGGTCCACTAGAATATATAAGAGTGTTATTTTGAGTTAAAAAAGGAAAGTTGACTAATGGAGTGGAACGACCCAATAAGGAAAACTGGACTAATGGAGTGAAACGGAGGGAGTATTTTATAAAATTTGACAGACATATTTTCAACTTCGATGGCTCCATCAAATCAGCCTGCTGCTTTAGAAGATATTGTAGCTTATTTCCCTCCAATATCCTTCTAGCACAAACCCAAAGATGGGAGAATGGGCTTGGGAGAAATTTCTTGACGTTGTTGGCCCAAACGGCTCTGGCCTAGTTGAATATTGTCCATACACAAGAGCTGGTCCAACAACTTATATTTCATCAAATATGCAGAGCTTGTCAATCTTCGATTTCTTTTGTAATTCTTTCACAACATGTCATATTCTTCACTAATAATCATCTTATTCATTAAAAAACCTAATCCTCATATATCGTCCACACTTAAAAGTTTAATAAACTATTCTCTTACCATTACTTGAGAACTAGAAATATCACACACCTAATAACTATTATGACATACATCAAATGTACAATCTAGCTAGTATGACCGAATAATACTTAGGGGCCGTTTGGTAAGAATTTGGGAATGACAATGGTAATGAGTATGATAGTAGGGTGATTGGGTATGGGTATGAGTAATTCCTTAATGGTGTTTGGCATTTGCTAGTGAATGGGTATGATAACCAAATATTATGTTTGGTTGTACTTATGCTTCAATGGGAATGAATAATTTTATATAAAAAAATTATGATAATTTTGTGAATATTCTAACGTGACAAATAATAATAACATGAGTCATGTTTTTTTATTTTGTGAAATTTAATACAGGAATATTTTAATAAAAAGTACATTATCTTTTATTTGATTATTTACAAAGAAATAATCTAATATTTTAAAAAATAATTGTAAAGATACTTTCTACATATTTTTATGATTATTGAATATTTAATTTAATAAAAATTAAAAACATTTTTATAAATTATTTATATATTTTATTTAATATTATTATGTTATTATATATTTTTATGAGATTAGTGTATTTACTTTTTATTAAATTAAAAACATTTTGATAATTATGTTTAAATATTTTTAAATAATAATGTTTATTATTTGATAAATTTTATTATTAAGTTTTATTTAATAATTATAAAGTTATGTTTTTATAAAGTTATTTATTTCAAACATAAGTGTATATATTTTTATAAAAATATTTGTATATTCATGCTAAAATATTTCTAACTAATGATACTTGTTATTTATAAAATTGAAAATATATATTTATATCATTATTATTTTTAAATAATATTATAAAAATAAATTTCAATTTTAAAAAATAATACATAAAATATAATTTTGATACCCATATGGGTATCAAAACTCATACCCACCTATCACTTGGGTTTCAAAAAAATCATTCCCATATGGGTTTGATACCCATAGTAGGGTATCGATACCCACGTACCAAACACGATATATGGGTATCAAACCCGAGTGATACCCATAGTAAGGTAGGATACCTATGAACCAAACACCCCCTTAGTCTCTTTTACCTTTTCAACTATATCATTTTTAACTTTACAAGCTAATATTAAAATCAATTCACTTTGAAGTTCATGACTAAAGTAGTGATAGCGAATATCTTTATTCTGGATACGTCATAAGTGTTCTTGCATTATGTTGGTCCGGAGACGAAAAGTCAGGTGTAGAGGGGGGGGGGTGAATACACCTGAGCTCTGTTTCTTTTTCTCAGTGAAGGTCAGCTGAAGCTGATGTTTGCAACTGATGAACAGTGCCAAATAAGCCTTCGATCACTGGGGTCAAAGTGAGTCAGCTTCTGAGCTCTTCTACTGACTGATGTCAGTATTACGAAACTCAGTTGGAGACTGTAGTGCGGATAAGTGTTAGGCCCGGAGTCGTCTCTTTTGAAAACGTGTTTTCGCAATGTAAAGTCTTTTGGCTGTGCGCTTTTTAAGATACGCTTTATGCAAGCTGATGATTTAAAACTAGGTTAAAATGTAATGCGATAAAACAGTAAATAACACAAGCGATTTTTAACGTGGTTCGGATAACAGATCCTACGTCCACGGTCCTGAACTCAGCAGGAGAAACTTGTTGATTAATCTCGAGCAAGTCTCAAAGAAGGAAACCGTACGCGGGACGGATCCTTCTAAGTTATAGTCCTTAGCGACTTTTACAATCCAAACCTAAGTTTAGAAGGGAGGGAATATTCTCCAACTGAGAAGGAGTTCTTACAACAAGAACGATTCACTAAATGTGAACTCCTTCGAATCTAAGCTATGAATCTAGCAATGAGCTTAGTTTAGAGAAGAAAGGGATCAAAGAGCTCTAGAGAGATGAACTATAAGAAGTATTCTATGAAAACTAGTTCGTCTCTGGATAAGCTTGAAGGTTCTAGAGCGTTGTGAGCTTGAATGCTTTCCCTTGATTTCGCGTATATTCCTCGTGTTTCGAAATCTTCAAATCCTTCTCTATTTATAGCTGTGAGTTGTGGCATATGTCCGTTGGAGACGACGATGCCACGTGTCACAAGCCTCCAAAGAAAACGGCCATAAATTTGAGCTAGTTGCGGCGGGGCGGTTAATGCGCTGTTCATGAGAGCGACTTTCTTGTAGAGTAGGTAAGCGTTGTCGGCTTCTCATTGGTCGAGGTTTGTAGTTGGTGAGAGTGTTAGAGTTGACCGTTCAAACAACCTCGTATGTCTTTCGCCGAACTATTCGAAAAGACTTCGAGGTGCGGTCGGTCGCTTGCACGGGTACGATGGGCGAATACGTCTCTGTCTTCTTCGGGTGAGTCGTCGACCGATGAAGTGAGCTTCTCATAGTCGGTTGGTCGATCGCGAAGGTATTGTGCTTGCATAGGTTCTTCCGCCGATGACCATCGCTGATAATGTCTTCTACCGAGATCGGGTAAGGCCGATGCGCTGTCTCCGCTGAGTTTAGCATTCGGCTTCGACGAAGAACGCAAGCGATTACACGATGACATGGGGTTCGAAAAGTATCTTCGGCAGAAGATCGGTTCAACAACTACCCCGTACGGGACTTAGACAAAAACAATAAACATAACATCAAGTCTAACCTATACATCGCCTAATCCTATCGACACACTAATCTACCGATATCGGCTCGGTTTTGGGATCTTCAATTCCATAGTACTACTATGATTTCCCCTAATTTCTTTTAACCCTAGAACAGCTGAGTATCAATCTACTGACTCATATCCAACAATTTCCCCCTAATTGATGATGCCAAAACCTCTATACTCTAACATCTATTAAAGATTCTGTCCTACTGACAACAATTTCCCCCTTAAAGCATCTAAGGAAAAACTGATAATAGTAAATGAACTTCAGCAGGTGAGAGAAAGGCAAGATCAGAGAAACTGATGTGAGTGTGTGTCAGATCACTTGGTGATCAGTCGTGAAAACATGATACTAAAAAGCTTAAAGACGATGAGCGATTGTCTAGCAAGCGATAGGAACTCTTATAGATAGATCGTCAAAGTACAGGTTCCTATGCTACTACAAAGAATTATCAAAAACAAAGAGGAGAAATCACTGCTGTCGTTTGAAGCTCTGAGTCTTCTTCTTGAAATCCGCCGAGCGATCAGCTGGAGGGTCCAGGCAGTAAAATTTATAAATCCTTTTGCTCAAAACCTGGATTTCCTCTTGATCTTCTGGTCTATGCGGATGTAACTCATGCTGATAGGCTGCATATTCGATTTCTTCTTCGATAGACTTTGTGATGATAATGCCTTTAGCAGTCATGGGAGGAGGATATCTTCTGAATGCAGGTGCTTTCACAGGAATGTTCAGTTCTTTCATGATAGGCAGCAACCGTTCTCCGAGTTCTGGAAAAACTTCATTAAAACACTCTTCGAACAGTTGATCAGCCGGAATGTCTTTCGGATAGAAGCCCCATACATACAGATTTTTAACAAACATTTCTTTGAGAGTCTCCCATTGATCATTCAGATCAGCAGGTACCCATTTGTCCACATGAGGTGCAGGAATCAGCTTCATACGAGGAGTTCTGATAGTAGTCCTCCTGTTCCTCGATCCTCTGGGTATCTGTTTTCTCGGATCGGCCGCGGCTTATCCAGATAGGCTTTTCATTCTTGCCAGGTCAGCCATCCTTTTCTTCTCACGGAGAGCGGCTGCTCTAGTGTCTCCTCGTCTGAGACTCAGTCCTTGCAGCGTCGCCTCCCAGGTCGCTTGTTCTTCTGCTATCTGCTCAGGTGTAAGAGTAGATATGGGAATACTCTGAGCAGTAGCTTTGATTTCAGTCGGAAGAGCCTTAGCAAAATCTTCTTGGGCTTTCTTCTTTTGCTCTTCGACTGTATTAATGACCTTTCTCTTTCCTTTGCCCACGAGCTTTGCCCTTAGGCTTTTTTTATTTGCCGTTTGCCTCCTCTAGCCGACGCTCCCTGGTCCGGCTTGTCTTGCGGCTCTTGGGCTATTCTCGAGGTCGAATGCCTCTTGCTCCGCTTTTGATTTAAACTTCTTGACCGGGGAGGAAGGAGTAGTGGATTCAGTGAGCGATTTCCTTCCCCCGACCCTCTGCGGCAATTGTTGAGACTCTTCTTCTTCACCTGGCTCTTCAAGGAATTGAGCGATTTCGTCTATGTGTGCAGTGAAGAGGAGATGGGGGTGGCTTGTAGTGGGAAATCAAGGAGAAGGACCTCGGTAGATGTACCTTTACGAGTAGATGGTCCCGCCTCCGGGAGCCTGTTCCCCCCCGAATCTCTGCGCGGCGAGGGCTCTGGCTGGCGAGGAGGGTCTCGCCTCCCGAGCCTGTCCCTCAAGGATACGGACGTCACCGTATCCGTATCGGGTTCATCTTTCACAATATCTTCCCCTTTTTTGGCATCGCAATATTTGCCGGGGAGGTGCGGATAGCTTTTACGTCCTGCTCCAGTTGTGCATGAATCTTTGATCCGGGTAACCGTGTCATCAAAATCACCGACCAAGTTGCGGTAGTTTTCCCAGTCTTTCTCCCGATCGGCTCTAGATTTCTTCAATCGAGCGGCCGACTCTGACGGAGTTTCAGCAGAGCTTGATCATTTGATTCTGTTATTTCGTTCTGAATGGCTTTTAAGGCCTCAGCCTGTTGCTTGATGGTTGTTTGAAGAGAAATGGTTGCTATCTTATTTCTCTCATCTATGAAGCCTTGAACTGTTTTCATGGCCTGAGTCAGCTGCTCCGAGAAAGTTTTATGCTGAGCGGCAAGCAGCTGCTGACTCTGTGCTGTTAAATCGGCCTTTTGAGCACTTAGGGCCTGCTCAACTATCTCCTTGAAATCTGGCTGAGAAGCCTCTTTAGGAGTTGAGATGTCGGCGGCCAACTTACTTAGAGCTTCGTTCTGAGCCTTGGTGTACTTCTCCCATTTGAAATGAACATCTTTGGCTAGGAGTCAATTTTTCTCACCTTGGTGTTTGATAGCCCTGTTGACAGAACGTGAGGACACGGAACCGATGGGTTGTATCTGATAAGAGCCTGGTTCCGAGCCTCGTTCGTAGAACGAGATCAATCGCTCCCCTACGTACTTCGGAGCGGTTGTAGCCTCACCCGATGTGACTATGGGTGGTGTTGGGCTCTTCTCTTGGGGAGTTTGTCCCTCTGCGCAGATTCTCCCCCTGTCCGCTTCCTTGGGTTTGCCATCCATCTCCTCATCTTGATCATCATTATCACCTTTATCAGAAGGTGGAGATGGGGGCGGAGCTATTTCAGTCGGAGCTCTCAAGCTCAGTAAATAGAGCATTGCAGCTCTCAAATCTTCGAAGGACGCCACATCACCGGCTCTCCGAATCCAATCTTGGCTTGGAGCTCTTGCTCCTGTCGTCGCAGCTCATCCGGTGACCGCTTTGGGATTTGGCTAAGTCAATAAGAATGTCCCAGTGCGAGAAACCTTAAGAGCATCGAGCTCTTGTCCTTACTTGCTATTTCAACCGGATCTGCGTGCTCAGCAATTTACGGTATCTCTTCTTGAATCTCGAGCTGCAAAGACGCTGATCGAGTGGTTTCGGTTGTTGTCCACTCAGCGAGTAGGTTCGGGTGATGGTTCCCTCTTGTCGGACTGTTTCCTCGTAGCTGATCACTTGGACCTTGTCCTTGATCGTCGCTCCCTCGATTCCAAGATATCGAATTGAGTAGTTGCTCCTCTTGAGTAGAAGGAGGAGCCGGCTCAATAATGGTAAGTGGGCTGAGCCAGCTGTGACCTCAGCAGTCGAGTCTTAGCCAACCTCCTCTTCTTTGGCACTTGGACAGATGGGGGCAGAGCAGACGCAGCTCTCTTCGGTTCAGGTGGCCCCTTGCCAATTGACTTCTCTGTTCCAGCCTTTGTCATAAATTTAATACTCTTGAGATCAAAAGACTTTGAGTCCGCAAAAAGCTGAACGTTTCTGTACCACACTCTCTATCAGCACCGACATCTTGGTGCCGAATAGGAGCTTGCCTGTATTGGTTAGCTTCCTCTCTCCGATGGCGAAGTAGTGAACTTTCGGGCTTGGGCCTTCGGTGAGTAGTATAGTAGTCGGCCCGGTTCACTTCTACTCCATCGTCTATAATCATCATCAGTTGTATCCTCGGCTTAGAAAGCTGATCATAGGATCCAGCTGAGCTCGTCAGAATATGAGATACAACGTAAGCTAAACCCCTGTACTGAGGTAGCAAAAGATTCCTCTGTAGCGCCGTCTTGAACACTATGTCGCTGCGTCCACAGAACTTTTGGACGTAATCATTTATCTCCCTTTCCTTATAACCAATGGGAGAAATACCAGCTGAGGGGAGTTGAAAGGCTTGAACGAGAGCCTCTGAGATATTGAAGGAGTGGGTAGCCTCCCTCCACTTATTTGGGGCAACTTCCCGACTGTAAACAAACGAAGCCTCTTCTCCTCCTGAGGCAAGCGACTTCCAGTTGTAGTAGGCCTCCACAACTTGTCTCGGCAGATGAGAACGGGGATGCCTCGACACAAGAGTTGCCAGCCCTAACTTCTCAAGGGCGCCAAACACCGGCTCCAAATATGAAAGGTCCACCTGCCGGAGAGCCATCGTCGGCTCAAACCGAACCCGGATGGTCATGATCTCAACCATCTTCTCGGGAGTCGTACTATCGCCATTCAAATCGCAAAACAAATTGTTAGGACTTGAAAATAGAGTAAGTACCGTGACTATCGCCAGATATTAATACATTACCGTGAAATAGGGCTTGAATGAATATACAAAGAATGCAGTTTGGATGAGGATTTAGGAAGATAACTGAATCGCTAAGAAAAAGCTCTAAGATATGAAAATGGCGAAAAGTGAGGAGTAATCGATGTTGAAAAGATTTTGTATAAGTTGATTTGATCTTCAGTTTGAATCCTATGGTTCAAATTTAATCTTTCAAAATCGATGGACGTCTAAGATTGAATGATATAGAGGGTATGATTACTTAGCCGCCAATACTATAGATATACGTAATAAAGGTAAGTGAGAAGACATGCATTAAATGCGCGACAGAGAGCATTAATTACACAGGCGAAGGGTCCTGCTGACCTTTCCTTAAACCTTAAGCATAATAAATGGTAAGAAATAAATGCTCCTTAGCAACTGAATGTAAGCGACTGATGCATTAAATGCGGCATGCTTCTGAACAATTTAAGTGACGATACTACGCAAACCTCTTCAGCTAAACTTATCAGCTGGTTACCATCTGTTGGGTGATGATTCAATTCTCAGCATGATCATACTTGTGGGAAATGATTCTATCTTCTATACTGAATCACGCTCAGTAGCCTCGTGCTCTGATTGTTGAGAAGATTTGAAGATCCCAAAACCCTATCTGATTGGTGAACCATTCCTTTGTATTCGTATTTGTCTCCGAGGTTTCGCACTCGGTAGACACTCTGCTCCGGTCAAGGCGCTCGGTAGCTCATCGGCCTCGGCACCGGTGTAGAAGACTCGGTGAATCTTGGACTCGGCGAGAGCAAGATATCGAGAGAGTCAGTTGAACTGAACTCAGCAGGAGTAGTTCACTGGACTCAGAGCTGATTTTCAGTAGACCCTTCTCAGCTGTCTATCTACTGAATACAAAATCAGACTCAGCATCGGCCGACGCCTTCGAACGTCATGCGAATCTTTTATAAGCTATCAGTGTTGTCAAGTACGAGGAAGAGAGATGTCAACTTCAGTTGCCTCGAAGTTTGTTCTGTCTCAACCACCACATCCACCTCGACAAATGACAAGCATACACGTGTCGTCTCACCTACTAAAGCTACAGTCAACATATTTCCGTAAAAGGAGGGAAAGGACACTGTACCTACTACACAAAAGAGCCGTTTGCTACCACAAAGAGGGAAAAAGAAGAAGATCGTCTCCAACGGATCTATTCTTCTCTCCACTCTATAAATAGAGGGATCATTCAAGATTTGAAACACACAACACACAAGACCAAAACCAAGAAACGCACAGAGCATTCAAACGAGCGAAATTAACGACTAAGTCTTCCGCAAGAATCCACCGAGTTATCTCCGGCGAAAGACTACATCCAGCTCAAAAGGAACCAAGCTGAACCGACATAAGCTTCTAGTATCCAAGCGACTGACACGAACCTATAGCTAAACCCTCAGCTGTTCGTCGCTCTAGATAGCTACATTCTCGTTCCTTATCCCTCTAACCCTAAGCTCACTTGTTATATCCATAGCTTAGACGAAGGAGTTCACATTTGAACCCAATCCTTATTGTATAAGGACTCCTTCACTGTTGGACAAGTTTGTCAAACACTTAAAGTTTGATAGAATTGTAAACTGGGACTTGCTCGATATAATCCCCAAGCCACGGCTTTGTCCAAGTGTACAAGCCGACCGAGACTAACTCGGTATAATAAATAGCCTCTCGATCTATCGGGACAGTGGACGTAGGATTGTTGATATCCGAACCACTTTAAAAATATCTCGTGTCGTTTACTTACTTGTTTCATTGGTTTTCTTGTGCATACCGAACATCATATTTAAAATCGATTTAACTGTCTCAAGCATTCGAACTTCTTATCTACCGAACCGAGACTTGCATAAAACGTTTTCCTCATTAAAACCGATTTGGGCCTACACAATTCCGCACACCGAACTCTCACCGATCGATACCGAATTCGACCTAGTCGGTTAGCGGATCTTAGCCGAGTCGTACTCTTTTAGCCTTTAACATGATTCGTAACGGTTATGCAGTCGCTAAACTATTTCGATCGGCACCTTCCCGAATAGGACTGTTCGTGTTCGAAAGTTGAGAAATTTGGATTCGGGTGTATTCACCCCCCCCTCTACACCCGAACTCACTCACGGGACCAACAATTGGTATCAGAGCAGGAGTTCTTTGACTCTTGTTATCTTTGAGACTGGTCTATTCGAACGGATCCGAGGGAAAGCGTTTTTCACTGCATATCACTCTACATTCATATCATTATTCTTAGTGGCTGATATGTCAGGTATAAGGATGATACCTATGTTCTCGGTGGAGAACTACGGAGTATGGCGAGTCAGGATGGAAGCTCATCTGACATCCCTCCATGACAAGATGATCGAAGTGCTTGAAGATGGACCTATCGTTCCTATGATTGATAGTGTCGTGACTCGGAGACCAAGCTCAAGGAGGAGGAATGGTGGACCGGGAAGAAGATCCCCAAAGACGAAGTCTCTTCACTCCCGAAGAGAAGAAGCTTCACAATCTAGATCGAGTCGCCGAGAATGCTATACTAACCACCCTTAGTGATTCTTATCTTGGCAGGGTTCAGGAATGCAAGACTGCTAAAGAACTATGGGATGCTCTTGCGCTACTGAGTCGAGGGACTCAGAAGATTAAAGCCAACAAATTAGCGCTGGAACTCCAAAAGCTGGAAAGCTTGTCTCTCATGCCCGGGGACAAAATCGAAGATCATCACGTCAGATTTACCAATCTGATGAATTCTATCAATGGGCCGGGAAAGACATTCAAAGAACCGAGAGATGAATGCGAAGATTCCGAGGGCACTTCTGGGACGGACACTTGGACACCTTTTGCCACTTTATTGCGACACTCGATTTAGATGCTTGTGTCTCCCGACCATATCTTTTCGTAATTACGGGCGAGAGGAGTATGAGTTAGACATACCTCAAAGAAAGCTGAAAGCTGAAGCTGATACGAAGATTGACCATGATTTCAAAGCTACAGTAAGCACAGCATCTCCTGCTACGAGCAAGACGACGAGTAAGACTGAGCCTTCACTCACTGACCTACAAGAAGGAAGTCTAGCTCAGAAGTACGCGCTGCTCGCAGTGAAGTATCAGAAGGAGAAAGAAAGGCGTAGAAAACTGACCAAAGCATACCGAGATACAAAAGGTAAGTCAGAATATACACCTAAACGCGCTCCTGATACTCAATCTTCTGAATGCAGAAAGAAAGATGACTCAGCACCCTCAAGGGATAGTGCAACCAAAGAAGAAAAAGTCATCACTTGCTACAACTGCAAGAAGCCGGGACATTATCAGTATGATTGTCCTGAGCTCGATAGTCTTGAACGCCGCAAACACGCAAGGCAAGGAGAGAGAAATTCGCCCAGAAAAGACAATCCTACATAGCTGGCGAAATCTTAGACGACTCAGAAGAGATAGACTCCTTTATGGATTCATCTGACGATGAAGCAGCTTTCATGGCCTTAGAGCATGAAGCAAATGAATCAACTGAAATGTGCATGATGGCAGGCGAAGAGGATGAGGTGCGTAAAGACCCATGGTATGTGGACAGCGGATGCTCAAGACACATGACATACCAAAGGAGTTCATCGAAGAATTATATCACCGAAGAAGGACCCGGACTGAGTTCGGAGACAATGCAAAAGGCTATACCGGAGGATATGGAACACTCGGCATTGGGACCGCCAACGTTCCAAGAGTATCATATGTTGAAGGACTTCAAGCATAATCTTCTCTCTCGTTAGTCAATTTTGTGATAACTCAAATAGAGTGATATTTGACGCCGGTTTACGTGATGTTATTGATAAATCCACGGGGAAAACAGTGTTATCGGGTTCGCGCAGAAAGAACATATATGTGGTCGACCGGAACTCGGTGAACACGAAGCTTGCTTATTGGCGAAGAATGACAACCGCACGGGGTGGCTATGGCACGTAAGACTCGGCCATCTCAACTTTAAGACGCTCAACAAGCTTGCAAGAGACACTCTAGCAAGGGGACCGCCGAATGAAGTATTCAAAGCAAAGACACTCGGTGTGAAGCATGTCCGAAGGGAAAGCAAACAAGGAATCAAAATCCTCCAGTTCCATCGCCTTCCACGGATGGAATCCTTCGCTGCTACATATGGATTTGTTCGGTCCAGTCTCCCCGATGACGATCGGAGGCGGAAAATATGCATTAGTGGTCATAGATGACTACTCGCGCTACACATGGGTCATATTCATTGCCAACAAGTCTGACGTCAAAACAGAGTTACCAACGCTTCTGAAAAAGCTCAGTGTCGAGAAGAACACCAAGATCAGAAAAATACATTCAGACTGAGGAACTGAATTCCTTAACTCTATGGTAAAGGAGTTCTGCAAAGCAGAAGGAATAGAGCATGAGACTTCAGCTGCACGCACACCTCAGCAGAATGGAGTTGCTGAACGAAAGAACAGAACTCTAAAAGAGGCAGCTAGGACTCTACTCTCAGACTCAGGACTCCCAACCAAATTCTGGGCAGAAGCTACTGATATTGCATGTTATACTCAGAATAGATCTCTACTGACAAAGCAGCATAAGCGGACACCATATGAACTATGGAACGGCAGGAAGCCTTCTCTATCTTATTTCCATATTTTTGGTTGTTCATGCTTTATTCACAATAATGGGAAAGATCAGCTGAAGACTTTTGATAGCAAGTCAGATCAGGGAGTATTCTTAGGATACTATCGGGTCAGCAAAGCTTTCAGAGTATTCAACTATCGGACTCTTTGCGTGGAGGAAAGCCCTCATGTTGTTTTTAACGAGTTTGCTACGAAGACGGGAGCAATAACTCAAATTCGAATCCGAGGACATCGGTAAGCGGCTACGGGATCTAAGCTTAAAAGACAAATCGAAAAGATCCGGCTATGTTGGGATGATGATTCGGACGAAGAAACCGAAGACAAATCTATCGAATCTCAACCGACAGAGCAAGTAGGCGAGCGATTGATTCTCCCGAACGGAATCAATCCCGTGTAACTCGGGTCGATGAAGAAACCGTTGAGGTAACCTGAGACCAACACTACCGAGACCAACACCTCGGGGGGGGAACGTCTAGTAATGTTCCTGAGCTGAATGCCCCTGAACCCGGTGACTCAGTAGACCATACTCTTGTTACTGAATTACTTCAATCTCAGAATAGTACAACTGAAATGCCTAACTCACCTACTATCTGTGTTGAACAAGTTTCAGATGAAGAGTTGAAACATCGTAGATCGTGGCTCGATGCTCACACTGGCTGATTTAATCATTGGAGATCCTTCAGCAAATGTCAAGACAAGATCCAGTTCCGTCAAGGAGAAAGCGCATTATTTTCCCGCTTCTTGTCTACCGAAGAGCCTCGGGACCATTGAGGATGCATCGAAAGATCTTGACCGGATCATTACTATGCAGGAGGAGCTGAATCAGTTCACGAGAAACGAAGTATGGGAGCTTGTAGACAGACCCCGGCATCAACATGTTATTGGAACTAAATGGGTCTTCAAAAACAAGCGAGATGAAAACAACGTTATAGTAAGGAACAAAGCAAGACTCGTGGCTAAAGGCTACTGTCAAGCCGAAGGGATAGATTTCGATGAGACGTTCGCTCCAGTTGCAAGATTGGAGGCAATCAGACTATTCCTGGCCTACGCAACACATCAACGATTCAGAGTTTATCAAATGGATGTGAAGTCTGCGTTCCTGAATGGCGTGCTGAAAGAAGAAGTCTATGTGGAACAACCGCCCGGCTTTCAGCAGGGACATCAAGTATATAGACTAAGAAAGGCTCTATACGGGTTAAAACAAGCACCCAGGGCTTGGTACGATACCCTGTCTGAGTTTCTTCTTCAGAAAGATTTTCAGAAAGGCACAGTAGACCGCACTCTATTCAGCATTCGACTGGAAGAAGACTTATTACTTGTGTAGATCTACGTGGATGACATTATATTCGGATCAAAGAATGTCATCATGTGTCAGCAATTTGAAAAGATGATGAAGGATAAGTTCGAGATGTCAATGAAGGGTGAAATGAACTACTTCCTTGGTTTTCAAGTCAAGCAATCTGAAAAGGGAACGTTCATCAACCAAGGCAAATACACTCGAGACCTCATCAAAAGATTCGGCTGCACATCCGGCAAATCAATCAAAATCCCGATGAACACGAATATGAAGATAGATCTTGATAAAGAGGGAGTATCAGTAGACCAAACTGAATACCGTGCTATAATTGGTTCTTTATTATATCTAACAGCTACTCGTCCTGACATAACTTATGCTGTAGGTGTTTGTGCTCGATTTCAGGCGAATCCCAAGCAGAGTCATATGGACTCAGCAAAGAAGATTCTCTCGCTATCTACGAGGAACACCGACATGGGTTTGTGGTATCCGGTGATGATAATATTGAACTAAGCTGGTTATTCTTATGCCGACTATGCGGGATGTAGAATAGACCGAAAATCAACTTCGAGGAACATGTCGGTTCCTTGGCGGCAAGCCGATCTCATGGTTTTCAAAGAAACAGCACTCGGTGGCTACGTCGACTACCGAAGCCGAATACATGGCTGCCGGAAGTTGTTGCGCCCGGATCCTTTGGCCGAGACAAAGCAGTGAGAGACTATGACGTCATTCGGAATGAAGTGCCGATTTTACTGCGCGAAGTACCGGTGCTATTGCAATCACTCGGAACCCCGTACTTCACACGAGATGCAAGCACGTGGACATCGGACATCACTTCATTCATGACCATGTCGAGAAAAAGGATATCGGGATGGAGAAGATCCATACCGACAAGCAACGGGCCGATATACCGACCAAGCCTCTAGGCGAATCCGGATTCGGAGAACTTTCGGTAGAGCTAGGTCTGTTGGACCCTACCGACCCCGGTCAGAAGAGGTTTCGGGAGAGAGACATTTCAAGTAAGGGGGAATGTTCACTCTCGATCGATACATTCGAGCGTAGAGACGTAAAACCATCTACATGAGGTATCGGTGACTACTATGTTCGGTGACGGGTTTGCGTATCTCTACTCAGTAGTAATTTAATACAACAATACTTTGCATTTATGACAAAGATTCAAGCATGACATTAATATCTTTTGGTTTGTCTTTATTATTAACGGCTCACATTTAATGCACGACATTCCATACATAAGCTTGCTGAACTCTGCACGCATTTAATGCATGTCTTTTCACAGTTACTACTTAGGCTATTTTACAACTGGCTTTGACTTAGGTGGCTTTTGTGATCATTGCCTATTTTTAACTTCTAATCTTAACCGTCCATATCATAAAGCAAGTTTAAATTCAGCCTTCGATCGAAAACCGTTCATCTTCATACTTGATATATATATTCGATCATATCTTTGAAACCACCATTAGCATACTTCATAACTTTCAAATTCTGAAAAATCCGAGATCTGCATACGCAATCCTTACTTGCAACTTCACTCTCAATCTTATCTCGAATTTTATCTATTGGTATGCTTATATATGTTAATGTATTTATTATATTTTTCAGTATCGCATTGTAAAGCACTGTTCTATCCAAGAAACGGTATTAATTCATTTCTTGTAACAGGTACTATGGCTGGTCTATCTGTCAGTTCTCCCGACAAGATAGAGGAAATCCTCAGCAAGGGCCGTGTCTGGTGCGAACCAGTCATGGAGTTTGGCGCGTGCGAGCTCGAGTACATGGACGAGATCTTCACATATCTGAGGAAATCCGGACTTGAGGAGTTTCTATCGAGGAAGCCGACCTTCTTCCTTCCTCGACAAGTGGCGGAACTATATCTGAACTCCGACTCAGTTGGAGGAGACATTCTGACGAGGTTCGCTGTTAACACCATTGACGACGCATCGAGGATACTGAAGCAGATGTCTATTAAACAAGCGCTGAAGAAGAGCTTCAACCTCCCGTCTGAAGGTGTCAGCACCTTGGGGTACAATGACGACGCTGTCGACACATACCTCTCCATTTTCTGTGGCAAGCCCACAACCTTCAGAGCAGCATTTTTGAAGAATGCCATGCTACCGCAGTTCGAGCACCGGCGTACATCGTCACTCCGGCTGTTGACGAGCCAGCCGGCTCTTTTCGATCAGGTCTCCCGACCCAAGATCCATATGATGATGGCGATTTATGACTGCATGAAAGTCAAATGGACCGACTTCTTTGTTCGTGAATTTATGGCTCAGGCAGCCAAGTTCGACAAAGCTACGCGAACACTGACCGCAAAAGGAAAGCTTCTCTACGGACTTAAATTGTCGGTCATGATCGAGGATTTGCGAGGTGGCGCAGATCACATATGACAAGCAAGGAATATTTTAATGTGAAGAAAATCCGCTTTCACAACAAGTCCGCGGCCCCGCAACAGATTGGTTCGGGACCGGCCGCGAAGCTTCGGCCATCTAAGCCTCAGCGAGCGACTCCTAAGAAAAGGACACCTCCGGCAAAATCACCTAAGGCATCAGCCCAAGAGGCCGAGGAAGGCCATACCGGATACACCTGCTGAACCGGGAGACTACTACCGGAAGTGGCTACCGAACCAACTCCTATTCAGCCACTACGGTTGGTAGATGAGTCTTCCTCATCCGAGAAGACCAAGTCGGTGGAGAAAGCCGTCTCCACCGAGGAACAAGTTCAAGAGGAACAGGGAGAGGCTACGAAGCCCAAAGCGAAGAAGTCCAACGTCCGGATAGCCCTCTCTCTCGTGCCTCCGCTCGGCAGCCTACCACCTGGCCGACTCCGAGACCGACTTCGTTGATATCGAGTCGGATTCCTGCGTCTGCAGAAGAGACTCTCGGGATGGAAGCGGCAGTTATTGTCTCTAGAGCTTCCCGAGAGATCATCCAGTTCATTCCGAGAGCTTGCCGACCATTTGGATTTGCTCGTCCTAGCCAAGTCAGCAAGGCTCCATATGATCCTACGCTTTCGGGAGTGGCCTCGGCTTCAACGCCTTGTTCTACACTACTCCCGTCGCCAGCCTACACTTGGAAGAACCGAGATTGCGTGAGGAGATAGGCTATTCGAGCCCGAGAACCTCAATACGATGGAAAATCTAAGGGCGCCATGCTTGCAATCATTGCCGATCGACGCCAAGCGGTTGGCTCGCCGCCCTCGATGGGTCGACCACGACGGTCGAGACCCACCCTGATGATTCGAGCTCGGAAAGCCTGATGAGGGACATCCACAGTACAAGGATACCCATACTGAAGAAGCACCACCACTCAGTAACCTTGGGCACGAGAAGCCTTCGGCCGGTGTCTCGTCCTCGGCGAGCCTCGCTCGGCTCTCCCGCTCAAGTCGACATATGAGGCAGCGCCCAGCCCATCTGCCAAGAGATCCCGTTCAGTTGCCAAAGCTCTAAATGCACAAGGAGTTAAAAATCGGGAATTGGCGAAGGCAGTCCACAAGGTGTGGCAGAAGTCTGCATTGGCCACCAACTCTGAGCTTCAGGGGCTGAAATCCAGCATCTCTACATCGCCGCCCACGATGTCTCCGCTCTCATATCTGAAGCATTGGCCCAGCAGCAACAGCAGTTTCAGACTCAACTAAGGACAATTCAGGAGGGACAGGCCAAGCTCCTTGAACAATTTCAGAACGCCTTGTCCGCTCATACTGAGTCATTCACCGAACAAGCCCAGGCCACGGAGAACAAACTAGACCTCATTCAACTGGTCGTGGAGGACAAGATCGGTGAGAAACTAGCTGAACTGAAGTCAGAAGCCGTTCTCTCTCATACAGCATACAAGGACGCACTCATATCTGAGAGGAACGAGCTGCATCTAGCATTGGAGAAAGTGCATAACAGACTGGACGACTTGTCCACTGTTTATCAGAAGCTAGAGAAGAAGGTACTCATCCCAACCCCGGTTGTACTTGATGATGCCAAAAAGGGGGAAGGAAAGGAGAAGGGTACTGAGAAAGAAAGTGAAGGAAGTGAAGGAAAGAAAAAGAGTACTGAGAAGCTGACTCCCACTAAACCTTCTAGACTACTGAAGGGGACAGCTACTGAAAAGAAGGGGACTGAGAAGAAGAAATCTATTGCTGACATTAGCAAAACTCGGTCTCAAAAAACTCAGACTCAGACTTCGGGTAAGGCCCAGGGTGTTTCGGCTGCGAGCACAGCTGAAACCGGCCCAAGTGGCTCAGGACCCCAGCAGACTACTCAGGCAACCCAGACTCCCAAAGACATTATTAAGGAGGTTGCTGAGTACGCTGAACAGGCGGTGGAGGACTCAGAAGAAGAAGAGGCTCCTCTTCCACCACCAGTTCAAGAAGGCAAGGGCAAACAAAAGCATAAAATTACAACCCCTCCAGCAAAGCGATTAAGGTACATATCTACTGAGGAGGAAGCCCAAATAGCTGCGGATGAGAGGCTGGCCAGAGAAATTGCAGAGGCCGAAGCAGCTAACAAGCCAAAGTCTAAGCCTCGCTAAAGGAAAGACTAAAGCTCCATCCGAGAGGAGGAAAGAAAACCGCTAGATCGCCTCCGAGAAAGCTCATCATAACGGATGAAGAGGACAGAGAAAAGGAAAAGGAGCAAAGCGAGAAGAAGAGTACGAAAGGCGGTGGTACGTCCAAATCTAGATCTAGTACCCCTGTTGAATCAGAAGAAGCCCCTCAGCAAGCCACTGATACATAAGGAGATGAAATCGAAGCCATATTTGATCTGATGAACAAATATCTATACAGAGGCGAGGAGGCAAGACGTATTCAGCCGCGGACACGGAATGTGGAAGGCGGACCTTGAAGCTCCGATGAAAAGGATCGAAGAGGAGGCCAGCCGAGAGTGCCTTCTAAAGCCGATATTCCATACGAGATACGGGAAATTCGGGAAGCCGGTGACACGAAATTTCAAAGATGGCCAAGAACGAGATGAATGGATACCGGCTCAACTCAATCAAAGATGGGAAAATGCGAAAATTGAGTTCATCAAGAGGAACTATTTCTGGAGGTTACGGTCCAACGAGACAAGGATTGAAGCTTACATGGAATGGATGTTCGCTCATCGAACACGAACTCTACCCATACCTCGACAAAGCCATATCTGAAGGTATAGAAGTCAGTGTTCCGGGACCCAGAATCATACCTCCACCGAGAAGACAGGATGACTCAGTACACTTTGGTACGATTGAAGCGGAAGTGAAGCATGCAGCAGCGAAGAAAGAACTTGCTGAAGATGAGCCTGCTGATTTTGCAGAATTTCTGAAGCTAAGGAAGATCACATACAAGATGTATGGAGTGCCGCTCCCTGAAGATCAGACTCAAGAGTTCATGGACAGAATCAAGAAGTTCAGTAGCCCTCCTCCTTAGATCTTTAGCTCATTCCCTTAGCATAGCAAGATTGTATCTGTACTGAATTTCTCTTATATTTATACAATCTGCTTTTGGATCTGACAACTACTTGTTGTTTATACAGCCGTGTTTGTTTTATGCTTTAACACTCAGAATCACCGAAGTGATTGCTGGCTCACACTCTCTTTATTACATGTCAGCTGATTGCTTTGATAGATTATGCTAGCCTGTTTTGTTTGCAATAGGGGAAATTGTTCTGTCTACCCTGTTTGCTTTATAGTCTAGAACTGATGGAACATCTCCACTGATCCTACTTGTAATATTTGTAAGGAGTTTTTGTTTCTATCTGTTTAGTGTTAGCATAGATGATAGGTTTTGGCATCATCAAATAGGGGGAAATTGTTGGGTGATGATTCAATTCTCAGCATGATCATACTTGTGGGAAATGATTCTATCTTCTATACTGAATCACGCTCAGTAGCCTCGTGCTCTGACTGTTGAGAAGATTTGAAGATCCCAAAACCCTATCTGATTGGTGAACCATTCCTTTGTATTTGTATTTGTCTCTGAGGTTTCCGACTCGGTAGACACTCGCTTTGGTCAAGGCGCTCGGCAGCTCATCGGCCTCGGCACCGGTGTAGAAGACTCGGTGAATACTTGGACTCAGCGAGAGCAAGATATGCGAGAGAGTCGGTTGAACCGAACTCGGCGAGAGTAGTTCATCTGGACTCGTAGCTGATTTTCGTAGACCCTTCTCAGCTGTCTATCTACTGAATACAAAATCAGACTCAGCATCGGCTGACAGTCTTCTGAACTGTCTGAATGTTTTGATAAGCTATCAGTGTTGTCAAGTACGAGGAAGAGAGAAGTCAACTTAAGTTGCCTCGAAGTTTGTTCTGTCTCAACCACCACATCCACCTCGACAAATGACAAGCATACACGTGTCGTCTTACCTACTAAAGCTACAGTCAACATATTTCCGTAAAAGGAGGGAAAGGACACTGTACCTACTACACAAAAGAGCCGTTTGCTACCACAAAGAGGGAAAAAGAAGAAGATCGTCTCCAACGGATCTATTCTTCTCTCCACTCTATAAATAGAGGGATCATTCAAGATTTGAAACACACAACACACAAGACCAAAACCAAGAAACGCACAGAGCATTCAAACGAGCAAAATTAACGACTAAGTCTTCCGCAAGAATCAACCGAGTTATCTCCGGCGAAAGACTACATCCAGCTCAAAAGGAACCAAGCTGAACCGAAATAAGCTTCTAGTATCCAAGCGACTGACACGAACCTATAGCTAAACCCTCAGCTGTTCGTCGCTCTAGATAGCTACATTCTCATTCCTTATCCCTCTAACCCTAAGCTCACTTGTTATATCCATAGCTTAGACGAAGGAGTTCACATTTGAACCCAATCCTTATTGTATAAGGACTCCTTCATTGTTGGAGAAGTTTGTCAAACACTTAAAGTTTGATAGAATTGTAAACTGGGACTTGCTCAGTATAATCCCCAAGCCACGGCTTTGTCCAGTGTACAAGCTGACTAAGACTAACTCAGTATAATAAATAGCATCCTGATCTATCGGGACAGTGGACGTAGGATTGTTGATATCCGAACCACTTTAAAAATATTTGTGTCGTTTACTTACTATTTCATTGGTTTTACTGTGCATACTGAACATCATATTTAAAATCGATTTAACTGTCTCAGCATTCTGAACTTCTTATCTACTGAACTGAGACTTGCATAAAACGTTTTCCTCATTAAAACTGATTTGGGCCTACACAATTCCGCACACTGAACACTCACTGATCGATACTGAATTCTGACCTAGTCAGTTAGCAGATCTCAGCTGAGTCAGTACTCTTTTACCCTTTAACATGATTCGGAACGGTTATGCAGTCTGGCCGAACTATTTCAGTACGGCACCTTCCTGAATAGGACTGTTCGTGTTCGAAAGTTGAGAAATTTGGATTCAAGTGTATTCACCCCCCCCCCTCTACACTTGAACTCACTCACGGGACCAACACCATCATTTATCAGGAGGATGGTTGTGCTGACGACCATGTTCCCCCTTGTTGTGTACAGTGTGCATCTCCCAACTGAGTCACTGTACTAAGTTTTCTGACCTGTCATGCTGATTCCATACTGATACCAATTGTTGCTAAGTATATCATTATCAGTAGTTGGCTTCTACTGACTTGTCTCAGTAGGATCTAGCAGACCTAGCTCAACTGATAGTTCTCACGAACTGTTCTCGGCTAGTGGTTTGGTCGGTATGTCGCCCCTTTGCTTATCGGTATGGATTTTCTCCATTTCGATGTCCTTCTTCTCGACATGGTCTCGATGAAGTGATGTCGAATATCCACGTGCTTGCATCTCGTATGCGAACCGGGTTCGAGTTATAGCTATTTGCCGGTGGAGTCACGGTAGATGGGCACTTCATCCCGAGTTATACCATAATCTCTCAATTGTTGTCGAAGCCAAAGGATCCGGGCACAAGCAACTTCCTGCAGCCATGTACTCGGCCTTCGGTAGTGGACGTAGCTACCGAGTGCTTGTTTCTTTGAAAACCACGATATCGCTTTTGCCGCCTAGGAACCGACATGTTCCGGAAGTTGATTTTCGATCTATCCCGCATCCTGCTAATCAGCATCAGAATAACCTGTTATTGTTAGATTATCATCAGCAGGATACCATAACCCAGCATCAGGTGTTCCTCTTAGATATCGCAGAATCTTCTTCGCTGAGTCTAGATGACTTCGCTTGGGATTCGCTCGAAATCTTGCGCATACACCTACAACATAAGTTATGTCGAGTCGGCTAGCTGTTAAATAAAGTAAAGAACCAATAATAGCTCTATAATCAGTAGAGTTAATAGAAGCTCCCTCATTGTCTAGATCGATTTTAAAGTTTGTGTTCATGGGGATCTTGACTGGCTTGTTGGAATCACAGCCGAATCTTTTGAGAAGATCTCGAGTGTATTTGGCCCGATTGATGAAAATTCCTTCACTGATTGCTTTACTTGAAATCCAAGGAAATAATTCATCTCTCCCATCATAGACATCTCGAATTTCTCCTTCATCATTTTCTCAAAGCCGCCGACATATGACTTCGTTTTGCAGCCCGAAAATGATGTCGTCCACGTAGATTTGCACTAGTAGAATGTCATCTTCTCGACTTTATGCTTTGAATAGAGTGCGATCTACCGTCCCCTTCGAAAACCTTTTCGAAGTAGAAAGTCGATAAGGTATCATACCAAGCCCCGGGTGCTTGTTTTAACCCATACTGAGCTTTCCTAAGTCGTACACCGATGTCCCCTCGAAAGCCGGGTGGTTGTTCAACGTAGACTTCTTCCTTCGATGCGCCGTTCGGAAAAGCCGACTTCACATCCATCGATATACTTTAAAACCTTGATGTGTTGCATATGCTAGGAAAAGACGAATGGCTTCCAATCTGGCGACTGGAGCGAATGTTTCATCAAAGTCAATTCCTTCAGCTTGACTGTAACCTTTTGCAACTAGTCGAGCTTTATTTCTGATAATGACGTTGTTTTCATCTCGCTTGTTCTTGAAGACCCACTTTGTTCCGATCACGTGCTGATGTCTAGGTCTGTCAACAAGCTCCCATACTTCATTTCGCACGAATTGGTTCAGCTCTTCTTGCATGGCTATGACCCAGTCAGCATCTTTAAGTGCATCCTCTATCGATTGAGGTTCATCTGTAGCCAGAAAACAAGAGTAAAGTGAGCTTTCGCCTTGACTTAATCTTGATCTTGTCCTTATAGTAGCTCACGGATCTCCAATGATTAGATCTGAAGAATGAGCATCGAGCCACGAGCGTCTGAGCCGGGCTTCTTCTACTGATACTACTTCTGCACAGTCAGTAGGAGTATTAGGCATTTCGAGTATGCGTTTCGCGATCGAAGCAATTCAGTAAGAAAATTAGGATCTACTGAGTTTCCAGGTTCAGGGGCATTTAGCTCAGGAACATTTAACGTTCCCCCTGAGTTTATATTCTCAGTAGAGGTCTCAGTTACCACGGGGGCTTCCTCATCGACCGTTGTTACCGTTGTTGATTATGTTCGGAGAATCAACCGGGTCGGCTACATTGCTTGTTGGTCGAGTCTCGAATTTCATCATCGTCGTCGACTCATCATCCCAACAATGCTTCGGATCTTCTCGGCTTTATCATTCAGTCCGAGATCCTGTAGCTTGCTGCTGACATCTTCAATGTTTGGCTCAGTATCTTTCCTGGCCTCAGTAACAAACTCATCAAAAACAACATGAGGGCTTTCCTCCACGCAAAGAGTCCGATAGTTAAAGACTCTGAATGCTTTGTTGACCCGAGAGTATCCTAAGAATACTCCTTGATCGATTTGCTTTGTCAAAGACTTTTAACCGGTCTTTCCCATTATTGTGGATAAAGCAAGGACACCAAAAAATATGGAAATGAGAAATAGAAGGAATTCTCCCTTTCCACGGTTCGTAAGGCGTCTTCATGTGTTGCATTGTAAGCGGTGAGCGGTTACGAGTGTAGCGGTCGTGTCAGTAGCATCTGCCCAAAACTTTGAGGGTAGTCCAGAGTCTGCTAGGAGCGTTCTTGCTGCTTCTTTGAGTGTTCTGTTCTTTTGTTCAGCAAGTCCGTTCTGCTGAGGGGTGCGTGCAGCTGATGTCTCGTGCTTGAATTCCCTCTTTATCGCAAGTACTCTTTAACTACCGAGTTTAGAAACTCGTTCCTCCGTCTCGAGCGTATCCTCCGTATCTTGACGTCCTTTTCCACACTGAGCTTTTTCAGTAGATTAGGCAGCTCAGTCTGAACATCAGACTTATTGGCGATGAAGATGACCCAAGTATATCTCGAGTAGTCGTCTATGACGACTAGGGCATACTTCTTGCCTCTTATAGTCACTGGAGACACGGCCCGAAAAGATCCATGTGGAGCGAGTACCAAGGATTCCATCGGTGGAAGGTGAAGGAATAGGTGGATTGCTCTTCTTTGTCTCGCTTTCCCTTCGTGCATGCTTCACAATTTCTATCTTTGATAAAAGATTCCTTGGGCAGATCCTCGACTTTAGAGTTCTTTGCGAGCTTGTTCATAGTCTTGAAGTTCAGGGTGGCGAGTCTCTTGTGCCATAGCCACTCGACTTGTCACTTGATTTAGTACGTGCAAGCAAGCAAGCCTCGTGTTCTGCGGTTTTCCAGTTTGCAACATAGATGTTCTTCTTCCGCGAGCCCGACAACACTGTTTTCCCCGTAGATTTGTCAACAACATCACGTAAAACCGGCGTCAAAGATAACTCTCGTTAAGATTATCACGGAATTGCTCGACGAGAAGGAGATTATGTTGAAGTCCTTCAACATATGTTACTCTTGAACCGAGGCGGCCCCAATGTTCGGTGTTCCATATCCCCTTGTGTAGCCTTTGGAGTTGTCACCAAACTCACTGGGACCATCTTCTTGTACGTAGTTGGTCGGCGAGCTCTTCGATGTGTCATGTGTCTCGAGCAGCCGCTGTCCACTATCCAAGGGTCCTTATGCACCTGCAAAAACGAAACATTTTTAGGTACCCTTTGGTTCGGTTGGGTCCTTACAGGGTTAGTGGGTGATTTCGAACCCCGGATCGCTTAGGAACTTAGAAGTCTCGAGACTTCTTCTTCGAACCTTGTCGCCTTCTCTCTCTTTAGGACTTGGAGATACCGACTTCTTGTTGACTTTGGGTTCGGGAGCTTTCTTCTTCGAGTCTTAGCGCTTCTCCCGACCCCCGGGCTCATAGTAGTATGAACCGTACTGAGCTGGATGCTCATACAGTGGTTCTCTATATTGTTCTGCCCATCTGACCTTCTTGGTTCCCCCTGAGTTTGATCGTGGTGTCCTGGGGCTAGAACCATTGGTCACCGCTTCTTCCGGTTGCTCGACTGAGGTGCAATAATTTTCTGTTTGTTCTTCGCCTGAGGTGGAGTGACAGCAGTTTGTACTTTCCCTCTGACGAACCTATCAGTCAGCAAGTCTGAGCTCTTGGAAGTGGAAGCTTCATGTTTGTAGCCAAGGCCTTCCTTCACAGCAGGTGGCCGTTGTGCTCTGAGCATATTTTCCAACTTCTCCTTAGCTCCAAGGTACTGTTCAGTCATCAGTCCTCTCCAGACTTCGTCACTTCTTCTGAGTGAATCATAATCCTTCTGTACGTCTGAGAGCTTCTGACTGAGTTGAGCTATTTCAGTCTCTTTCTCAGAATTGTCCTTGGTCAGAACCGAGATCTGAGTCTCTTGAAGCTGAGACTTAGTCATAAGAGATTTAATCTCTTCCTTGAGTCTCGCCACTAGATCCACTGACTCAGTAGAGACCTGACAATCAGAAGAAAGTCTCTGATTTTCAGCCTTTACCTGTTCAAGTTCCTGAATCGTTCTGCTGAACTCTCTGCTCAGCTGAATCTGCTCCTCTAGTAGTTCATCATACGCTTGCACAACGTCTAGAGGATCATCTGTGACAGAACATGTGTCGTGTGTGCTATGTGAAGAAGAGGTTGTTTTAGGTTTAGAGTTTACCTCAGTCTCTTCTCCTGCCATCAAGCAGTATTCGGCTGACTCTTCAGGACTTGTATTTGTTTCCTCAACTGCGACGAATGCGGCTTCGTCTTCAGAGGAATACATGAAAGTATCCTCTTCAATTGAGTTGTCGGATATCTCTCCGGCTATGTAGGCCTACCTTCGTTTGGCGAATTTTTCTCTTCTAGCCTGCCGTTCTGCTCTTTGAGCAGCTGAGAGTTTGGGAAAGTCGTACTGATAATGTCCCTCCTTTTTGCAGTTATAGCATGTAGAGACTTTGTTGCTGCTGCTTTTTCCGACTGAGTCCTTTGAAGGACTAGCAGCTTCATGCTCTGTTTTCCTGCATTCAGGTGTAGAATTAGATTCTTCCCTTTTTTGATAATCTTTCTTACCTGAGGGTGAATCTCTGTGATACTTCTTCAGCTTCCTGACTCTCTCCTTTTCTCTTTGGTATTTGAGAGCCATCAGCGCGAGCGGATCAGCGAGATATTTCGGATGACTTTGTTTCATTTGCACGCCTTGCTCGATGAAGTATTTTTGTTTCCAGTTTTGCTGACAGTTGCCTTGAAGGCATGATCAATGTGGGTGTCAACTGGAGCACTGGAGCATCTCTGGGGTAGGCTATGCTCAAATTCCTCCGTTTTTAGTTCTGAAAAGATAACATCAGGAGTTAGAGAGTTTAGATCAGAACGTCTTAGATAAGTAGCAAATAGAAGCCACTTCTATCGAGGTAACGCTCTTAAGATCTTGGTGTTCATCTCTTTATTGGTGAACATCCTCCCCAGCCCTTTGATGACATTGACTTGGATTGTGAATCTAACACTGAGCTCGTCAATCGTCTCATTTGGCTCCATAGTAAGGGCGTCGAACTTCTGAAGCTCTAGTTCGAGCTTGTTCTCCTTAATCTGAGGGGTTCCCTGGCTTAGTACAGCCAGAGCATCCCATAGCTCTTTGGCTGTTTTACAATCTTGCACTCTGCCGAGGTGTGAGTCACTGAGCGTAGTCAGTATAGCATTTCATGCCACTCGGTCTAGATTGTGCAGCTTTTTCTCTTCAGGTGTGAAGGCAGATTTGTCTTTGGGAATCTTTGCACTGTTCGTGCTCCTACGCCTTCTCCAGCAGCAAATACGACGCTGTCGATCATGGGGATTATGGGTTCTGTTTCAAGAACATCCGCCATGCTGTCGTGGAGTGACGTAAGATGTGCCTCCATACGCACGCACCAAACAGTATAATTTTCAACGGAGAACATCGGCACCATCCGAATACCTGACATATCAGACATGTTGCAACGAGTATAGGGATGAGATGAAGAGATGCTTGTGCAGAGAAAACATTTTCGGGATCAGTTCGAGAGGACCAGTATTACAGAACCGGCGATCAGTTGAACACCGTGCGCTCTGATACCAATTATTGGTCCGGAGACGAAAAGTCAGGTGTAGAGGGGGGGGGGTGAATACACCTGAGCTCTGTTTCTTTTTCTCAGTGAAGGTCGGTGAGGCCGATGTTTGCAACTGATGAACAGTGCCAAATAAGCCTTCGATCACTTGGGTCAAAGTGAGTCAGCTTCTGAGCTCTTCTACTGACTGATGTCAGTATTACGAAACTCAGTCGGAGACTGTAGTGTGGATAAGTGTTAGGCCCGGAGTCGTCTCTTTTGAAAACGTGTTTTCGCAATGTAAAGTCTTTTGGCTGTGCGCTTTTTAAGATACGTTTTATGCAAGCTGATGATTTAAAACTGGGTTAAAATGCAATGCGATAAAACAGTAAATAACACAAGCAATTTTTAACGTGGTTCGGATAACAGATCCTACGTCCACGGTCCTGAACTCAGCAGGAGAAACTTGTTGATTAATCTGAGCAAGTCTCAACAAGGAAACTGTACGCAGGACAGATCCTTCTAAGTTATAGTCCTTAGCGACTTTTACAATCCAAACCTAAGTTTAGAAGGGAGGGAATATTCTCCAACTGAGAAGGAGTTCTTACAACAAGAACGATTCACTAAATGTGAACTCCTTCGAATCTAAGCTATGAATCTAGCAATGAGCTTAGTTTAGAGAAGAAAGGGATCAAAGAGCTCTAGAGAGATGAACTACAAGAAGTGTTTTATGAAAACTAGTTCGTCTCTGGATAAGCTTGAAGGTTCTAGAGCGTTGTGAGCTTGAATGCTTTCCCTTGATTTTGCGTATATTCCTCTGTGTTTCAAAATCTTCAAATCCTTCTCTATTTATAGCTGTGAGTTGTGGCATATGTCCATTGGAGACGACAATGCCACGTGTCACAAGCCTCCAAAGAAAACGGCCATAAATTCGAGCTAGTTGCGAGCGAGGCGGTTAATGCGACCGTTCATGAGAGCAAGCGACTTTATCGTAGAGTAGGTAAGCGTTGTCGGCTTCTCATTGGTCGAGGTTTGTAGTTGGTGAGAGTGTTAGAGTTGACCGTTCAAACAACCTCGTATGTCTTTCCGCCGAACTATTCGAAAAGACTTCGAGGTGCGGGGGTCGCTTTACGTCGGGGTACGATGGACCGAATACGTCTCTGTCTTCTTCGGGCCGAGTCGTCGACCGATGAAGTGAGCTTCGATAGTCGGTTGGTCGATCGCGAAGGTATTGTGCTTGCATAGGTTCTTCCGCTGATGACCATCAGCTGATAATGTCTTCTACTGAGATCGGGTAAGCTGATGCGCTGTCTCCAGCTGAGTTTAGCATTCAGCTTCTAACGAAGAACGCAAGCGATTACACTGATGACATGGGGTTCTGAAAAGTATCTTCAGCAGAAGATCAGTTCAACAACTACCCCGTACAAGGCTTAAACAAAAACAATAAACATAACATCAAGTCTAACCTATACATCAGCTAATCCTATCGACACACTAATCTACTGATATCAGCTCGGTTTTGGGATCATCAATTCCATAGTACTACTATGATTTCCCCCAATTTCTTTTAACCCTAGAACAGCTGAGTATCAATCTACTGACTCATATCCAACACATTACCATATCAAATTCTGTAGTTAATTCTCATTATCCCCAAGAAAAGTCATGTTACGTGTAGCAAGACATTTCACAACTGCGATAATTCTTACTAAAGTAGTTTCCAATGTTCTTTATCTTTCTTTAGGTGTACTTAAAAATCTTAATCAATTGTTTGATTATGTTTCGATCTCATATACAAATCAATCGATGTCCTCAAATTACTAATATGCTTGGAACTATTCTCATGTTTCTTGAGTCTATCATTTATATGTTTCCTATTATCCAAACCTTTATTTCCTAACAATCTATTGCTTTGAATGGATCTAAATAATTTGGAACAAAAGCAATATACTCCCTCCGTTTCATTCAACATGATACGTTTTCCTTTTTGGGACATCCCACTTAAAATGACACGTTTCATTAAAACAAAATAACTTTCTAAAATATTACTAAATTATCTCTTTACTATTTTATTTCTCTCTCCCACTTTTTCATTTATTTATCTTACTTTATCATTTCTCTATCCTATTTTATCATTTACTCTCTCACAAACTCATTTATCTTCCCTCTCTTACTTTATCATTTATCTCTCTCTCATACTTTATCAAATTTCTTAATTTTCGCGCCGAAAAGAAATATGTCATATTAAATGAAAGGGAGGGAGTACTTTATTTGCATCTTTTGAGTATAACAACCATTTTCTATCTTGACTCTCACCATTTTGTAGTTTTCTTATATAATAAGAATATGCAAAAATGCATACCAATCTCATCTAGAGGAAACTTGAGATTGTATTCTCTTAAATAATCTTTCTCTATCAAGATATCTCTAATTTTATTATCAATATTATTCCAAGTTCTAGGATCAAATGTATTCAAAGTATTATTCGTATCAACTGCATTGACATCCTCTTTCTCATTCTCAATCTCTTTCACATTCATATCAATTTCTTCATTCAAAGTCGAAGTGTCATGTGTGCCGAGTGTCAAGAGGAGATTTCAACTGAGAGGACTGTTTCTGTTATGTATTATTTTTACGTTTCTGTTATGTATGGAAAGAGAGGACCGATAGAATTATAAATAAGAGAAAAAGAGCCAATGAGATTCAGAAGGGAAGAACTTGCATCAATATCTCAATTCAAACATGGGTTTGATTCACACTCAATGTTCTGAGTTACCATCCGAAAAGAGGAAAAAACGGAGTCTTTGTCTAAAGAAATACATTGAGACAATTATTTTACCGTTTCGGTATAATATGCATTTGACTTAATCAATTTGGGTTGTATTTGTAAGTTAGTGAAGTGGACGTGATATTATTAATTTTTTTTATATAGTATGGACTATGTGTTTCATTTTTTTTAGTATTTAGTATTGGGCTATGACTAAGTGTGCTATGTATTTCAACTTTTGGGGCCCCTCAAATTTGGAAACTCTAGGCGACTAGGCCCATGCCCCATTTGCCATTCATAAGGGTCGGCCCTAGCCACCACCTGAGCTGATTTCTACTTATCTTATTATTGGTCCAGAGACGCGCTTTAGGTGTAGAGGGGGGGGGGGGGGGGGTTAATACACATGAATGCACATTCAAACTCAGAACGCGAAAGTCAGCTTCAGCTGAAGATGCTACTGAACTTTGTCAGTTGGCCAGATATACTTTCTTGATCGCGTGGGCTGAAGATTCTCCTACTGAGTACAGTCCTACTGACTTATGTCAGTGAACAGTAGTTCAGTACAAGAGTTGTGTGCGGAAGTGTAGGCCCTTTAAAATATGCGTTTCAGTTGAAACCCTGTTTTATGCAAGTTTGATTAAAACTCAGTTGGATGTTGAATGAACAATTTTATCAATGCAATAGTTAAATCAACACAACGATTTTTAAAGTGGTTCGGACACAGAGGATCCTACGTCCACTGTCCTAAACTAAACAGGAGTTCTTGTATTAATTATACTGAGCAAGCCTCAGTTGATCTGTTCACAGGACAAATACTAACTTGTTTGCTTATACTAAGCAAGCCTCAGTAAATCTGTATGCTGGACAAATATCTACTTATAGTCATAGTGACTGTACAATATCTTAATCGTTTAAGGTTAGATTTTCTCCAACTAGGAAGGAATTCTTACAAATAAGAACAGTTCAAAAGATATGAACTCCTTCGAGGTTCTAAGCTATTGATTTTACAATACGCATGCTTAGATAGAGAAAATAAACTATAATTCTCTAGAGAGAAGAACTAAAGAAGATATCTAAAATCAATGAGCAAGTTCTTCCCTTGAATGTCGCTTGTAAGTTCACTAGAGGTTTGAGTTTTGTTCGCTTTGGTTCCCGGTGTTGTCTTTCTGCATGAAGACCTTCTCTATCTATAGTCTTCGATTTGTGAATAGATCCGTTGGAGGGGGGTCTAGCCACGTGTCGAATAAGATAAGAAAAATGACCATATATAATTTGAACGTTAAGTAGAGGCACTGTAGATATTTCATCTTTTTCCGGCTAGGAGCAGCTTTATGGTAGAGCAGGTAAGGCGTTGTAGGCTCCTTATTGGTCGAGGTATATGAGAGTTGGTGAGGCTCATTCAAACTCAAAGTACGATGAGTTGACTTCCTCTGAATCCTTGGACCTTCGCCTGATTGTCCTCTATCGACATTCGTGTGAACACTTCAGTCGCTGGCTTGATTTCCTTTGCAAATTCAGTTGGTGATTGACAGACCAACTGACTTCCTCGATACTGAGTTCTTCAGCTGAGTGCAGAATCTTCTATTTAATCCACAACTACTGAACTCTAGCCTACTGAGTTCTAACAACTGAACCCAAACTAAGCTATTACAATATCGAAGGCCCATCATTCAGCTAGGGATTTTGGGATCTTTAAATCTTATCATTCATCCCAACACTCATTCGTGCATCACCATATCTTTTCCATCTCAAAAACTGGATTCATGCCTGAGTGTATACCAAGTTGTATTATTGAGCAGCTTCTGTGATTTTGACTCTTTTTTTGGCTTTGTCTTTGATGAGGTTTTGAAGAAGAAATTAACGCAATACTAGTTGTTGACGAAGAAGAATTTGAAGTGTTTTTGTTCTTGTTAGCATAGACCTTGTATTTCGATTAATATACACATGTTTATATTCGAAAAAATGAGATTTTGGTGGTGAAGTAGACTTAATAAGGAGGAGAGAAAAATACTTATGCTTTGATTAGTAAAGGTAAGCCTGATGAATCTAATTCGTACTATGCAAATTTTGTCAGTTTTGGCGCCCACCTGGGTAAGTGGACCATATTTTCTAAACTGTCTTGCAAATTTTCGTGCTGATTTGGCGAATGACAAGGTGTTGAGGCCGCAGACGCGTTTTTAACGCTTAAGTAGTGTTTTTGGAAGAAAATATCAAGGAAAGAAGGTTGGGATGAGAGAGGATAAGATATCGAAATATTTAGATATTTTTATATAAATTACATCTTTCCATAATTGAAGATTCCCTAATTCTACAAGGAAGGGGTGCCGTTATATATAAGGGAGGAGACTCATAAATTTCATTCATTCTTTTACCCACCATTCGACTGAGAGAACTGCGTGAGAAGAGGAAAATCGAGAAGGAAGAGATTCGATCACCCTAGTTAGGAGTTGGAAGAAACAAGCACTTTATCTTTTCGTTTACTTATCATTCGCTTTTGGAGACTTGTTATTAAAGCTTTCAACTTGGAGATTGTGATTTATCATTCGGTATTGTTCTATGATTCAGTTCCATTTTTACATATCCTCGTGTTTCAGCTTCGTTTTAAATCTTTGATTTAAATTCGTGCATGTTATTTTCGAATTCAAGTATGTTTTACTTTCTGCCCAGTTTAGTCGTTCGCTTGCCTAAACGGACCGGTATGCGTAGCTAAATTCCTTAGGGGCCGACGAGATGTGAAGCACACACTTTAATATTTTCGTAAGACTTAGGCTTTAATAATTAATCACTGAAATTCCGAACTAATCTTGGTTAATTAATCGGGTTAATTAATCTAGGCTGGATCACCCTAATTTAGTTTAGTTCATAGCTAATTTAGTACTTACATCGTTTCTCGTGGAATTAGGCTAAATAAGTAGCACAATTGTACTTCGAACAATAAGATTAATTTGGTAGGAGACTATTAGATTCCCACTATACGAGTAGACTCCTAAATTGGGTTTCCTTAGTTCTTAAAGCTGATTAGGTGTTAAATCTATTGATTGCCCGCCAACGTAAGTTGCATCTAATTTAGAGAAGTAGTCGTTTCAATGTCCACCATGGCGACTATCGAATAATTAAGGGGAAATAGGGAATGTGTCAGTTTAATTACGATGTCCTACAACTAATTGATTTATAGGAATTAACTTACCTTTAGTGTCGATAATCGATTGTGTGTGTGAAAATCTTGCTGGACCCATTTCTCTTCATACGTTTATTCCATATTATTTACTTTTAATTGTTTACTTTCTTGCTTTAGGTTTTAGAAAATCCTTAAAATTGCGTGATCACTAACTAAACCCCTAGATTTATAGGAATTTTATGTCTAAAATCTATATTCCATGTGTCTATACTAATCTAAGTTCTAGCGTATTTGCAGAATTTATTTGGTTAAAACAACGATCACCAAGGCCATTACTTAAAAAACACTCTAAGATTTTCTTGACATCTGCGTCGAAAAAAATAAAGCAAGACTAATGAAACAGAGGGAGTATATAATAAATAAGTCTAAACTCAAAATAGGACATGATAAGTCAGAGAATTGAACCAATTTTTTTTTAAAGTTCCTATTTTCAGTAGAGAATTTTAAATCATTTATCTTTAGCCCAATTTTGTATTTTTCATGCAATTTAACTCCCTGCGAGCTGCGGGTTCTGCGGCTTAATTTACATGTACTCCCTCCGTTCTGTTTGGCTTATCTTGTTTTCCATTTTGGCTTGTCACGCTTGACTTGTTTTGTTTCTCTCTCATTTATTCTTTGTGAGGCCTACCTTTCTGCACAGAACCAATCACTAATCTATTTTCGTGGCGAAAAGAAACAAGACAAGTCAAGTGGGAGGGAGGAGTAAATTTTTTTTTTACCAAGGTCCCCGCGCCCCGATGTAATTTTTATCTGATGAATGATGACTAGAATGTTCTCATGCAAATCACGTACAAACCACTCACCTAATTTCTTAAGGTGATATTGGATGTTTTGTAGTATTCGAGTATGTGCCAAACTGCCTATCGCCATAAAAGATCCTAATTTCTTAGCTACTAATCCAGGAAAAACTATCACATAAATGTTTTTTAAATAATTTAATTGAGCACATAACATAACTCATATTCCAAGGTACCTCTGATCTTCCGTCTCAATAGAAGCAGAAACAGAAAATGTAAATGTAGTGTCATTTCCCTGCACAGAGATGCCTATATATAACCTACTCGAGTAATGTTATTAGTCATATGGTACCTGCATGTAGGCTGCATCACATATGAAGGGAACGTCGCTGTACATCCCAGCAAGGGCACACCTTATGCACTCCAACACCGTGAATAAGTAGGCAAACGCCATAGCAGTCCACAAATGCATCCCAACCTTCCCCCAGTATACCCCACGTGGCATGAACTTAGTCGCGGTTCCAATAACCTGCAAGGCGATCTCCAGCAGCATCCCATTACACATATGGAATCTAAAAAAATGGGGCCATTCTTTTCGCTTGACAATTCCAACCAAGGCAAGAAATAAATAGGCCGTCCCAAACCAAATGGGTAATCTTCCAAATGCTTCCCAGAAAGGAAGCGTGAGGAACTCCAAGTCTTCAAGAAAAGGATGTAGATGATACGCTGTTTCACCCAACATGCATGTCTCGTGAAGAGGCATCAGATATGGGAGGCAGGATAAAGTTCTCCACCACCATTTGGGTTTCTCTGTCATGGGAGGGTATCTGTAAGTAGAGGCCACATCCTTGGAGGCTCTTGCAGCCAACTTCCTCTCCAATTTGGGAATGCTTTGAAATATACTCCCTTGTGGTGATACAGCAGAAAGATGCAAGTGCTTGGTGCCTGTCAAGTTATCATATACATGTGTATTCAATCAGGTAACAACATTAACTGAAACTACTTGGGGATAAATCCTCATCCCATTATAATATATTTTCAACATACCTAAAGACGCGGAAGGTTTAATTAATTGAGGAAGAGGACTCCATGAGTTTCTGAGTGGGGTCCTGCTTGAGATTTTCGAATGATATATACATTGATTTCTGTTGTGAGGGAGTAAACTCGAAATCCCAGGATTCAGAAAACTCGCAGTAACAATCATTACTACACCTTCAAAACTTCTATTAAGCAGAGAATAGTCGATCAAGCATAAATCGATAATGGATAAACCAATGTTAAATTACTACCTTTTCAGCCTTAGAAGATGTCTGGGATTCGCCGTCTGGGGTTTAAGGGGTAAGGCGTCGTCTGTTATTTATTAAATTAAGTTTGAAATGAGTAATAACAAATTTGAGAGAATTTTCAAAATATTATCTCCTTAAATCCTAAAGATAGATTTTTGGAGAATAATATATTTTTTTGATTCGTCTTAATCGTCAATAGATTTCAAATTTTGAGTGTATATATCCTTTCGTTTGAAGGAATGGAATCGCCAGAAAGATTTGTGAACAAACTTAAGCTAGGCTTCTTATAGATTTGATTCTCTCATAAAAATTTAACTTTGTGATAAAGGTTATTTTGCTAACCGCGCTTGTTCTTCATCCCATCCAAATATGGATTCGTAATAGAGATAATAACTAAATTTAAAAAAAAATCAATTTGTTAGCACATGCATATTTATATAGGGATCAGATCACTTGTTCAAAATCTCTATTCAATTAGTATCCAATTCATGTGGATCATGTAAGAAAATGCACCTTTCATGTACTCATAGATTTTATTCATAAAAAATAGCTTCTTATTAAGATAATATACAAGGCATAAATTGTGCATATCAATTTGTATCAATCTTTATATCGTCTAGATATTATTTATTTGGTTATTACCTTAGAGATAACAACTTACCCTAACTATAGATTCACTATTTTTGGATAGATTAGATGTAACCTTATTGTAGTCTCTATTAATTAATATGCTGTTGATAAATGAAGATGGCAACCTACCAAATCCTAGAGGTGGCAAAATGGGCGGGCGGGCCGGCCCAGCCCCGGGCCTATCGGGCCAATTTAATTTTTGAGTCTGTCCGAGCTCGTTCGATACTTTATCGGGTTATGATTTATGAAGCCCAACCCGACCCCAGGCTTTCAGGCGGGCGGGCGGGCTTAGCCCACTAATTTGTTTAATATTTTTTTATAATTTTTTAATCATATATTTGTTGTATAAAAATAAAATTAATATGCATAATTTAAACTAAATATGTTAATGTTGAATAAAGTATAAATTATGAAGTAATTAAATAAATTAAATAGATCATATTATCGATTTATGTACAAATAAATATCAAAATTCAAAGCCGTATACAAATAAACATTGCAAAAATTCAAACTAAGACAATAAACAACTTAAAATCGACAAGTTTCAACATATATTAATTGCATTTTGAATCTTTCTTTGACAAGTTTTTCTTTCCCATCTTTTTTTCCATTTATATTTATATATTAATATTAATATTATCTAACAATTATATAATTTTTTCGGGCGGACTTTTTAGCCCAAAAATCCCGGGCTTTTTTAACCTAAAGCCCATAGAGCCCGTGGTTTTTTTGGGCGGGCTTTTTAAGCCCAACACACCTTCGGGCTTCTATTTTTAGAGCCCAACCCAACCCTTTTTTCGGGTACCCCGGGCCGGCCCCTCGGGTCGGGCCCATTTTGCCGGCTCTACCAAATCCACATCCTAACATAATATGAGAGTATCATGTGGTAAAGAGCCCATGTGAGGTCTCCAAATACAAAGAATATTATACATGCACTACAAGAAAATGAAGCTTTGGCGGCACAAATATGAAGTGCCCTGAATTCGTGCATTGTTATACCTATACTCGGCATTTCTCCTCGCACTTAAAAAAGTGTCGCATGGTTTTTTTTTTTTTTTCCTAAAACCCTTTCAGCCTTAAACCAACAAAAAATCAGTCTCGCGTCTCTCTTCTTTCTTCTCTCTTCTCTCAATTCCGGAGCGCAATCGTCTCGCGGCTCGCCGCACCGTCGCTCTCACAAGTTGATTCTCCATCTTCCTTTCTGCGGCACCGTCTGCAAGAACGAGATTTTGAAGTCTCGATTGGTGGAGAAGCTCGGTTCATCTGATGCCTCTCGTGCTGCTTCTATGTTACTTCGTCCTCTGTTGGTTTTCTTAGTCCATTACCACTCAAATTGGATTTCAAATATTTGTAGTTTGGATTTAATATAGTCAATTGACTATCCATGTTCGAGGTTTTCGTACGGACACAAATTAGGAAGAACTCTTTCCTCTTTCAAATGCAATCAAGATAAATTGGACTAGGTTTTTCTTATCTTGTCTGACTTCATTTGACTGGACGTAGTTTAATTGCTTTTTTATTTGAAATTATTTTCGGTTGCTTAAACACTACAAATGCTTTAATTGCATGATGAGTTTTTCTCCTTGAGACATGATCTTGTGGTTACTTTTTACTTCTTTGAAATCATAGCATGTCCTACAGAAATGTTGTGTCTTCCCCAACAGAAATGTTGTGTTTTTTTACTTTTATTTTTTTAATAGAAAATTTTTCCCAGGTTCATGTTGATAAAAAACTGCCTTCTCTACACCTTTTGACAGCATTGTGAAGAACACACGTTACAACTTTATCTCCTATTTTTTTCTTTACTGTACTGTTCAACACAGCCTGCCCTTAGATTTGCACCAAGTTAGTTTGGCAGCCAATCTTTCTAATGCTCTTTTGTGTTTATGGAGTTTCGTAATATCAAAATGACTGTAGCTTTCAAAGATTTATAAGAAGATGAATTGTTGTGGAACTTTCATTTTGTTTCATTTACATTATAAGATGAATTATCTGAAGTCTCTTTGATGGAGTTCCTTGATTTTATGGGTTCCTTTTTCCATCTTCCTTGGTGTCTAATGGTTAAAGTTGTCTGTTATTTTCTTTCTCGATTTCTAATTGGTCTTGATTTCTTGATTTCAGGGTGTTGCTTCATGTCTATGTGCTTGACTTTTCGCGGCACAAATAAGTGTCACCAATATCCATGTGCCTAACTTTTCGCTGCACTCTTCGCGGCACAAATAAGTGTCACTAATGCCAAATCAGCATTTTTAGCAGCACTTTCATTTGTGTCGGGTGGGACTTTTCTCGACACAAGCATTTACGGCACCCTCCCGGCACATAAAAAGTGCTGCTAAGAGTAAACAAAAGTACATTGAAAACCTAGTTTTCTTGTAGTGGTGGGATCAACCCCACATATGTTTTTGTCATATAATGTCAGTATAAACATGAAGGAGTCTTTTGTGGGGATGACCCATATGAGGTCTCTCAATCCAAATTATTAGGGTAGCTCCAATGGAGGTTTTTGTCCAACTTTTTATTAAGGTAAGAGTTGTAAACTCAACTTTTTGTCATTGGAACAACTGCATAGAAGTTGATGGGTTTTTCAGCAAGAAGTTGGCTTTTTGTTGAAAGTAGTCTCAAGACGTGTGGAGAGTTAAGACACACTGATATATAATTGTGTATATATATTGGTGGGACCCATAAAAAAAGTTGGGTTGATAAGCATATGATTGAAGTGAAAAATGTTAAGAAGTTGGTAGTTTTTAAAAACTGACATAACAACTGAAAATCTGTTTTTTTTTTTGTTCTAATATTGGAGATACTATTAGTGGATGACACGGAAAATAATTAGGTGGATGAATTAGTTAAAGAGAGCAAGGTAAACAAGAAAAATAAGAGAAGTTGCAGGCGCACCGATACTACTAAATGTGTGTGAATATCTCGCGCTAATTACCCCTCTTGGTGTCTCATGCCGCTGCTTGTGCGTTTCTGCCACCAGTGGTTTTTATCTCATGAACGATGACGACAAATTTATCTTGAAAATAACGTACAAAACCAAATAGTCATCTATTTTTCTTTGTTTTTATTGGATGCTTTGTAGTGTTCGAATATGTGCCAAACTACCAATCGCTATTTAAGATCCTTGTTTCTTTACCTCGCCGGCTGCGGAATACTACATAACTGCAAAACTCGATCACTTTAATTTCTCTCAAGAATCAAAGCACATAACATATATATATATATATATATACATTTGATCGGTCACACTCACACTAGTTTTGATTTGTAACGAAATATGAGTTGGCTACGACTCGTTCTCCTATTTCTCACATTCGGCACGAGCATTCATCTACTTTGTGGTAAGCAATGGCGGATCCCCCTCGAATTTTCGTGTATTACTACGAGTTCTCTTTTATTTTGAGTAATTTATATGTTTGTTTCACTTAAATTTTCGAATTTACCCCCCCTATATTTTTATCCTACACTAAATTAACAAGGAAGTATTAGTGTTAGTGTTAAAAAAAGTAAATTATGTGTCACTTATTATTTTAGTGGAGATGTAGAATTTAGAGTTTTAGACATCTATTTTGATAGAGTTACATATATGATTTATAACATATGTAACTTTATGCAATTAATATATAAAGTTTGTGTTTTCTTTTTTTAAATATTTGATTGATCTAAATTAGCGACATTTGAAGTATATTTAAATACTTAACTAACTCCTAAGCTAGATATTGTTATTCTTCATAATTTTCTCCAACTAAATTTAGGGTGTTGTCAAAGTAAGATTATATACTATATTTTTTCAATAAATATAAAGAATGTAGTGGTTATTATATTTAAATAATTAATAAATAGTAAGTATAATTACACTTAAGTAGAAAAATGTCAAAAATAAAATTTCCCATGGATAAGGAACAACATACCCAATAAATTTCGCTCCGCCCCTAACAAAAAGTCCTAGATCCGCCCTAGTAAGTACGTACTATTATGTACATATGCATGCAATATTTCTGATTTTCTCCTGATCTTGATCTAACTCAATTTTTTAGTTAAAAAAAATCACGAATTTATTGTTGAAGTTTCTTCATTTCATAGGTCCCTTATATAAGTAAACATTGTGAGTTGCATGATGTTTTGTTCTTAATGATGAATTAAAGTTACCTCCGTCGAGAACTCCGTCTTATATCTGCATTATTTTTTAACGAAAAAGAAAATATAATTAATTTGTAAACTGTTTCCTCATAATAGATGCAAAGGTAATGATGGAATACATCGGAGCCACGGGAGTTGCGGTCAAATTCGAGAACGTTCCGATCAACCGGGGCATCGATTTCCACTTCATCCTCAGCTTCGCCATCGATGCAGATTCCTCCGGCATCCCACAGAACGGGGTATTCTCTCCGTACTGGACCACCACCTTGACACCAGAAGCGGTGGCCGCCACCAAATCCCGGCACCCGAACGTGAAAGTGATGGCCAGCCTCTCCGGCTGGAGCCTTGGTTCCAAAACCCTCTCTTGGCACAACCCCCGCAACCGAAACAAATGGATTTCCAACGCTTTCTCGTCGCTAAAATCCCTCATCCAAACCTACCACCTCGACGGAATCGACATCGACTACGAGAAGTTCCCAAAACGCAGCAACGACAGCTTCGCCTACTGCATAGGCGAGCTCATCACCATGCTCAAGAACCAGAGCCTCATCTCCGTCGCTACCATCGCGCCCTACTACTTGACAGTTTCGCCTTACGTGGAGCTCTACGAGAGGTACGAAGATGTCATAGACTACGTCAACTACCAGTTCTACACGGACAAGTTGAGGAGCCCTAAGAAGTATTTGGAGGCGTTCCAAAATAGGACGCAGCTGTTCGATCGGAACAAGGTTTTGCCGAGCTACGAGGTGAATGGGAGGGGGATTCAAGGGGATGCATTTTTTCAGGCGTTGAGTTTGTTGGAGGAGAATGGGTTTGATATCAATGGCGCTATGATCTTCTCTGCTGATGCTTCTGCTTCTAATGGATACTATTACGAGACCAAGACTCAAGACTTCTTGCTCAATAATGCTACTGCAAAGTTCGTTAGGTCTTGAATTACATATACATGCATATCAAGCAAGTTTGCCTTAAATCTTATCATTAATAAATTTTATTTCCATGTACTATTTATTTTTCTCACAATTTGGGTATTTTTTAATATGCTATTTACGAAAACATACATGTTTTTTTATTCGATCGTTTTCCTTCATATATTTACCATGTCAAATAATATGGTCTTTGTCATAATTTCACATTAAAAATAAGGCAAATTGACGTAAATGGTCTCAAATGTTTGCTTGTTTGGATGAATTGGTCCATAATGTTTTTTTTTAGTTTATTGGTCCCAATTTTTGATACATTGGATAAATTGGTCATTCCGTTAAAATTTTCGTTAGTTGACCGTTAGTCAAGGATTTTATAAATATAAAAATAAAATAATTTGAGGACATTATCGGAATAAAATTTAACGGGACCAATTTATCCAATAATTTGTAACTTCTTAATTTACGTCCTCCTCTCTTTCTCTCTCCTCTCTCAAGTAGTGTTCCACGACTCCTTTTTCTCCATTTCAAATTCTTCTCCACTTCTCTCCCTAATTAACCTCCCCTCTCTCTCTCATCACCAGGTAACGTACTTCTCATTTTGCGCAAATTTATTCATCGTCCGTGTTTATTGTTGCAGTTAGCACGAAAACCTAGATCTAGAAACTTCGAATTTGGGAATGAAAATTTTTATTGAGAATTCAAAGTAGTGTTTCATGTTCAGTACATCTCTTATTTATAGATCCAGCTGATAAAACAATAACAGAAACAGATTCGTGAACAAGTAGAATACGACTCTATAAGTATGGATCTTGTCCCTTCATCTATTATTGCTTAGATCAACGGCTGAGATTATTCCTTGGCAGTTAATTGGTTTCAACGGTCTTCAACAGTCTGAACAACTACGTCTCCTTCTTCCTCGCTCTGACGCAGCTCCTTGATCCTCTACAATCACACAAACCGATTAAGAATCCCTACACCCCCCCCTCAAGATGAACTCTATGCAAATCTGAGAGTGACATCTTGGAAAGTAGAAAACGAAAACGCGGCCCCGGCAAAATCTTAGTAAATAGATCAGCTAATTGCAGAGAAGTAGAAATAGAGGTTGGCACAATGAACCCTGCTTTATACTGGTCTCGTACCACGTGACAATCCATGTCAAGGTGCTTTGTCCGTTCATGAAATACCTGATTCTTCGTGATGTGTATGGCTGCATTATTGTTACAGTGTAGAGGGATAGGCAATGAGACTGTCATCATCAAGTCATCAAGCAAGTAAGAAATCCATTGTAGCTCCCTTACAGTACTTCCAAGAGAGCGATACTCTGCCTCTGCTGTAGATACTGACACAATAGTTTGCTTCTTGCATTTCCACGAGACTAAAGCACTACCAACAAAAATACAGTAACCAGTTAAAGAATGCCTTGTGGCAGGACAAGTTCCCCAATCCGCATCAGAAAAACCTTTTAAGGCAAGACTAGGTTGTCTTTGGAAAAACAAACCAAGCAAAGGACACCCTTTCAAGTACCTTAACACATGAGTAGCTGCATTCCAATGATGCTCGTGTGGGGATGAAATGTATTGGCTTAGCTGTTGTGTAGCATAAGCAAGATCTAGCCTTGTTAAGCTAAGATAAAGTAGCTGCCCAACCAAGATACTTCTCTGGATCATCCAGTAAAGGAGACTCTGCAGAATGCAAAATTAGTCCAGAAGGAAAGGGTGTGGAAATAGATTTTCACCCCATAAGCCCAGCTTGTTCAATCATATCAAGTATATACTTGCGTTGAGTTAGATAGGTACCTTGAACCCCTCTAGCAACCTCCATACCCAAAAAATACCGAGCGAGTCCAAGATCTTTGATAGTAAACTTTTTGTGCAAGTATTCCTTCAACTGTTCTATACCAGCTAAATAAGGATCATCCATCAATATATCATCTACATAAACTAAGACTTAAAATCGGGTCTACGCATTTTGCACTTTATCTATTTGTCTAAATTACTAACTAATAGAAGTAAGTGATAATCAGTATTTGATAAACACTCTGCCATCTACCGGGAAGCTTATTTGACAAACTAAGTCTATAACTTAATAAGTATTGAACAAAAGAATGGTTTTGTAAATGTTTGTCTTTATGTAGACGACATGTTAATTATGGGACAAAACCTTCAAGTCATAAATGAAACCAAGCGTATGCTTAAGAGAACTTTCGATATGAAAGATATGGGAGTTGTTGATGTTATTCTTGGAATGGAGATTCAAAGAACTCCCAAAGGGATTGTTTTGTCTCAATCTCATTATATTGAGAAAGTGCTTAATAGATTTAATGTCTTTGATAGTGCGCCGGCAAAGACTCCTCTAGAAGTTAATGTTTACTTGAGCAAGAATAGGGGTGATCCTGTTGCTCATGAGGATTATGCTAGAGTCATTGGTTGTCTTATGAACATCATGAATTGTACAAGGCCTGATCTAGCTTGTCCGGTGAACAAATTGTGTCGCTATACTAGTAATCCTAATAGAGAGCATTGTAAATCTCTTGTAAGAGTTCCGAGGTATTTGAAATACACTCTTAACTTTGGGTTGCACTACTCGAGACATCCCCCAGTACTTGAAGGGTACTGTGATGCAAATTGAATATCTGACACTAAAGACTCGTTGTTTACTAGTGGTTATATTTTCACTTTAGAGGGAGGAGTTGTGTCATGGAGATCCACAAAACAGACGTGCATAGCCCGATCCTCCATGGAATATAGTTTATTGCTTTAGATAAGGCCGGTGAGGAGGTCGAATGGATCCGTAATTTGGCAACCGGGGAAAAGACTTCTTCATAGTCTATTCCCTGTTCCTGCTTGTATCCCTTTGCCACCAACCTAGCTTTAAATATTTCCACATTGCCATCTGAATTTCATTTCACTTTATATACCCATTTTGATCCAATGGCATGCTTACCTGAAGGCAGATCAGTCAGTATCCAAGTTTCATTTGCCTCCAGTGCATCCAGCTCAAGCATCATAGCATCTTGCCATTCCCTAATCTGACTGGCCTCTTTGTAGGAAGAAGGCTCTCTGACTTCAGTAACACTGGCTAGAAACTCAGTATATGATGAGAGAAGATTGGTGAGGATGTGTATGGGAAAGTAGGGGGAGTAAGAAAGGGACTACATTCTACAGTAGGTAAGGTAAGGTTCACTTGGGTAACATAGTCATTCAACTAGGCTGGGGCCTTAACTTGCCTCCTTGGTCTAGGAATTAAGGCTGAAGAAAGGTCAATGTCATCATTTGGAGTAGAATCATTTTGAGAAGAAGAGGCAGTAGATGAACTGCTCACACTTTCAATGTCAACAGTATGGTCTGAGAGATCTGTATTACCTGTAGGAATGGACATAGTATTATCAGTCATCACCTCAGTAGGGTTTGACTGTACCTCATAGCTCAAAGAAGGAAGATAGGTTGACAACTGAGAGGATTCTGCAGAAGGAACCTCACTATCAAGATCTGCAAAAGGAAAAGTATTAGGAAATACTTTCACATCCCTAGAGATAACAATCTCATCATGATCCAAATCATACAACAAGTAAGCCTTATGATCAATGGCTAGACCTATCAAGATGCATTTCAAGCTCCTGCAGTCAAACTTCCTCTTCTGTGGTTGAACAACTGCAGAGTAAACCAGACAACCAGAAGGCATCAAAAAAGATAGGTCAGCTGGGGAACCACTGAGAGTTTGATATGGAGTGGACCAGTCTAATGTCTGAGTATGAATCCTATTAAGAATCCAAGTAGCTGTGAGAATCGAGTATGGCCAAAATTTTTCAGCAACTTTGCTATGGAACATTAAAGCTCTAGCAATTTCAAGAAGGGATCTATGCTTTCTTTCAACGGTGCCATTTTGCTGAGGTGTATAGGGGCAGCTCTTGAGATCCCATTTCAAAAATCTGTTGAACTGCACCATTAGGGAGATAGATACTCTGAGGAGGATTAAGTAGCTTCATATCATATAACAAGTTTCTGTTGCAACAAATATGGCTACTAGCACTATAATCCATAATCCACACATCTGCACCCGCTGAATTCTCAGTAAAACTGAATGCATAATGCTTATCCAGTGAGCTGAATGGAGTACAGGAAGCCACATTGTTTATACTATTTACAATCCCTGAAGAGCTAGATCCTGCATTACCCTTCAACTGGATCAATGCTTTCTCAATTTCTTGTTGTATATATTGAGGAACATTACTCTGTCCAGATAACCTCTGATCACCACCATTAGGATATTTGCCTTCATCATTCCTTGACTGAATTACACAATGAGCATATTTCTGCCCCTTTTCTTCTTTCAATTTTTTATACCAGTTTGGAGTTCCATTCAACTTAAAACACTCTGCCCTTTCATGTCCAGTCGCCTCACAAAATGTACATTTTAGCCTCTTTCTTTCTTCCTTGATTAGACGAGGTTTGAACAAGCCTCGCTGCATTTTGTTAGATTGACTATAACCACCTTTATGATTAACATTCATTATTGCCTGCTCAGTCTGATTTCCAGAAGTAACCTCAGGGTTACCAACTATAGCCATCACAGATTGTATTACAAAAGTTCCTTTTGAAGAAGTGATGTGTCTTTGGTCCTCATCTTGACACACTATGTTGTAGGCATGATTAACAGTAGGAAATGGTTCATACATCAATAGGTTGCTCCTAACCGTATCATATACATCATTTAGTCCTAAGAGAAACTGTATTAATTTCTCATTCTCACACATGCCTCTTGTACTCTCTACCGCAGCACACACACAGATAGGAGGTGGTAAAGCCAGAGCTAGTTCATCCCAATAAGCACTTAGTTGACTATTGTATACAGTCACAGATTGATTTCCTTGCATATAAGTGGATAAGTCCTTTTTAATTCAAAAAAGTTTCGGTCTATTGCTTTGATCAAATCTCTGCTTAAGTTCCATCCACAATAGGTGAGCATTATCCCAGTAAGCATGGTTTGGATTAGGTTGAGGCAAAGTACCTTCAATGAATGGCAACTTATTCCTTCCTGCTAAGGCGCGATGTATTGCCTTGCTCCTTGTGTAGTAATTCTGACCAGTAAGTGTCACATTCACGACCTTCAATCCGGCATGATCATGCGGATTGAGGTAATATACATCCGTTCTGCGCAACAGATTTTCACTTTGCATTGTCAGTATGCGTTCCAAACTCTGATCAATGTTACTTCTGAATGCCTCTCCTCCTTGAGTAGGATTCTCGCAGAACAGATCGCGAAATGATCTGCTCGATTGACTTCCTTCTTCCTCTGCTAGAACTTCCCACGGGATGCGTCTTTGTTTTGGCATCGTCGTCCTTGGCTAGATCACAGCTCTGATACCAAGTTGCAGTTAGCACGAAAACCTAGATCTAGAAACTTCCAATTTGGGAATGGAAATTTTTATTGAGAATTCAGAGTAGTGTTTCATGTTCAGTACATCTCTTATTTATAGATCTGCATAACTATTCTAACTAACCGACTCCAGCTGGCAAAACAATAATAGAAACAGAAACGTGAACAAGTAGAATACGACTCTATAAGTATGGATCCTGGCCCTTCATCTATTATTGCTTAGATCAACGACTGAGATTATTCCTTGGCAGTTAATTGGTTTCAACGGTCTTCAACAGTCTGAACAACTACGTCTCCTTCTTCCTCGCTCTGATGCAGCTCCTTGATCCTCTACAATCACACAAACCGATTAAGAATCCCTACATGTTTCGATTGTGTAAACTGGCGATCTGATGATTTGATTTTGAAGTTGTCCTGATTTTATTTGATAATCTATGATTTGTTCCTTAAATTTGCAGTTGACATTCTCTAATGGCGGAATCGTCTCTCCTAGCAAATCCGAACCTATTGCGGACGTATCGGAAAATTGATTTAGATTCTGGCGCTCCAATCGCCGCCGAGATTAATCCGAGCCAGTAGCGGAGCCAGGCGGAGCAACAGATATATTCGTCAAAGCTCGTCGACGCTCTCTGTAGCCTCCACCGCCTAGAATCCGCCGACGCCAGCAGCCGTGTCGTCCGCGATGGAGCAGAGCTATCCTCACCAACCGCCTCAGTCTCCGCCTCGCTCACAAAAATAAAAAGCACAAGACCGGCCGCCGAAAAACCGCGGACAAAAAAACCGGCGTTGCAGAAGAGACTCCCGCCGTTACAGAGGAAAGTTAAGGTGTTGAGCCGATTGGTCCCCGGCTGCCGGAAGGTGTCGCTTCCGAATCTTCTAGAAGAAACCTCGGATTATATTGCGGCGGAAAAGAGAGCCGTGCGTGCGGGACGGTGGACGGAGGCGGTGGTTTGGACGCAGGACGGAGGCGGTGATTTTATTCAGTAATTTATCAATGATTTGCTTTTGTAATTTTAACCTAAGTAGTAAATAAAGAAGTTATAAAATATTGAATAAATGATCCCTTTAAATTTTATTCCGATAATGCCCTCAGATTATTTTATTATTTTTTTAAAAAAATCGTTGATTAACGGTCAACTAACGAAAATTTTAACGGAAGGACCAATTTATCCAAAGTATCAAACATTGGGGACTAATAAATTAAAAAAAAATATTATGAACCAATTTATCCAAATAGGCAAACATTGAGGACCATTTACACCAATTTGCCTAAAAATAGCGCCCGTAGATTATAATAAATATATATGATAATACATTAACTAAGTTTTTACTTGGTACATGAGTTTTCTACCTTATTATGGTCATGAAAAACTCTTCATACCTATAAGAGGTTTGTTTCTTGAATATGAAAACCCCATTATAGTAATCCAAATAGAATGTATTTTTTCATACCCAAGCCCACACAAGAGTATGAGGTCCCAAGTTCTTGAGTATCAAAATCATTAACACGGCAAGTTATTTCTACTTATCTATTTCCTCAATTATGCTTTTGTTGGAGTAATATTTAAACTTGGATTGATATATGTTAAATTAAATGTGGATGGCTGTCTTTTTCATAATTCATTTTAAAGTGATATAATAAGATTTATGATAATTATAAAAATTATTATAACATGCATGGATATCTATCAAGATACTTCCAATTTGATAAGCACAAAATTGGAGATAAAGATATACTTATTATTATATAAGTACGGTTATTGCCCCAAAGAATCAAAAATTGTATTCCTTCGACAGACTCCAAGGAATGCAGTACGCTTTCCCTTTAAATTTATTTCTAGTTTATCAATATTGAGATATTATGTTTAGGGTATAATCGAATAATTTGTATATCCCTAATTTTCAGGGCCAACTCTAGGCCTGTGTGGGCGATTTGACTGCACAGGGCCCAAAATTTTCGAGGGCGCCAAATTAATATTTGCCACATCTTTAATGTAATTGAGAGCTTGTCCGGTTGGTAGAGTATTAGCATATTGCATTAGTGGTTAAAGGTTCGAGTCGTGTTACTTAAATGTTATTTTTCAAAATTATTTATTAGCCTACATATAGATCATGGCCGGCCCCCTAGTTTTTTTATAATTTTTCTCTTTTTATAATAAGTGAGCATTTTTTTTCTCTTCTTAAAATAGAAGTGTTCTTTATTTTAAATTTTATTAACTTATTTAACAATCCTTCTAATTCTTTTTGATCTACAAGAGTTTTGTTGCTACTAAAAGATGACTTGATGTTATTTAAAATTGATGCCAATGAAATTCAGGAGTTCTAGTTCCACTTATCAAGTTTTTTCTAGGGCGATGTGCAGAAATGCACATTTTAAAGATAGAAAATGCATATATAGACACAAATTAGTATATTGCAATAAAAGACATTTGTTAACAATTTTTTTGACCAAATCATGTGTCAGTGTCGCGTCACACTTCTATCTCTTGTCACACTTCTCTATTTTTTCATCTAATGTCACATCCTCTCTCTTTTTTTTTTATCTGCATAGTAATTTTTTTTACCTTGCCAGCTCATTTTTGTTTAATGTCACGTCCTCTCTCTCTCTCTCTCTTTCGTAATTTTCGATTATATATACAAACTCATCACCTTTATCTTTCCAACTAATAAAACATAAGAAGAGAGGTAGATAGAGAGAAAAAATATTTTTTGAAAGTAATTGGTAGAAAATATTTGATCTCACAAAATAAAAAATTCTTTGTATTGGAGCTCACGGAAATATTTGATCTCAACCAACTTTTTTTTTCTCAAAAGCATAATGTATGCAATATATAATGTGTATATTTATTACTTTTCCAACAATTCATTTTATACGTTTACTCTAGAGCTTCTATCCGTTGAATTAACACTATCCGTAAATTAGGTCGATAATCGTAATCATTAATATTTGTGGATGATAAAGTAATTTTCATGTGTAAATTTGCTAGAAATAGGAACTATGAATAAAAGAGGAATAAAGTAATTTTCGTATGTTAATACCATTTTTATAAACTATGATTTTGAATAAAGTAGGAATAAAGTTTGAATAAAATAATTTTTGTGTGTTAATACGATATCTTAGTTCCCCGTATTTTATTTAATGCTTGATTTTATAATAGTGAACTAAGTTTTTTGCAATGCAATAAGTTACTTCATGTGTCATATTGCTAGAAATCACAATCCAATATCATAGTACTCTGTTTTTATGTAACATTTACAGTGTAAGTTGATAAATAAGATGTTTATACATAGAACTAAGATTTTTTAATACTATATGTGACACTTAATTTGTATGATAAATTACGTCTATTGTGTGACTCTTAATTCGAAGTTTATGACATGATTTGGAATCTGTTACAATATCTTCGTGTTTTATTTAATGTTTTATTTTCCCATAGAGAAATACGATATTTGGGAGCACAATAGGTTATGATATATGTCATATAGCTCGGATTCACAACACACTATCATAGTTCTTCGTTTTTATGTAACATTTATTCTTTAATTAGTGAAATAAGATGTTTATACGAAGAACTAAGATTGTTTCATAATTTGTGTTTTCGCAGATGGCCGAATGGATACGAGTAATGGTCAAGTACGGAGGTAGCTTTGTAGGTTTACATACATGGGGATGAACAACTTGCAGCAATTTCGCACTCCGCACTATCCCTGTCAACCTTAAGAGCGATAATTAATTCGCTTACGCAAAGAAACTTAGTGTCTAGCCCATATTTGTTATTTTCACTAGAGCATAATCGAGCTGGTCAGCTGGTGAAGTCATTAATGACGAATGATGGTGATTTACATCGACTCATCAACTATGAGGCAGACCCCATTGTTTGTGTTGTGACGACGAGTTCGAACGAGGGTGCCGAAATAAGTTCGAGGCAGACCACACCGTATGTTCCTTCATTTGTTGATTCGGATCCAGTCGAGCAATCCACTAGGCAGCTCGATGCACAGAACTTTTTCGGCGATGATGAAGGCGGATACGAATATGATTTCAACACCCAACAAATGTGTCCGCCTGGCCGACAGTGGCAACAAGAAGATGAAAATGTAGAGGAAGAGGAAGAGGAGGAGGCAGATGAGAAGGAGGAGGATGAGGATTGGGAGGCGATTGAGGAGGAGGAGGAGGAGGAGGAGGAGGAGGAGGAGGAGGAGGAGGCGAATGAAGAGGAGGAGGCGGATGATGCGGATGATGATGGAGTAGGTAATGATGATTCGACTGATACGGGTGATCCAGACTACACGGCAGATGAAGAAGGTGATGATGTCGATGAGCATGGGGAAAACCAAAGCATCTATGGTACCATGTTCGAGTTCGCAATGTGGATGCGAAAGGAGGGCGGATACAACTGACTAATGACACTACTAGACAACCACATAACCTACCTGTCACCCTATCGTCATTGGAGGAGGAAGAAGATGGTGACGTGACTACGAAAATAGCAAACTAGCTAGTTTCATTCTTTCCGATCGATCAAAGGAGAATCATTGATTGTCCCAATCTGGATGTGGTTAAAAAAATGGCGATATGGAGCTGTACTCAATCTTTTGGAGTAGAGACGAGCTTACAGGCGCCGTTGGCGTGTGGCATTTCGAGCATCGATGATCTTTCAAGGTGTTAAGGGCAGATAGGAAATATACGTGGTTTGGGTGTTTGCACAGCAAGTCGTATCCTTTTATGATTCGAGCGAGTTCTACTGCAGATATTTGGGAAATTTACAAGGTCGATAAGAGGCACACATGTCAGTTTGACTTTGAACAATGGTGCTAAAAACCGTGAGTGTAAAGACCATCGGTATATATTTCAGTCATCGAATACGTAGAGAGGGCGCCATAATACGAGCTCATGACATCATCGAAGAGATACGTCAGAAATTCGGAGTCGAGGTAAAACATTACAAGGCACTCCATGGTCGGAACAATGCATTCACTATGATTTACGGTAGCCATGACGATTCTTACAAACGGCTACCCAAGTACCTCCACATGCTGAAGTAGTTTAACCCCGGAACAATAACCCATTATCTCATCGAGGATGATAATTGGTTTGAGTACGTATTCGTAGCGTGGAGCCCATGCATAAATGCATTTATGTTTAATTTAAGGCAAGTCATCATAGTTGATGGAACTCATTTGAAGGGGCAGAATACTGGCATTTTATTCGTTGCAGTGAGGAAAGATTATAACGAGCAAGTCATACCCCATGCAATTGGTATTGGCCCAATCGAGAATAACGATTCGTGGATGTGGTTTATGACAAAACTTCGCCAAGTGTACCCGCCAAGCGACGACCTAGTTATCGTGTCTGACCAGCACGCGAGCATTAAGCATGCTGTTGAAGAAGTTTATCCTGAGGCCACTCATTGTCTCTGCACCATCTATATGGCCAACAAGCTCACTCCTCATGGGAACAAAGTAACGAGGATTTTTTACAAACCACCGCTGCATACACAAAATCAGAGTTTCGGAGTTTCATGCTTGATATTAGGGCGGAGAAGCTAGAGGCATACGATAAACTTATGAACCTTGGTCTGGAACGGTGGGCCCGCTCATATTGCAAGTCTCGTTGTTACGGCTTTATGACGTCAAATTGCACTGAGTCATTCAACGGGAGGTTGTTGTGGGCCTGACATCTCCCGATTTGTTCCGTAATTGATACCGTCTACTCATCATGGAGAATTGGTTGAGCGAGAGGTGGTAAAAAATGAATGCACACGACCATAGCCTAGTCATGGTTGCTAAAAAAAAGTTGTACAACCAAATTGAACTAGGACGCTCATATGACGTCGTGAGTGTCGGCGAGAATTGTTTCAAAGTGAACGGCGGACACAGAGGGAATTTCAAGGTAGACTTAGACAACTGGTTGTGCTGGTGTCGAAAATTCCAAGAAGATCTAATTCCGTGCGAGCATGCTGCAGCCTCTATTATGTAAGTATTCATCAGTTTTAACCTACTACCTCTTCAACTATTATTATACCTACTATACTAACAAAAATTCTCCTACAATCACAGCGGCAACGATATCTATAACTTCATATCAGCATTCTATGGTACGTCAACACATCGGGATTTATATGACCATCAGTTCCATTCGTTAGCTCTACATTAGCCCTGGACTATATCACCAGAAATATCCAATGTGTCAACGTTCTTCCTCTCTTAGCGAGAAGACGTGCTGGTCGGCCGAAGTCAAGGCGCTATAGATCTGGGATTAAGTCACGTGTCGGGAGCAGCACTAGGGGACCCCGGAAGTGTGGCCTCTGCCAGGAGCTTGGTCATACTAGGAAGATTTGCTCAACCAAGGGGACCTAAGCATGAACTTCAATGTTTTGTTTGTTGGTTAGTATGACATGAAGAACTACAAATTATCAGCCGAGAGCTATGATTTTCTATGAATTATTTAAACCTTATTGCTATTGTTATGATGTGGCTCAAATCCTAATCCTTATAGGAAATTGACTTCTATCCCACATCAGATAATTAATGATGTTTATCATTAGTTTTACCTATAAATAGATAGGTTCTCTAATTGTTTTAAGTGTGCTTCTATGCATCATAGCCCACATGTTATGAGATTAGTTAGTTGGACTAATTGACCATGTTTTTGTGGGTATGTGCTTTTGGGCCTAGTACCATATTCCGGAGGCCCATTTTGTATTATCCTCTTTATTAGTGGATTGTTTCTCCGCCGCCCGTGGATGTAGGTCGATTGACCGAACAACGTTAAATTCTTTGTGTCTATTTCTTTTTCTCTTTGTGTAATTATTGTGTTCTTGTTTTATTTATTTTCTCGTATTTCGTTTACTCGTATCCCTAACAAGTGGTATCAGAGCCGAGGTTTGGCTCGTGTTGTGACAATGGCAATAACAAAGATTGTGGCCGAGAAATTTGAAGGCTTTTGAAGGAGGTGGAGCATGTTTGAGGAGGAAGTACCATGTTGTGAACTTTCACGTTATCAGAGTATCGTTTTGCCAAGGAAGATTTCAGTTCTAAAGATTTAAATGATGGATGATCCTTGTTCGAGGGACGCTGCGGTATTCTGATTTGGATTAAGTCCATTGAGCTTTTGCGGAGGCGATGGAGCAAGATCGTTCTGTGTTCACGATTGGAGTTTTGATCGATGTGAGGATTTGTTATGTTGGATTGGATATCGGAGTTTTCGCCATGGTGGAGATTGTTATGATGTGGCTCAAATCCTAATCATTATAGGAAATTGACTTCTATCCCACATCGAATAATTAATTATGTTTATCATTAATATTACCTATAAATAGATAGGTTCTCTAATTGTTTTAAGTGTGCTTCTATGCATCATAGCCCACATGTTATGAGATTAGTTAGTTGGACTAATTGACCATGTTTTTGTAGGTATATGCTTTTGGGCCTAGTACCATATTCCGAAGGCCCATTTTGTATTATCCTCTTTATTAGTGGATTGTTTCTCCGCCGCCCGTGTATGTAGGTCGATTGACCGAACAACGTTAAATTCTTTGTGCCTATTTCTTTTTCTCTTTGTGTTATTCTTTGTTATTGTCTCTGTTGGGTTCCAAGAACCCGTTCGTCACATTTTGGAGGGTCTGAAGATCCTAACAGCTATATCATGACATTAGATATATTTTCTAACTCCCTTACATAGTATTTATCACTACTTTATCGAGAGCTACTTTCATTTTACAATGATAAACTTCTTCCTTGTGAGATACTTTTTCGACTAACGACATTATACATAATATTTTACTATATTCCAATATTTAAGTACAATTGAGAAGTAAAAATAGAAAAATAATATATTTATACTTAGTTTTCTATATTTTTATACTTAGTTTTACTCATTGGAGAACTATGATTTTGTTACGAAGAAATTCTATTTCAACCCGATTGTCATTGTTCTATTTAAACGTCCCGATATTCCTGTCCACCGAATAATATTTTGTAAGAATATATAGTCGAAGTTGTTATTTATATTTAATTTTCTTCTTTTTTAGTAATATTTGTTAATTTGATCTAGTATTCATTTTCACCTTCTTCCTTGAGCTATGTTTTTTCAATTAACGACATTATACATAATATTTTACTATATTCCAACATTTAAGTACAATTGAGACATAAAAATAGAAAAATAATATATATTTCTACTTAGTTCTTTGTATTTTTCTACTTAGTCCTACTCATTGGATAACTATGAGTTTTTTACGAAGAAATTTTATTTCAAATCGATTGTCATTGTTCTATATAAACGTCCTGATATTCCTATCCACCGACATGCAGACAAAATATTATTTTATAAGAATATATAGTAGAAAGTGTTATTTATATTTAATTTTCTTGTCTTTTAATAATATCTGTTAATTTGATCTAATAACATGATAACCTTCTTCCTTGAGCGATGTTTTTTCGATTAATAACATTATATGTAATATTTTACTGTATTCCAACAATAAAGTACAATTGAGACGTAAAAATAGAAAAAACAGTATATATTTCTACTTATTTCTCTATATTTTTCTACTTAGTTCTACTCATTGGAGAACTATATTTTTTTTACGAAGAAATTCTATTTCAAATCAATTGTCGTTGTTATATATAAACGTCCTGATATTCCTGTCCACCGATATGTATACAAAATATTATTTTGTAAGAATATATAGTAGAAGTTGTTATTTATATTTAACTTTCTTCTTCTTTAGTAGTATTTGTTAATTTGATCTAGTGTTCATTTTCACCTTCTTCCTTGAGCGATGTTTTATTCGATTAACGATATTATACATAATATTTAATGTATTCCAACATTTAAGTACAATTTAGACGTAAAAATAGAAAAATATTATATATTTCTACATATTTCTCTGTATTTTTCTACTTAGTTATACTCATTGGAGAACTATAATTTTTTTACGAAGAAATTCTATTTCAAATCGATAGTCATTGTTCTATATAAACTTCCCGATATTCCTGTCCACCGATATGCAGACAAAACATTATTTCGTTAGAATATATAGTAGTAGTTGTTATTTATATTTAATTTTCTTCTTTTTTAGTAGTATTTGTTAATTTGATCTAGTATTCATTTTCACCTTCTTCCTTGAGCGATGTTTTTTCGATTAACAACATTATACATAATATTTTACTATATTCCAACATTTAAGTAAAATTGAGACGTAAAAGTAGAAAAATATTATATAATTCTACTTATTTCACTGTATTTTTCTACTTAGTTATACTCATTGGAGAACTATGATTTTTTTACGAAGAAATTATATTTCAAATCGATTGTCATTGTTCTATATAAACTTCCCGATATTCCTATCCGCCGACATGCAGATAAAACATTATTTTTTAAAAATATATAAATGAAGTTGTTATTTATATTAGTACTAAGATTGTTTTGCAGAGAACTAAGATTTATAAAAGGAGAAATAAGACATTATAATACAAATTGGTCATGTTCCAATGACCGAATCATAAAAGAAGCAATAAACATAGACTAAAAAATCATCCATCCGCAACACATATCCTCCAGATACGCAAAGCTATAATATGTCGTATGTTAGACAAATCCATCGGGGTAGCGACCAACTCTAAGCGCGGATATCCGTCGATCAAACGATGCACCGGTAGCAAGGCATATACGCTACAACTGTTATGATCGAACTGTGCAAATTGAGATGCAACGAACACATCTAATTGCATTTCACGCCACTCAGGCTGTCGAGGATGACCGTAAATGCGCATGAAATAGTCATTGTAATCAAACAACCTATACATGAGATGTGTGATAGCTGTATCGATTCCATCCTCATGCGGCGATATTCCTTGTCGCCGATTACCCACATGGAATCGTATAGCTCTATGGCCCAAGTCATCAGACGTATTCAAACCGTCACCTAATGTGCAGGACTGACGTAACATACGAGTATGAGCTATAAATAAAAATACAATATCTTAGTTCTTCATTTAATTAACATATTTCTCCATATTATTCATAACATACGAATAAATAACTTACATATTGGAGCCCTGGTTCCCACTGTCTCGCAGCTTCCTTCAACACATTTGAAGGTTTTCATTCATCTGAGTTCCATCCGTATTGCACCCAGGAAAATTGCATTTGTGACTAGCAAGAGGTGTAATTGTTAGAGTATAGCTACGAGCTAAATGAGAAATAAACAATTCACACAAAATTTGACTGGCAGGATCATTGTTGTGGAGGATCGCACACCGTGCATCAACCCCTCGTTTGTTTGCAACTGCTTCCTCAACGTGCACAGGTAAAGTTCGATCATATCATGCGACAACATTTGAGACTGATCTTCAAGAACATTAAACGATCCATGCTTAAGGTGATAGCCCATAGCTGTGAAACATTGGTTGTTGATCTCGTCTTGTGCGCGATGCCACATCCTAAATTATTTTAACCCATTCACCAACTACTTCCCAAGATAACGGTCGAGATTGATTCGGGTCGAAACATAAGGTGATTTAACAGCAAGACCGGACATTTTCTTTCGCCTACCACGTCCATGTGGACTAGCGACACTATCCATCTTAACCGCTCGAATCGGTTGAGGCACTAATGGAGTGTCGAAAAGTGGATATGAATATGTGAATGCATCATCAAATATGGACTCATTTTCACCTTGTTCCTACAAAAATTCAGAAAGTAGTTATTTAATGGAATATTTTTCTAATCATATTTCTCCATATTTAAGTCATATTTCTCTAACTACTATATAGATTCACATTCATACGGAGAAATAAATACAAAATTATATTTTTACTGATTACCTGATCGGCATCCTATGTGCAGTCATGAAATCTCTTCGTCCGTGCCTCTGATTCCGGCGATGAGTTGCTATACGGAATCCCTTCATCCACGCCTCGCATTTCGTATATGACAAGTCGACCCTCCTCTCCATGCACACTCGAATATCTACGGCTAGACTCCGCACGCATACTTGAATGTGTACGACAAGACTCCGCATGCGCACTCGAATGTATACCACCAGACTCGGCATGCGCACTCTATATCGCCGATTGGAAACCGCATGCACACTTGTTTGTCTATGGTCGGACTCGGCATGCGTGCTCGTTTGTCTATGGTCGGACTCGGCATAGCACTCAAGTGTCTACCACCGAACTGGACATGCACACTCGACTAGAATCGGCATGCGAAACTGGATGCTCAGAAAACTTTCTAGCCGACCTTTTGCTTTCCAATTCCATCATATTTTTCCCCAATTTTTAATTTTATTCCAGAATTTCTTTTCTCTCGGAGTCATATCTTCGGTGTCAAGACTACTCGACTCATTCGATATTACTTCTTTTTCCTTACCACATGTGGATCGTCTTTGCCCGGCATGTGGTGAAGTTGGCGAGGAGTAGGCTTTTGCGCGACCTCGTGGATGATGAATACCCCTCACACATAGGGATGGCAATGGACCGGATTTGGACCGGATCCTCCTCGGTCCAGATCCAGATCCGGGATTTTTTACTTTGGTCCAAATCCGGTCCAGATCCATTGGATCTCAAAAAATGAGATCCAGACCTATATCCATTGGATCCACAGGGTCTCGGATCTAGACCCGGATCCATAAATTTTTTTAGCTAAAATTAAAAAATTCTAAATCAATTGAAATTTAACTAATTTAATTAGTTCTATGATAACACGATAATCTTTAAGAGCATTACTATCATTAAAAAAAATCAAACTACTCATGATATTATAAAAATATTACAATCATCTATAAAACTATGATCTTCTCTCTAAAAAAACTTCCAAATTCGTGGACAGTGGGTACTCAATCTCCTCCCTCTTTTCTATTTATTAGATTACTAGTTAAGTATTTCAAGCTCAACAAATAATGTAACGTGATATTTTAAGTAGAATAATATAAATATAATATTTTTGATATGATAATAAAATAATATTTTAGTTATAAAAATGGCGGATCTGGACCGGATCCGGATCTCAGATCGTAAAGTCCAGATCCAAATCCGTAATTTCTAAAATCAGTCCAGATCCGATCCAGATCCAATGGGTCCAATTTTTTAAGATCCAGATCCATAAAAATGGATCTGGATCCACGGATCTGGACCGGGTCCAAGATCCATTGCCATGCTGCCTCGGAACCAAAATGAGTGACTTGCGGTTCCCGGTATACAACTCCAATCGTTCTCCAGTGTGCTCAAGTTTTATATTTGATTTTCTAACCCCTTTCATCTTAATTTTTCTAACCATAAACATTGTCCCTTTCATCTTAATTTTTTATATTTCGTTTTTTATATTTGGGAGTATTACTTTTGGGAAGAATTACGATCACATTAATTCAAGAAACCATAATTTCTTGTTGTTGCAAAGACCCTAATTGTTTCATCCAAAAACCATAATTTATCATTACTATTGATATTTGTTGCATGATAGCTGTAAATTATTGTTGCATTATATCTTCATATACTTGGTGTCGAGTTCCAATGCATCATTTGTACCAAATATAGTAGGAAGTTGTGCTCTTTTTCAAAAAAAAAATTGACTTATGCGTAGGCAATAGGGGGTAGAGAGCGGGGATCAGGGAGTAGGGAGCAGAGAGTAGGGGGAGCATGGAGTTGGACACAACAACTTTTTGTAGCAAGGCGTGCAGAGCTTTAAAGTCACCAAAATTTTTGACAGAAAGTGGAAAAATGGGGGTTTTATTGTCCAGTGTCTATCATTGCAATTTTAAAATTGAAGTGTCTGATTTTGACATTAAATATAAGTAGTGTTTAGTTTTGATATTTGCTCTTTTTTCTTTGCCATTTTATGCACATAAATAACGAATGTATATATATGAAATTTTAATAGAAATGATATTATAAATGATTTTAAAAGCAAAATATGTTTGAAGAAAGTAATTTTTATAATTAATACTACCTCTGTCTCGTTAAAAGTGGCGCGTTTTTCTCTTGGGTCGTTACTAAAAGTGACACATTTTAAAGAAAAGCAAAAATTGTGTCACTATATAAAACTACAAAAAGTCAAACAATTTATATTATAAAATACTAATTTCTTGATTCATGTGGCGAAAAGTTTTGAACAGATTTTAGTGAGATGGAAATAGTATCAACTTTTAGGGCCCCAATTTATTTTTCGTTCATGGCCTCTTTTTCTTCAAGACCGATCCTACTAATTTTATGGAATAATTCTAACAAGTAGTATCAAAGCGACTTTATATATGTTTGATACTCTGAGATTTCGTTAATATTTAGATTGGGGATTCATCGTCGATCCCATTGTAGATTTCAGGATTAATTTCTTTTTATTTAATCTGATTGAGAGTTATTGCTGAAATTTATATTCCAATTTTGCGCACATCTGAGTTATAAGTAAACAATTGTGTATTAGAGCCATGTTGTCGTTTAACTGCATAACATTCGACTATTGGATTTGTTGTCTATGAATTCCATGACCGCATATTGTTTTGTCGTTGAGTGATGATTTGTAATGTAAGATTTGATCATTTTAAAATTCTAGCTGATTGATGAATTAATATAATGTAATATATATGATTGAGTTTCGTTGAGTTTAACATGTTATGAAGTTCAGTAGAGTAGGTTGTTAGTTTTCATTAGCAACATGGACTCAGTAGAAGATTTGTCATAGCATAAGAATATTGATGATCAGAAGACTCAATATGGTGTGACTCAGTGCTTGACAGGGCCACATTTGGGGGCCCTATGCCAAAGTCAAAAATTAGGCCGTATTGTAATTTTAAAAAACTAATTTTTTAGTAGCGTAAAATATGACATGGAGCTAAGATCGATATTGACATTTCACTTGAAAGTTGCAATTCTTCTAGTATTATTTGAAGCAAAATCATCGATCAATTTTCATAATTATATGTATTGTTAATGTAATTAGTCTATGATTCTCTTTAATTAACTTTATTATCGTGAACCCGAAATCCACTAGGATAAACATGTAGGCTTGACCTCTTGTGTGCATTATAAAAAACACTTCACAATATATAAACTCTTCCCTTTCATTTTCATTTTTATTTTTTTTATTTTTCTCTCTAGCCTAATTCAAAACCGAGATAAAACAGTTGGAAAATAATAACTTGACCCCATGGCTAGTAGTCCACTACCAAATTAGCAGTACTAATTGCCAATCCCCATTACTATTTCTAATTTAATTAATCCAAATCTATTACCATCCATCTTACTCCCTCTGTCCCGCTATTAATGTTCTACTTTCCTAATCGGGTTGTTTCGTCATTACTGTTCTCTTTCCTAAAATAGCAAAAAAACTACTCTTAAACACAAAATGAAGTGGTCCCCCTACTTAATACTCATCCCCACATTATTATACTTTCTCTCCAAAAATCTATCTCTCACATGATTTTCGTTCTACTACGTACTCGGAAATTTATGATTTTTAACTTTTTGGAAACTTAAGATTATTTCTTAAAATACAATTTGAAAAAAAAATAGAAAAAAAAATCGATTGCTCAACTATGCCCTACAAAAATTTGAATAAATTCTCATTTCTTCCACAAACCACTCCTCGAAAATTATGATCATTTCTTAATACAGTTAAAATTCATAAAATACATACTTAAACAATGTTTCTTAATCTCCGTGCCGAAACCAAATGGGATAGTAATTGCGGGACGGAGGGAGTACTAGTTACCAAAATAATAAATTTTTTGGTAATTCACATCCCAACTTAATCGACTCAAGCGGCTGCTGGAATTTCTTCAAGGGAGATGGTCGAGACTCTAGAGACGGAGAGAGCCAGAGACAGAAAGGGTTTCTTGTTTTTGCCTTTAGATAAGATAAATTTAATCAAGTCTACTTACGTTAGGATTAGCATTGTACCCATCCCGACATAAAGTTGTAGTAAAGCACTAAACTCTAAAAGAGAGTAGAATTTCTACAGTAACGTTCAAATTGAAGAGAAAACTATTTGCTAGTCATCTAGCTACAATGATTAGGTCATCCTCCAATGGATCTATTCACAAGCCATGACTATTAAATAAAAATGTTCTACATTGCATTGAAGACATCAGGAACACGAAGCATTCAAACGAACAAACTCTAGCAATCTTAAAGCATATATAGCGAAGAACTCAGCTCAGATGGGAACCTTTTACTTCTTCACTCCAAAGTGAATTAGTTTCCATCACTATTTTTCCTAAGCTATTATACCATAAGAAGCTTAGATTCGAAGGAGTTCTATCTTATTGAAACGTTCTTATTGTAAGAAGTCATTCAGTTAGAAAAATCCTCAAACTTAGCGTGTTTGAAACCTTGTAAAGCCACTTATGACTATAACTAAGTCATGGTTTGTCCAACATATATACTGACTGAATCTATTTAGTATAAATACAAGTCCTCCTAGAAATAGGAAAGTGGATGTAGGATCTTGCGTATCCGAACCACTCTAAAAATTTTATTATCATTTACTATTTCATTGGTTACTATTGCATCTGACCACTTGCATCAAACTGGCTTTGTAAAAATCATATATGTGTTAGATTTCAACAAACTTGTGATACACAAACATAAACCTAAATGGATTTTATTAAACAACGTTTTAAACGAGACTACAAAACAAAGGTCTACACATTCCGTACATATACTTCTATTGAATGTTTTGTGAATGTAGTTCAGTTTGTGAACATTATTCAGTATATTGTAGCATATCTGATAACGTGATCAAGAAGCTTAATTAACAAGCTAAGTCTCAGATTAAGCAAGTAACATTCGGTACCATACTGGCTTCCGCATTCGAGTTTTGAAACTTGGTATTCAAGTGTATTCACCCCCTTTCTACACTTGAAGTCTCTTCTCTGGACCAACAATTGATATCAGAGTGATGTTCTTCTTATCACCATTTTGAGATCTAGTGGTCTACTTGAATAGAACTTGAAACATGTTTCCATTACATATCGTCCTTTCCATACATCCTATTTTGTTTTACTATATCTTATATGTTAGGAATCGGGTGGTGCCTTTGTTCCCAGTAGAGAATAATGGAGTATGGGGAGTTCAGATGGAAGCAAATCTGACATCTCTTCATGACCACATGATAGAAGTTCTGAAAACTAGACTAATCATCACCATGATCAACTGTGTAGATTATCGAGGAGCTGCCACAGGGAAGAAAGTCACCAAAGCTAAGGACATATTCATGCCTAAAGAAAAGAAGCTGCACCAATTTGATTGAGTTGCAAGAAACACTCTACTCACTAATCTTAATGATGCATGTCTCGGAAGAGTTCAGGATTGCAAGACAGCAAAAGAACTCTGAGATGCACTAGTCGTTCTGAGCAAAGTGACTCAAAATATTAAAGAAAAGCAGCCAGAACTGCAACTACAGAAGTTCGAGGCATTCACTATGGTACCCGATGAAAGAATTAAAGATATGAATATCAGATTCACAAATTTGATCAACATCATCAACGGGCTTGGAAAGACGATCACCAAGAAGATGAAGACAAAAATTCTAAGAGCTCTATTAAAGAAAGAGTGGCAACATGTCACTGCATATTTGAGACATTATGATGATATTGTCACTATTTCTCCTGAACATATTTTTTCATAACTTAAAGCTGAGGAGTTTGAGATTGATCTTCCATAAAGTTCATCGAGGGCAAAAGCTAACAATTCAGTAAATAATGCATTCAGGGCATCAAACATTGTGCCTGCATCAACAACAAGCAACTTAGTAGCAACTACAACATCTGAACAACCAACTGAGGACCTTGTTGACTGTCATGCTTTGATTTCCCAAAAATATCAGAAGGAGAAAGATCATTTCAGAAAGCTAAAGAGAGCAGTCAGAAATACACATGGTGATTCTGATAGCTCCAACAATAATAGTACTAACATCGCTTCTGAACGTAGAAGTATCACAGTCTAAAGATACTGACAAGAAGGAACAAAGAGTATCCACATGCTACAACTGCAAAATGAAGTTGAGGTAAACTCTAGATGCTCTTTTGTTAATTCTTCCACACTGCACACACAAGATTACAGTTCACTTGTAAAAGATTATGAACTCCAAGCTGCATATAACGAGTTTCTAGAAAGCCACAAGATTCTAGAAAGACTCTTCACTATCCTCAGTAAACAAAATGAATTGGTGTATGAGAAAGCGAAGGACAAGTCAACATCATATAAGACAGACAAAGATAAGCTCATCAAGAAGCTGAAAGAGGAGCTGAAGGAACAACAGTCTGAGTCTGAAATGCTCAAAGCCAAGCCAAATGATCTCATAGAGGAACTAAACCTGAAGGATCACAAGCGAAAAGAGCTCATGCTGAATTATTCTAACCCTCAGAACAATCATGATAAGCTGATGAAATCAGAACGTAATCGCATATGTGTTGCATAAGGGATGTTCAATGAGATGTTGAAACATCAATGACATCATGGAAACCGAGAAGGATAGAGAATGTGAACCATGCCTCAAAGGAAAACAAACTAGATACACTCGCAAAGACAAGGAAGTTCCATCCACTAGTGGGATATTGGAACTACTATAAATGGATCTGTTTGGACCAGTTAATCCTATCAGCTTTGAAGGCAGTAAATATACCATGGTGGTAGTAGATGACTAATCTAGATACACCTGGATTAGATTCCTAAGAAAGAAGAAAGATGTCAAGACAAAACGACCAGTACTACTCACAGAGCTGAGTACTGAAAAAAGACATCAAGATTAAGAAGATACGATCTGACCGAGGAAATGAGTTAATCAACTCACGTGTTAGTGGATATCTTAAGGAACATGGAATCAAACATGAAACCTCAGCTCCAAGGACACATGAACAGAATGGATTAGCTGAAGGGAGAAATTGTACCCTAAAGGAAGCAGTCAGGTCTATGCTGGCAGAATTCAATAATCCTAAAAAATAATGGGTTGAAGCCACTGTAACAGCCAGCTATACTCAGAACAGATCCATTCTGACTCATCTTCACCAGTGCACACCATATGAATTGTGGAAAGGAAGAAACCCATCTCTTACTTTCATTTTTTTGGTTGTTAGTATTTCATTTATAACAATGGGAAACACCAGCTTAAAGCGTTTGAAAGCAAGTCTGACTCTGGATTCTTCCTTGGATACTCCTTAGTTAGCAAGGCCTTCCGTGTCTTTAATTGTCGGACTCTTTGTATTAAAGAAACACCTTATCTCAAATTTAATGAGTTTGTTAATGATTCCAGGAAAGAAGCAAAGATCCTAAATCCTGAAGAACTCAACAAAACAATGGAAGATCTGAATCTAAACAGCAAAGAAAGTCAGACACTTCTACCTAATCTAACTTGGGACGAAGAAAATGAACCTGTTCAAACGGAACATGAGTTCCACTGCCCAAAGGATAACATTGAATCTACTACACAGATTCAATGTTAGGTTACCTTAGTCGATAAAGAAACCCCAGTGGTAATTGTGACTGCTACTGAAGTCATAAACTCAGGGGGACCATTAAATGATTCTAAAAGGAATCACCTTGAAGTTGACTCGGTTATTTCAGATTCTACACTTGATAATACTTCTCAGACTAATGATCAAACTGACAACAATGATGATATTATCAGGAGAAAGAATAAGACTTGGAAAGATAGTCATCATAAAGAAGATATTATTGGAGATCCGACTACAGGAGTCAAAACTCGACTGCTATTTATCTGTGGAAGAACTCAAAACTATCGAAGAAGCACTAAGTGATGTAAATTGGGTCAACGCCATGCAGGAAGAGCTGAATCAATTTAAACGAAGCAAAATATGGGAACTGATTGACAGACCAACCCATGAGGCTGTTATTGGAACTAAATGGGCTTTCAAAAATAAACAAGATGAAAACAACATTATCGTCAGAAATAAAGCAAGACTAGTTACCTAAGGATATTGTCAATCAGAAGAAATTGATTATGATGAAACCTTTGCACCAGTTGCTCGATTAGAAGCTGTTAGATTATTATTGGCCTTCGCAGCTCATCAGAAATTCAAGGTTTATCAAATGGATGTCAAGTGCACACTTATTAATTGTGATCTTAAGGAAGAAGTCTACGTCGATCAACCTCCGGGCTATATATGTGGTAATCAGGTTTATGGACTGAAAGCACTCTATGGGCTGAAATAGGCTCGTCGAGCCTGGTATGACACTTTATCAACCTATCTTCTAACCAAGGGAGTTCAAAAGGGTACAGTCGATTGGACCTTATTTCGACTGATCAAGGATAATCACATTCTTCTAGTTCAAATTTATGTCGACAAAATTATATTTGGATTTACTAAGGATGATCTATGTAAGGAATCCGAATCTATGATGACAAGTCAGTTTGAAATGTCCGTATGGGTAGAAATAAATTATTTTCTTGGACTTCAGGTCAAGCAATCTACTGACGGGGCATTTATTAATTAGGTCAAATATGGTAGAGACCTAATTGTCATGTTCGGCCTGATAAATAGCAAGTCACTCGTATACCTATGAATACTATTTGGAAGATAGAATGCGATGTTAACGACACTCTAGTCAATCAGAATTAATATAGAGGAATTATTGGTTCTCTTCTTTATCTTACGGCAAGCCGAGCTGAGATTATATTTACAGTGGGGTCTGTGCTCACTATCAGGCCAACCCCAAACTAAGTCACATGGAAGCTGCCAAACGAATTATTCGTTACATCAAGGGAACCATCAATCTAGGTCTTTGGTATCCTTCAGATGATAATCTAGAATAAACTATATATTTTGATGTAGATCTTGCAGGATGCAAGATTGATCGAAAGTCTAATTCAGAAACCTATCAGTTCCCAGGAAACAAGTTGATCTCCTGGTTTTCCAAGAAGTAAAAATCATTCGCGATGTCAACAATTGAAATTGAATATATGGCTGCTGGAAGTTGTTGCTCACAAATTTTATGGTTGAAGCAACAATTACGTGATTATCAAGTTATCACTAATAATGTTCCGATTTTCTATAATAGCTCTAGTGCTATATCTATCACACAAGATGCAAACATGTTGATCTCCGACACCATTTCATTCGAGATCATGCTGAAAATGGTGATATCATACTAGAGAAAATTGACATTGAACATCAACGAGCCGATATTTTCACCAAACCTCTGTCCGAGACAAGGTTCTTCCAACTTTCCATGGAACTGGGTCTATTAGATCCAAGCGAGCAGAATATAAGCAAGGGGGAGCTTTAGTCAGATCCAAGGTGAACCAACTTCAACATGAGTTTGCTTTATCTACATGTGGTATCAATCAGTTACAATATCAAGTCTGCATATCAGTCTCAACTTGGAAACACCTCATTTATTTATATTTTTCATTTAAAGCTATTATACGATCGTATTGCAATTAATGCGTCGTCCATCTGGAGAGAATGGGTGTAGTTAATGACTCCAAATATTTAAAGAAATAAAGTTTTCTTATAAATCTTGGAGTAAAATGTTTGGATTTGTGTTCTGAAAGTGAGGGATCTACAGATAGAGAGATAGTATGTGGGCATTTTCATTTTTGAAGGTTTTGGGGGAAAAGACTTGGTTGCAAACGATCAAGGAGTCTGATATTATGAAATTTTAATTTTAAAAGAATTTGTAGCAAATTTATAATTGGTCGAATTGATCTCTAAAAATATATATATTTCGAAAATATCATTCGAATTTTGATTAAATTTTTTAAAATATTTTTAACTAATAGTTGACCAATAAAAAAGTTAATTGAATGATTAATTCGACCAATTTTCATAACTTAAGGATAAAAATACATTAAAAAATAAAAAATTAAACACGAATTTGGTAAAAGCTTGAAGATTTGGTTTGGACCATTTAGGCCAATTTGGAAAAAGATACGTACCACCCCTGAGCCAGTGAGCCCTAAAACTCGCATCTGTGGAAATTTGGCTTCGAATCGAGTTCTTGAGGCAAGTAATTTTCACCCTCGCTGCTAAATCCATACGGATTTTCCATTGTAGCTTCAATCTATGTTAATGATTGCAATTGCAATTGCTTGCAAGAATTTCAATCTGGCACGTTTAATTTCCAAGCACAAATCATTTGTCTGCAAATCCCATGTTGCTTTCACTCTCCCTCTTCGTTCCTTGTCCACTACTACTAGGAACGACGACAGACAACTCGTTGTTTATGATGTGTTAGTGCAGAAACACCATTTTTCTCCTCAACTGGCTACACTAGTTTCCTCTGAATTAAGTCGATATAGAAGCCCAGAAAAAGCTGATTCCACGCTCTCATTCCTGAATGAGAGTGGCTTCTCGAGCTCCCAGTTCCAGAAGATGGTGAAATATCGTCCCTGGACACTAACAGCTAGTGGTGAGGATGATATTAAGTTCAGAGGACGTTGCCAAGATAATATGTAGTAATCTGTATATTTTAAAGTCAAGCGTGAAGAAGAGGATTATTCCCTCATTATCTGTGTTAAAGGGGTTGTTGGGATCGCATCATGATGTGGCTAGGCTTCTTAAAAAAAAAGTGGAAATATATTCTGTTAGCCAAATTCAAAAAAAAAAAAAAAAAAAAAGAGATTTAGCCATCCTGTAAAAAAAAACACAAATCTAGCCAATTTGTCTTGTTGTGGGCGCTGACCGATTGAGGGCCGATGGGGGCCGATAAACATTTTTAGGGCCGATTGGGGCCGATATTATTTAGACATAGGGCCGATCGTGATCGGCCGAACGATCGGCCCCCAGTCGGCCGAATATAAGAAAAAGGAAATAATTTAAGGGCCGATTTCTATCGGCCCCTATTGAGCCAAGATATCGGCCCTCGGAAATAAATTTGCTATAGATTTAAAAAAAAAATTGCGGGCCGATGTACATCGGCCCGTAATCGGCCGAGCCATTGGCCCTGATCCTTAAGAAGCCGTTACATGTAACGGCCGAAATTTACTGAGGGCCGAACAAATTTTAACTATTTTTTTACCGAGGGCCGATTCTCATCGGCCCCACCATCGGCCCCGAGTGCCAATAATGGAGGGCCGATTGAATATAACCGTTGGCCGACTGAAAAAAATATTTACCATTTTACTATTTTCACAGATCCACCTCTCGCCGCCGCTCACTGCCGCCGAACGACAGCGCCGCCGATCCCCTTTGAAACGCCATGTCTTCCGGCGAAATTGAAGTTAGTAATTTATGCAATGAATTGTGATTGTATTTCATTCATAGACGAAATTTAGGTTGAAATTGGGTTGGGTTTACATTGAAATGTCCATGTATTGATGAAATTGTAGAGAATTTGGAGAGGATTCGAGTGTTAAATTTCTGCAAATTTATGAAACTGGGGCCGATGGGAGGATCGATTTCGGGGCCGATGAAGATACACTCCATTGGCCCTGACTAGGCCGAACCTAGTTGAATACGCCGTCGGCCCCTGGTGGCCGAAGAGAATTCGGCCCTGTCTGGCCGAAGAGAATTCGGCCCCGACTGGGCAAAAAAAAATTCGGTTCAAATTGTGATATTATTTGATTCATAGATGAAATTTAGGTTGAAATTGGGTTGGGTTTATATTGAAATGTCCATGTATTGATGAAATTGTGGAGAATTTGGAGAGGATTCGAGTGTTAAATTTCTGCAAATATATGAATCTGGGGCCGATGGGAGGGCCAATTTCGGGGCCGATGAAGATACACTCCATCGGCCCTGACTGGCCTATGATAATTCGGCCCTGTCTATCCGAAGAGAATTCGGCCCCGACTGGGGCAAAAAAAATTTGGCCTCGGCTGGCCGAAGAGAATTCGGCCCTGGCTGGGAAGAAATATTTTCGGCCCCGGCTGGCCTTCGAGGCTTCGGCCCCCGGCTGGCCGAATAGAATTCGGCCCCGGCCTTAGAGTAATTGGCCCTACCATTCGGCCCCGGCCTTACAAAATCGATCCTTATTTTTTCAGTTTGGATAATTCATTCGTTTTGCTATAAATCTTGCAGCCCGCTTATATCCGACTACCGGTTAGACAAAAGACCCCAAAAGTCACGACATATTGGAGGGATGGTCTACCCGAACTATTAAAAAGCAGTCTTGCTAGACGGGGGGTAGTGATTTAGTTTGTCGCTTTAGAAACGGACAGCTTGGACATTTGCTTGACTGGAGGAAGGGCAAGAGTTCGATCATAGCTTTGCATCAGTTGATGTGCTATGAGGTGTAGGCACCGCCCGGGGAGGCCCGTTTTCACATATCCGGAAGGGAGATTAGATTTTCGCAGTACGAGTATGCACTCGTAACTGGTTTATTTTTCGGCCCCGGTACTTTCGATACGACGGCAGCTCGTGCCCCTGTGGAGTCTGGAGTATACATGAGAGTCACAAAGGGGAATCCAAAGAATGAGGCGAGCAGCGCTAAATTTATGGAAGAATGACAAGCTCGACAACCTCTCAGAAGACGATTATTTGAAGGTGGCCAATGTGTTGGCCATGATGTGTTTTTTCTTCGCACCTGCCGACACGAAGAAGGTCGAGACCTGGATGTGGAACGATTTTCCATGGGGAGCATACACGTACAAAGCCCTCTTGCACTACATGAGCTTTGTAGCGAAGGAAGTCGAAGTAGTAAAATCGAAGTATAATATTTATGGTCCAGTTTGGGCTCTTCAGGTACAAATTTTGGATGTTTATAATTATTTTTTTTTAATTTATATTTTATACTTGTACTGATCTTTAATCGTATTGTAGATCTGGGCATATGAGGCAATACCAGATTTGGCCAGTCTGTGTGTACGCCTTATTAATGACGGTGGTATACCCCGATGTGTGAAATGGGTATTTGTCACGCCACCAGATACGGAATGGATTAGTTTCTTTGCCTTGCCGGTAAGTAACATTTTAAATATTTATGAACAGATACGGAACGGATTATAACATGTTTTTTAAACTTTTCGAACAAATGGACACACCGCCCCATGAGAGTCTTACGCCCACTCCCGAGGAGCAGCTATCGGAATACTGGAGACGGGTGATTGGAGAGAATCCTATCGGTGTGGAGTTTCCTAGACCGACCGTCATACATCGGAGACGAGTTGATGAAGAGGGTAGTGTACGGGATCCTCCGCCGGCAGCACAGAAAAAAAAATCGAAGAAGAAACGTGCACCGGCGGAGGGTCAGTCATCTGGGCCTCGGAGGGATGAAGATTGGATTTTGCCCACTTATGACGGAATGATCCGATCGATAGATGAACAATTTCAGCGGCGCGAGACTGAGTTGTTAGAAAAAGTGGATCAGCGCTGGAAGGCGAATGAGGATCAGTTCTTCAAAAAAGTGGGGAACTTGATAAAAAATATCTTCGGGGGCAAGGGCAAGGGCAAGGGCAAAGGTAAAGGCATACGATCCAGTTCTTCGTGGGATGTGGAGGAAATTATTAATGAATCGGATGAGGAAACATCTGCACCATCGGAGCCACCACGAGGGAGGATTGTTAATGTACATGAGTGGCCCACTGGAATCAAGATGCTCGAACGTACCGAGAGAGATGTGGAAGATACGACGAGTGGCAATGCAGATCCTTGGGATGTGGCTGCTCGAATGGCTAATCGTGGCTATGATATGGGGCGACATAGCATGTACGAGGAGAGACATGTTTGGGTCCCGAGACGTTGGGAGCCACTCCCTTATACGGCTCCACGGTCCCCACCGCCCGTACGGTGTATGTTAACTATTCAAATTAATTTTATGTTTTTTATTTCATTTGACCATGAGTTTTTGTCCAAAATGCAAAGCAACATCGGTCGTGGATGGCTTATTTGATACGCAGCATGTACAACAGGTGTATCATAGCCAACCGGCGGAGCAAGAAATTGTACAAAGCACTGAGCTACAAACATTTTTTTAAGTTATATAATTTAGGATCTTTTTTAATACAATGTTATTTGCAGCCCATAGTGGAGCGCCTCCCAAATCCTAGTGGAGCTCCACGCATGTTTGATCCGGCGGACTCATTGAGGAGAGAGTTTGAGAAGTTCATGCGAATGGAAATTTCAGCCAATGTCACTGTTTCGCAGCATAACCTCTCTCACGGCTTTTTCAAGAACATATTGGATACAAAGTACGACATGGGTCACACAATGGTCGATTTCTACATATGCTACCTCTGGCAGAGGCTTCAATTCAAAGACCGTGACGTGTTATGTACACCCGATTCACGCTATACCGTCATAGCGGCTACGTCAGTTTTTGTAAGTATATATTTATATTTTTTTAAATATAAAATATGTTTCTTTTTAATTGTCCTGCTAATGTGTATATTTTTTGACAGACGTCTTTACATTCAGCTTGGACTTCCAAAATATTTGAGCCCGATAACGAGTTCCATGAACGGTACGAGGTGAATTATAATGACTGGATCCATGTAGAGGGTTTAATGGATGCCGTTTTTGGGGCGGATACGGTATTTGGTGATGACAGGACTCCGTGGTTCGATGCCAAATTCGTAAGTTTTACAAATTTTTCAATTTTCTTTTTTCTACGCTTTAACAATTTAATTATTATTATTTTTTACTAATTTGCATTAATTAATAGGTTATATTCCCGGTGTTGGCCGCCGGCCATTGGATGACAGTCAGATTGTGTATCAAGTCATTGAAGTTGGAGTTGTATGACTCACTTAACTGCCGTGGAGACCGGGATATATTTGAGTACCGAAAACAAAATTTGCGGCCACTCCGCAAACTGATCGGTCGATTGCTAGATGTACGTATTTTAATATTTTTAATGTTTTTTGTTAGGCTACTAATTATTTTTAATCGATCTTTGGTAGGCTACTAATTACTGGACGATGAACAAGTACAATCTGGCGCATCCGGGCATTCGGACTCCTGAGTTGGCCTTGATGCCGCAAAAGGAGCAGTTCAAGCAAGAGGATTCGCATAGTTGTGGTCCATTTACGTGTATGGCAATTGAGCGGCTCATAACTGGATATCCTACTCCAAAATGGGGTAATATGAAATCAAACATCAGAATCTATCGGGAGTGGATGGCTTGGAAATATTTCGAGCAGTGTCATTATGGAGATTTTGGATCTAGCTCTCCCAATGAGTAGTGTGTATTAAATGGAACATTTCGTAATTTCATTTTAATTTTCTAACATTTCGTAATTTTATTTTCGAACATTAATCAAAATTAGCTTCATTTCGAACATTTCGTAATTTTATTTTCGAACATGAGAGTATATCTCTCGGCCGAGGCCGAGAAAATCATGTATCGGCCTCAGGACCGATACATAGCCGAATAGCATCGGCCCTACTACCATCGGCCCCGAGCCATGCATGGCCTCGGCCGAGATTGTATATCTCTCGGCTGAGGCCGAGAAAATCATGTATCGGCCCCAGGGCCGATACATTGCCGAATACCATCGGCCCCACTACCATCGGCTTCGAGCCATGCATGGCCTCGGCCGAGATTGTATATCTCTCGGCCGAGGCCGAGAAAATCATGTATCGGCCCCAGGGCCGATACATTGCCGAATACCATCGGCCCCACTACCATCGGCCTCGAGCCATGCATGGCCTCGGCCAAGATTGTATATCTCTCGGCCGAGGCCGAGAAAATCATGTATCGGCCCCAGGGCCGATACATAGCCGAATACCATCGGCCCCACTACCATCAGCCTCGAGCCATGCATGGCCTCGGCCGAGGCAGAGAAAATCATGTATCGGCCCCAGGGCCAATGTATAGCCGATTTTTATCGGCCCCACTATCATCGGCCCCGAGCCATGCATGGCCTCGGCTGAGATTGTATATCTCTCGGCCTTGTGTGATATGCCTCGGCCCAGAAGGGTTTCGGCTGAGGCCGATGGAGGGCCGATGGGTTAACCACCATCAGCCCTTTAGGGTTGCGGCCCTTTTTTTTTATCCTACCAAATAACTCGATCAGTGATAAAAAAAACTTTAATCGATCAGTGACAATAAAATTAAAGCGATCATTGACAAAAAAATTTAATCGTTTGTTGTCGTTCCAGATACGGGGCATCTCCGCCTTGTGTGACCGTCTTCTCCACAGTTACCACATTTTTTCCTATGGCGCGTACCGGATGTACTAGCTTCTGCTCCTGAAGGACGATGGCTGTTTCTCGGGTGTCCGGCTTGCCGCATAATAATTGGTGGAAGAACAACAATGTCCTCTATTTCCGGTGGGACACCCCACTCATTTCGAGGAGGCACGGGATTAACCACTCCGGCATATATTGCCTTCCACGTCGCCGTCGTATAATAATCATTAATATGATTATACAGATTTTCACGGCGATGATACAAAACGGCGACAACGTGACTACACGGCAACAAGTCAATTTGCCAGACGCCGCATTCACACATTTCGTCTAGAAGATTGACCCTCCACTGTCGCTCACCTGCGTCGACCTTGTATTTGTGGTTAGTGACCTGCGTAACTGTAAACCTTCAAGCCAGTTCTACTTCATTCCGCATCCTCAACTCAGAAGCCTCCGTCAACGGATTGTTTCTGGAACTTGCTTTTACCCGTCGTGTATCAAACCACGACTCTATCATATGACGGATTGCCTCGAGCATAGCTGGAATTGGTATTCGTCTAGCCTCCAACAGTCGAGAATTTATTGACTCGACAGCATTCGATGTCAGTAGACTGTAACGACGACCTTTACTGAAAAGTCGGGACCACTTCTCCGATCCGATTTCCATGAGCTTTTCGTAAATAGCAGGTTTTCCCTGACGGATGGTGTTCATGGCGTCATGGAATTCTGTTGCCCGATAAGCATAAGCTGCTCGATAAAATGACCGGATAACCCACTCACCGTGCCTAGCAAGCTTATTCGATAAATGGTAGTAACAAAGTCCGTGTTGTGCGTCTGGGAAAACCACTCTTACCGCATTCGCTATGCTTTTATGTTGATCTGAAACAATCACTAAACTGTCATCCGTTGGAAATGCGGCTCTCAGTCGCATCATAAACCACGTCCAGGAAACATCATTTTCAATGGGACCTACACCAAAAGCGAGAGGGAATATTTGCTCGTTCGCATGAAAAGTAGCTGCGAAGAATAATATTCCCTTGTTTCTCCCTTTTAAATGGGTACCGTCCACCACAATAACCTTCCGGAGGTTGCCTAACCAAGGGGCTCGCAATACACCAAGCGCCATAAATAAATGTCGGAAACGACCATCCTCACCGACATCAAGATCCGTATAAGTTCCCGGATTTGTTTGTTCCAACAAATGCAGATATTTTGGCAGTTTGCTGAACGAATCAGCATGTCCGCCGTAAATCATCGATATAGCTACGTTGCGCGCTCGCAGGGCAACACCGTACGTTGCTTGTATTCCAAATTTATCCAACAGATCGGCCTGGATATCACCCGGTTTCATTAACTTGCTTTGATGGCGCATTTTACGGGCTATATAAGCAGCGACAGCCTTCGACCTCATATTTCGTTCACCAAGTCCGGATAAATCAGTTGTACAGTTGTGGTCCGCAACCCATTTAACAACCTCCCAACGTGTCTGACCTCTATAGTATGCCCGTAGCTCGAATGGACAATCAATACTTCCTCTGTACAAATATTCCAAACGGGAAGCACTAGAACGTCGCACTCTGAAATCCGCACCGTTTTCCAAATGGAATAGAGCCACAGCAGCATAAAGTTCATCTTTCGAGCTAAACATCAATCCCGCTTGCAGACTTCCGTCTACAACAGTAATCAGGTTCTGCGACGCTAATGAATCGGATACATCAAGGGGAACAACAGGAAGTAGCCAGTTGCTTGCTGCTTCTGTATTGTCGTATACAGTCTCGTCATTTGTTCGAGAACGATTGACTGGAACTAGCAAAGACATAAGTTGACTTACGCCACCCTCCCTCCGAATCCATGCAGCAAAATCTTGTAACGAACAATTAATCAAGGCAGAAGGAATATCTTCATCCTCATCATCATCAGATAATGAGTCCAAGTCCGCCTCACCATCTGAATCCGTCTCCACACGAACATTCCTTTGGGGACCCCGTCCGCCATCATTACTTCTACTTCCTTGCCCCGTAAACCAATTAGGGCCCCCGAAATTAGAATTATCTTCGGGAAATTGATTCGGATTCAGAACACCAAATTGAGGATTTTGCACTTCAGGATACACAACAAACACAACCGGCTCTACATCGATAGAGCACGCGATCGCATAAGATCGTATCATGGCCCATAATGGCCTTCATCATCCGGCCGGTTCGTCGGGAAGCAGCAGTATAATAAATGAAGTAGTTGAAAGGAAGGGAATAAGCAGCGAGCCACCGATCAATGTTTTGTCGAAGATATTCGAGAGAAATATTGTTTGAAGGAATGTAAATAATGAACTCATGTCCACCGACATAATTCGACTCTGCATCGAATTGGCCGTTCAATTTCACAATAATTGATCGAAATCGATCATTTCTGTCAAATTAAATTTGAAGAATTGAGAAGATTGGAAGTGGAATGACGAAAATCTGAAGAATTGAGAAGATTGGAAGTGGAATGAAGATTGGAACTCGGCTATCCTACGTCTTATAAAGAATTTTTCTGAAAAAATTCACGTGAAATATCCAGTCTACTACGCATTTCAACATAGGCACCGATCGGCCCCCATCGGCCCCTGGGTTTCATGCATGTGCAAGTGAAATCCGACTAGTCATTTCAACATATAAAACTGATTTGAAACTGCACCTCCCACAGGCCTTGGATCGGCCCTCCATCGGCCCCAATCGGCCCTCCATCGGCCCTACTGCACATTGGCAGGAAAAGTCTTGCAGTGTCTTGTCCAATCCTGTCTTGAAGGACGGCCTTAGGGCCGATGGAGGGCCGATGGATACCCACCTTCGGCCCTCCTTCGGCCCTTCTTCGGCCGATTGGTTGTTCGGCCGTCGGCCTATTTTTTTTGGGCCGATGGCGGGGAGGGCTGATGGACACCACTTCGGCCATACATCGGCCCTTCGACCCTATAATATCAACAAATAAGGTTAAGTTGCTCGGCCGATGGGGAGAATTCGGCTGTTTTCAACAGGGCCGATTGACTACCCCATCGGCCCCCCACATCGGCCCAGCGCCGTATGAGGACAAAATGGCTATATATGTGTTTTGTTTTAAACGATGGCTATAATTGTTTTTCGTTCCTTATTATTTGGCTACTGCTGATTTTGCCCCTAAAAAAATACCTGGTTTTTACTTGTCGATTTGGAAAAGAGCCTCATGCCAAATGTTGAAATCTTGAAGAGCTGTGGGATACCTGTGGAAGATATCCGATACTTGATCTATAGCTTTCCAAGGTGTCTTTTAAAGTCTGATGCTTTGATGAAATCCATAGACAAGGCCAAACAAATGGGACTGATTCAGAGTCCGAAAATGTTTATTCTATCTATCGGAGTTATTGCTTCAACTAGTGAAGAGACCTGGGCACTCAAGTTCCAAGCTCTCCGGGATTTGGGATTTTCAGATTCTGATATTTTAACAATGTTCATAAAGGCACTAGGAATCTGATTGAAAAGTGGCCCAGGCTTAGTACAATTTCAATGTTTTCAGATTCTAGGTTTTTTCAGACATTTGTCAAGCCTTACTCAAATGAACTTGGACTCATGTTAAAGACAAAAGAAGTGATACTTGGGTATGCTGCCTTTTGGAGGAAATGCATAGGATGGTTGCCTTGTGTTGTATCCACTGTTTCTTTTCACGTAATAAAATCTTGTGTTATCTACTGGCTGATTGCATGACCTTACTTGGTCGCCATATGAGCTGGGAATAAGATAAGTTGCAAATTAGGGGTGGAAAATTATCAGTCTTTTATTCTGTGGATTTAAAGATGGTCTGTTCTGTTTATTCTGCCTGCTGCTCTTGAAACTTGGCTGCACTTGTATGTTTGATTGCTCTGTTAATGTGAATAGAAGGTCTGTATGCCTTTTTTCCTGAGATGTGCATTTCTTGCTTTTAATGTAATACTCCCTCCGTCTCGTTATTTGTGGCTCAATTAGTTTCGGCACGGGAATTAAGAGAGTAGATGATAAAGTATGAGAGAAGGGGTAGATGATAAAGTATGAGAGAGAAAATGAGTAAGATAATGAGAGGGTATGAGAGAAAGGATGATAAAGTAAGAGAGAGAATGTAATAAAGTATGAGAGAGAATGTAATAGAGTAAGAGATATGATAATAATTTTTTATCAAATTAGAAAAGTGGACACAAATAACGGGACACCCATTTCGGGAAAGTGAGCCACAAATAACGGGACGGAGGGAGTAGTAACTAGTAAATATTTATCTTTTGTCTACTTGTTTCCTGTTCATGCGATGAAGTGGAATAATGACGCTATATTATCTCAAATATTTTGTTTATTAAATATATTTAGTTCTGACTTTTGATCTTTTCTTGCCTGCGCTGATGGTTAATTTTCTAAACTTTGTTTGACTATTCGAATTTATTGCAGAAAACTGTTGTGTTCGGATTGTTTGTAGTCCACGGAAGGAGATTCAACCGTCTTGTTTGTATCATTATTATTCTTGAGAAGGATCAGTGTGCATCATGTTGAATATGCAACATGATTCAATTTTTAATTTGACCAAATTTGACCGGGTTTGACCGATTTTCCACTTTATTTAAAAAAAAAATAATAATTCTTTTTCTCCTGTCTCCTCCCCTCCCCGCTACCCCTTTCTCTCTCTTTCTATCTGCATCTCACCCACTCTCTCTCTCTCTCTCTCTCTCTCTTTCTTTCTCTCTCTCTCTCTCTCCACTCCCCTCTCTCTCTCTCTCTCTTTCTCACTCCCCCCTCTCTCTCTCTCCACAGTCCTCCCGATCTCTCCGCCTCCGATCTCTCCAATTTTATTGCCCATGTCATATAGGACGGAACTGCAAGATGCTTTGAAAGGGAAGACATTGAGCTTGCCCCAAGTGTTTATAAAAGGAATGCACATTGGTGGAGCAGAGGAGATTAAGCAGCTTCATGAGGCAGGGGAGTTGGCCAAGCTGTTGGAGAGTTTTTCGATCACGGATAAGGGGATTGTTTGTGAGGCTTGTGGGGATGCGAGGTTCATGCCATGTCGGAATTGCAGTGGGAGCAGGAAGGTTTATGAGGGAGAAGATGACAAGTTGAGGAGGTGTCCTAATTGCAATGAGAATGGGCTGGTTAGGTGCTTTGGTTGCTGCCCTTGATTCATCAACTGCTGGTTGATGAATCAGTATTTGCTTTGTGAGGTTATTTATGGCTTGTGCATCTGGTCTTGTATGCTCTTGTTTAAACTCATTTATTGAACTGTTTATATTATCTAGCTGCTGGTGTTGGGCATTTAAGTTTTATTTTGACAACCTTTATCAAATTAAGAAGTTGATTAGTATGCTTCTTGCTAGAATCTTGTATGCTTTCTGGGACCTATGCAGCTATAAAGCTCATACCAAAGTTTATGCTTAGTAATCCCAACACATAATAATATTTCCCTGGGTTTTGGAGGCAAGTTTATGCTATGTAATCCCAACACATAATAATATTTCCATTGGCAGATACTGTTGATAATGTAGCTAGTGGATCTTCCGAAAAGACTTAGGCTTAGCATCTTCCGCAATGTATTCCGACAACATGACTTGTTTTTTGTTCGATTTTTTTTTCTTTTGGTTTTGGTGTCAGTTGAGAATTCTTTTAATGAATTGAAATAGGATTTGCTTTTGGTTTGATTATTGAACAATTTTGGTGCTCCATATGGTTTCTGAATGTTAATTTGTGTGCATTTTCGTCTAGAAATGTATCTTTGCTCCTTCGCTTATGAGTTTGTTAAGATTTTATCATGACACGTTCTTTTATCGTGATTGACACGTTCTTTTATCGCGATTGACACGCACAACAGAGACAATTGACACTCTGCTCTCTACTGTGAATTATGTCTTAAACAAACACTCTACTCATCATTGACATATTCTTTTATTATGATTGACATGCACAGTAGAGACAATTGACACTCTGCTCTCTACTGTGAATTATGGCGTAAAAAGATACTCCGGTCATCATTGATACGTTCTTTTGTCATGATTGACACGAATAGCACACACAATTGACACTCTGCTCTCTACTGTAAATTACGGCTTAAACAGACACTCTGCTCATCATTGACACATTCTTTTATCATGATTGACACGTACAGTAGAGACAATTGACACTCTGCTCTCTACCGTGAATTATAGCTTAAACGAACAATGTTTATCATTGACACATTCTTTTGTTATAATTGACACGCACAACAGAGACAATTGACACACTGCTCTCTACTGTGAATTATGGCTTAAACAGACACTTTGCTAATCATTGACATGTTTATTTGTCATGATTGACACGAACAACATAAAAAATGGACATTTTTTTTTCATAAACAAATGACATTTTTTTTCGAAATAAATCACATTTTTTTCAAAAATAATTGATAGTTAATAAATGATACAAATGACACTTTATTCCAACACAAATGACACTTTTGTTTGTTACGATTGACAATTTGAGATAAATAACAAATGTCACATTTATTCATCACAAATTACACGCCTTCCTTATCAAAAAAAATTGGGAAAAAAGAGAAAAATTGTTTGAGAAAAATTGGGAAGCTCAATATAATATGGGAGAAAAAAATTAAAGAAAAAGAGAGAAAAAACTAAAAAACGAAAATTAATATAATAAGAAAAAATAAGGGAAAAAATAAGAAAAAAAAAACAAATAATAAAATAATAAAAAAATGAAAAATAAAGTAATTAAAAAAAATAATAAAATAAAAATAAAACAAAAAATGAAGTTAAGAGGTCTTGAATCCACGACCACTTGCATGAACAAGCAGACTACTTGACCACTAGACTTGTAACGCCTCAATTTTCATAACTTTTAAGGGAACGTCACCTCGTGCATAACATTTTATTTTCTCAATTTAATTTTCAAAAAATAATAGATTTATAAAAATAATAAGGTTTTAATGCATTTCATAAAAGCGGAAGTCTTAAATCAAAAACATGTGCAGCTTCAAGTTCAGTGAATTAAATAGAGACAAAATGCATAGTTCAATATGAAAACTAATTAATGCGTTAAAAAAATGTTTTAGATCCTTTCATGTATGTGACCATCACCATTCGCCACTTCAAGCACCTGCCGGACCATGATCTGAAAAGGTGAAAATATAAAGGGGTGAGTACGACTACTCAGTGGGGTCAACATTATCCAAACTATAAACTATAAAGGATTTAACATGAGAAATTAGACATGCAAGCCCGAAGGCTTAACCCGAAGGTTTTACTGCTGTGAATTGCCCGAAGGCTAACCCGAAGGTTTTACTGCTATGAATTGCCCGAAGGCTAACCCGAAGGTTTTACTGTTGTGAATTGCCCGAAGGCTCTGTCTGTACTGAATAACGCATGAGAAAAACAATATAGTATATAATAAGGATAAAAGTAAAAACCTCACCTTAACCTTGACTTGATTGAATGAAAACTCTATAATCACGTGTTTAAGCCATGCGCGCCTGTCCTAAATAATAAATTTAACTTAATGAATTTTGTTTTTTATTTTACTTTTGCTGAAGAATGCATGTGCCAGAACAATTTACGTAACCACCTAGTAGGAATACGAAATGAATTTGAAACAAAACCCGAAATACATGATATTTTCCAAATTAGGATGAAAACAAACGGATAACCACGTCAATTAGTTTAAAGTCAAAACATGTTAAACTCACGTCATTATTTGGTTAACTTATATGAGCAAACTATTTTCAAGATTCTAGATTTCTATTACAATTAAGCATTCATTTCATAATTCCTCATAAGCATCTAAGATATTATTTATGATATAGCAAGCATCATGAAAGATCATTTCCTATGCATTTACAAGTTCAACCAAAAAAAAAAACAGAGTAAATAGGATATATCATTCATATAACCTTAATATATATATTCTTAACTACAATTTACCATAAAACTCATTCTAGGAGAACAAATCGTTTTATTTATTTATTTTGTTTCCATCCTTATTAATTTGTTGCATTCCAAGTCAACATGTAATTTGATGTGTTCAACTAATTGTATATAACATAAACACGTAGCATCAAATAATTAACCAAAAATATAATAATTTAATATGGTAAAACACATAGGACATGCTTAGTAATAACGAGACTCATAAATTCTGCATGTTTCCTTTTCTTGCAAAAAAAAAAACGTTTACCTTCTCTTACAAAACTTGAATTAATGCAATAATTAATCCTAATTTATGAACATACCTCTTAAAAGCTTTGGGAAAGATTTCAGCCGCAAATACAAGCGAAAATGCGAAAGGAAAAAAAAAATTGAAAGGGAATGTGCGAAAACTAAGTACCATGATTTGGGGATTTATATTATTTAAAATCATAATCTAATAAGAATTAGCGGAAGAGAAAGTTACCTAATCTAACAACCTATCCAAAATTTAAAACAAGGGTTTATTTTCTTATCTAAATTTGTGATAGCGTGAAGGCTAAGTCATGATAAACTAAATCTTTTGTTTCACATAAAAATATTATTATTATCATTATATATTATAATAGAAAAATTATTATTATTATTATTATTATTATTATTATTATTATTATTTTGGATTATAACAGCAGTGGTGCCACGTTATTCTATAAATAAACCACTTTATTTAATCTACTAACTAAAACGTGGTAGATTTAAAGAAATCATATTTGCAAAAAATTAAAATATTATAATCATATGTTTTCTTCTAATTCTAATCTAAAGGCGCGACTTATAGGACTTACCCACAAGATATCATGCATGAAATGCAAATGTATTTTATTACTATTATTATTATTATTATTATTTAGGGAATTTCGGGGTGTTACAAGACTACTAACAATTACAATAATATTATGAATAGACTTTATATTTATAGACTATGTGCACGTCTGTTGCATGTGCAACATGATGCACGCAAGTTTTTGCCACTATTCTTTAGTATGGTGCAGTATCTGCGATCATTATCGAAGCGTGAATTGAATATTAGTCGGTCAAATTTATGGAAGATACCCCAGCACCAAATTGTCCAAAATTTGCATATTTGCCCACCTTTGCAGATTGGCCTTGCGCCCCCTCTCCCGACCCCGCAAGTAAATCCGTTTTTAGTACTAGCGTGTAGACACTAAGGCGCCATTTGGTTGTGGTAGAGGAATGAAATTAGAAATCATTTTAAATAAATGATTCAATTTATCATATTTGGCAGATAAAAACTGCACAAGTATCATTCCTCATTCCCCCTCCAACCCCCTCAAATGGTACTTTCCCAACCCTCCAGAATTGGGTACTTAGGGCATCTCCAAGGGTCTCTCTTATTATAAGGGGACCCTATCCCTATTTTAGGGCGGAAACAGTATTTCGTCTCCAACGGTTTTTCCCTATTTCTCTCCTAAAAAAATAGTCTCTTATTTTACTTTTATAAATTAAATTAAAATAAAATTATATAATTAAATTAAACATAATAATATATTTATTGCAAAACTCCAGGATACATAATAATATCTCAATATATTTATATAATTAAATTAAACATAATAATATATTTATAGATTACATAACAATATCTAATTATCAGAAGACGAATATTCATTCCACAAATGATTAATTAATGTATTCCGAAACCTGAAATTAATATTAATATTCATTAAACTCATGTAGTTTCTATTTATTAATATTAAGTAATTTCATTAAACTCATTATCTTAATTTATTATAAATGAAATTAATTTTATAATTTATTCTAAGCAAAATTAAATTAAAAATAAAGCTAAAAATGATAGGGGAGAGGCAAATTCTCCCTCAAAGTATGGGAGAAATTTTGCCTCCCTTAAAATAGGGAAAGATTTATGGAACTGTGGGAGGGGATAAAATAGAACAAAAATAAGGGAATCCCCTATTTTAGGGGACCCTTGGAGCGCTACCCTAAATTAGGGGATTCCCTTAAAATGTTGACTCCAACGATCTCCTAAACCCTACACAAAAATGAGGGAGCCAAGAACACTTCCTATACATAGGGGAGAAAATCAGCTCCCCTATCTTATTCCCCTTCCATTTTTTTTCTCCCACTTGTGGCAGAAATCAAAGAGAAATTAGAGGAGAAATCACAATTGCAACAAATCAGAGATTGCAAGTAGAAATCGCCGGAGATGAATTGAGATCAGCGAAGACGAAAGATTGGCAACGCTTTGAAATGGAAATGGAGATCGGCGAAAATGGTTTTAGGATAATATAAAATGGAGATCGGAGATCGGAAGAAATGGAGATCGAAAATTATATAATCGGAGATCGAAAGAAATGGGGATCAAAATGGAGATCGAAAATTATAGTCGGATATAGGAAGAAATGGAGATCGGCGAGAATGGTTATTCTCGAAAGTGATGAGAGAGAAGAGAGGAGGATGAGAGAAATGAGAGAGTTTGGAGGATTTATCCTTTTATTTTTGTGTTATAAATTGAGGAAAATATAATATTGAGGTACATTTATAAAATATGTTTACATTGTATAATTTTGGAAAATTACAATGTATACATACATATTATATAAAAGAAAATACATGACATAAATTTAAATTCTACACTAATTATATAATGAACGAGATATTGATGCTCGGATTGAAGTTGAAAGAGATGTGATAGCCAGTGATTTTGAATTTTAAGCACCTCAACCCGATCGAATTAAAAAGCTTGACGGAGCGGTTTAGTGAAATTAAAGATACAAATGCTCATTTCGACCTCCAGAATCCACTAATTAATCATTTGTGGAATGAATATTCATCTTTGGGAAATTAGATATTATGTAACTTATCCTTTTTATTTGAGTAATTTGAATTATTTTTTTTTCCAATTAATGTAGAATTTCAATTATTTTTATTTAATAAATATGTTATTATGTTTAGATTAATTATATAAAAAAATTACATTTAAAATTTAATTTGTAAAATAGAAAAATAAAAATGTTATGAAATATTATTTTTAAGGAAGAAATAGGAGAAAATCATTATAGACGAAATAATATTTCCGCACAAAAATATGAATAGGCTCCCTATCATGAGGGAAACCCTTAGGTGGCCTTAGAATTTCATTCCCCTCCATTCATCTCTTCAACTTTTATAGCTAGTCTCTCTCCTAGACAATATGCACAGTCTCTTGAGACAATCCCACCACTTGCCAATGCTATCTCTCCATACAAGTGGGCCACCATCGGTAGCCCTCCACCTATCGTTGGCAGCTTTCCTTCTCGTCTATATATGCTACGTGATGTCTCTCTTTTCTCTCCGGTATTTTAACCTAACCCTAAATCAACGACCAACAGATTTGTCTGCCTCGCCACCATTTGAGGAGCAGATTCGTCTGCTATCCTCTGCTCTCGCTGTTGTTTGAGAAGTAGATTCATCTGCCTCGCCACAGTCATTGTTTGAGGAGCAGATTCATAGTTGATTTTTATTTTGTGTATTTAGATTTGTATTGGATTTCATTATTTGAATAGCCGCATAAGATCATAGTGGATTTGAATTTTTACTTTGTTGTAATTTTGTGGTCTTAGTTCGGATTTAAATACTTGAACTGAGATATAATTGCAATCTTGTGTTCTAAAATTGGGAATTAGGTTTCTTCATATTGAGAGTTTGTGTAAATGAAAAAAATATACTAATTGATTCTATTCCTTCGATCGAATCAAACAGATATTGGAATGGAATCATTCATGCAGCAAACTAAACAATTAATTTGATTCTTGATTACGATTTTATTTTTTCTGTCAATCAAACGGAGCATAAAATATATGTCACACGCTCAATCCACTTGCGGATTTCGTATCCAAGCAATTCCATTATAATAATAAGATGATAGATATAAGAAGTTAGATTTCGAATGGAATAAATGCATATGTTTCTGTATTTTTTGATGTATTAATTAAATTGGTAATTTACGCACCTATTTGTTCAACTTAATGTAGTGCATTTTCATTTTAGATTAAAACCAGATCGTTATAACGTAATTAAGGACTTATTTGAACACGGAAAGTCGTAAAAAGTCAAAAATACTTCAATTTCTTAAACTTAAATTTGGTTCAATCGTTTTTAAAATAAAAAAAGCTTTATAATTTAAAAATGCTTGAAGACAAACAGAAACATAAAATCATTATTTTAAATATAAAATAATTTTGTAATCAATTAAAATTCATTATTTTTTAAATATAAATCACAAGCACCACTACTGAGCCCTAAAACTCGCAGCCGTGATAGTTTGGTTTTGAATCCGAGTTCTTCAGGCAAGTAATTCTTCTCTATCGCTCCTAAATTCATACGGATTTGAATTCGTAGCTTCAATTCTATTTCAATATGATTGCAGTTGCGATTGCTTGCAAAGTTTTCAATCTCGCACGTTTAGTTTCGAAGCACAATTTATTTGTCTGCAAATCCAATGTTTCTTTCTCTCTCCCTCTTCGTTTCTTCTCCGCTGGGAGCGACGAGGCACCCAGCAATGCTGTTTATGATTTATTAGTGCAGAAACACCAATTTTCCCCTCAACTGGCTACACTAGTTTCCTCTGAGTTAAGTCGATTTAGAAGCCCCGAAAAAGCTGATTCCACACTCTCATTCCTCAAAGAGAGCGGCTTTTCGAGTTCCCAGGTCGAGAGAATCTTGAAATATCATCCCCGAACCCTAACGGCTAGTGGTGAGGATGATATTAAGTTGAGAATCAAAATATTCCAACTTCTGGGTCTCTCTTCAGAGGATATTGCCAAGATAATATGTAGCAATGTGGCTATTTTAAGTTCAAGCGTGAAGAATAGGATTAATCCCTCATTATCCGTGTTAAAGGATCTGGTAGGATCAAATCATGAAGTGGCTCGACTTTTGAGGAAATCTGCTTGGTTTCTAACAGCTGATTTGGAGAAGAATTTGCTGCCGAATGTTGAATTTTTGAAGAATTATGGGTTTCCAATGGAGGACATCTTTTATTTCCTCTATAAGTTCCCAAGGTCTCTCCTGACGAGGCCAGATAATTTGAGGGAATCCGTAGAAAAGGCTAGAGAACTGGGGCTCGGTGAGAGTTCTAAGATGTTTGTTAATGGAGTCCGGGTTATTTCTTCTCTGAGAAGAGAGCTTTGGGAAATGAAGTGGCAAGCTTTTCGTGATCTGGGGTTTTCAGATCGTAGTATATCAAACATGTTTAGGAAAACGCCGTTTGTGTTTTGTGTGTCTGTGGATAAAGTAAAGAAGGTAAAGGAGCTCCTAGTTGCTACTGGGAAGTTCAGTATCTCTAGTATTGCTGATAACCCAACTTCACTAACACGCAGCATTGAGAAGAGGCTTGAGCCGCGGCTGCGGATTTTGAAGATTTTGGAGAGTAAGAAGCTTGTAAACAAGTGGCCTACTCTTGCTTCAATTTGTGTAATTTCAGATGATAAGTTTTTTGAGATGTTTGTTAAGCCTAATTCAAAAGCACTCGGTAAAGAATATATCACTAAGAGTTATGTCAAAGCCGAAAGTGAGAATAAACTTTAAGGATTCTTCAATATACATTCATTTTGTTTCTCTGTGCTCTCTATTCTTGTTGCTGAATAGCTTGAATATCATTCTGCCCTTTCGATTCTTGTTATTGCTTGGTTAGTTTGACTTGAGAGTTGTGTTCTTAGGCTTGTTCCCTGCTGTCCCTAATGTTGTGTATGTAGAAACATTTTACATATTTTGATTTGTTTATTGACGTAGCTTGTACCATTAGTGTCTGAGATATGAAATCTCCATACATTAGAAGCCATTCTGATTTTCTACAAGTCTTGATGATCTCTTCTCTCTCTCACACATATTCTTGTATGGATGGAGGCCAAACCAAAAGTTGTTTATGCTAAGCAACTTTGTCCATCTATTTGCTCCCTGAATGCCGTGTGCTTATATAGCCTGCGTTTACTATTCTTGATCACTTCCTGCTACCCCAATTGCCCAAATTTCGATAAAGGCTAAGAGAAAAAAAAATCAGTTTTGGTCCTATCAAGCGACTTAAAATTGGAGAGTGAGTTAAAATTGGAAGGTGAGATATACTCGTCGTTTTCCCACTGAGCATATCTTCAACCACTTTTGAAGTAAATCTTAAGAAATTTGTTATTGGTCTTGTGGCATTTTTCGTTTTTGCTCATGTAATGTGATATATAACCGATTTTTAATCCTATAGTGTAGCATTATTTCGGTTTTGGTCTTGTAATGTTTTATGTGTTCGGTTTTTGTCTTATAACTTGGTGTGTGTTGATTTTTGGTCTTGTAATCTTTTGTGAACTAAGAATTGTATTTTATTAAGTTACAAGACCTAAATCGATTAATATCGCATTACAAGTCTGATTACAAGCCACATGATAGAAGACGAGAATTTTGTTCCTTTTTTTCTCCTCAAATGTTGTGTATACACTTCGTAAGAAAAGAATTTTTACTTAATCTAAGATAATGGGATATATTAATCAATCTTATACTAGTCAAACACCAATTAAGTTATATGACCACAATTGAATGCACTGACACTAGAGGTTTTGAGTTTAGCCTCCAGCTCTTGTTTAATTATTAAATTATTCTTAATAAAATTTGGGTAGAATTTAGGCCCCGTTTGGAAAAGTTTATTAGGAGTTTATGTCAGTTTATTTTAAAAAATAAGTGCATATGCACGCGTTTGTGAGAGTTTATGAAAACAACTTATTATAAATAATAAATTATTTTCACTTATTTTCATAAGCTAGTAGGAATAACTTAAGAAAATAAGCTAAAAACAACTTATGAAAAATAGGTTCTCATCATATTCAATTCTCTAACAACAATTTTTTTAATTATATTTTACTCCCTTCGTGCCATGATTCTTGTAACATTTCTTTTCGGCGTGGTATTTTAGGAGAATTGTTGATTGTGAGTAGAGATGTGGGGCCCTCAAAAAAAGTGTGTAATAATTATCCATTTTAGCAAATGTTACAAGAATGGTGAGACATCCCAAAAAGGAAAATGTTACAAGAATTGTGGGACGGAGGGAGTACTTTTTTTTTCTAATCAAGTATTTATTTATAAATATATTCAAACGCAACAGCTTATTAAATTTAAATGCTTATAGCATAAGTACTTATACCATAAACACTTATGTTATAATCGCTTATTTAAGTTATTTCCTCAAACGGAGCTTATTAGCATCCATGTTATCACATTTTAAAAGTAAGAAACTTGTGCGGGTGAAAAGTCATAACCCTAAACCTTATACATCGATGTCGAGTAAGTAATCCTCACATCCGAATCCAAGCAAATGTGTTGATGTAGGTTTGATTTATTTGAATAGGATTGCAGTTGCAATTGCACACAAGAATCTCACTTGTTTAAATTTGAACCTCAATTCATTTCTCTATAAATCTCATGTTTTCTTGTTTCTTTCAGTCCATAAATTCACTACTTGGATTGAGAGCAGAGGCAGATTCAAAGGGGGGCGGGTGGGTGCGACTGCCCCCCGAACTTTCATGTAATACTACGAATTGTCTTCGATTTTTAGTAATTTATACATTTATCTCATTTAGATTTTTGGATTAGCCCCCAAAGAGTTTTGAATTTGTCAACTTACCACAAAGTAAAAATTAAGAATTAGTGTGAATGTGACTACTAATTTAGGCAAATATTAAAAAATGTATATTACGTGTCACTAATTTTAATTTTATTGAAGGCCAAGAATTTGAAGTTTTGGATATATATTTTCATAGAGTTACATATATAATATATTATTCAGTTATATGTTATGTTTGTATTTTCATTTTTTTTATACTTGATTGTCCTTTAAATAAAATTAGCAACATTTGAAGCATAAAAAACTTTATCTTTCAAATACTTGATTAATTCATAAGTTAGAGATTGTTATTCTTCGTAATATCCTCTAACAAAATATAGGCGTCGTCAAAATACGATTTTGTACTATATTTTTTTAATAAATTACAAACAACATATAATGACTATTCGTAAAAGAAAATTTAATATCGTTAAATAAACCGTAATTAGTAAGTATATTTAGACCAAAAACACCCCAAAAAAATTTCACGGGGGCTCCGCCCCCGAACAAATACAAAATTTGTTACCTGTTAAATATATTTCAAAAATAGCAGCTCAAAGTTTTTGGGACAAAACAAAATTGTTACCTGATGTCAGTACAACTTACCTTAATCGAGTTTTTGGAGTGTTGATCAACTTAGTGCATTAATCAATGTCCTATCTTAATTAATGTGTATAGTTTAATGTGGTACTTAAGTCTATACCACTTAGTAAGAGAAAACAAAGTGACACGTGGTGGACTTGAGCCACACATGCTCATGAACGCGAGTCTTTTCACCGACCGCGACCGAGTTCGTGTCGGCCCCATCCCTGGCTTTGAGATCCGTGCTCCACGCCCGCACTTTTGTCCGTGGACTTGAACTTGGACTTGGATCTTGGCAATTGATCTTTTAGGTGGTCCGTGGGCTTGTCCGCTGGGCTTCGTCGTCTTCTTGTAGGTTGTCCCAGTCCTTGGTGTAGTGCTTATGCTGCATCAGATTATCACTTTTTCGAAGGTGTTGGAAGAAGTCTCTTCAGCAACAAACCTTCCACCTCTCCACTAACCATGTTCTTTATTGGTCTCGGTAAGATTTCAGGTGTATTGGGGGGGGGAGAATATATGCTGAAATATGATAGACCCTTGATATAAAAATGATTTTCGTGAATGCAAACAGTAATTTGATGTATAATGCGATGAACAGTAAGCTGAATGCAATGAAATAGTAAATAATAAATTTTATAATGGTTCGGATTCACAAGATCCTACGTCCACTCTTCTGCTTTTTCGGCACCTCTATACTCATCTAGAGTGTTACACACTGCCGACAAACCGCCGAAGTTTGGTAGAGCTGACTTTACGAGATGGCAACAAAAGATTTTCTATTTGACAACATTAGGGTTTACTACCGTGCTGGGGGAGAATGCTCCTGCTCCTCCAAGTGCAATTGAAGAAAAATGTTGAAGTTCACATAGCTTATGAAAATTGGCTAACTTCAGATTATTTTTGTAAAAAATTTTAGTGAGTCAGTCATAGAATATATGCTGAAATACACCTGATGTCAAACTTTTGTTTTTACAAATCAGAGAGGCTGACTGATAGCGAGTCAGTCATAGAATATATGCTGAAATATGATAGACCCTTGATGTAAAAACGATTTTCGTGAATGCAAACAGTAATTTGATGTATAATGCGATGAACAGTAAGCTGAATGCAATGAAATAGTAAATAATAAATTTTATAATGGTTCGGATTCACAAGATCCTACGTCCACTCTTCTGCTTTTTCGGCACCTCTATACTCATCTAGAGTGTTACACGCTGCCGACAAGCCGCCGAAGTTTGGTAGAGCTGACTTCAAGAGATGCCAACAAAAGATTTTCTATTTGATAACATTAGGGTTTACTACCGTGCTGAGGGAGAATGGTCCTGCTCCTCCAAGTGCAATTGAAGAAATATGTTGAAGTTCACATAGCTTATGAAAATTGGCTAACTTCAGATTATTTTTGTAAAAAAAATTTGCTTAGTAGACTAAAAGATAGCTTATATAGCGTGTATGCCACTTGGAAAAAAATATTGTAGTGATGATGCAGGAATAAAGAAGTTTGTAGTTGCCAAGTTTTTGGACTACAAAATGGTGGACTCCCGATCGGTCATGGACCAACTGCAAGAGCTTCAACTCACTGTACACGACGTCCATGCCGAAAGAATGCTTTTGCCAGATGCTTTCTTGGAAACCGTGATTGAGAAGCAGCCTTCAAGTTGGAAAGACATCAAGAGCTATTTGAACCACAAGCTAAATGAAATGACACTTGAAGACCTCGTTGTCAAGCTCCGCATTAAGTCCTCGTTGTCAAGACCCATGGACCCAAGAGTCAGCCTCCTAGAGAAAAGCAAAATCTCCAACAACTCCAAAAGAGGAGGTCCAAATAGCAACAACAAAGCCAAGAGCAAAGTTCAAGCTCGCAAGTTCTAAGGAGAATGCTATAATTGTGGCAAGTCATGTTATATGTCCCAGGACTGCTGTAAGCCGAAAAAGAAGAAGGCTCGTCAAGCTAACATGTTGGACAAAGAGCTTACTGAAGCTGTTGGGATGAGGATTCAGTAGACATATTTAAAGATTTGAAGATCCCAAAACCCCTAGCTGAATGATGAACCTTCGTTCTTGTAATAGCTTAGTTTGAGTTCAGAGTGTTAGGAACTCAGTAGGGTAGAGTTCAGTAGCTGCAGAATTCAGTAGAAGATCTTGCACTCAGCTGATGGACTCAGGATCGAAGAAGTGAGTTGGTCAGCCGACCACCAACTGAATCTGCACAAGAATTCGTGCACATGCACTAATACTCAGAAGAACGTCAGTAGGAAGTCACTTCAGTTGAAGGTCCGAGGATTCAGAGGAAGTCAACCTTGATGTTTGACAAGTCTCACCTACCAATCTACCTCGACCAATAAGGAGCCAACAAAAATATATCTTTTCTGACAAAAGCTGCTCCCAGACTGAAAAAGAGGCGTATCTCTACAGTGCACCTAATCATCAACGTTCAAATTTAAGGAGTCATTTTCCTTGTCGTTTTGACATGTGGCTAGACCCCTCTCCAACGGATCTATTTACAATCGACGACTATATAAGAGAAGAGTCTTCATGCAGAGACAACACCAGGAACCCAAGCTATCGACGCACAAAACTCTTAACGCTCTCAATCGAAGAATCCAGTGAAGAACTAGCATTCATAGAAGAACCCTTTAGTTCATCACTTAGAGTTATTCTTGTTCCCCTTCTCTTATCTAAGCGAGCCTTATTGTAATATTCATAGCTTAGAAACCCCGAGGAAGTTCACATCCTTGTGAAACTGTTCTTATTGTAAGAACTTCCTCATAGTTGGAGAAGCCTCAAACTCTTTAAGTTTAAAACCCTTGTAAAAGTCACTACGACTATATGTAGAGAATCTGTCATGCGAACAGATCATTGAGAACTTGCTCAATATAAGCTTCAAGTTTATATCTGTCTTGAGAACAGATCACTGAGACTTGCTCAGTATAAATATAACAAGTATCATGCTTTGGTCAGGACAGTGGACGTAGGACCCAGTGTGTCCGAACCACTTTAAAAATCTGTTGTGTTGATTTATTGTTTTCTCTAACTGATCATACTACATTAAAATTGTATTTCATCAAACTCAGCATAAAACCAGTTTTCCAGCCGAGACGTTTAATAGGGCCTACACTTCCGCACACAACTCTGATACTGGATGACTGTTCGACTGACTCAAGTCAGTAGAAGAACTTCTTACCCACGCGATTTGAAAGCATATTTGGCTACCTGACTCAGTTCAGTAGCAAACTCAGCTGGAGCTGACTTTCGCGTTTGAGAAACAAATTTGTATTCAGGTATATTCACCCCCCCCACACCTGAACCACGTCTTAGGACCAACAGAAGCCGACCTGCAGCTGTCATCACCGAAGAAGTGAACGTCGTGGAGAACCAAGGGCAATGGTTCATTGATACTTCTACACGACACATGTTTGTGGTGACCAAAGTCGCGTCACCAAGTACAAGAGATGTCAAGGGAGGAAGCAGTATATGGGTAATCAAGTCTCATCCGAGGTAGTTGGCAATGGTATTGTGGTGCTATGGTTGAACTCCGGAAAGAACTTTACTCTTGGAGAGGTGCTGCATGACCCAAATATCCGCAAGAATTTGGTGTACGGCTCTATACTAGTTAAGCGAGATTTTAGATTAGTTTTTGAGTCCGACAAGTTTATTTTGTCAAAGTTTGGAATGTTTTCAGGAAAATGTTACTTGTCTGAGGTTCTTTTCAAGTTAAGTGTAATGGCATTGCGCTAAGAGCCCCGCGAGGGCAAAAATAATGATAATGTAGATGCTTCCTTCTACTTGCTGAGTGCTCAGATTTATGGCATTATAGATTAGGACATGTTAATATAAATATAATAAACAATATTAGTTAATCTCGATCTATGCAAACCACACAGGAGAGTTAAACCACCCTTAATATGATAGGGTGACAGGCACACACATAGCATTTCCAAGATTATTTCCTCTCTTCTCTCTCGCTATAATTTTTCTTTCACTAGCCACTCATTTTGCTGCTTCTCCTGTCGCGTCGCAGCTCTCCACTCTTCAACTCATAGCTTGTGGGAATACAACACTAGTACTTTGGCATGCCACCACACATTCATCTCAAGTGTGATTCATCTTTCATTTTATATGATTTGATTGTTTTTCTTCATGAAACAGAGCAAAACACCTTGTTTATGCTAATTTTTGTGGTTCATTTCTCTTCCAATTACGTTTATTTATCCTGAATTAGAGCTTACAATAATTCTAACTTTTAATTATAGACCACTAGGCTTCCATATTTTGAATTTATTGTTCTCAGATGTAACATCTGGTATGTAGGGATATGAATAAGTGGTCAAGTAGACCATTGCTAGGGGGTTACATAGGACTTGACTCAGTAGATGTATTTGTATTATGAGTCAGTAATTTATGTGAATTGTAGGGACACTATTGTGATAGTTTGGGGGAAATTGTAGGGATACTAAACTGTATTGTTACGAGAAATTGAAGATCCCAAAACCCATGTCCTAACCCCTGAGTGTGTGATGAACCGTTTTGATGCAATATGCTAGACTTGCTTTGATTGTCATAAATTATTTTGTCTAAGTCCTGTAAGGGGTATATTGTGTTGGGATTTTGTATACTGGAAGCACTTTTATGCTTGTATACAATGTGTTTTTGTCCTTACCACTGTTTTATTCTCCTATCTGATAAATATGTATATTTGCACATGTTATCCTTTATCTTGTATAAAAGTTAGATTTGTGTGGTGTGTCGGGTATCACAGAAGATAACACAAATTGGTTGAACTGACAAGATATAAACAGTTAACACAGCTGAGACAACTTAAGGATGAAGTTGTCGGTTTAAGCTGCAGTTTAGATAAGAAGTGGTTTGTCTTAGCTGCTTGTCTTTACTGGTACACTTAAGGTGGTGTATTGAAGGATCACAGTGAGATGTGTTCTCCTAACTGACCTTAGTGGAGAACCAAGATCTCGGTGACTTAGCTGATCTTAAGCTTGGTAAGACTTCGCTGAGTGCATTTGGCTATCTATCACTTTGACCTACTATGGTGAACGTCAAATGAGCGGCGGGATCTACGTATCTTGGGTGTTAGTAGTTATTTGTGGCTCGAGCTGGTTGTCCGTATCTTGCATCCGTATCCTAGTAAAATGGGTTGATAATATCCCCCGAGAAACTCGAAAGGATTAGCACACTAAACCCGGCCGGTTGATTAAGTTCGGGTGTGTTAATAAGGTCGAGTGGTACTACTCGAGAATATAAGATGTTAATTAATTTAAGCGGTCGGTGAGCTTAATTAATTAACGGATATTTCTATCTTAAATACGGAGATCGATTAAGTCTAAAATACAAGCCCTTGCTCAAATTGGGATAAAGGGGTAAGTCAGCACGAATTCTCTAGTGGAATGAATCTGTGTTAATTAATTAATTTTGCTCGTGGCGAGCATGGATAATTAATTAATTGGAGGCCCAGCTTTATTTCTTGTATTGGATCCCCTGATCTTGCCCAATTAGTTGCCTAGTAATTTATTATCTCTCAGAATTCATTATTAATGGATTAATGTATTTTTACATTATTTAATAATGTTATTTATCTGGAATTAATTGGCTGGGCCAATTAATTGATAAATATTAGTAGCCCAATAAATTAATTAATTATATTATGGGCTGATTTTATAGAAGCCCATTGGAATATAATTAAATTAATGGGCTACAAATATATTAATAATATATAGGTTTTTGAAGCCTATATATATATATATATTAGTATTCTGTTCAGAAACTCATACAATTTCATTCTTAATTTTTGAGATTAACGTGAGGGACAGAGAGAGTTATAAATTTATTTTCTTCAGATCTCTGACCACCCAGAGGAAGAAAAAGGCCGGGATACAGATCAGAAGATCTGACACAGGAGCAACAATCGGAGCCGCGACAACACACCAGGAGGAAGGTAGCCTTACTATAAACTTATTATTCCTTCAATTGGTATCAGAGCCTGGTTTAGGCTCTGATTGTTGTTTAATTAGTTTTTATTTCGTCGTTATCGGGCTTATTTCGTGTTTGGGGCGGCCTGCGAGCCACTGTTTTGACCCCGTTGTAACGTTTTTCTCGTGAGAAAATCCACGAGTAGTTGATAGGATCAATATGCTATGTGATTGTATTTTAATTGTACTGTAATTGATCCGGGAGGCACGAAAAACGAGACGACGAAAATCAGTTTTTCGCAGCGAAAAACCCTAGTTTATCTAGGGTTCCGCAGCATCTTGCGGCGGAGATTCCTAGCGCGTCCGACGTCGGTTCGACGATCGGCTTGAACTGATAGAATCCTCGTCTTACGAACTTCGCGTCGATAGGTCGCAAGGGATCATCCGATCCCGGATGCGATCGGAATCGACGTCTGAAGTTCGCTGCTCACCAAGAATTCGTTCCGGCGAATCGTTTGAAATTCGGGAAATTGAGGAACTAATCTCGGCCGGAATCCGTTACCCGGTGGTCGTGAGTGTTCCAACATCATTTTCCCTCTTTCAATTGATCGAATCACGGCTCAAAAAGATTGAATTTGGGCGGCGAACGCGCCGCGGCGGAGGCGCGGTTTTAGCGCGCTGCACGCGATGCAGCGGAGGCTCCAGGCGTCCGTTCTTCACAGATCCGACGTCCTGGGGACGTCGGGCAGGGTTGGAGACGGGGTAGGAGGGCCGCAGACGCTCGGAAAAAGGCGCGGCGCGCGCGCGCTCGCGGCGGCGCAGCGCGCCGCGCGCAGGAGCCGTTTCACGCCGTTGCCGGCGGCGTATCGGCGTGGGGAGGCCGGTTCCAGCATCTCCATGGTGCGGCGACCCTCCTGGTGTAGGCGGCCGGCCGGGATGAAGACGGCGGCGGCGGCAGTTTGCGTGAGGAAGACGCTGACGTGGCGGGCCACGTCAGCCCTAGCTGAGTCAGCATCCACGTGTGCGCCACGTGGCAGACCCCTGATGACGTGACGACGACAGTTTTCCAAGCAGTTTTCAGATTCGAAGATTTCGAAGATCTGTATCATGATCGGGATATGTAATAGTTAGGAAATTACGTATTTTTAAAGCCCGATAACGATTTTATATTTCCTATTTGCGTATTTATTTTTAATTATGCTTTAGCATGCAATTGTATGATTAATTGCGCTTAGAAAAGCATGTAAATAGGATTTATGTCTTTATTAAAGCATGTTTTATTTTTCGCGAGCACGTTTTATTATGTGTGTTTAGAAATTGCATGCTTTAGGAATTATGTGTGATTGCATGATTCGTTACAAACCTTTTGAACAAAAAGACTAAGCAACTTTAAAATTAAATGTTTAATTAGATTCCATTAATTTGGATTTTAAACACTTAATCGGACCTCCATTAATTGGACTCTACACGAAAGTAGTAAGATTATGTAAGTAAACGTCCACCTGCGTGGCTTGCTTGCATTTTTGAGCTACCAGTTTTATGAGATGAGTTTTCCAAAACAATATTTGATTATTATTGAGTAGTGGGAGCGAAGCCGTAAACGTCCACCTGCGTGGCTTGCGTGCCTAGTAAACACGAGTACTCTAGAAGATAATAATTAAATAGGATGACTAATTAGATCAAATTGAATGCGGCATGGTTCGAGTAAGTATGTCAATTTCAAGAATTTGATTCTATTTGGTCAAATTAATGGTCAATGCTTAGATGTCACCGCAGGTACAATTCACTTCCCTCGAAGTCCCTTCCCGCGTTTTAATAGTGACATGGTCCAGAATATCGAACTATTAATTTCATTCGTCTCAAGAACCTAGACGTGGATTGGAATTAAAGAGCTAGGTAAATAGCTTGGTTTAGGGTTACGCTAGTAAACGTCCACCTGCGTGGCTTGCTAGTGGAATTTATAGAGCGGTTCGAGGTTTTTAACGCCATTATTTTTTTCAAAAGGTTACAATGATCGTTAATTACGAATTATGTGCAAATGTTAATTTCATACATGTTTTTAAAATTATATTTTTTCAGATATGTCTGTTCGAAATTTTTCAAGTTCTTAAATAGTCTCACCAACCAAACCCTAATGGGTTTAACAATTTTTAAATAATTTTTACAAAGTGGAAGAGAGATCTTACCTCTCCCAATAAAAGCTCTGCAAAGGTCCTATAAGAACTTCTGTTTAAGGACCGCTATGTCTAAGAACGAGTTTACTATGAGTATGTCACTCAAATCTTTGGTAGCGGTCAAAGAAGTTATAGGAAAGGGCAAGAGTGCTCAAGTCTTGAATATCCCTAGTAGTTCAAGGAATCCTCCGAAAGGCGGAAACCAGAAAAAGAGCAGAAAGGGTGGACAATTCAAGAAGAGCAGTGGGAGTAAGAAGACGGTCCTTATCGGCGGCATGCGAATGCCAAAGAAGAAAGGAAGGTTCTTCAATTATGGTAAGAAAGGACACTGGAAGAGTTATTATCTAGATGTCGAGGCAAAAACAGAAAGAGACGCGAGTCGCTCTTGTAACTGAAACTGTTCTGGTTTCCTCTTCTACCCACGAATGGGTAGTGGATTCGGGGCAACTGATCATGTTTGTTACACCTTGCAAGGTTTCTTGCAGAAAAGGCAATTGAGCAATGGCGAGGTGGTAGTCTCAATGGGCAATGGATCGAAAGTTCCTGCAATTGTCATTGGAGATTTACATCTATCTTTTGATAGTTCTGTTTTAGTACTTAAAGATGTTTAATATGTGTCTGAGTTTAGGCGAAACATTATTTATGTTTCAAAACTCGCACCATGGATGGTTATAAATCAAGTTTTTATAGTGGAAGTTTCTATCATGAAAACCATTGTTTTAATCTGTGGTGGACCATTAAACGGATCTTTATATACTATTACTTGTAAACCGCGTAATTCGTTAATATTGCTTTCCTCATCATCAAATCCTAAGAAGAGGAAAGAGTCTTCTAAGGTAAACCAAACTTATCCGTGGCACTTAATACTAGGTCACATCAATCTTAACGAGACTCGGATGTTGGTGGAATATGGATCAGTGGAGTCTCTCCAAGATTGAACCATTTCCAACTTGCGAAACCTGTTTGGAAGGAAAGATGATGACTATGCCTTTTAAGGCAAAGGGTTATAGAGCCACAGAAGTATTAAGTTTGATACATTCTGACTTGTGTGGGTCTATGTCTACACAAGCTCGTGGAGGGTATGAGTACTTCGTCACATTTACCGACGATTACTCGAGGTATGGATATGTTTACCTTCTTCACCACAAGTCGGATTGCTTTGAAACCTTTAAGGAATTCAAGGCGAAGTGGAGAGGAAGTTAGGTAAAGAAATCAAAACACCGTGATCTAATCGTGGTGGGAAATACCTATCCAACGAGTTCAAGGACTACTTGACGGAATGTGGGATTACATCCCGGTACCGACAAAGACGGGCACGCCTCGGCAGAATGGTGTGTCGGAGAGAAGGAACCGAAGTCTCTTAGAGATGGTTCGGTCGATGATGAGTTATGCAACTTTGCTAGTTTTCTTTTGGGGATATGCCCCAGAGACCGCAACATACTTGTTGAATCGTGTGTCTTCCAAGTCGGTACAAAAGATCCCTTTCGAGTTGTGGAGCGGGCACAAACCCAAGTATGCACCACTTAAGGATTTGGGGTTATCCCGCTTATGTGCTTGAATAGGCGGGCCGACAAATTGGAATCACGTTCGAAGTGATGTTGTTCATAGGGCATCCAAAGAAAACGAAGAGTGGATACTTTTATGATCCTAAAGAACGAGAAGATCGTTGTTAGCCCTAACGCTCGGTTCTTAGAAGAGGATTACACTAGTAATCATAAATCTCGAGTCGACATCATCCTTGAAGAATTACAAGGTGGTTGAGTTCCACTTGAACGACCAAGTAGTGCAAGATAGTACTCCACGAGTAACCGCACAACTGTTAACACAGCTCCTAACACTCGTTCGACGTAGTGGGAGGGTGATATTTACACCTGATCGGTATGTTCACCGGGGAGACGTTTGATTATCTCCCGGCGGATGAACAAGATACCGTGGATCCCCTGGACTTACAACGAAGCGTGGGAGATGTAGATGCACCATGGACTCGAAATTTGAGTCCATAACCGAGTATGGATGTATACGAGATCACTGAACTACCTGAGGGCTACAATGCTATTGGTAGTAAGTGAGTATACAAGAGAAAGAGAGAGCACCGAATGAAGAGATCATGGCGTTTAAGGCCAGGCTAGTGGCGAAGGGTTTTACCCAGAAAGAAGGTATCGATTATGAAGACACCTTCTCGCCTGTAGCAATGATCAAGTCCATTCTGATTCTCCTTGTCATATCAGCTCACATGAACCTAGATATCTGGCAAATGTATGTCAAAACCGCATTCCTAAATGGTCACCTTGAAAAAGGTAGGGACATCTACATGAAACAGCCAGATGGTTATGTGAAGGAGGGCGAAGAGCATCTAATTTGGAAGCTTAAGAAGTCTATTCATGGACTTAAGCAAGATTTCCGGTTATGGCACCGGCGTTTTGACGAAGTAGTCAAATCCTATGGATTTGTATCCTGTCCTAACGAGGTGTGTGTAACGTATTTGTGTTAACGGATCAGTGGTGTTTCTTGCATTTTACGTAGATGACATCCTTCGCATTAGCAATAATGTTGAAGTGTTATCAGACGTAAAGACGTGGTTATCCGAGCAGTTTCAAATGAAGGACTTAGGTGAAGCTGCTTACATCCTTGGGATCAAGGTTATTCGAGATCGCCAGAAAAAGGATGTTAAGCTTGTCACAAGTGTCCTACATTGACACTGTTATTGCTCGTTTTAGCATGCAAAAGCCAAGAGAGGTTTAGTACCTTTCAGACATGGCATTTTTCTATCCAAGAATCAGTGCCCTGAAAATGCCTGAAGAGATAGAAAATATGAGACAAGTACCAATGCTTCCGCTGCCGGTAGCCTCATGTATGCGATGCTTGTACAAGAGCAGATATCTCATATGCCGTAGGCATGGTCTCAAGATATCAGTCTAACCCTGGAAAGGAATACTGGACTGCGGTCAAGTATATTCTCAAGTACCTTAAACGGACTAGAGATTATAGGCTTGTTTACCGGTCAGCATCCCTAGTGTCTTTGGGTTATACAGAATCGGATTTCCAGGCTGACCAGTCAGACGAGAAGAAGTCTACCTCGGGTTATGTGTTTACCTTGGGAGGTGGAGCCGTTTCATAGAGGAGTGCAAAGCAGAAATGCATTGCGGACTCAACCATGGAAGCAGAGTATGTGGCTGCTTCAGAAGCTTCGAAAGAGGCAGTTTGGCTCAAGACTTTCCTCCAAGATCTTTATATTGTTCAGAATTTGCCTAAGGCGATCACGATTTATTGTGATAATGCGGGTGCAGTGACAAATTCTAAGGAACCTAGATCTCACAAGGCGTCTAAACACATAGACAAGAAGTACCATATTATACGAGTATTCGTAAATCGAGGTGACCTGGTGATTGACAAAATTGGAACTGAAGTCAACCTAGCTAATCCTTTCACGAAGAGCTTACCACTCCCGGCTTACGAGAAGCATGTTCGTGGCTTTGGGATGGTAGAGATGCCCCACTTAAGACTACAGAAACTTTTGTATAAGTAGGAGAAGATGTCGTGATAGATAGGATAGATAGCTAAGATATAGCTGGGTATTAGTTTGTACCTAGATAGCTGAGATATAGACACATTGTATACTAAAAGTTTACTTTAGTATAAGTGGGAGAATTGTTGGGATTTTGTATACTGGAAGCACTTTTATGCTTATATACAATGTGTTTTTGTCCTTACCACTGTTTTATTCTCCTATCTGATAAATATGTATATTTGCACATGTTATCCTTTATCTTGTATAAAAGTTAGATTTGTGTGGTGTGTCGGGTATCACAGAAGACAACACAAATTGGTTGAACTGACAAGATATAAACAGTTAACACAGCTGAGACAACTTAAGGATGAAGTTGTCGGTTTAAGCTGCAGTTTAGATAAGAAGTGGTTTGTCTTAGCTGCTTGTCTTTACTGGTACACTTAAGGTGGTGTATTGAAGGATCACAGTGAGATGTGTTCTCCTAACTGACCTTAGTGGAGAACCAAGATCTCGGTGACTTAGCTGATCTTAAGCTTGGTAAGACTTCAGCTGAGTGCATTTGGCACTTTGACCTACTATGGTGAACGTCAAATGAGCGGCGGGATCTACGTATCTTGGGTGTTAGTAGTTATTTGTGGCTCAGGCTGGTTGTCTGTATCTTGCATCCGTATCCTAGTAAAATGGGTTGATAATATCCCCTGAGAAACTCGAAAGGATTAGCACACTAAACCCGGCCGGTTGATTAAGTTCAGGTGTGTTAATAAGGTCGAGTGGTACTACTCAGGAATATAAGATGTTAATTAATTTAAGCAGTCAGTGAGCATAATTAATTAACGGATATTTCTATCTTAAATACGGAGATCGATTAAGTCTAAAATACAAGCCCTTGCTCAAATTGGGATAAAGGGGTAAGTCAGCACGGATTCTCTAGTGGAATGAATCTGTGTTAATTAATTAATTTTGCTCTGGGCTGAGCATGAATAATTAATTAATTGGAGGCCCAGCTTTATTTCTTGTATTGGATCCCTGATCTGGCCCAATTAGTTGCCTAGTAATTTATTATCTCTCAGAATTCATTATTAATGGATTAATGTATTTTTACATTATTTAATAATGTTATTTATCTGGAATTAATTGGCTGGACCAATTAATTGATAAATATTAGTAGCCCAATAAATTAATTAATTATATTATGGGCTGATTTTATAGAAGCCCATTGGAATATAATTAAATTAATGGGCTACAAATATATTAATAATATATAGGTTTTTGAAGCCTATATATATTAGTATTCTGTTCAGAAACTCATACAATTTCATTCCTAATTTTCGAGATTAACGTGAGGGACAGAGAGAGTTATAAATTTATTTTCTTCAGATCTCTGACCACCCAGAGGAAGAAAAAGGCCGGGATACAGATCAGAAGATCTGACACAGGAGCAACAATCGGAGCCGCGACAACACACTAGGAGGAAGGTAGCCTTACTATAAACCTATTATTCCTTCATATTGTTGGACTGAACTTCAGTAAAGAAGTTAAAGTTCCAGAACCCCAAGTCATTAGTTTAGTAGAGCTCTGTAGTCTTCAGAGTCAGTAGCTGACAGCACTCCGCAGAAGATCTTCTTCAGCCGACTCAGAAAGAAGACTCAGTATGATCAGCTTTGATCTACTGAAGGCTGCAACTCAGTTGCAGACCCTACAAGGAAAATCGACTTCCTGTCCCTTATCAGTCGAATGTCAGTAGAGAACACATTGCGTCCGAGGTTTAGAGAGTAACCTCAGGTAGAAGACTGATGTCTGACAAGTCTCACCTACCGCAAACCTTGACCAATGAGAAGCAAGCCGAGCTTACCTATTCTGACACAAAAGTTACTCTCATGTGCAGAACGTCAATCACTCTGCGGCAACATTTCAAAAATATATAGCCGTTTTCCTTGGAGTCTTGTGACACGTGGCATTGACCTCTTCAACGGATCTATGTCTGGGTCACAACTATAAATAGAGAAGAGTCTTCAAGAAAGAAAATAACGCAAGAAGAATACAAGGGAGCACAAGCTTTCAAGCAAACAAGCTCTAGCAAACTCAAAGCCAAATACAACGAAGAACTTGCTTATTGAATATCATTTTAGTTCTTCTCTCTAGAGAATCTTTAGTTCCTCTTTTCTGTCTAAACATTCATTGTAATATCTTAAGCCTTAAGCTTAGAACCTTCGAATGAGTTCACTTTTAGTGAAACATTCTTATTGTAAGAACTCATTCTTGTTGGAGAAAATCCTTCAAACTCCGGTTTGAATCTGTAAAGTCGCTAAGGACTATAACTTAGAAGGGTCTGTCCAGTGCACAGAAACCTTGATGAGGCTTGCTTAGATAAATCAACAAGACATCATGTTCAGCAGGACCGTGGATGTAAGATTTTGCGTATCCAAATCATGTTAAAAATTGCTTATGTCATTTACTGTTTTATTGCATCTGTGTTTAAACTGTTTGCAAAATCATACTTTCGATAAAACAGACTCGATAACTGCACTAGCCAAAACTGTTTTGATTTGCATAAAACGTTTTTAAAGAGACGAAATTAAACTGGGCCCCACACTTATCCGCACAATATTCTGCTACTGAACTTCTCAGTACTGACCTCAGTCAGTAGAAAGAACTCAGTTGTTGAATCACTCTGCCCCGCGATCAGAAGGCTTAACTGGCACTTAACCCGTTTAGTAGCAAAACTCAATATAAGACTGACCTTTCTCGTTTGAGGAAAAACTTGGAATCAGGTGTATTCTCCCCCCCCCCCCCCCATACACCTGATACTCGTCTCAGGACCAACACAATATATGTTATAATTTTTGGAATTGTAAGGCCGATTAGAATTACTGATTAATATGGCTTCTGGAATTTGTAGCTTGATATGATGACAAAGAAGATAAAAGAAACTAATTGATGAAAGAGGAATTTATTTGCATTTTGAAAAATATAAAATAAGAATAACTTATTTTAGATTTGTTTGGGTTCTTTTTGGGGTGGGAGCATTCGTTATGTTTCAAGGATAGGGAGTGTTCCTTCATGAAGTCTAGGTGGTTTAGATTATTTTAATGTTTATTAAAATCAGGCGGGAATTCAAAATTCTTAAATTTCATTATTTGGTAAAATTAGGAAAGTAATTTAATTTCGCAAATTTTAAATCATATGTCTGGATAGTTTTAATAAAATCCAAGGAAAGTAATTAAAATTCTAAAAATAAGGAAAATAACATTAAATTTCATTACTTTTTTCAAAATTCTAAACTAGTTAATCTTATCCTTGATATGGAGATTTTTAATTATGGATTCCTCTCAAGAACATTAAAAAAATAATTTTCACAAAAACTACAACGTCCCTCGTTGTAATCCCCTTTCCTTCGTAATACCCAATCCTATAACATTGGCCATCGTAGTATTCTTTTCATCTTGAAATCAAAGCTAATAATCCATTAAATATACGCCCACATCAATTTTTCCCAAGCACAAATTATTATAACATATTTGCACAATCCATACGTGTTTGATTGGATGTTATTGTTAAAGAGGAATTATTCATTCGTAGAAGAATGAAAGTTTTTATGTTCACAACAAATTGGCATCCTTGTTGTCGGTCCCTGTACGATTTCAGGTGTAGGGGGCGGGGGGGAATACACCCAAATTTTGCTTTTTCAGATCAGATGCTGACTGATAGTGAGTCAGTTAGAGAGAATATGTGCGCAAAAATGGTTAGGCCCTTATGAGATATGTTTTTCTGATGAAACAGTTAATTTGATATGTATGCAGAGAACAGTGAGTTGATGCAATGAAACAGTAGTAAAGAATACATATCTTTATAGTGGTTCGAATTCACAAAATCCTACGTTCACTCTTATACTTTCTCAGCAGGAATCCACTAAGGATGCTCGTAGTCTAACGAGTACACATCAACACATACAATCAAACAATCTATCTATCTAACTATCAAATGAACTATCAGCTTCGTCTAACTATGAAAACTCTCTCTACTCCAAGCTTATGATAAGCTATGAATACTTGGAGTATTAACAGCAGAGAATTTTTGGGCAGTAGAACTAAAATAGAGACAAAGTAAGAGCTTGTTCTTTTGCTTAGAGAATGCTTGAGCGTTTTTTTTTTAATTCTGTAACCTCGTTGAGAGAGGTCTTCTACTATTTATAGGCGAGCTAGAAGAAAGATCTGTTAAACAAGATCGATCTCCCATTGGCTCCGTATCACTTGGCTCTGCAGATCCTGTATGACGTGATGTTCTGTCTCCCTTTGAGTAGGGCTGACATGGCGGCTTGAGATTGGTCAATGTTGATTCTGATATTATCGTCTTGCTTCGTTGACCATCAACTTTGAATATCAAGCCTTGTACCTTGTACTGTCTTCATATTTGAATCTTCAAAGCGGTTTGGTAAAGATCTTAATCTGAGAAAGGTTTAGCCTGAAAGGTGTCAACTCTAAAGCTAGACTCAGTTGGTTCCACGGGCTGACCTATCACAAACTAAATTACCTAATATGATAACAAGATTCAGCCTGACAATCCTAGCAAATACATCAGACTAGTTCATCAATCAATAGGGGTTTGAGATCATTCAAAACTTGTATCATTTCCCAACACTTGCATTTTGAGTTTTTTCGATTTGCTCCTATTGATTCACAGCTGATCATGAATTGGATTGTAGATTTTAATTGGTTGCATTAGTTCGTCAATGGATTCACGCCTCTTCAACAGGTCGTTTGAAATTTATCCCAATTTGAAATAGCAATCGCTGATAGGAAGATCTGATTGATTTTTTTTATTTATCAGAAAATTTATCACAATTCTAATGTATACAACCCAAATCCATCAACCTATCTTGTTGGTCCGGAGACGATAAGTCAGGTGTAGAGGGGGGGGGGTGAATACACCTGAGCTCAGTTTCTTTTTCTCAGTGAAGGTCAGCTGAGCTGATGATTGCAACTGATGAACAGTGCCAAATAAGCCTTCGATCGCGGGACAGAGTGAGTCGCCCTCGAGCTCTCTCCTACTGACTGTTGTCAGTACTTTGAGAATCAGTCGGAGACTGTTGTGCGGAAAGTGTGGGGGCCCGGAATTCGTCTCTTTTGAAAACACGTTTTAGTAAATTAAATCTTTTGGCTGTGCGCTTTATAAATACGTTTTATGCAAGCTTATGATTTTCAAGACAGTTGAATGCTATGCAATAAAACAGTAAAAGAACACAAGCGATTTAACGTGGTTCGGATACGCAAGATCCTACATCCACGGTCCTGAACAAGGCAGGAGAACTTGTTGATTATTCTGAGCAAGCCTCAGCAGGGATCCTGTGCACTGGACAGTTCCCTCTAAGTTATAGTCCTTAGCGACTTTACAATCCAAACCTAAGTCTGAAATGGAAGGGAATTTTCTCCAACTGAGAAGGAGTTCTTACAATAAGAACAATTCACTAAATGTGAACTCCTTCGAATCTAAGCTATAAATATGACAATGAGCTTAGTCTAGAGAAGAAAGGGATGTAAGAACTCTAGAGAGAAAACCGAGAAATCTTCTAAGTATGCAAGTTTTCCTCTGGATGATCTTTGAGTGTTCTAGAGCGTTTATGAACTTGAGCTTGTCCCTTTGAAATTCCGTCTCTTGTTCGGAGCTTCAAATTCTTCTCTATTTATAGTTGTGAGCTATGGCATATGTCCGTTGGAGACGACGATGCCACGTGTCACAAGCTTCCAAAGAAAACGGCCAATTCGAACTTGTTGCAGCGAGGCGGTTAATGCACCGTTCATGAGAGCAAACTTTACTGCGTGTAGAGTAGGTAAGCGTTGTCGGCTTCTCATTGGTCGAGGTTTGTAGTTGGTGAGAATGTCGAGTTGACCGTTCAACAACCTCGTATGTCTTCGCCGAACTTTTCGAAAAGACTTGAATAGCCGGGTCGCTTTCCGTAGGATACAGAGATCGAAAAGTCTCTGTCTTCTTCAGTCGAGTCGGCCGACACGGCATCTACCGAGTAGGTCACCGGCGACCGCGAAGGTACCGTGCTTGTTTTCGTTCTTCTGCTGATGACTATCAGCTGGGAGTAGTCTTCTACTGATGATTTGTCAGCTGATGCGCTGTCTTCGACTGAGTGAAAGATCAGCTGCTGACTGAAGAACACAAGCGATTACACTGATGACGTGGGGTTCTGAAAAGTATCTTCGACAGAAGATCAGTTCAACAATTACCCCGTACAGGACTTAGACAAAAATAATAATCAATACATCAAGTCTATCCTATACATCAGCTAATCCTAACGACACACTAATCTACTGATATCAACTAGGTTTTGGGATCTTCAATTCCATAGTACTACTATGATTTCCCCCAATTTTCTTTTAACCAAACAACAGCTGAGTATCATCTACTGACTCATATCCAACATATCTCCTAATTCCCAAGAAGGTATAAGAAATATAACCTAACTACCAAGGGTTTAGTGAATCTCCTATTCTTCAAGCAAATCTCCTTGCAATTGTTGTTGATCCTCTTGGGTTTCTTGAGCCAAAGATAGAGTGAATTAGTGATATGAGGTGAAAGACTACAGATTATAGGTCAAATTTTGTATTGATAGCTCCCTAAAAACCTTAAAAGCACCTCCAAATCGCACAGACTCGCGCAACCTACGAACTGGGTCGGGTTTGGCCCAACTATACTGCGGTACGATTTTATGTGTATGACTGTACAAACTCTTTGAAGTTTGTACCGCGGTAAGGCTCAGGGTGTGCGGCAGTAAAGGTTTCTTCGGAGTCTTGGCGTTGCATTTCTAATCTTGTGAGGCAGTATAACTCCCTTCAGCCGCCATTCCGGGTCTTCGCCCATTAGGCAACGTGCTCTACGCCTTCAGAGTTTTGGGGGCTTCTCATGTTGTGCGGAATTAGCTTAAATTGGCCCTGAAAGAAGTAGTTTTCCTTCAAAATGCAACAAGTACCTAAAAAGAGCAACAGAAGAGCAAAGTAATGAAAAACGACAGAAATGAAGGGAGAAACTCACAAAAAGAGAGACAAAATAAATGAAAAAGGCCACGAAAACGAGGTCAAGACCTAGTCATCAGCTGGCCTAGTGTACTCGAAAAAAGGGTTGGATTAGGCTTAGGAATTAGAAGCTTGAAAGTATATTGGGCCTAAAAAGCTCTCTCAGAAAACCACCCAGACTCTATGGGCTTTGGGCTAAAGAGCCCAAGGTTTTTGAGGTAAAAAGTTTGCCAGAAAAATACATATATTATTAATTACTATTAAAATTATTCTATAAATACAAATGAAGGAAAGATGGAATAGTTTAAGTTATCAAAGAGAGATTCAAATGCAATTAATATATGATGAAACTTAGGGATTTTAAATTATTTTACTTTTGGATTTTTTAATATTTATTTGAGTACGACTTTGAACTTTGATATTTTTTTGTATATAATTTTAAAATATGATCGATTAAATTTGTTTGATTAGTTCATAATTTGAACTTTATTCAACATTAACATGTTTCCTTTATTCTTTTCGGCACGAGAATTCTCTGAATTAAGAAAGTAAATGATAAAGTATGAGAGAGAAGTAGTTAATAAAGTAAGAGAGAGAAGATGATAAAGTAAAAGAGAGAAAAATAGTGAGATAGTGAGAGAGTAGATAATAAAGTTGGAGAGAGAAAATAAGTTATATAATGAGAGTAGATGATAAAGTAGGACAGATAAATGATAAAGTATTATGAAAGATAGTAATTTGTTTGAAAAGATGTTTCCTTTTTTGGAAATGAGTCGCTTCAAATGGAACGTCCCAAAAAGGGAAATAGATCGCTTTAAACAAAACGGAGGGAGTATATATTTATTTTATTTTATACAATCGAAAAAATAATAAAAGATTTAAAAAAACTTAATTGGTTAAACCCTCCCCCGAAAGCCACATCTATATAAATATCAAGTGTTTATAATCATTAAATTAAGTTAAATTAATAATCATAAAATAAACATATACTTGAACTTAATAACGATTAAATTGTGTCTTGTGATTGTTCCTTTTTTTTTGTGATTGTTCTATTTGATAAATCAAAGGTGGGTATTTATCACTAAAATAATTTACTACCTTAATGAGATTATTTATACTTATTATACGATAACGTTTAACGTCCAAGTATTGAACGCAATCCACGCTTTGTGGAATGATCGAGAATGAGTTAAGGGCAATTTAACCTCTATGATTTCGGTAGGGTGATGTGCAATACACCTCCCTCTGGTTTTTATTTCATAGCACATTGTCCCCTGCGTGTTATTTTGTCATCGGATTGTTTGGACAAACATACCTTAAACATGTAATACATATATTAAGATAATATCATAAATATTAAAATAAAACTTATTAAGCCATGAGGGCCTTTGTAATTGGGCTTGCATTTATATAAAACAATAGGGAGATAAATTGCACCTCTATGTAAACCATAAAAGAGCTTGGTACACGTTCTGAAACCATGTTGAGTGAAATTTGCACCTAAATAAAACCATAGGGGGTTCAACTGCTATTAACCCCGATCAAGAATCAAGATAGGCTAGGTGTTAGTAAGAACTTGTGTTATATATAACTCTAATTCTTGGCTTTCTTCTAATTGATATTGCTTAGGTCACGTGAGCTACTCCGTAGATTTTACACTCAAGTCGGGCAAAAAGAGCATTCGGTTACTAAGAACTTCAGAAATCTGTTTCGCCAATTATATGCGGCTTAATGACAATCTTCAATACTTAAATCCTCACCATCGCTGCTATAATATAAAATAGATGAGTATAGTTAATGAACAAAATAAGAATCACTGTTTCTGAACCAAAATTTAGAACATTTTCATCATGCAGACTGCAGATGAAGAATTTTATCGCAGAGATTATTCTCCACAAAGCAAGAATCAGAAGTCAGACACATTTATCACCTGACTATGAGGGAAGAAAGAGGAGCTAACAAGAATCAAATATGAAACTAAGTTTGAAGGCCAAGCAAAGGGCTGACAAGGAGCTAACAAGAATCAAATATGAAAACTAAGTTTGAAGGCCAAGCAAAGGGCTGACAAGGAGCTAACAAGAATCAAATATGAAAACTATGTTTGAAGGCCAAGCAAAGGGCTGACAAGGAGCTAACAAGTATCAAACATGACTAAGCAAAGGGGATGTAGGTACAAGAAGCAATGCAGCCAAAATTAAGTCACTTTTGATTGCTTCACCTTTCTTCTACCAGTGACAACATACAAGTGGCCAACTTCATCTGCATAAGGGACAACAAACTTCTCAAAGAAATGCTTATTTGATAAACAACACAATCTTCCCAAACTAGGCCACTTCTTAATCAATTTCTTCTGTTCCAAGGCAACGAGTACTTGCATTCGTGGCTTAATCCTGTTCTCAATGCTGCAAGCTAATGAAATTGGGCAGCCAGCAATACTTTTTATATCATATTTTCCAGAGGAGATCAAAACCTCTTTAACTTCCTCCATTTTCCTCGCAGAAACACCAAAGGATGCAGGATACTTGTTGAATGCATTCAAAATGTCATCTTCCGAAAATCCCAAATCCCGGAAAGACTGCAGCTTGAGATCCCAAGCCCTCTCACTATATGCACCAATTGTCCGCACAACATGAATGTACATTCTGGAGCTTGGTCGAGCACCCATTTTCTCGGCCTTCTCAAAGCGTTTCCTCACAGTTGCTGGCTTCTGCAAGAGAAGCCTTTCATACGAATGCACACACTTAATGATCCGTTCCATGGGAACCGAACGGCTCTTCAAGAATTCGATATTTGGAACCATATTCCTCCCTAAATCCTTTATCAGGAACCACCCACATTTCTTCAAAAGTTTGACGACATTGGCATCTGACCCCAACACATTCCTCAGCACAGATAATGCAGGGAGGAGTATGTTATTTTCATTCCTGTACAAAATCGAGGGATTCCTCGCAAGCAGATCGGCAATGTCCTTGTTGGATAACCCCACTTCTTGGAAAATCTTAATCTTGGGCTTCACCGATTTCTCCAGATCAGCCGATATGAATGAAGGGCAGTATTTCATTATCTTCAGCAAATGGGACTCGGAGAAATCATTTTCTTTCAAGAAAGACAGAAGGGAATCGGATTTTTCTGGTTTCCTAAAACAGGTTACAACAGAGGCAGCTTCCGCTGCCGCTGCAGGAGTGAAATTGTGTTTGTGCAAAAAGTAATCGATAACTTTGGGATTAATTATGGATTTCTTATCCGCGGATGTAGAGTACCAATTACAAAATGGAACCCTAGATTTGCATATATACGAGGAATTCCTCAAGAACAAACACATGAAATCATTGCGCAAAACTGCATTCATAATCACAATAAAAGAATAGCTGACTACAACTTATTACTTCGAAGGGAAGAAATTTGCTTGCCTGAAAAGATAACCACCGGCAAAGGTAAAAATAGCGTAGTTCTTAGCCGTGCCAGTGACTGCAGGGTAGGGTATTTTTTTACTAGGAAACTGCAATTAACCCCTTGAATTTATACAAGCATTTAAATGAGTGGTTATTTATTACTCACTCCGTCCCATATTTCTTGTTCCATAACTTTTGGGTTCGATTTTTAGGAGAATTGTTAATTGTGTTGTCTGTAGTAGTATTAAGTAGGTGGGTCCTTGCCATTTTCTCTCTCCTCTAATTTGAAATTTGAGGGGTAAATATTTTTTTTACTTAACTTTAATTTGCTTGATGTAATTATAGCTTTCTTAATTTGCCGACAATTTACGAAATGTATGCGATTTCTTGACATACGTTAATTAATAGCAGTAGCTGTCTTAATATCAGAGATAATAACAAACAAAAATATGCAATATTGACAATTAAATAGGTCAATTTAATCGGCAGAATAAGAAACCAAAAAAGATGATACAACCGCCAATTACTCCAAATTCTTTCACAATGTTTTCGGCAGAATAACAAACAAAACTTCAAATACAATAAGGATTTGAAGAACAGCAGAGTGACATCACTGATGGAGCCAGAAGTAATTTAAGGAGCCAAAACCAAATTCGAATTCTCTCCATCTAACACACCCCTTTAAATACCTTAACACATGTTTTCAAATTCAAAATCACAAATTAGCAGTCTGCAAAAATGAGGAAGGATCTCTCAACTGAAGAGAGAAATTCCATTGTCCAATTTCTTCTCCAACATTTGAAGAACGGCAAGCCTGCAAATGGAAAAATAAATGAAGCTGCATCAAAGTTCAAAACTTGTCGGCATACAATCGGCAGAATTTGGAAAGCATCAATGGAACAATAAAATCAAGGGCAAGTAATACATTTGCAATCGAAGAAGAAAGGAGCTCCACATCGAAAACGAGTTGTTATCAACCTACCTCTAATAGAGAGTCTAAGTGTGCAAAAAAGAGGCACAATTAGGAAGCTAGCTAATGGCATATCTTGCAGCAAATCAACAGTTCACAGATGGCGTAAAGATGGTCTAATCAAAGCTCACTCTATTGCGATAAAGCCCTCCCTCACAACCCAACATAAACTTCAGAGGTTACAATTTTCTATTGAGGCACTACAATTTGATACAATCATGCAAAGAATGAAGTTCAGAAATATGCAAAATACAGTTCACATTGATGAGAAGTGGTTCTATCTTTCTAAGGCTGCACACAGATTTTATCTAACTCCTAATGAGGTAGAGCCACATAGGTCTTGTCAAAGTAAGAAGTTCATCAGCAAAGTAATGTTCATGTGTGCAGTTGCTAGGCCTCTATTTGCTGAAGATGGCACGATTTTGTTTGATGGCAAGATTGGAATCTTTCCTTTCACAAAAAAAGTTCCAGCCATGAGAGCAAGTAAAAATAGACCGAAGGGGACACTAGAGACCAAAGCAATTCAGTCAATAACAAAACAGGTGATAAAGGACTGTTTGATTCAGCAGGTAAAGAATCCTACATTTCACTTTCATTTGAAGTAATGTATTCAGATTATCAAAATCTGAATAACAATTCAGATTCTGTCAGGTTTCTTGTACCAGAATATTCATATAAATCTATCTTTAGATTTGAAAATTCATTTTCTTAATCTAAAGATGACATAGAATCTGATTCTTTATAGAATTTGATTCCGGATAGATTCTGCATAGAATCTGATTCTTGTAAGAATCTCCAAAATATGCAAATTCTGGTCAACAATACCCAAGATGCTACATCAAAATTGGTAAGGTAAATTTTAACATAAGTACAGACTATATGATTCCAAATAAGTTACTGCAAGACAGTGAAATTAACCAGTTCTGTTTTTAACTTGGTTATCACAGATACTTCATGCTATTAGATCCAAATGACCTCCTATGCTAGACAAATTAATATTCATACAGTAGGATAATGCACGGCCACATATAAAGGACACAGATATTGACTTTAGGGCAGCAGCAACTGAGGAGAGATTTGACATAAGGCTGGTCCATCAACCACCTAATTTCCCTGACACAAATGTGAATGACCTTGGGTGGTTTAGGGCCATTTAAAGCATCCAGATAGAATCTGATTGCAAGAATGTGGATCAATTGGTGAATGCGGTTTGTTGTTCATTTGCAGAATTAGCCCCTATGACCTTAAATAAGGCGTTTTTAAGTTTGCAAGGGTGTATGGTTGAGATAATGAAAGTTAAGGGCAATAATTCATACAAAATTCCTCATATGAGGAAAGAGGCTTTACTTAGACAAAATGAACTTCCAATAGATTTGGAAGTTTCACTGGATTTGGTTAGGGAATGTTTCTTGTACATGATGGAGAATGGAATGACTGGAGAGATTGAATACATGAGGAATAGACTTGGAGTCTAAGAAGCAGCAAGTTATTAGAGGGTTTTTGTAAAGATGCAGCAAGTAAATAGAGGATTTTTGTAAAGATGCAGTCTGCAAATAGAAGGTCAGGTTAAAGATGCAGCAAGTCAATAGAAGGTCAGGTTAAAGATGCAACAAGTAAATAGAATGTTTTTGTAAAGATGCAAGTAAGTGTATAATATGTATTCTAGACATATTAATCGAGTAGACATGTTTTTGTAAAGATGCAACAAGTAAGTGTATAATGGAGTATGTTTTTTCTGCATCTGTGTTTTAAGACAGATGCAAGTGCTTTTAGATTAAGACTGTGTTTTACAATCAGTTATCAAAATCAGTTTTAAATTTCAGATTGACTTGCTGTCCATCATACTTATTTGAATTGTAGTTGGATCATAAGCAATTGGCATTGTATAGTTTATGTGCCAGAACCACAACCCAATAAGCATGCCTCTAAAAATCTGAACACATGCTTATCTTACACAATACCAACCACTATGAATGCATAACCTTATCACCCATGCCACACTTTATAAAAAAGAAAAAACATATCCTTATCACCAAAGTTTCATAACCAAATAGAAATGTACTGCATACGCATCATCAGGTTAAAATAACCACAAACAACAAGTTACTAAATAACCAATTTATAGCAGCATATCAATCCCCACACCTAAAGAACAAATCTCAATTTTTCCACAATAATTTCATTGAATTGTTCTATTTAACCTAGAGTGAGCATGTTCTTATCATTTTAGACCAAATAATACGCATTATCCGCCAAAAGCCATTTAATTGCAATGTTCAATATACGTAGTATAATAGACAAAATATCACAAATATTCAAGAGTAGCAAGGATAGATCTCACCCAAGGCCTTTAGCTACAAGCAGAATCTGTAGCTCTCCGTATGTCGTCGATTCCGCAGGCGAAGAAATGGCCAGTATCGCTCTCAATCTCCGGCGTCGGCAGTTGGCTCTCAAATTGTGGAATGTCGTCGATTCTGCAGGCGAAGAAAGGGCCAGATTCGCTCTCAACCTCCGGCGTCGGCAGCTGGCTCTCAAATCGTGGAATGTCGTCGATTCCGCAAGCGAAAAAAGGCCCAGATTCGCTCTCAATCTCAGATCTGTACTCGCTCTGGATTTCTGGACTGCATGTCGAATCGTATGGGAAATCGACTAAGGAATTAGAAAGTCCGCTCCATCCAGAGCTAATCTCGCTCTCTCCGCCGTCCCACTCGGGTCCGCTCAGAATATCGCAGCTTTCCGCCATTTCTCCCTCCACCGAAGTAGTATCTGTCCAAGATCTGAGGTCGAGGAGTTGGGTTTTTTTTAATCGGCGGTGAATTTCATCCTTGCAGATGTTGGGTTCGAAATCGTCAGGAAGACGGTGAAAATGGCGGAGAGATGGAGATCTAGGGTTCTAGATCTTGAAGAAGGCGAAGAATCAGAAGGCCGAGAGATGGAGATAGAGAGTTCGAGAACTTGAAGAACACGAAGAAGATGGAGGCGGCGATTACAAGATCTAGGGTTTCGATAGAATAAGTAATAAAAACAGAAATGAGGGGTAAGAATAAGTTTGTGTTTTAGGATGAATTAGTGTAGATAGCGTAATTAAGTTAATTAGGCAATTAGAAGCTTTTATTAAGTTTGTAATTAAGTTTAATTATTTCCATTTTCGGAAATGGAACAAGAAATGTGGGACGTCTCGAAAAGGAAAGCGGAACAAGATTTGTGAGACGGAGGGAGTATTGTTTTTTCTAATATGTACTCTCTCTGTTTTACTAATCAAGTCTCATTTTTTATTTTTTTGATATTTTATTAAATAAGTTCTATTCTATAAATGGAAAGAAATGAGTAGACTATAATTACTCTAAACAAATAGACTCACCACTTTATACTTTTACACCAAACATTTTTTTTCTTGTGCCAAAAAACAATGGAACTTGATTAGTGAAACGGAGGGAGTGGTATTTATGGTTAAATCTCGATAAAGTAATAATCTCGCTTAGATAATAAAATTTTTCGGTCCCGATATGGGTCAATGCACTAAAATAATGTTCGATAAAGTAATAACCTCATTAAATAAATATTTTTTTTCGATCCCAAGGTTATTACTTTATCGAGGTTTAATTGTATTTTAAATTATACTACTCATCCCATTAAAAGAGTCTACCTTTCCCGATTAGACTGTCTCATTACATGTGTCATTTTCCTAAAATAGAAATATTAACTATACATTAAAAAAATGAGGTGAGTTTCTCATTACTCAATATCCACCCCACGTTCTTATACACTCTTTTTCTCCAAATATTTCTCTCACACACGATTTCGCTCCGCTAAGAACTCAGAAAATTATGATTTTTAACTTTTTGGAAACTTTAGATTATTTCTTTAATTACAACATAAAAAAACGAAAAAAAAACAATTGCCTCAATTATACCTTAATAAAATGGGGGTAATGAACAAATAAAGCACAAACTTTTCCAATTTTGTAATTTTAACATGTACTTGTAAACTCAGCGAATTTAAGCACGAAGTTTCATTTTTTTTACAATTTGAGACACATTCCAATCCCCAGATTTTTCCGGCTTCCGGAAAATGCAAAAAGGGTGTCGCTTTGCACACGTGGTCACCAAGCTAGACCATTTTGTCAGTTCAGTAAAAGTGAACAACGTCATTTTGAATATAATATAAGTTAACTCGATTTCAGAAACTCACAATACAATCAACTAATTGAAACACGTAATAAAAAAGACAAAGAATTAGATACGACCTTCAACCGAAAACCCTTGTTATCTTCACCTTCTTCTTTGCGCTCTCGATTGGTATTGTCCATATAGGCGTCCACCCCAGCTTCCGGCGACCGAAAAAAATTTGGAGATAAGAGCGTGTCTCGAATTGTAAAAAATTAAAACTTCGTATTTTAATTCACCAAGTTTATAAGTTCGTGTTAAAACTGCAAAATCGAAAAAAATCGTGATTTATTTGGTCATTATCCTTAATAAAATTTGGAGGAAATCTACAATTGTTATCCTAGATGTATACTCTGTAGACTCCGCTTATATATAATGTAGTAATAATATATTTGACATGTTAATACATTAACGTGGTGGGTGATTTACTAATTTTTTATTATATGGTTATTGTTTCAACTATTATCATTGGGTGCACATACTGATGATTAAACTAGTGCTAAACTTTATTAGTTTTATGATATTTTAAGAACTTTATATTAATTACATTAAGTACGGAGATATATTATAGCTATTAAATATTGCTCATGTCATATGCCAATTGTTTATTATTCTAATTTCTAATAATTTAGTGTATTTACTGATAATTAAAATCTAAGGATATGTGGATATGTAGGGCCGTCGACCCCATATTGCATACTTTTAATTCAAATTAGTGTTATAAATTATATGGAATGAGAGAACAATATAGAAGACGAAAAATAGATGTATATTATTATGAGGGTGGAGACCTCTATTTATATAATACAAGATAAACTGCTAGGGTTTATATATGGTCATCATATATATAGTAAATCTTATCTACAACACTCCTCATTGATGGACTATCCCTAAACAGAAATTGCTGCCTCGTTAAAAGCTTTCCAGAAAATCCCAATGGGATAAAAATTGGTCGAAGGAAAAGAGTACAGCTGCTCCACCTAAAGATATGGTCATTCTTGATCCTTGAGTTGGCGCATATCGATCTTGTGTACCAATTTCTTGAATGTTGACGTTGGTAATGCCTTTGTAAAAGAATCCGCTAGATTGTCACTTGAGCGAATTTGCTGGATGTTGATGCCGCCACTCTTTTGGAGATCTTGTGTTGCATTGACTCTTTTATGAATCAATCTCAGTGACTCATTTACTCGTGTGTTGCACTGGATGCCTCGTTAAAAACCTTAACTAACAAAACCCTTTGGGAAAAAACTTAGAAAGGAAAAAAGAGTACAACCATTTGACCTTCAGGGTCACTTCACCTTTAGGAGTCAGTCTAATCTTTAGGATTATTTACAATTCGTAACTCCCCCTCAATATAACAATCTTCAAGGTTATCTTCAAGTTCTAAACTAATATGTACAACAAAAGTTTAACTATTCTCATAGAGAATAACATGAAATATGTCTATATATCATTCTCTCATACACAAACCAATATCATGTTTCTTTCGAAGATAACAAATGATGGTCAATACCATTTCAAATTCTTCAATTGCACATAAGTAAGGAACTTCTAGTCCTAAAACATCTTTGTTATCTTCTATTGGTCTAAATGAGTCTCCATCCACTTTAAGTGATTGAAGCAACAATTAGGTAGCTATATGGATGCGATACATAAATCGCTTTAAAGACCTTTCAGGTAGGTCAACTAGTGTAACTCCGCCTTTAGGCATGAGTTGATTTCATCAACCACTTTTGTACATAATGATTCACATATCCTCTTCAGGAGGAATTTGGAGTGATGTGTTCTAAATTCCTATTCCATGGACTTTTTATCTTTAGCACCAATAAATCTCTCACGCTTCTGCCGCTAATGAGAATCAATTGATTTATATTTTCTATGAGGAACTTCAGTTCGTTCATGGTGCATATACAATAGGTATATGAGATTTTAGTCACTCCTTTTGCACTAAATAATTTGATGAACTTCTGGTTCATAGTGCGTGAATCTAAATAATTAATCCAACAAAATACTTGCGGCATTCTATCATTTATATTTCATATCTCCCCTAATGCCGACAATGATATGAGTTGGATTATGAATGAATAAAATAATTCATAATTATTTGTTCTATGTAAGTCATTTGGACGGAGTATACATATAAGTATTATCATCTTCAGGAGTTTCAATCAAACTCAACTCATCATTTTTGTACCCTTATGTCAAGTGATACTCGTCGTTCTTATTATATCATATACGGCTGTACTATCTCAGCGCTTACAATGACTTTTGCAGTCTAATTGTAAACATCTTTTTGACTTAAATGCTTTGAGCAAGTTAAATCCTTCAGGGATCTTCATATATATGTCACTATCTAGTGAATCATATTGATAGATATTTAATACACCTATATGGCGCATATCAAGCCTTTTATGACATATGTAGATTAATCAAATTCTAAAATACAATGGCGTCTATTATGGGAGAGTATATAATTAGTCCTAATTCAAATTACTTTTCTATAAAGAAATATCCTAGTGGATAATTTACAGAATTCCGAATTGATTTATGAAAAAGGACCAAAATACTTTGATTTCTTGTGTTTTTGCAACCACAATCATACCTTACCCATATCAAATAAAACCTAAAAATTTGAATTTATTTATAAATATTCAAAATTTCCATTGATACAACGAATACTATTTATTTAACAAGTTTGATTGGTTAATACGAGTTGATTTTCTGTTACGATAAGTTTTTGTGGAATGATTGATGATAATGAATGAAAATTGATTCAACCGTAGTTGATTAGGAATGTTCATATTATATTATTTGGCCAAAACTGTGTTAATTTCTTAATTTAATTAAAACTCATAAAATATTTATCTAAATAAAATTTCTTAATCTCCATTTAATAAGAAAGAAGATGCTTTTAATGGGACTGAATGAGTAAATGTCAAACATCTTTTAAGGAATCAGTCATATTCATACTCAATTACGCTACTACCATATCCATTACTATTATCTTACCCGAATTCATACCAAGTGACCTCTAAGTTGTGATTGTTTAAAGTAAAAAAATTTATTAATCATTATTGACTTCGAAGTTTGAACATTTCTTGAGGCTTTTTTTTTGTAAATAAGCTAAAAATACAAAAGCCCAAATAAGACCATTTCCAATCATGCCGAAAACATTTTGTGTAACATCCCGAAATTTTCATTATGTAACTCATTTAATCTTGTACATGTTATCAAGTGTTTTATTTCTGTAAGTCGCGCCTTAGAAATTAAAATGAAAAATTAAAGCATCTATCTTATTTTTCATTAAATCATTTTTGTTATGTAAATTTATTTTCGATCTTGAATATGTTTACTTATATAATATTATGATTATATTATTTATTGTTGATATAGAAATTATGTTAGAATTATGAGGCAATAATAATATTTATTTATTTTGGATTTCCTTGTATCAAATTATTAGGAGATAATTTTAGATTATGTTTTATGACTAAAATAGATATTTTATGTGTGAAATGCATGTTTTAGAATCAAATCTAATTGTTTCTATCAATATCTTAATCTATCTATGATTGAATCTCTTATGTAGTAAGCAATAGAATAAAATCTATCTAAGATATATCAGTACGGAAATAATTATGGTTAAAATATATTTGATACCGAATACGGATCTTTAGATAATTATTTATAGGCCTATAAATACACATTTAGTAGATCATAATATAGTCTTTTATAAAATTTTCGGAAATTTGCCAGCACAATTTAGAATTGTTTCAAGAATTATTTACACATCTTCCCGTCATCATATTATCGTGAAACTCTATGAGAGTTTTCTTAGGTATGTCTAGTATATTATATTAGTTTTGTAGAAATTTACAAGAATGATAAGTATTTGTTCAAAATTGTTCTACGTAAACTACCAATTTTCGTCAGCATGTACATAAGTCTGATAGAGAAATTACTTTTGTGGTGTTCTTACGTTGTTTTTCGACCATGATAAATTTAAAAGGGATTTAATATATGTTAGGTCAATCATGTTGAAAATATAAAATTTTTAGGTTACGTTTACTATTTATTTTTTAAATTGTTCTTTCAGGTTATAGATCTTTTGTCAACGTGCATGTATATTGAAAAACAAAAGTTTTCATTTTAAGTTTTTATGATTTCATTAATTTATTTCATAAATTGCCGAATTACTCAATGCACGAATGAATTGTCAATAGAAGTAAGATTATGTTTAATATACTTAATTTTATTACTATGTGAAACTGTTAAAATTGCATGTTAATAAGTAGAATATGTATACATTACTTGATTATTCTGATCTATGTCTATTTATGAATTATTTGAATTCTTGATGCATGCATGACATTTCATGTACGAGTCATTAAGATAAACTTCCATGTTTAGGATAGGCACACAAACTTAAACATTAATACCCATTATTTTCTTCGAAGTCAAGGTTAAAGTGGAGAATGTTACTGTTTATCTTTATTATACATTGTGCTTGATATTTCATGTGTTTATGACAGACATGAAAGGAAAGGTCGAAATCGAAATCGAACCTCTATGAAAAATCGATCAAAATCAGACGGTTTGGAAAGTTTATGGTCTGTGTGGCCAAATTACAAGTTCAAGTGGTTTGTGTGGCCAAACTACAAGTTCAAGTGGTCTGTGTGAGTGAGTATCTCTTTCCATGATCTAATTACCACGCCTTATATAATTTTGGTAAATGTGTACATCTCCCATTGAGAAGTCGTACTGATCTCTTTCATTTTTAACATTTTTTTCTAGAAATAGCACGACCAATGCGTAGAGGTGGTGGTGGTGATAGTCAAAAGGAGGAAAAAAAGATTTTAAGAGTTCTATATATGCATTTGTAGTAAAAATCATTTTCATGTTTTGAAAAAAAAAATATATTGCAACGAATCGAGCCAATATGTTCGTGCTCTTGCACAAGGACCTTTATCCGAGATTAAGACATATCCCGGCTATGTTATAAATAGGTACAAGTTCCACAATGTATCATACGGAGGACATAAATCTACTTCAAATAGTGGTGTTTGCATACTAGGACAGAATTATGGCAGTTCTGAGCAGGATTATTATGGGCAACTTTTGTAGGTTTGTGAATTAGAGTACTCTGGTCTACCAATAAAGAGAACGGTGTTATTCAATTGTAAGTGGTTTGTCTAAACAGCCGCAGGGACTTCAGTGCATCCAGTTTACAAGTTGGTTTCTATAAACATGAAGGGTAAGTATAGTATGTACGAACCGTTTGTCCTAGCATTCCAAGCGACTCAGGTCTATTATTGCTCCTATCCGAGCATGAATGAAGCTAGGAAGGGTTGGATGGAAACATGTAAAGTTAGACCTCGATTCAAAGTAGAAGTTTCAATCGCATCATCTAGTTCAACTTTAGATCCACCGTTTCAAGAGGATGAGTTGATCACAACGACTGACGTGATTATAGATAACAATCCAACACCACTTCATCCATTTGGGGGGACAATAGAAATCGATGAAGAAGACGATGAGGGTGAAAAAGATGAAAATGTAATATCCTCAAAAGATAAAAATAATCAGTCCGATGATGAGTAGTAGAATAGTCACATGTTTATTTTATTTATGTTTGACTTTTTTTTTTACAATAATTATTGAGACAATATCAATGAATCAATCTACAAAACTACTAACATTAATTCTGCAAACTTCTTTTGATATTATTATATATATGGCTCCTAGAGGTCACGGTGGACTTAGGACAAGCTCGACATCTTGTAGGGGAGGCACTTCATCAGATTCGAGTGTTCGTGAGAGTAGGCAAAATCTTCGTGATAGTTCAGATACTCCATTTGAGGAGGAGAAGCAGGAGGAGAACGACATACCCAACAGAGGAGCCATGTTGGTCCTGAGACGTGCTTTAGGTGTAGAGAAGGGGGGGGAGGGGAGGGAATACACCTGAATACATTTTCTTTCTCAAACAAGAAAGTCAGCTTTAGCTGAGTGTGCTACTGAATTGAGTCAGAACCAGATATACTTTCAGATCGAGTGGGCAGAGATTTATTCTACTGAGTTCAACTATACTGACTTATGTCAGTTGAACAGTAGTTCAATATTAGAGTTTTGTGCGGAAGTGTAGGCCCTATGAAACGTCTCGGTTGGAAAACCGGTTTTGCTGAGTTTATGAAATACAGTTGAATGCTGAGTGAACAGTAAAGAATGCAACAGTAAATCAACACAGCATGGTTTTAAATTGGTTCGGACACGCTGGGTCCTACATCCACTGTCCTGACACAAGCAGGAGAACTTGTATTATTTATACTGAGCAAGTCTCAGTGATCTGTTCACAGGACAGATACAAACTTGTTTGCTTATACTGAGCAAGTCTCAGTGATCTGTTCACAGTACAGATATCTACTTATAGTCGTAGTGACTTTACAGGGTTTTCAAACTTAAAGGTTTGAGCTTCTCCAACTATGAGGAAGTTCTCACAATAAGAACGTTTCACAAAATGTGAACTCCATCGGGGTGTCTAAGCTAAGGATATTACAGTTTAGCTCGCTTAGATAAGAGAAGGGGAACAAGTATTCTCTCGAGAGAAGAACTAAATAAGATTCTAATTCTAAGTTCAAGTTCTTCGCTGGAAATGCACTGAGCTTGCTAGAGATTATTTGTTCGTTGAAAGCTTTAGTTCCCGGTGTCTTTCTGCATGAAGACTCTCCTATATTTATAGCGTTCGATTTGTGAACTAATCCGTTGGAGAGGGTCTATCCATGTGTCGAAACGACAAGGAAAACGGCTACTTTAATTTGAACGTTAATGAGTGGGTGCACTGTAGAGATACGCCTCTTTTTGTCTAGGAGCAGCTTTTGTCAGAGCAGGTAAAGCGTTGTCGACTCCTTATTGAGGTAGAGTGTTAGGTGAGGTTTGTCAAACATCAATGTTGACTCCCTCACAATCCTCGGACCTTCAACTGAAGTGTCTTCCTACTGACATTCTTCTGATCATTCAGTACGTGGGGCACAAATTCCTTTACAGATTCAGTTGGTGGTAGGTTAACCAACTGACTTCTTCGTTACTGAGGCCATCAACTGAGTGCAAGTTCTTCTTCTGAACTTTGCAACTACTGAACTCTATCCTACTGAGTTCCTAACATGCTGAACTCAAACTAAGCTATTACATAATCGACGGTTCATCATTCAGCTAGGGGTTTTGGGATCTTCAACTCTCTGAAATTCATCAACTCTGCAGATAGCATGCAACTGATTCCCAAGGGAAAACTCCTCTACGGCAACAAAGTCAGCATTATGATCGAGGATCATTGCCCATAGAGAGTGTCTTTTGATGATGCGTACTACTTTGATCAGAAGCAGATCAAGTTTCTAAACACAGCATCCGCTGAGAAATCAATAGGGCGAGGACAAGCATATGAACGTCCTTTGGAGATCATTCAGGATCCCCGCCCTACTCAGCCGCCTCAGCAGAAGAAGCGGAAAACCCTGAAGAAGGCAGTCTTCAGTTGCTCCCGCACCTATCTCCATCGAGGACTCAGAGTCGGGTCAGGAGGACGTGACTCTGAAGGAGAAGGTGAAGAGAATCCGTTCAGAGGAGACTCAGTTAAAGATTCCGACTGATACGTCCCCACCTACTTAGGTCTCCTCCTCCATCCCAACCTTAGTTCTTCATGCTATGAGCAGAACCACTGAAGAGGTTGTCGATGAGATTCCTGAGATCCATGATCATATGGATCTCGTGGGCATAGCTGTCCGTGCTTCGGTGTAGATGCGTCTGCGATTCCTTGAGTGGGATATGCTAGAAGAGACGATCCGCCTGAAGACGGTAGCTGAGTTAGTTAAGGAGGAACAACAACATCGAGAGAAAATCGGATATGGCGAGCCGGCTAACATCGCCTCGCTCTATGATCTTAGAGCCGCCATGCTGATGCTCCTCCGCATTAGAACTCAAGGCGAGTCTTCCTCTCAGACTCAACCTCCGCCTCCTCCTCCTCCTCCTCCTCCTCCAACTGACTCACCCAAGGATGCAGACCAGGGAGAATCTACTGAGGGAAAAACTTCCAAGGATGATCAGCTGCCACCTCCTCCAGAATCAGGCTCGATCATCCCGACTCCGTCCAAGACTCAGCCTAAGAAACAAAACAAATATCAGGCTGCTGAGCTTAAGGACCTCAGCACGGAGTCCATTAATAAGGTTATTAAGCGTCATGCACACAAGAACAGATCTCTTGCCGATGATGTGAACACTAAGTGGAGCAAGTTCACTGAGGCTCAGACAAAGACGCTGAAAGACCTTTCTACTGAAGTGCAGAGGATCAGCACGCCAACGAAAATCAACACTGAAGAGATCCTCAATAAAGCACTTGAGGCATAAAAGACCAACCTGACCGCCCAATTCAAAACTATACTGCAGTCGCAAGCCAAACAATTCACCGAAGAAATGGATGTTGCAACAGGTCGAGTCCAGAAGGCAGTCGAGGAGCGCTACAAGTTCATGGCTGACAGTGTATCCAAAGCACTAACTAATCAGCACGCCTCCTGCCAAGAAATCAAAAAGGCTGCTTCTCATGTAGTGGAAGACTACCTCCGACGTTTTGAAGAATACAAATCTGCTCTACTGAACGCTATAGATCAAGAGCATAACAAGCGGTGGGAGTCCTATACTGATGTAGCCACTGACATAGCCTCAGGTCTTGAGACAGTCAAGACCTCAGTAGATGATCTGAGGAACAAGGTCACTGCCCTGACAACATTAATTGATGATGCCAAAAAGGGGGAAAAGAGTAGATCAGCTCAGCTGAGAGCCCTCCTTAAGGCAGAAGAAGAACAGGCAGCAGAACCAATTTCAGCAGTAATTCCAGCTAGACCCAGCTCAGAAGGAGCTGATAAAGGGGATGAAACAAGTAAGGGGGAAGGCCTTGCTGAAGAGCCAAAAGATGCAAATGTTACTGAGGTGGCCAAATTTATTGAAGGGCTACAAACTAAAGAGTCACCACCTCCAGCCAGAAAAATTTATTGAAGGGCTACAAACTAAAGGCCCCTACTGACCCCAGTCCACCGAAGCCGAAGAAGCTCAAGTTCTGATCTAATGAAGAACAAATCGCCTTTGATGCCAAATTGGCTAAGGAACTTGAAGAGCAGGATGTGAAGAACAAGATTGCAGCCAAGAAGGGCGTACAGATCAGATCTCCAGTGCCTACTCGCTATAGATCTATAATACCCAGGCAGACGAGATCTTTAGCTGCTCTTCCCCAACAGTCCAAAACTGAGAAGACCAGCGCATCCAAGTCTAAATCATCAGCGCCGAGCGACTCAGAAGATCAACACGTCCCCTCTACTGTGTCCTCCAAAGAACAAGTGCAAGAAATGAAGGAAATAAGGGACATAGTTGAGAGAGCATTGGACAGAACAGCTGAGGCCAGACATATCAGAGAAGCTAAGGAGCGATTACGCCTAGCTGGCATGGAGGCCCTCAGGCTGCGTACAGAGAAGGAAGCTAGGGAGAGGGTCCCTGTGAAGGATAGAAGTATTCCAATTACTTTTAAGTACTTCAGAAGAAGGGAGCCAGCCAGTGAAGCGAAGAGAATTATTTACAAAAGAACTGACGACTGGGTGCCCATAAGCTGAATCAGAAATGGGAACAACTAAAGATCGACTTCATCAAGAGATTTTATATCCGGAAGCTTACTAATGAAGGAGTCGATCATGATTCTTATTTCAAAAATTTCCTAACTGCTGCTAACCCTCCTCTCCTTGCTAAGATCCAGACTTTGCTTGAGCAATCATGCAAGACGCTGAAGGCACCTGAATTCAGAATTCTTTCTCCTCCTCTCACTTACCAGAACAACATTTGCAAGAAGGAGATTGAAGAAGAAATCAAAGATGCTATAACTAGCAAAGCCCTGGACAAGAACGATGCTGAAGACTTGATGGAGATCAATGCCCTGAGGAATCGTGTATATTCAGGATATGACCTTGAACTTCCGGAGAAGAAGTCTGCTGACTTCAGAGCGCGCATGCAACAATTCAAGAAGAAGCAGAGTTGACTCTCTCTCTCTTCGTCTCCTAGTTTTAGTCAGTAGTGATAGATTGTCTTGTACTGTAATCATCTCATCATAATATATGACATCTATTGCTTTGAGCCTTGACAATTACTCATTGCCTTTATGGTTGTTTTGTTTTACTTTCAATACTACTGATCACTGAAGTGATCAGATCACACTCACTCACATTATCTGACCCTCCGTGATTTATATATGCTTACCTGCCTTAGGACTTTTTTCTTACTATTATTAAAGGGGGGAAAAGGCTCTTATTTATATATAGGGAGAAATTGCTTTCTAATATGACTTCAGGGAAAATTGTCTTTTAGATTTTGTTAGGAGGAAATTAGTGATTAAGTGTTGATTAGATAATTAGCTACTAAGAGTTGTGATCCTTTTCTGAGCTCTGATAATTTAGCTGTATCGGCTCTGATACCTCTGTGACTTTGTTAATTTGATGAGGCTCTGATACATTCTTAAATGTGATTGCTCTCACACTTTCTTTTCATTATATAATCAGCTCTGATACTACTGAATGGGAGGATGAGGTACGTGAGCAATTCAATAAGAAGGCTACTGAACGTTTCCTCAGTTGGATGCATAAAATAAAGAGTGAGTTTTAATTTTACATTTGATTGTAACATATTATATTATGTTTCAACTAATCATTTAATGTCGTGAATAGAACGACGTCTTGATGGAAATGAAAAATCGGAGTATATGACCGAGGAGTGGTGGAGGAGTCTGTGCAATTACTGGGATGGTCTGAGACTGCTCGGAGGTGTAGGATATCAGAGCCCCAATGGCCAGGTACTTGAATTAGCAAACACAGGGGAGGATCTAAATCCGCTGACATACTTGCATAGGAGCTGGTTGGTATTCATAATTTAAATTTTGTAATATTGTTTGACAATGTAATATGTTTTACAATATACAAATAGGCTGACGAAATGGGAGTACCTATGGAGGATTTGCTATATGATGTTACTAGGAGCCTTCATGTGACTAAGAATGGTGAATATATGACCCAGAAAGCAGCGAGTATTTTTGTAAGTATCGCTTGAATGCATTAACCAAATTGTTGCTAACGTGTTATGATTTATATTTACTTGTTTATTTTTATTTGTGAATTAGTCCCAAGTTGAAGAGATTGCCTCACAACGAGGCGAAGATGCCGATAGAAGTCAGATTTATGTAGACGTGTGTGGAGGTGGCTTCGATAAGAAATGACTATTTGGCCTTGGTGGCCTTGCAAAACGCTTATTGCATGTGGGAGGATCATCAAGGAGTAATACTGGTCAGTTGGGTCTTAATGAGTATGCACTTCTTTTTTTATATTTTCTCACTTAAATTGGATTGTGATAGGTCCGACTGCCTGAGAGTTGGAGCTGATGACTAGAGTGGATGAGCTGAGTGCACAGGTAGAGAATGATAAGGCTGAGCAACGTGCAAGGGATGAGACGTTTGATAATAAATTAGAGGCACTCGAACAGCTAATCCCAAACCAGCATAGACGAGATGATGGCACTTCCTCTTCCCATGGTTGATTATTATGTATTTCATGATACATTTGCATTACGAGGACATTCTTATGCATATCTTTATTGTTTAGAAGACTTCTACTATCACATCTGTATCTATTGAAAATTGATCTTATTGGTATGTAAATTGCGTTTAGGCGTGTATTTGTCTTATTTGTTTAGTTAATTATTGTGTTTTTGAGCTTTTAGGGAATTGGAGAATTTGAAAGCAAAATTGAGTTTACTTATTATTCTAAAAAATAGTGACAGAATAGTGACGGATAAAAGTAAAAAAAAAAATACATTTGTTACGGAATGGTGACAGAAACTGTCCGTAACAAACTAGTGACGGATAATCCGTCACAGCACAATCAGTGTGCCTCCGATATGAGTGTGCAACTAGTGACGGATCTTCCGTCACTACTGGGTGACGGAACATATCTGTCACTATTTAGTGACGAAATATCTGTCACCATTCCGTCACCCATAAATGTGAAACGTGACGGCCGACGTAACCTTGGTGACAGACTTTCCGTCGTTATGTTCGTCACTAACGGGTGACGGAAGTTATATTCCGTCAAGAAATATTTAGTGATAAAAATATTTTGACAGATATAATTTGTCACTATTCCGTCACTAAAGAGCAATAGTGACGAAATGTTCATTGATATTGACGGGATTGTCCGTCACTAATAAGCAAGTTTCTGGTAGTGTGAATTTATTTCTTTTAATTAATGTATGAAAGTCTTCTGCTGAAATTAAAATGTATTTTACAAGTTTTGAAAGAATCATGAAGTGATGTCCCCTTTAAAGTTTTTCCGAAAATTGGGGCGTTACATTTTGGGTGTTGTAGTGCGAAGAAATCAACTAGATCACAATGCAATTAATTATAAGCTAGATTTTATGAATACAAATATGACATATGATACGATATGAGATATGAGATACGATATATTTAGAAAATTTTAAAACATAACATATGCGCTGATATATAAAAGATCAAATTATTAATATTAGTATTATATAAATTTCAGAAACATAAAACTACCTAAATAAACAAAACAACAATGTACTAGGTTTTCAATAACAAACTCATGCTATAATATATTAAGTATATTCTAATAACTTATCATGAGTTTTAAACTGAAATTTGGATTCAATTTGGAGGCTTTTCTCTCATGCCTTCAGACAATAAAAAAGAAAAGGGGAAAAAAAGTATAGGCGTCGGGCAATTTGTCCGATGGTGCTTTTCGTAGCAGTCCTAGGGGTTGGACTCTCTGTGGTATTTCTGTGAGTGGGGGTAGAGTAGGAAAATCAGGGTCTAGGGCACAAATACAAGATCTTTGGGTTTTCCTGTACGTTCATCAGAACTAGTCCCATTGAAAAGGCGAGAACTTTCTTAAAGAGAAACCTCATGTAAATACCATGGAATAAGGGGTGGGGCAAAAAACTTATTAGATACCGGAGTCATTTATTTCATTTGGAGATTTCTCGTCTCTTTAAAAAAAGGGGGGCTGCAATAAAAGCCCGGTGTCATTGTGTTATGATATATATAACTTTTACTAAACAAATACTCCCTCCGTTCCACTCCATTAGTCCAGTTTTCCTTTTCGGGCCGTTCCACTTCATTAGTCCACTTTCTTTTTTTTAACTTAAAATAACACTTTTATATATTCTAGTGGACCCCACAACTTTATACTACTGTACACACATCAAACAACTTTTTTGCCGAAAAGAAAATGGACTAATGGAGTGGAACGGAGGGAGTAGTTTAATAATTATTACAGATGTATAAAATAGTTATCATTTTAAAGCATTTTAAATTTTATTATTAAAATACTAAGGACACTAAATCAACTAATTAATTGAATTCAGCCCATTCAATTAATTAATTTCAGATCAATCAATTGGCCTAATTGCCCTCCAGCTATGTCACTATTTGAAATTGTTCATATTTTTTTTTTTCCTAATGTTTAAAATTTTTCTTATATCTTCTTTTATATAAATGGATAGGTGTTGAATATGTTCGTCTGGGGATGATTGATTAATTAATAAATTGATTTTGATTATTGTTTAAAAAATATCTTAATTTTATTTTTGTATATTTTGGTAAAATGTTAATATTTATTAGCATTATTGATTAGATACTTGTTTATATAATTATGATATCATTTAGGGTCGAACATATTGGACCACATTTCACACACAATTCGATCATTGAAGCGATTTTTAAACCAGTGATTGTAATACATATTTTTAATTTAGTGTGAAAAGGGGCATAAAACAAACTTGATCTGTAAAAGTATTGGTGGTAATGGAGCTTACAATCTTTAATTGCCAGACATAATCATAAAAAATAAAAATAAAAACTATATGGTGGATGGATGATCGAAGTATGAGTTGAGAGGTGTAATCCCAAAGCAACATATTATAAGGCAATGGATGGTGCTCTCAAGTGCATTCTCCCCCTTCACTCAATAATCCTATTCACTTTCACTAAATCTATCATACTTTCTTCTCTATAACAAAACAATAATACATTTGAAAGCAATGAAGCTATGACCTTTTTTATTCTTAGTGGGCACTTACCAAACACTTAATAAATAATTTGGTGGCCCAACTTTTTTGGGATGAAATTGTTTTGGAAATTAATAGAAATTGAGAGGTAGCTGGCATGGCCTCACCACTGTATAAAGTATGAAACATGTCTTGTGGGAAACCAACTTTTAGCATTTCATTTTGTGTGGCACGAGACTAAACCCAACCAAACTAAAAGAAACTTTTATTAGAATAAAATAAAAGATAATGTTGCAAATCAAAAGCTGAAATACGAAAAATTGGTGGTTGAAAGAGTGTAGTTAAATAAGAGTGATCCAAATATGAATAAAATATTGAAGTGAAAATAAGTGGAGGTAAAAGAGCAAAAAGGGGAAAATGGAAGCTGTCATTCACACAAGAAAAAAACAGAATAAAGGCAACATGACACCCTCCATTAGATCAAACACAAGATCTGAAACTTGAACAGATCGAATCCAAAATGAAATCTAGACAAGGCAGAGGCCCTCCATCAACTGATCTGCTCGTATGTTTTCCAACTAGAGCTCACTTATCTCTAATGCCCAAGCCCATCTGCAGCCCTGCGAGAGCGTCGGACCACCGCCGCCCCTCCCACCTCCACCACATCAAGAAGAGCAGCCCAGTGTTGTGGGCCAAAAGCAAACATCATCATCATCATCATCATAATCCCGCGGATACCTCGGAGCCGACTTCTCCCAAAGTCACCTGCGCGGGGCAGATCAAAGTTCGGTCGAGTAAGCCTACTTCTTGCAACAACTGGCAATCGGTGATGGAGGAGATTGAGCGGATACATAACAGCAGGAAGCAGAAGAAGAGGTCCAATTGGATCGAAGCGTTTGGATTCAAGAAAGATGTGATGCAGTTCTTGACATGCTTACGCAACATTCGCTTCGATTTCCGCTGCTTCGGCTCCATTCCTGCGGCGGAGATCACTTCCGACGAGGAGGATGAAGACGAAGAAGACGCCGGGGACGTAGGTTCGTCCGGAGCTGTGTTTTCTAAATGGTTTATGATTTTGCAAGAAGAGAATCTGAAGAAAGAGATGAGGAGAGATGAGGAGAGCAGTAAGAGAAGAGTGGTTATCCCACGGTTTGATGACGAAGACGCGCCGCCACCGCCGCCGAATGCTTTGTTGCTTATGCGGTGTCGATCGGCGCCGGCGAAGAGCTGGCTGGAAGAGAGAGAAGAAGAGGAGGGAGAGAGGAGTGAAGGTGAAGAATACGATGAATTGGAAATGAAAGAAACTGGGAAAAGAAGAGAGGAGGAAACAAATATGTCTGAATTTGCTGTTGAGACTGCAACTCAAAATCGGATTCAAGAGAAGATTTCAAGAAGCAGAAGCTGTAAGAGATAATCACTCACGGTTTGAATCTTTAATTTTTCTTTTCCTTTTTAACTTTAATATTCCTTTTCTTCTTATTTTGATTACATAGTTTGTGTTTTACTTAAACTGAATTACATGAGTTTCGTGCTGGCAAAATCCTCTACTCTAGGCCTTTCAAGGTTAAATTTGTATGTGTTTTCATGATTTGCAAGTGTACTAATTTGTGTACAGAAACAGATTGGATTATATAGTATTTTATTTCTTATAGTTGTAAAAGTTCTTAATTTCTTCTTTGGTTGTTTTCAATTGAAAATTTGAAAATAATAAAGTTATAAATGCATGGGAGATGATATTTATTTGATGAATGGTACTGGAATTTGGCATTTGGAAGCGTGCAGAATATGTAAGTTAAATGTGTTTACCAAACTTATATGATTTTATTTTTTTCTTGAGATATTGTTGTTTTATAATACATTTATTACATAAAATAATGTCTATTACAAATATCCTTGTCGATTTAATTTTATCATAGTATGCAGGATATTTATTTAATTACTTGTACTTTGAGGGATCCAATACTTTTAATTTTACTTACATTGAAAGTGGTGCCACGTGAAGAGAGTAACATGGAGCAATAAACAAACTTGGATGAAATGATTAACATCTGTATTTATACTTGCGGATTTTAAGGTGTACAAATCGCAAAAGTATTAAAGCGTTACTTTTCGCTCGATCCTCATTGGCTAGAGAACTTAAGATTCAATTTTTTTGAAATTGATTTTTATAATTCCTTCCTTATGTCATAAATATTATATTGGTAAATATTCTAAGTATGTTGGTTGATAACCGTTGCATGATATCGTTATGAATAAGATTAGCTTTCACAACTTAATGTATTTCATGTGCGCAGGTGCGGCAACACCCTGAATAAATTATTATTATTTTAAATGAATGTAGGATTTTTTGAAAATTTAGTGCTTCCCCTACCAAATTGTATATCCACACCGTAAAGTTAGTCTCTCATTCCGAGTAATAAATTTTGCGTCCGTCCTTGATACGAAGTAGAAACCAATATGTACCATACATTTACTCATTAGATTACTCATATTGAATACGCTCTAAAATATTCCTTATATAAAAATCCTCAAATGTTTTATGCTAAAGGACAAAAGTGTAAAGTTAAAGAATTTTATCCATTAAAAAATAAGAATCATGTATAAGTTCATATTAGATCCACATCATTAAGGCCTCGTTTGGAAAAACAACTTAAATAAGTTCTTATTATAAAAGGACTTATTGTATAAAAAATTATGGCAAAAGTTCTTAAATTTAATAAGTTGTTTGCGTTTGGATGTACACATTAATAATAACTTATACAATATAAAAAATAAATATTTCAGTGTAAAAAATTGTAGTTGTCAGGATTCAATGGTGGATCTCTGCATAATCTCTAAATTATTCATACGTTATAACTTATAAAAATAAGTCAAAAGTAACTTATGAAGTAGAATAAGTTATTTCCTTAAGTTCTCACAAACACACATAAAATAATTTATTATTTAGAATAAGTTGGAGTAAGTCATTTTTAATCTCTTTCAAACGAGTCTTAAGTATTATATACAAATATAATATAATATTGTAAACAACTATGGATGTAAATGCTCACATAACATGGAGGTGAGATTGGAAAGAGTGTCATTCTGCCACGACGCAAGCACCGCAACTGCTATAATATCTCAATAAAATAACTTGTGTGTAATTGTATCTTGAGAATATTGTACTAATATTTGAAACTCGGATTTATTTTTAATATTTTACTTTTAGACATTTATACTGTGTATCCACAAATCTACCTGGAGCCTAAATATTTATAACTCAATTTACAAATATACATAAAGCCCATCAATTCGGGGTACTTGGCCCGAACCAATTTGCCCTAGTAGAGCTTGGTTGGAGATAAATACATAGGGAAGAAATTCGGGAAAAGGAGAAAAATAATTTGAAAGCCTATCTCAAATAGTCCGGCGACTGTGTCTAAATTAAGAAATTTTAAGAGTTTTGATAAGTAGGTGGACCCTACTATCATCGCTGAATAATACTCACAATTTTATTATTATTATTATTATTATTATTATTATTATTATTATTATTATTATTATTATTATTATTATTATTATTATTATTATTATTATTATTATTAACGACTGTGTCTAAATTAAGAAATTTAAGAGTTTTCATAAGTAGGTGGACCCTACTATCATAGCTGAATAATACTCACAATTTTATTATTATTATTATTATTATTATTATTATTATTATTATTATTATTATTATTATATTTTATTTTATTTTATTTTTATTGTTATTGTTGTTGTCATCATTTTTGTTCTTTTTATTGCTGTAGTTGTTGTTGTTGTAGTTATAGTTGTTGCTGATGATGACAACGTTAGGGTTTTTTATACTGAAAGGATTTTTTTTGGATGTACAATGTTATTTATTTCAATTGATTTTGTTCTTCTATCTGATTGTTATGTTTGTAGTAGTTAATTCAAATTATTTTGCATAGAGTCAAACTATATAGTGTGTTGTAGATCACAGAAGATTACATAATTGGTCGAATAACGAGTTATAAACAAATATCATAGCTGAGACAAATTTCGGACGACTTTCGATTTAAGCTACAGTCTAAAAAATAAGTAACTTGTCTTGTTTACTTGTCTATTCTTCTAGTACACATAAATTATATTGAAGGATCACATTCAGACGTGTTCTCCTATCTCACATAAGTGGAGAACCAAGGTCTATGTGACTTAGCGGATCATAAACTGATATAATTTCAGTTGCATGCACATAACTAACTATCGCCTTGACTTACGATGGAGAATGTCATTTTTGGCCCAAACTACGTATCTTGGGTTATAATAACTAATCGTAGCTTAGACTAGTTATATGTATTCTTGCATCTCTACCTAAACTAAGAAATGATTATATTATACCCTGCAGGTTGATTAAATTCAGGTGTGTTAATAAGGTCGAGTGATACTATTCATAGATAAGATGTTAATTAATTGGGTGGTCAGTAAGCTTAATTAATTAGCTGATGTTTATATTTTAAATACAGAGATCAGATTAAGGGTAAGTTACCTCGAATTCTCTAGCAGAATGAGTTGGTGATTATTAATTAATTATGTTATCAGCTAAGCATAAATAATTAATTAATTTGAGACACGACTTTATTTATTATATTAGATCACTGGTTTGACTCAATTTGTTGGGAATTAGGTTCACTATGATAGATTTGAAGATCCCAAAACCCTAGCTGGATGATGAGCTTTCGATATTGTTATATCTTACCTGAGTTCACCGTGTTAGGAACTCAGTAGACTAGCTAAAGTTCAACAGCTGTGCATTCAGTAGAAGACTTAATAAATACTGGACTCAGCAGGAGCAGTATAGTGAAAGGAGTCAGTCGAACTGAACTCAGCATGAGTAGTTCACTGTACTCAGAGTTGATCTTCAGTAAGAGCAAACTCAACAGAAGTTATCTACTGAATCAAGAGCGACTCGGCCAGGTTATCTACCGAATCAAGATCGGACTCAAAGAACGGTCGGCCGATACTTTAACCGACCATGGACTTCGAAGAACAATTCGGTAGAGTTGTCCGAGGTCGTACATCCGAGAAGTCGCCCTTGTATCATCTTGAAGTCTGAATAGATCTCAACCACTCTCTGTACCTTGACCAATGACAAGCAGCCAGCTGGCAGAGTCTCCGACATAAAGCTGCAAGTCAACCACTTTCATTAAAGATAGTGGACTCTACAGAATTCAAATAAAGCCGTTTGCTACCCCATAGAGTGACACGTGACCTCGTCCTCTCCAACGGACATATGCCTAGGTCACCTCTATAAATAGAGAAGGGTCTTCACACAGAAAAGAGAGAAGAAAAAAGGATGGGAGGTCGATCATGACGATGATGGACACATCCAAGGAACCGAGCTCAACCGAACAAACACTCTAGAAGATTCAAGCCATATCCAGAGAAGAACTTAATCTTTCATAGATATATTCTTATAGTTCTTCTCTTTAGAGTTCTATCTCGTTCCCCTTCTCTAATCTAAGCTGATCTTATTGTAATATCCATAGCTTAGACGAAGGAGTTCATATTTGAACTTGTTCCTTATTGTAAAAGGACTCCTTCATAGTTGGAGAGTTTGTCAAACACTTTAGTTTGATGCCTTTGTAAACTGGGACTTGCTCAGTATAATCCCCAAGCCGCAGTTTGTCCTGTGTACAAGCTGACTGAGACTAACTCAGTATAATAAATAGCCTCCTGATCTTTCGGGACAGTGGACGTAGGATCGTTTGATACCCGAACCACTTTAAAATCTCTGTGTTGATTTATTGTCACTCTGCTTAATTGTTCACTTGCATAAAACTGACTTTAAATCAAATAGCATAAAAACGGTGTTTTCAGACTTAGACGAATATTCTTTTGGGCCTACTCTTCCGCACTCGAAACCTGATACTGAACTACTGTTCTACTGACTGAATTTAGAAGACCCTACTCAGTAGAAGGATTCTCTGCCCGCGCGTTCAAGCATCGATTCAAGAAGATCGACCGTCGCGCTCGTTGCTGACTTTGACTCAGGTGTATTCCACACCTGAAGACTCGTCTACTCTCGGGACCAACAATTGGTATCAGAGCGCACGGTGTTCTTCTGATCAAAGCGCACAGTGTTTTTCTGATCAAAGCGCACGATGTACTTCTAATCAAAGTGCATGGTGTTATTCTGATCAGAGCTCTGGTCTAAATGGACTGATCCTGAAAAACCGTTTTCTGAGCATGCGCATATTGCATAATATTCATAGCATCCTATACCATGTTCTTTATGTTAGATAATTCAGGTATAAGGACTTTGAAGAGATCTTAATGGCTGAGTGACTACTGAAGGACAGAAAAGCTCCGATCAGCTGGCTGATAGGTTTGTCCAAGGGGGAACTCGACACGCAGAATCTACAACCCCTCAAACAAGGAATGAACAGAAGATGTAAACACCTCGGCCCGACTATCAAAGGAAGATCCAAGGTTCAAGCCCCAAAACACCCGGATCCAACTCGGGGGGGAACCAAGAGGTCGAAAAGGCCTACGGATCGGATCCTCGGTGTCTATCAATTAGATCCGTAGTGTCCCGCATTTCGAGCATGTTCTTATCTTTCAACACTCACACACACTTCACTGATATATATCTATGTGTCTCGTAATTATGTGCCACTTGCCCAGGGGGAAGTTGTCAAACTTATGTCTTATGTTATAGGGGATTTGGTATCATGATTAAAAGGGGGAACTGTGTTGATTAGATTAGTAGTTGCATGTAGAAAGTTTTTAGGAGAAGTTTGTAGAAGTTTTGGCATCATCAAATCGGGGGAAATTGTTGGGAATTAGGTTCACTATGATAGATTTGAAGATCCCAAAACCCTAGCTGGATGATGAGCTTTCGATATTGTTATAGCTTAACTGAGTTCACCGTGTTAGGAACTCAGTAGACTAGCTAAAGTTCAACAGTTGTACATTCAGTAGAAGACTCAGTAAATACTTGGACTCGGCGAGAGCAAGATATCGAAAGGAGTCGATCGAACCGAACTCGGCGAGAGTAGTTCATTTGTACTCGTAGTTGATCTTCAGTAAGAGCAGACTCAGCAGAAGTTATCTACTGAATCAAGAGCAGACTCAACAGAAGTTATCTACTGAATCAAGATCAGACTCAGCAACGGTCGGCCAGATACTTTAACTGACCATGGACTTCAGAAGAACAATTCAGTAGAGTTGTCCGAGGTCGTACATCTGAGAAGTCAGCTTTAGTATCACCTTGAAGTCTGAATAGATCTTAACCACTCTCTGTAGCTCGACCAATGACAAGCAGCCAGCTGGCAGAGTCTCCGACATAAAGCTGCAAGTCAACCACTATCATTATAGATAGTGGACTCTACAGAATTCAAATAAAGCCGTTTGCTACCCCATAGAGGGACGTGGCATCGTCCTCTCCAACGGACATATGCCTAGGTCACCTCTATAAATAGAGAAGGGTCTTCACACAGAAAAGAGAGAAGAAAAAAGGATGGGAGGTCGATCATGACGATGATGGACACATCCAAAGAACCGAGCTCAACCGAACAAACACTCTAGAAGATTCAAGCCATATCCAGAGAAGAACTTAATCTTTCATAGATATATTCTTATAGTTCTTCTCTCTAGAGTTCTATCTCGTTCCCCTTCTCTAATCTAAGCTGATCTTATTGTAATATCCATAGCTTAGACGAAGGAGTTCATATTTGAACTTGTTCCTTATTGTAAAAGGACTCCTTCATAGTTGGAGAGTTTGTCAAACACTTTAGTTTGATGCCTTTGTAAACTGGGACTTGCTCAGTATAATCCCCAAGCCGCAGTTTGTCCTGTGTACAAGCTGACTGAGACTAACTCAGTATAATAAATAGCCTCCTGATCTTTCGGGACAGTGGACATAGGATCGTTTGATATCCGAACCACTTTAAAATCTCTGTGTTGATTTATTGTCGCTCTGCTTAATTGTTCACATGCATAAAACTGACTTTAAATCAAATAGCATAAAAACGGTGTTTTCAGACTTAGACGAATATTCTTTTGGGCCTACTCTTCCGCACTCGAAACCTGATACTGAACTACTGTTCTACTGACTGAATTTAGTAGACCCTACTCAGTAGAAGGATTCTCTGCCCGCGCGTTCAGCAGTACTGACTGTCGCGCTCGTTGCTGACTTTGACTCAGGTGTATTCCACACCTGAAGACTCGTCTACTCTCGGGACCAACAATTGGTATCAGAGCGCACGGTGTTCTTCTGATCAAAGCGCACAGTGTTTTTCTGATCAAAGCGCACGATGTACTTCTAATCAAAGTGCATGGTGTTATTCTGATCAGAGCTCTGGTCTAAATGGATTGATCCTGAAAAATCGTTTTCTCAGCATGCGCATATTGCATAATATTCATAGCATCCTATACCATGTTCTTTATGTTAGATAATTCAGGTATAAGGACTTTGAAGAGATCTTAATGGCTGAGTGACTACTGAAGGACAGAAAAGCTCCGATCAGCTGGCTGATAGGTTTGTCCAAGGGGGAACTCGACACGCAGAATCTACAACCCCTCAAACAAGGAATGAACAGAAGATGTAAACACCTCAGCCCAGCTATCAAAGGAAGATCCAAGGTTCAAGCCCCAAAACACCCAGATCCAACTCAGGGGGAACCAAGAGGTCGAAAAGGCCTACAGATCAGATCCTCAGTGTCTATCAATTAGATCTGTAGTGTCCCAGATTTCAGAGCATGTTCTTATCTTTCAACACTCACACACACTTCACTGATATATATCTATGTGTCTCGTAATTATGTGCCACTTGCCCAGGGGGAAGTTGTCAAACTTATGTCTTATGTTATAGGGGATTTGGTATCATGATTAAAAGGGGGAACTGTGTTGATTAGATTAGTAGTTGCATGTAGAAAGTTTTTAGGAGAAGTTTGTAGAAGTTTTGGCATCATCAAATAGGGGGAAATTGTTGGGAATTAGGTTCACTATGATAGATTTGAAGATCCCAAAACCCTAGCTGGATGATGAGCTTTCGATATTGTTATAGCTTAACTGAGTTCACCGTGTTAGGAACTCAGTAGACTAGCTAAAGTTCAACAGCTGTACATTCAGTAGAAGACTCAGTAAATACTTTGGACTCGGCGAGAGCAAGATATCGAAAGGAGTCGATCGAACCGAACTCGGCAGAGTAGTTCACCTTTGTACTCGAGTTGATCTTCGGAAGAGCGGACTCGGCCAGGTTATCTACTGAATCAAGAGCAGACTCAACAGAAGTTATCTACTGAATCAAGATCAGACTCAGCAACGGTCGGCCAGATACTTTAACTGACCATGGACTTCAGAAGAACAATTCAGTAGAGTTGTCCGAGGTCGTACATCTGAGAAGTCAGCTTTAGTATCACCTTGAAGTCTGAATAGATCTTAACCACTCTCTGTACCTCGACCAATGACAAGCAGCCAGCTGGCAGAGTCTCCGACATAAAGCTGCAAGTCAACCACTATCATTATAGATAGTGGACTCTACAGAATTCAAATAAAGCCGTTTGCTACCCCATAGAGTGACGTGGCATCGTCCTCTCCAACGGACATATGCCTAGGTCACCTCTATAAATAGAGAAGGGTCTTCACGCAGAAAAGAGAGAAGAAAAAAGGATGGGAGGTCGATCATGACGATGATGGACACATCCAAGGAACCGAGCTCAACCGAACAAACACTCTAGAAGATTCAAGCCATATCCAGAGAAGAACTTAATCTTTCATAGATATATTCTTATAGTTCTTCTCTCTAGAGTTCTATCTCGTTCCCCTTCTCTAATCTAAGCTGATCTTATTGTAATATCCATAGCTTAGACGAAGGAGTTCATATTTGAACTTGTTCCTTATTGTAAAAGGACTCCTTCATAGTTGGAGAGTTCGTCAAACACTTTAGTTTGATGCCTTTGTAAACTGGGACTTGCTCAGTATAATCCCCAAGCCGCAGTTTGTCCTGTGTACAAGCTGACTGAGACTAACTCAGTATAATAAATAGCCTCCTGATCTTTCGGGACAGTGGACGTAGGATCGTTTGATATCCGAACCACTTTAAAATCTCTGTGTTGATTTATTGTCGCTCTGCTTAATTGTTCACTTGCATAAAACTGACTTTAAATCAAATAGCATAAAAACGGTGTTTTCAGACTTAGACGAATATTCTTTTGGGCCTACTCTTCCGCACTCGAAACCTGATACTGAACTACTGTTCTACTGACTGAATTTAGTAGACCCTACTCAGTAGAAGGATTCTCTGCCCGCGCGTTCGAGCAGATGCGATTCAAGCGATTCGCTGCGTCGCGCTCGTTGCTGACTTTGACTCAGGTGTATTCCACACCTGAAGACTCATCTACTCTCGGGACCAACACAATTACAACACAATAATTAAATCGACCCAGTAAGTCATTAATTACTTATAAGCTAATTATGCAATTTTTTAACTTCTTACTTGTTAATTAATTTAAATAAATTTGGGAGTAAATAATTATTATTTACAAATCTCACAATTATTAACTTATTACCTTAATTATTTGGTTTGGACTACAAACTCAATAGAGCTTGTAGTAGCTCTATAAATAAGTAAGGAGAGCTTAATTCTCTCATACTTTGTCTCCAAAATCTTGAAAATTAGAGTAAGAAAGAGAGGGTTAGGCGTTGATCAACAAGGGAAACCAAGAAGTTGTCCATCTGGCTAATATCGATAACAACAGTTTCTACCCCCACTATCAAAATGTATCATTGTTCCCAAACAATGGCAGTCTAATTGCAACCAAATTCAAGGACAATCAAGCGAATTAAGTCTATCTAAGTTATCACTATAATACTATCTTTTCATCTGAACCTAATCTATATATATATATATATATATATATATATATATATATATATATATATATATAATATAATATAAAAATATTTAAAAAAATAAATTCTCCTTCTAGAACCCAACCTTAACAAAAAGAATTAAGGAAACTGAAGTCCTCGGTTTGTTTTCTGGTTCTAAATCAAACCAATTTGAGAAGGGGTTTTGGCGAAAAAAGTATATATTTGTCCAAATTTATAATCTTTACACGCTTTTTAAAACTTGGTCAGTTAGATTACTAATGTTGGTCCTGAGAGTACGTTCAGGTGTAGAGGGGGGGGAGTGAGGGGTGAATACACCTGAAAACCGATTTCTCAACTTAAAATGCGAACAATCTTTTTCAGGAGAGTGCCGTACTGAATGAATTCAGCACACCAGAGAAGTTGTTCTGAATCACGTGGCAGAGTGACTGACTCTACTGAGACCTGCTAGCTGACTTAGAGTCAGAATTCAGTATCGTTCAGACAGAGTTCAGTAGTGTGGAAATGTGTAGGCCCAAATTCAGTTGAGTTAGGAAAACGTTTTTGTCAAAACAGTTTCAGTAGATTAATGCAGTCGATTAAGTTTGCTGAAACTCAGTTGAATGATTTTGAAAGATATTTTCAGTATGAACAGTAAATCAATGCAACAGTAAAACAAAGAACACAGAACACAGAGATTTTTAAAGTGGTTCGGATCCAACAATCCTACGTCCATTGTCCCGAAAGATCAGGAGGCTATGTATTATATGTTGGGACTTTGTATACTGGAAGCATTTTTTATGCTTGTATACAATGTGTTTTCGTCCTTACCACTATTTTATTCTCCTATCTGATAAATATGTATATTTGCACATGTTATTCTTTATCTTGTATAAAAGTTAGATTTGTGTGGTATATCGGTTATCACAAAAGACAACACAAATTGGTTGAACTGACAAGATATAAACAGTTATCACAGCTGAGACAACTTAAGGATAAGTTGTCGGTTTAAGCTGCAGTTTAGATAAGAAGTGGCTTGTCTTAGCTGCTTGTCTTTACTGGTACACTTAAGGTGGTGTATTGACGGATCACAGTGAGATGTGTTCTCCTAACTGACCTTAGTGGAGAACCATGATCTCGGTGACTTAGCTGGTCTTAAGCTTGGTAAGACTTCAGCTGAGTGCATTTGGCTATCTATCACTTTGACCTACTATGGTGAACGTCATCGCGACCGGATCTACATATCTTGGGTGTTAGTAGTTATTTCTGGCTCAGGCTGGTTGTCTATATCTTGCAGCCGTATCCTAATAAAATGGGTTGATAATATCCCCTGAGGAACTCGAAAGGATTAGCACACTAAACCCGGCCAGTTGATTAAGTTCAGGTGTGTTAATAAGGTCGAGTGGTACTACTCATGAATATAAGATGTTAATTAATTTAAGCTGTCAGTGAGCTTAATTAATTAATTAATGGATATTTCTATCTGAAATACGGAGATCGATTAAGTCTAAAATACAAGCCCCTGCTCAATTTTGGATAAAGGGGTAAGTCAGCACGGATTCTCTAGTGAAATGAATCTGTGTTTATTAATTAATTTTGCTCTGGGCTGAGCATAGATTTTATTTCTTGTATTGGATCCCTGATCTGACCCAATTAGTTGCCTAGTTATTTATTGTCTCTCAGAAATCATTATTAATGGATTAATGTATTTTTACATTATTTAATAATGTTATTTATATGGAATTAATTGGCTGGGCCAATTAATTGATAAATATTAGTAGCCCAGTGGATTAATTAATTATATTATGGGCTAATTATGTGGAAGCCCATTAGAAATATAATTAAATTAATGGGTTACAAATATATTAATATTATATTGGCTTTTGAAGCCTATATATATTAGTATTCTGTTCAGAAGCAGAATACACAGATACACATAATATTCACGCCGTGCGTGAGTTGAAAGAGAGACAATATTTTTATTTTCTTCAGTTCTGTGACCACCCAGAGGAAGAAAAAGGCCGGGACACAGATCAGAAGATCTGACACGGGAGCAACAATCAGAGCTGCGACAACATACGAAGGAGGAAGGTAGCGTTCCTAACCCTCAATTATCCTTCATTATACTGAGATAGTCTCAGTCGGTTTGTACACAGGACAAACACTAAAATAAAGAACACAGAACACAGAGATTTTTAAAGTGGTTCGGATCCAACAATCCTACGTCCACTATCCTGAAAGATAAGGAGGCTATGTATTATACTGAGATAGTCTCAGTCGGTTTATACACAGGACAAACACTGGTCTTGAGATTTATACTGAGCAAGTCTCAGTTTACAAGGTATCAAACTAAGTGTTTGAAAAACTCTCCAACAGTGAATGAGTCCTTTACAATAAGGATCAGTTCAGAAGTGAACTCCTTCGTCTAAGCTATAGATTTAAACGGTTGAGCTTAGGTTAGAGGGATAGGGAACAAGAAATTGGCTTCTAGAGCGACGAACAGCTGAGTATAAGCTTTGGGTTCGTGCATCGTCGCTTGGATACTAGAGGCTGTATAATTCTAATTCAGCTTGGTTCCCTATGAGCAGAAATGTAGTCTTTCGCCGGAGACTGTTTCTTCGAACTTCTTGCGGAAGACTTAAGCATTTTCGAGTTGCTCCTGAATGCTCTGAGTGTTCTAGATTTCTCGTGTTCTAGGTGAGCTTCAATTTGATTTCATCCCTCTATTTATAGAGTAGAGATTAGGATAGATCCGTTGGAGACGACGATCATTTATCTCTCTCTTTTGGGTAGGTAACGACTCTTTCGAAGTATGGTAGCAGTGTCTTTTCCCTCCATTCCTAGAAAGTTGTTGACTTGCAGCTTTAACAGATATAGGACAGGTGGGTGCTTGTCATTGGTCGAGGTTCAGATAGTTGTTGAGACAGAACATACTTCAAGGAGATCTGAAGCTGACTTCTCTCTTCCTCGTATTGACTCTGCGGATTTGACTTTAGAGAATCTGACAGTCAGAAGACTGTCTGGCCGTTGCTGAGTCTGATCTCTGATTCAGTAGCATGCTCCTGCTGAGTCGGCTCTACTGAAGATCAGCTCTGAATTCAGTGAACTACTCCTGCTGAGTTCAGTTTTACTGACTTTTTCATTATACTGCTCCTGTTGAGTCCAGTATCACCGAGTCTTCTACTTCTGGTGCTGAGGCAGATAGTCTACTGAGCGCCTGAACCAGATGCAGAGTGTCTGCTGAGTCTGAATCCTCAGAGACAGCACCAAAACAGATTACAACTGAATGGTTCATCAATCAAGATAAGGTTTTGGGATCTTCAAATCTTTAGTACGTTTTCAGAGCACATGGCTACTGAGTTAATTATCAACGGAGAAGACTGAATCATTTCCCAACATTTTGTGCTATTGTTGGGGACTGAATCATCACCCAACATTTTCCCCCTATTTGATGATGCCAAAACCTAACAACCTAACGCGATGACTTATCCGAAACAGAGCTTCTTACAAATATTACAAGTAGGATTAGGGGAGTTGTTCTTCAAGTCCTAGACTACTGAGGGGATCTGGGCAGAAATGATAGAACCTATACAGAATCTAATCAACATTTTCTCCCTTTCTAAAAACATTTCCCCCCAAACACTAAGCAGTCTATCAGATTCTAGCTAAGCAAAAACTGACAATACATAACAGCAGTGAGTGTGTGAGTCAGTAATCACTTCAGTGATTCTGAGTGTTAAGCATAAACAAACAAGGCTATTTAGACAATAAGGAATTGTCAAAGCCAAAAACAGAGATGTTTTATATATGTAAGCAATTCAGTACAAATACATCATCTGCTATACTGAGAAAAGCAAAAGAAAGATACAGGGAGATAAGGAAGCAACATAGTCATCTGAACTGCTTAATCCTGTCTTTGAAGTCCTTAGATTGTGTTTCAGGGAGCGGCAATCCATACATCCTGTAAGTGACCTTCCTCAGCTTTAGTATCTTAGGGAAGTCAGCTGGATCTTCTTCATCTAAGAATTTGGCTTCAACAGCGTCCTTCACTTCTTTCTCTATCACTCCATAGTGAACAGATCCGTCTAGTCTCAGTGGGGGCGGCAGGATTCTGGGAGCTGCCACTCTGACATCAACTTTGTCCTTGACAGCCTTCTGAAGTCTGGTATACATCTCTAGTCTGCTCTCATTACCCATTCAGCAAAGGCCGCTGACTTGTGCTTTTCAGCCCAGAACCTCCAGAAATAGTTCCTCTTGATGAATTCAGCTTTCAGCGCTTCCCACCTCTGAGTGACTTCCCACGGCATCCACTCATCTACTCTTGGACATCTGTAAGTCTTGAGATCAGTAGGCTTCCTGAACTTCCTGTATCTGTAAGGAATGTCAGCTTTCTCAGGAATCCTATGACTCGCTTCTTGTTTTGCTTTACCCCTAAGAGCTTCGAAGTCTGCAAGCCTTATCCTCTCTCTGGCTGCTTCAATCTATCTGGCCTCTTCTCCTCTGTACAAGTACCTCTCCATCTGAGCCCTTCGAGGCATTATAGGAGGGCTTGTGAGGCTGTTCTTCTTCTAAGTCAGCAGGTGTGGAAGATTTTTCCTTAGATGTACCCTGCTGCCCAGTAAACTGCTGTTGCTGCTGCTGCTTCTCCTTTTCTTTGTCAGCTTCATCGCTGAGCTTCAGTGTTCTAGGAGGCAGCCTAGATCCAGCCTTTTTGCCTCCAGCTGGAGCCTTTGTCTTGCCTTTAACAGGCTTCTTCTTCGACTTGTTCGCAGCTTCAGCTTTAGCTATTTCCCTTGCTAATTTCTCATTGGCAGCTATCTGAGCTTCCTCCTCCGGAGTGATATACCTCCTGGGTCCTTTCTTCTTGGAGGGAGGGGTAGGAAGCTTCAGTACCTTTTTGCCTTTCCCGGCAACTGGAGGAGGTAGAGGAGCTTCTTCCTCTTCTGACTCCTCGTCGGCGTACTCAACAACCTCTTTAATAACATCTGAGGGTGTTTGGGTTGTGTGAGTCGCGACTTCCTTGGCTCCTGAGCTGCTTGGGCCAGTCTCAGCAGGCACTACAGCTCCTGCTGCTGAGACACCCTGGGCCTCGCGAGTCTCAGTAGGTCTAGTGGGGGCAAATGACTGAGTCTGAGTCGCCCCTGCCACTGACCTTGCTCTCGTCGGAGCTTTCAGCATCCGTTCCTTAGTTCCTTTTTCTATTATTCCTTCCCCCTTTTTGGCATCAGCAAATTGGGTAGGGGGTGGAACTGACACCTTTCTGTCCAAGCTTTTATAAGATTCAGATAGATCATCCAGAGTATTATGCAGCTTGGTCAGCTTCTCACGTAACTCGTTTCTCTCATTTGTGAGCTGAGTGCTGTATTTCTTGTGAGAGAGATCGGCTGCTGCCTGGAATTCTTTTAGCAGTTTCTCCACCTTCTCTTCAATCGCCTTCTGAATATTCTGCAGTCTAAGGTCGGCGGCTTGAGAGATGGCGGTGACGGATTCAGTGTGAGCAGTCTGCACGGCCTTGTAATCATTTAGCAATTTAGCTTGGCCTGGCTGAATCGTCTTTAGCTGTTCTTCAAAGTCAGCTTTCTGTGCAGCGAGTGCATTCGTCAGAATGCTGGAGAAGTCAGGGACTGGAGTTGATTGAATGGTAGTTCTGAGGCCCTGTGGTGCTGCACTTTGAGCTTCAGTGGTTTGCCTCCATGTTTTGTGAACGGTGCGGGCGAGTAGACGGTTTTGAGTGCCTTAATTCCTCAACGCCCTGGCCACTGACTTTGATCATCGGCTTTTCGGGCTGGGCGCTACTTCGAAAGCAGACTCAAGAAGGAGCTGAGAAGGATCAGCTGCCTTCGAAGTACCAGCTACCGACTGCCCGGGTCCAAGGATGCTGAGCGGCGGTTCAGCAGTTAATGTAGGAACATCCTTGGCCGGTTGAGTTCCCTCATCAGGCTTCTTAGGGCTTGAATCACGTGGTGGGTCCTGACCATCGGGGTCAGACCTATCTGAGGGCGCAGATGCTGAGACAGGTTGTCTATCATTCAGCATTGCGAGCATCGCCGCCCTTAGATCTTTGAGCGTTCCGAGGTCAGATGGCTCTGAGTAGCCAATCTTCCCCCTGATTAGCAGCTCCTCTTCGTGAAGCTGTTTGCAGGAGTGGTGGATGATGAGTCTCTTCAGGTTGTGCCACTCTTAGAATCTTATCAGCATATGGAGCCTCGCCTGCCTTGCAAGTAGTACAAGGTCATTGTGGCTGGCGATCTCTGGAATTACTTAAGATATCTCTCGGGAGGCTCTTGATTTGAGAGTAGAAGCCTCCATCCATTCTGAGGCGGTCTCCGAATCCTCTACTTCAATAGTAGACGCCTGTTTCTCAGCAGACGGTATACTACTGAGAGGTGGAACATCCAAGGGGCTCTCTAGAGTTTGGATCTCTTCAGCTTGGACCCCTTGGTCCACTGGTTCTTCACGCTCACTGGAGACGGCCTTCTCCACTGACTGTGTATGTTCGGATGACTCAGGCTCATCCCTCAGTTGCAGAGGAGGCTCAGCAATCACAGCCTCAGGCTCTGCCTCCGGCACAACCTCACTGACTTTCTTCAGCTTCTTGGTTGGCGTCTTAGGAGTTGATTTTGGAGGGAACCTCTTCTTAGTTTGTGTGGAGGTCTTCTGAGTTCCGGTCCTGGGGTCAGAGGGCCCTGACCCTATCTGCTGAAGTGCCGCTGCCCTGTTCTGAAATCGGACTTTCTTCATGTTTAAGTACTGCTTGTCAGCGAAGGTGATGTTGTCCGATTCGCAAAAGTCTTCGATCATTACGGAAAGCTTCAGACCATACAAAAGCTTCCCTTTAACGCTCAGCCATCTGGTTGTCTTGTCAAACTTGGCTGACTGCGTCATGAATTCTTTAAGGAAGAATTATGTCCAATTTATCTTTGCTCTGTCATGTATGGCCATCATCAGCTGAATTTTCGGCCTAGAGACTTGATCGAAGGAGCCAGCCTGACTCGTTAGCAACTGAGTCACGACGTAAGCTAGAGCTCGGTATTGTGGGAGCATGGCATTTTTGGGAAATGCAGCTCAGAAGGTCGTCGGCTTCCCACAGAATTCTGTCAGGTATTCATCCATCAAATCATCCTTATAAGCGACGGTGGTGAATCCTTCGTTTGACAGGTTGAAGCTTCTTTGCAGAGCTTCACAGATGGACATCTGCTTGACCTCGATAGTAGTGCACGAGGGGTCGCCTACTGAATGTACTATGAAGCGGCCTCGGACGTCTCCGTCTACTGATTTGGAGTTCAGGTAGATCTTAGCAACTTGATGCGGGAGGAAGAACGTCGGCTTCCTCGTCAAGAATCCTTCAACCATATCTCCCGGAGGGCGAAGAAAATCTCCTCCATGTAATCCAAGTCGAGGAATCGAACTCCATACTTGGTTCACACCAGACTCGATCCTTCTCAAGGATCTCTTGCATATCAATCGGAGCATATACAACGTTTCCTATCATTTTTGTAAACTGTAAACACAGTATAAGTCAGTATTCAATAAAATATAAGATAAATAAGCTCATACGATACAGAATGATCATTTGAAAGTTACCAAAGAATTTTCTGAGCAGTTTTAAAGGATAGGTTTTGTAGCGAAGTGGGAGATATCTCAGAAAAATCTAGGGTTCGTAGAATGTTTGCAAGGTAGAAATGGCGATTTCAAGCATTTGAACATGTATATATATCTTAAGGAAGATAAACAGTTAAATATCAAGGGTTTAGTTTGAACGCGCTTTTTGAGATGGGCGGATAGGATTAAATTTTATAAAATAGGCAATGATCATATTAGCTGCCTAAGTCAAAATACAGTTGTATATAGCCAAAGACGTAACTTGATACGACATGCATTTAATGCGTTGCAGAGTTCAGCATGCTTTTACATAGAATGTCGTGAATTAAATGTAAACCGTTAATATTAAATGACATTTTCTAAGGCATTGAATACGATGCTGAATCTGATTCATAAATACACAGAACTGTTCTATTGGCTACTGAGTAGAGATACGCAAACCTGTCAGCTGAACATTGTAGTCAACTGATACCTCGTGTAGACGGTTGCTGAGTCTCTACGTACTGTTTTTATTCAGTACTGAGAGTGAACATTCCCCCTTACTGAATGATCCTCTCCTGAATCCACTTACTGACTGGAGTCAGTAGGGTCCAGCAGACCTAGCTCTACTGAAAGTTCTCTGAATCTGGCTTCAGCTAGCGGCTTGGTCTGTATATCAGCCCTTTGATGGTCAGTATGGATCTTTTCCATCCTGATATCCTTCTTTTCGACATGGTCACGAATGAAGTGGTGTCTGATGTCCACGTGCTTGCATCTCGTATGAAGTACAGGATTCTGAGAGATTGCAATGGCACTGGTACTGTCGCAGAAAATTGGCACTTCATTCTGAATGACGTCATAGTCGCGTAGCTGCTGTCTCAGCCAAAGGATTTGGGGGCAGCAACTTCTGGCAGCCATGTATTCAGCTTCAGTAGTTGACGTCGCTACTGAATGCTGTTTCTTTGAAAACCATGAGATCACCTTACTGCCAAGGAACTGACACGTTCCAGAAGTTGACTTTCGGTCAATTCTACATCATGCATAGTCAACATCAGAATAACTAGTTAGTTCAATATTATCATCAGCTGGATACCATAGTCCCATGTCAGGTGTTCATCTGAGATAGCGGAGAATCTTCTTTGCTGAGTCCATGTGACTCTGCTTAGGATTCGCCTGAAATCGAGCGCAGACACCTACAACATAAGTTATGTCAGGACGAGTAGCTGTTAAGTATAATAAAGAACCAATTATAGCTCGAAATTCAGTTTGGTCTACTGATACTCCCTCTTTATCAAGATCAATTTTCATATTCGTGTTCATCGGGATCTTGATTGGTTCGCCTGATGTGCATCCGAATCTCTTAATGAGGTCTCGAGTGTATTTGCCTTGATTGATGAACGTTCCCTTCTCAGATTGTTTGACTTGAAAGTCGACGAAATAGTTCATCTCTCCCATCATTGACATCTCGAACTTGTCCTTCATCATTTTCTCAAACTGCTGACACATGATGATGTTCTTCGAGCCGAAGATGATGTCATCTACGTAGATCTGCACAAGTAAGATGTCGTCTTCCAGTCGAATGCTGAATAATGTATGGTCTACTGTGATATTCTGAAAACCTTTCTGAAGAAGAAACTCAGACAGGGTATCGTACCAAGCCCTGGGTGCTTGTTTTAACCCATACAGAGCCTTTCTGAGTCTATAAACTTGATGTCCCTGCTGAAAGCCGGGAGGCTGTTCCACATAGACTTCTTCTTTCAGTATGCCGTTCAGGAAAGCAAACTTCACATCCATTTAATAGACTCTGAATCTTTGATGTGTTGCGTAGGCTAGGAATAGTCTGATTGCCTCCAATCTTGCAACTGGAGCGAACGTTTCGTCGAAATCTATCCCTTCAGCTTGACAGTAGCCTTTTGCCACAAGTCTTGCTTTATTCCTTACTATGACGTTGTTTTCATCTCGCTTGTTCTTGAAGACCTATTTGGTTCCGATTACATGTTGATGCCGGGGTCTATCAACAAGCTCCCAAACTTTGTTTCTCGTAAATTGATTTAGCTCCTCCTGCATGGCTATGATCCAATCAGCGTCTTTCAGTGCGTCCTCAACTGACTGAGGTTCTTCAGTAGACAAAAGCAGGAATATAAGGCGTTTTCTCACTGACAGAATCTGGATCTTGTCTTTATGTTTGCTGAAGGATCTCTAATAATCAAATCAGAAGTGTGAGCGTCCAGCCACGATCTAAGATGTTTCAACTCTTCATCTGAAATTTGTTCAACACAGATAGTAGGTGAGTTAGGCATTTCAGTTGTACTATTCTGAGATTGAAGCAATTCAGTTACAAGAGTGTGATGTACTGAGTCACCAGGTTCAGGGGCATTTAGCTCAGGAACATTATCAGTTCCCCCCGAATTATTATTCTGAGTAGAGGTCTCAGTTACCACTTGGGTTTCTTCATCGACCTGAGTTACCTGGGATTAACTCTGTTCAGGAGAGTCAATCTGTTCAGCTACTTCTATTGCCGGCTGAGATTCAGTAGACTTGTCTTCAGTTTCTTCATTTGAATCATCATCCCAACATAGCTGGATCTTTTCAACTTTATCTTTTAAGCTCAGATCCTGTAGCTGCTTACTGATGTCCTCAGATTCAGGTTTAGAGTTTCTGCTCCTATCTTCAGTAGCAAACTCATTAAAAACAACATGAGGGCTTTCCTCCACGCAAAGGGTCCGATAGTTAAAGACTCTGAAAGCTTTGCTGACCCGAGAGTATCCTAAGAACACTCCCTGATCTGACTTGCTATCAAAAGTCTTCAGCTGATCTTTCCCGTTATTGTGGATAAAGCACGAACACCCAAAAATTTGGAAATAAGATAAAGAAGGCTTCCTGCCATTCCATAGTCATATGGTGTCTTCTTATGCTGCTTTGTCAGTAAAGATCGGTTCTGAGTATAACATGCAGTATCAGTAGCTTCTGCCCAGAATTTGGTAGGGAGTCCTGAGTCTGCGAGCAGGGTTCTTGCTGCTTCTTTGAGTGTTCGATTCTTTCTCTCGGCAACCCCATTTTGTTGAGGCGTGCGCGCGGCAGACGTCTCATGCTCTATTCCTTCTGCTTTGCAGAACTCCTCCACCATGAAATTCAGGAACTCAGTTCCTTTGTCTGAACGTATCTTGACAATCTTAGTGTTCTTCTCGACACTGAGCCTTTTCAGAAGCCTTGGTAACTCTGTTTTGATGTCAGACTTGTTGGCAATAAATATGACCCATGTGTAGCGCGAGTAGTCATCAATGACCACTAATGCATACTTCTTGCCTCTGATCGTCACTGGAGAGACTGGTCCGAACAAATCCATATGTAGCAGCTGAAGGATTCCATCAGTGGAAGGAGATGGAACAGGTGGATTTTGATTCCTTGTTTGCTTTCCCTTCAGACATGCTTCACACTGAGTGTCTTTGCTGAATACTTCATTCGTCAGTCCTCTTGCTAGAGTGTTTCTAGCTAATTTGTTGAGCGTCTTGATGTTGAGATGGCTGAGTCTTCTGTGCCAGAGCCATCCTGTTCTGTTGTCATTCTTCGCCAACAAACAAGCTTCAGGTTCAGCTGAGTTCCAGTCAGCTACATAGACATTTTCTTTTTACGCGAACCTGATAACACTGTTTTCCATGTAGATTTATCAATGACATCACAGAAACCAGCGTAAAAAACCACTCTATTCGAGTTATCTTAAAATTGACTAACAGAGAGAAGGTTATGCTGAAGTCCTTCAACATATGATACTCTTGGAACTGTAGCTGTTCCAATGCTGAGTGTTCCATAGCCTCTGGTATAGCCTTTTGCATTGTCTCCAAACTCGATTCGGGGTCCTTCTTCAGTAGTATAATTCTTCAGCAAGTCCTTTTGCTACGTCATGTGCCTTGAGCATCCGCTGTCCATATACCAAGGGTCCTTGTGCACCTGCAAAAAAGAATTATATTTAGGTACTCTTTATTTTTGATTTTGGGTCCTTAGATGTTAGTTTTGGAAACCCATATCTGTCTTACGACCCTGGTGGTCTCAGACAGTTTCTTTCCACTTTTGTCAATATATCTGACCACTGGACTGGTCGATGTTGATTTCTGAGGCTTTTCAGGTTCAGGAGTCCTGATCTACTGAGTGGGTAGACTGCTGACCTTCGCCTTCTGTACGGCTTTCTTCTTCTTCTTCTGACTTTTGGATCCTCTCCTAACTATAGGATCATAGTAATATGACCCATACTGAGTTGGATGAGTCAGCTACGGAGGTCCATACTGATCAGCCCATTTTGCTTTGCTGGTTCCCCCTTGACTGAACTGGGGTGATTTAGTGCAGATCTTCTTGTCAGAGTGCTGATAAACAGGATGAGGTGCTTTCATCTTATGTTTGTTCTAGGCTAGGGGGTTCAGTATGTCTGCATTGATGGTCTCCCCTTGAACAAACCTATCAGCTAGCCGGTTTTCTGAGCGTACGGTGGCAGATGAGGAGGCTCCATGGATGAATCCAAGTCCCTCCTTGCAGTGCTTTGGCTTGTTGCTTGCTAGCATAGCTTCAAGCTTCTTTTCAGCGCCCATGTAACGCTCTATCATCAGGTTCCTCCAGACATAATCACTCTTCTTCAGCAGTTCATGCTTGGTCTGAAGTCCTGACAACTCTTGCTTTAGTAGACTCACTTCAGTATCTTTTTGAGTCAAGTCTTTGGTCAATACTGAGATCTGATCTTCTTGATGCTGAGACTTTGCCATCAGAGAGTTTATCTCCTCCCTGAGTCTTAACACAAGTCCTTCTGACTCAGTAGCAACCTGACTCTCCTAAGAAAGTCTCTGATTTTCTGCTTTCAGGGTATCCAACTCCTGAAGAGTCTTACTGAGCTGCAGGCTCATCTGAATCTGCTCGTCGAGTAGTTCTTCGTATGCGATCGCGACGTCCAGATTCTTATCTGCTCCTGAAATAATATCGTGTGTTCAGTGTGAAGAGGAATTAAATGGTGCATGAGAGTTTACCTCATCCTCTTCTCCTGCCATGGGACATTTTTCAGCATCTTCTTCAGCTTCAAGCTCTATGGCCATGAAAGCTGCTTCATCGTCTGATGAATCCATGACGGAATCGACTTCATCTGAGTCATCTGAGAGTTCACCAGCAATGTATGCTTGTCGCTTCTTGATGAACTTCTCCCTTCTTGCTTTGTGTGCTGCTCTTTCAGCAGTGCTGAGCTCAGGACAATCATACTGATAGTGTATTGGCTTCTAGCAGATGTAGCAGGTTGTGACTCTTTCTTCTTTGCTCTCACTGTCTTTCGAATGAGCTGAGTCCTCTTGTTTCCTGCATTCAGAAGTATGCGAGTCAGGAGTGCGCTTAGGTGTATATTCATTCTTACCCTTAGAGTCTCTGACAACTCTTGAGAGCTTTCTGTGCCTCTCCTTTTCCTTCTGATACTTCACGGCAAGCAGCGCGTACTTCTTGGCTAGATTTCCTTCTTGTATGTCATTGAGTGAAGGTTCTGCCTTGCTAGACGCCGGAGCTGCTGTGCTGACTGATGCTTTGAAAGCATGGTTGATTTGAGTGTCAGCTTCAGCTCGCTGCTTCCTTTGAGGTAAGCCAATCTCGAACTCCTCCGCTTTAAGTTCTGAAAAGATATGGTCAGGAGTAACAATATCTAAATCAGAATGACGCAATAAAGTAGCAAAGGGAGTCCAGTGACCGTCTGGTAACGCCCTCAAAACCTTGAGATTCATTTCTCGGTTGGAGAATGTCTTTCCCAACCCGTTGATAGAGTTCATCAGATCCGTGAATCTGACGTTGAGATCTTCAATGGTGTCACCAGGCATGAGGGACAATCTCTCCAACTTCTGAAGTTCCAGCGCCAGTTTGTTCGCTTTGATCTTCTGAGTCCCCCGACTCAGTAGCGCTAGAACATCCCAGAGTTCTTTTGCGGACTTGCAGTCCTGAACTCTTCGGAGATAAGAATCACTCAGAGTGGTTAGTATGGCGTTTCTGGCGACGCGGTCTAAGTTGTGAAGCTTCTTCTCCTCAGGGGTGAAGAGACTTATGTCTTTGGGGATCTTCTTCCCGGTCACCATCCCTCCTCCTTGTGCTGGATCCTGGGCTACGACGCTATCGACCATAGGAACGATAGGTCCGTCCTCCAGAGCCTCTATCATACTGTCGTGGAGAGAGGTCAGATGTGCCTCCATTCTGACCCGCCATACACCATAGTTCTCTACTGGGAACATTGGTACCATCCTTATTCCTGACATATCAGACATGATAGATAATGATATGAATGAAGAATGATATGCAGTGAAAACATTTTCCGGATCCGTTCAAGTAGACCAGTTTCAAAATAACACGAGTCTTAAAGAACTCCTGCTCTGATACCAATTGTTGGTCCCGAGAGTACGTTCAGGTGTAGAGGGGGGGGGGTGAATACACCTGAAAACCGATTTCTCAACTTAAATGCGAACAGTCCTTTTCAGGAGAGTGCAGTACTGAATGAATTCAGCAGACCAAATAAGCTGTTTTGAATCGCGTGGCAGAGTGACTGACTCTACTGATACCTGCTAGCTGACTTAGAGTCAGAATTCAGTATCGTTCAGACAGAGTTCAGTAGTGCGGAAATGTGTAGGCCTAAATTCAGTTGAGTTAGGAAAACGTTTTTATCAAAACAGTTTCAGTAGATTAGTGCAGTCGATTAAGTTTGCTGAAACTCAGTTGAATTATTTTGAAAGATATTTTCAGTATGAACAGTAAATCAATGCAACAGTAAAATAAAGAACACAGAACACAGAGATTTTTAAAGTGGTTCGGATCCAACAATCCTACGTCCACTATCCTGAAAGATAAGGAGGCTATGTATTATACTGAGATAGTCTCAGTCGGTTTATACACAGGACAAACACTGGTCTTGAGATTTATACTGAGCAAGTCTCAGTTTGCAAGGTATCAAACTAAGTGTTTGAAAAACTCTCCAACAGTGAAGGAGTCCTTTACAATAAGGATCAGTTCAGAAGTGAACTCCTTCGTCTAAGCTATAGATTTAAACGGTTGAGCTTAGGTTAGAGGGATAGGGAACAAGAAATTGGCTTCTAGAGCGACGAACAACTGAGTATAAGCTTTGGGTTCGTGTATCGTCGCTTGGATACTAGAGGCTGTATAATTCTAATTCAACTTGGTTCCCTATGAGCAGAAATCTAGTCTTTCGCCGGAGACTGTTTCTTCGAACTTCTTGCGGAAGACTTAAGCGTTTTTGAGTTGCTCATGAATGCTCTGAGTGTTCTGGATTTCTCGTGTTCTAGGTGAGCTTCAATTTGATTTCAACCCTCTATTTATAGAGTAGAGATTAGGATAGATCCGTTGGAGACGACGATCCTTTGTCTCTCTCTTTTGGGTAGCTATCGGCTCTTTCGAAGTATGGTAGCAGTGTCCTTTCCCTCCATTTCTGGAAAGTTGTTAACTTGCAGCTTTAACAGATATAGGACAGGTGGCTGCTTGTCATTGGTCGAGGTTCAGAAAGTGGTTGAGACAAAACAGACTTCAAGGAGATCTGAAGCTGACTTCTCTCTTCCTCGTATTGACTCTGCGGATTTGACTTTAAAGAATCTGACAGTCAGAAGACTGTCTGGCCGTTGCTGAGTCTGATCTCTTATTCAGTAGCATGCTCCTGCTGAGTCGGCTCTACTGAAGATCAACTCTGAATTCAGTGAACTACTCCTGCTGAGTTCAGTTCTACCGACTCCTTTCCATATTATGCTCCTGCCGCGTCCAAGTATAACTGAGTCTTCTACTTTTGGTGCTGAGGCAGATAGTCTACTGAGCGCCTGAACCAGATGCAGAGTGTCTGCTGAGTCTGAATCCTCAGAGACAACACCAAAACAGATTACAACTGAATGGTTCATCAATCAAGATAGTGTTTTAGGATCTTCAAATCTTTAGTACATTTTCTGAGCACATGGCTACTGAGTTAATTATCAAAAGAGAAGACTGAATCATTTCCCAACATTTTGTGCTATTGCTGGGGACTGAATCATCACCCAACAACTAAGTTTCAGTTTTTTGCAATTTAAGACACACTCCAACTCCCAATTTTCACCGGCTACCGGAATGCTGACTTGGACATCCACGTGGCAATCCCAAAACGACGTTGTTTCGTTAATGAAAAGTGTTTATTATATCACCACCTTTCAAGTTTTTGTAATATTAAAAAAAATAATAATAAATAAATTGAACTCTACAATATTTCAATGGACAAAAAATATCATTAGTCAATTTCATATTAACAAAGTAAATTGAATTTGATATGATTTGAAATCATAAACAAATTTCAAAGTAATATAATATCGAGTATTACATTCAAAAGTCATCAATAACTAGAATTTTCTATAATATAAGGTTCTGCAAATCTATCATTCGAATTTTAGCTGCAACTCTCTTGAGTTTCAATGTCATCTCCTTGTTCTCCCGCAGTAGCTCCCCTTCTCCCCTTGACCTCGCCCCCGACCTCGACACACGGTCTGGATTCTTGAGCTGGTACCGATCTGAGATGTAGAGCTGGTATCAATCTCATATGTAGACCTTGACCTCGACGCACGGTTTGGCTTCTTGAGTTGGTATAAGTTTAGCAAAAACTTGAAAGATGGTGATTTAATTTGCAAAAACTTGAAAGTGGTGATTTAATTTGCAAAAACTTGAAAGGTGGTGATTTAATTTGTAAATACTTTTTATCATCAAAATGATGTCGCTTTGAGATAGCTACGTGGACATCCAAATCGGCATTCCAGTAACCGAAAAAAAATCGGGGTCAGAGCGTGTCTTAAATTGTAAGAAATTAAAACTTCGTTCTTTAATTGACCAAGTTTTAAAGAGCGTATTAAAATTGCAAATTTGAACAAATTTGTATTTTTTTTTCGCCAAAACCCATTTGAAAATAAGCAAGCCATCATTCTATTCATTTCTTTCTATTTTTCTCTCTTCATTCTTTGCCCTTTGCCCTTTTCCTTTTTCTGCTTGAACCAAACGACACCTTAGTTTATATCAAGAAAAGTATTAGTTGCACTTTGGCACTTAAAATAAAATATAATATCTAAAGAAATATGGCTATCTTTTTTGAGAGAGAATCCACAATTTTTTTATTGTTGCAGCTTACACATTACAGATATGTGGTTGAACCAATCAATCCAATTAAGAAATTAACATTATTTTTAATCTCGACATATTTTACAGAGAAATCAATCAGCCTTAATCAAATATGGAGAGTGAAGAAGATATGAAAAAAATATTAACGTGAAGATTGGGGTGGGGGTGGCGAATATCAACATATGCTGCGGCTAAGGTTAGACACAATTTAGGGTACATTATGTAAAGAGGGGTTCGGAATTAGAAATCGATACGAAACCTATAAATGATGTTTGAATTAAGACTATCGTATTCAGATTTTTGAAGTGATATAAAAAATTTAAGAATTCAAATCCCAAATTTGATTCACTACCATTTTTAACAATTCATTTTTTTAAAAATTTTGTCATTATTCATTTTGCATTTTTTTTTGTTTTAAACTTTTTTCATTCTTCCATTTTTTTTCTTTATTTTATTATTTTATTTTCATTTGTATTTTTTTTCGTTCTTCATTATTCATTTTTTATATTCTCAATTTTTTTATTTTTTTATTTGTTAATACTAATTTTTACTTTTTTTTTGTTTTTATACAAGTTAAGTGTAAAATTAAAAATTTATACTAAACACATGCATATTATTGATCCTGAATTCGAAGAGCTAATCCAAACATATGTATTAGAATGAGTCAGCTATTCCGAAACTGGAGGGAAACATCTATCCTGAATTCGATTTGACACTACAAAATATCTTGGTTTTACCGACGGAAAGAAAACACGGTCGGCTTACCGACAGAATAGCATCCAAACAAATTACCGACAGAATAGCATCCAAACAAATTACTGACGGAATACCGACGGAAATACGAAGTCGGCATTTTGCCGAAGGAATTTTTCATCGGCAAATACCGAAAAAAAAATTTAATTTTTTTCGAATCCATCGGCAATAATTTTGAATTATTTTTTCTTAAAAAAAATTTGGTTATTGATGACGGAAAATTCCGTCGGAAATTTTTTATTCGTTTAACGACGGAATATTCCGTCGGTAAGCCTAAAGTTCTTTAATACCGGGCATAGGCTATTTCGAACGCAGAAACACTCCCTCCGCCCGCATTTCTTCCCTGCCACCGCCCTGTACCTCCGCGGCCTGCACTACCGCGGCCTGCACCGTCACCGCCATGCATTGCCGCCGCGTGTACTGCTTGCTCGCACCCGTCGGCTCTCCCCCTCTCCCTTCTTCGCCTGCTACCGTTGAATCCAACCCTGTAACTCTCTCTCCCTCTCTCTCTCTCTCTCTCTCTCTATATATATATATATATATATATATATATATATATATATATATATATATATATATATATATATATATATATATTGATGTTTTGTAACATTCTTGTTTCTATTGAGTTTTTCTTGTGTTTGATTGGTTTGGCAATGTGATGGTTATATAATGTTCAAAATTTGGAAATGTAGATATATTGATCTTGATATAATCAGTTTGATTAAACAAAGAACAATTTTTCAGTCTGTCCGATGTCAATTTTGGATATTCTCAATCACTGTTATTTAATTTGAATTAGGAACTAATGGTGTTCGATATATGGAAGTAACACAACAATTGATTGGTTTGAAATGAATGCATATCAATCCCGCAAGACAGCAATTGATGATCTTATTTAGAACTCTACTTGATTATGATCTTATTATTGTTGAACAATTGATGATTCGTTGTTTTCAAGTACATGGCGCCTTCAAGAGGTCGTGGCGGTAGGACTATATCAGCTCCTACTGGGCGTGGAGCCACCCCTTCATCGTCTGGGCATGGGGTCAGTTCTCCACCTACAGGGTCCACGGCTGCTATTGTTTCTGCCGGCTCTTGCTCAGTTGATAGCCGCCGCTGTTTCGAGATTTCAACTGAGGGGTATGTAGCAATTGCTTTTATTTTTTCAACTATATCAACTATAACTTGGCTAAACCATTTTTCAATTATAGGAGATTGCTTGAGCCATCAAGATTTGCTCACACAATTGTTGAGTGTTTCAAGAAGATTAATAAGCCGACTAGGTTCACTTGGAAGCTCACGCCCACAGACATTAAGGCGCAGCACTTTGAGAAATTTAAGGTAAGTTTTTTTGAAGTTCACAATTTATAGTTTAACATTCTAATGTATCTAACATGTACTCCCTCCGTCCCACTCATCTTGCAACATTTGGGATTGTGTGCGGATTTTAAGATAGTAGGGTAAAGGTGTAAAGTAGTGGTGTAAAGTAAAAGATAACGGAGTCCACTTATTTAGGAGGATTGTGGTCCACTCATTTTTTTTCTATTTTAGGAAACGTTGCAAGATGAGTGGGACGGCCTGAAAAAGAAAATGTTGCAAAATGAATGGAACGGAGGGATTATCAATTTGTAAATTGCAGAAGCACTTCTGCTGGCCTGCTGACTGGGACCATGCCGTCTACCAGATGTTGCATAAGAAGGCGTCGAAGAGGTTCAGTGATTGACACTTCGAGATGAAGAAGGGGCGCCCTCAAAAGCCAGACTACATCAACACAGAGAGGTGGGAAGCCCTCAATGAATACTAGATGCGGCCAGACGTTTTCAACAGGTCGGAGACTACTTTTCAGTGCTGGAGGTCAGAGCCAGAGCTGGGCGCCGGGATGAGCAAGCACAAAGGAGGGTCCCGGTTAGCCCTACAGTACTCCCAGTCTTGGTAAGTCTCATTTTTTTAATAAGTTTTTAGTCACAAAGTTTTTGTTTGTACACAATTTTGTTTATACATATGATGAATAGGCTTCCGAGAGGGGATACTCCTTAGAGTCCACTGCGTTTGATACTTTCCAGAATCTCCATTACAAAAATGGAGACTTCTTGAACATGAAGGCGGCGAGACTTCATGTAAGCACCCAATTACAATATATATGATATTATTCTACAGTTGTTAGTTTAACCTTGTTTTGCTTTTATGTTCTATTAGGCGGAGGTTGAGCGGATTGCTGCTGAAGAAGGCCCTAAAGCGGATAAAAAAGCGATTTATCTGCAGTTGGAAGGGGTTCGGGACAAGAAGCAGCTGTTGTACGGCCTCGGGGAGGAAGGGAGTAGCTTAATGAACGCCGCCACCTGCTCTTCTACTTCTTCACTTAGGCGATCCAAGAACAACCTCGAGATTTTGCATCGGGTGGAGGAGGAGTCGGCAGCTAGGAGGGACCTCCAGCAGTAGATGGCTCAGATGCATGAGAAGATGGAGCAGATGATGACGATGATGGCTTCCTCTAGCCAACGAGACACTTCTGATGACCAATCCCCCCTCCGGCCTCTTTATGATTTACATATTGATACTCGATACTTGAATTTGTAGATTTATATATATTTCTTTTTTAAATGAATAATTATTATCGATTTTGGGTTTGGATTTGATATATATGTTCTTGGTTAGCTGGTAAAACTATTAAAATTGATACAGGTTGTCGAGAACTGGGTACAAAAAAATAAAAAAATAATTAAGGTTACCGAGGGATTACCGATGGAAATCAGTCGGTAAGCCAATATGTACAAGTTGATTGCCGACGAAAATTTTCGTTGGGGATTTTACCAACGGATAAATTCCGGCGGTAAATCGTTGGTGATTGTCGCGTATTTGGTATTTGCCGACGGACACATTCCGTCGGAGAGATTTAGCGACTAAGCCTGACCCGACGGAATTATTCCGTCGTTATATCTATTACCGATGGAAAATAACGATATACTGACGCAAAATTCCGTCGGTAATCAGCGAAATTCTTGTTGTGAGAAATTGCGAACCAAACGTCCCCTTAATGTACATGAAGATATATACACTTATTTTTTATTTATTTCATACGTCAGCAAATAATAGAATTATGGGCAGAAAATAATCATAGCTCCACCATTATGTTTGATTTTTTTCCCCTTTTGTGGGTAGGAACATGGAGACGGTGAAAAAATCCCAATAGATCTTAGGGGTACTGATCCCAATAGCTTGTCTCTTGTAAGGTCGACTTCAAGTAATGTCAAATAAGACTCTGCGTTAATATTTTAATCAAACTCATAAATCCAAATATATTTACACATTAATTCAACTTATACCAAATTATAACTTTTAAGAATACCGGCTGGTGTGGACGACCTCACCCCAAGAGGTCAATTTAATTAATTTGATCATCGGCCCCCATAAAAAATTGAGTTAAAAATTAACTCTATTTTTACTATAATTGTATATGTATTAAAAATAACTTAATTATTTTGATTAATTATTTTCTTGAAATAAAATATATATGCCACAACATCATTAATGGACATATATTGAGATACAAAAAAATGGGATAGAGAATCTTCTAAGCAAATTCGACATTGAAAAAAATATTATACAACCAATCTCTTGATCTCTTCCTACAAAAAGCCAGTGTCTTAATTTACTTTATTGAGTTCGTATTAATTTGAATAAAATTTGCTCCCGTTTTATTAATGTATATATTTAGAAAATTAGTAAAGACTTACCGACATCTTAAAATAGGTGTAATCGAATTAATTAATTTAGTCACCATGATATTTGTCGTGAAGTTAATTAATTATCTTTTATGGCACATAACAAGGGTGTATTTGAACTGAGGCTTTCCGTCTTCATCTTGTAGAAGAATATTGTCTTTTCATCCTTGTAATATTCCATGCTTTTAGATCTAAATGCTTTCGAACTTGTACCATGTTATTTCACACTATTTTTAGTTAAATGTTCATGTTAGAATTCTGCTATTTAAGGAAAGTCTACTGTTTCTGCTCTTATTTCTAGATCTGCTTTATGTCCTACTTTTACATGCTTAATCCCGCTTCTTTAGTTAATATTTCTAGCTAAACCCCCAGATCTGGTTGGGGTAATGAGACATCATCCCTAAGAATCCGTGAGATGTGAGAACGTGCTTGATAATTGGTTTAGTAAAGATTTTAGTCGAACTCTGCTCTGATAGTTGAGAATTGCTTATATCTGATCAGTCTGTGTAGGTATCTTCCTTCTAGGTAGACGTAGACTAACTAGGTTCTCTGCTTTGAATGCTCAATACCGGTAGAAGCCTTAATCTGGTTCCTCTAGTCATTGCTCAACAAGGTAGGGTAGCCATTTAGGTATGTGACTGTTTCTATGCTTAACATGACAGTCACAACTTTATAGAAGGATTGGACGCCTCTGTGCTCAACATATCGTCCTGACCAGATAATCTTAACTAGACTGATTCATTTAGTAATCTAGGATAGGACAGGGAGTGGTGTGCAATTACCTCAGTTGGATTGCCTTTAATATCCTGTTAATCACTTGTTAATTATTGCATGTTATTCTTCTGTCTAGTTTTAGATAACCCAAAATTTATGGTGGCTTCTAGCCAAAAACTCTAGGTTAGTAGAGAAAGTTTTCTTTATCACTCGTTCCCCGAGGATTGATCCAGCTTAAGCTAATATTGTTCGTTTGTTTAAGTACCGTGCAAGAGATTACAAATTTATTTGGTCGTGCGATTCTCACGACGGAATCGAGCTTGATCAAATTGGCTCACGATTTTCTCAACGCTCCCCTATTCTAGTCCAGGACAACCACGCAACGACACTATGTTCACTCAGCCGCCATATTGTGTCAATCATAATCTGCTACATCAAGGAGGTCTTTTTTTGAGGTTGTAATGGAGCTAGGGACCATGAAAAGATTTTGCAAAGGTGAGATATTATTTGGTCCTAAGTTTCTTTAGTTAAGCATAAGTGTTGTGGATGCATGCATTGTAAATAGTACGCAATAGAAATATACAATGCAGACAGAAGCATATAAAAGTAGAAAGGGTGTGTAAAATCTTTGTTAAGGCAACAACTTGGGGAGGCATAACATATGTCTAGCTTCTATTTATTTCCTCTCCCCTTCAATTCTTATTTCAGAAAAATTCTTAATCTACTATTTTTTTGTTATTTTTTTTTATAACAGGAATTTTATTTCAGGTAGCTTCTTTTTGTTTTCATTTGGCACAACACCCAAGGTTTTTATCTTCTGTCTAGATTGATCTACCTCAAGTTCACTGGCAAGCATGCACAACAAGATAAAAAGAAGGTCAGAAAGGCTTGGAAATTTTTGTGCAAGTTTATGAATCAATAGGCCAAGGGAGAATCTTGTTTACTATGGGATCTCTTTTGGTAGGATTAAAAGGAATTTCGGCTCAAATGGGATTCCCTACTATCTCCTATCATTTGATGCATGTGATATGTCAATATGGCAGCTTCGCAAATCTAATACGATCATGAAGGATAGAGCTGAGTTTGCTCAACTATACGCTCAAACCTAACTGCCTAGGGGATTATTTTCAGACCTATTACCTGTCATTAGTCATTATTCCTATTTTCATCTAATAATTTCACGAGCAGAATGAATAAAGATTGGCATTCTCAAATACACAAACACATGCATAAAATAAATGCATCCCACTCCTCACACTTTGAGCCTTGCTTGCCCTCAATCAAGACAAGATCAAGGAAATAGAAAATAGAAACAAAAAAAAAAACTAAAAATTGGGGGAGGGTCAAGTCCACTTACTTGGCGCGCGGCTCAGCCGCACTCTGTGCCTTCCTGCTGGGTTTCTTCTTGGTGTCTGCCGATTTCCTTTTCTTTGGGGTGGCAGATGAGTTGGCTCCCATGAATCCTCTTTGGGCTTCGGGCATATTCTAGACTTAGGCTTCGGTGGGGCAGTAGAATGGGCTGAAGTTTCTTCTTCTTAAGTGGAGGAGGGTTGGATAGAGGAGCGACATCAATTGGGCTGCTAGGCTCATCTGCAGGGGCCGCAGAGTGACCATGGCTAACTGACACCTGATCCTCTGATGCACTACAGCCTTGAGTAGCTACCACAGTAGCTATATGTTCCGGTTGAACAACATTGAGTGACTCCTTCTTAAATTCAGCATCTGGTTGAGACTCCTTCTCTGTCTGAGTGTCGGTCTTATCCTTCGTAGGCTCAACATCTGGCTGAGACTCCTTCTCAACCTCATTCTTCTCAGTTTCTGTGGGCTAGCTTCCATCCTTAGCCTTTCATCTTCTGTAGTCTCAGGTTGTTCTTGTTCACTAGTAGAGTTTGGTTGTGGACGTCTGATTTCACTAGGTTCTAGTTCACTTTCTTCTGGGCTCAAGATCACTTTCTACACTATGATCTCCCTGGGCTCAAGGTCACTTTCTTCTTGTGAGTCTGCGGGGTATCGTCTGATCTGTCCAGGCTCCAACTTAGAGTTAGTATCGTCCTAGCCTTCTGAGGATCTGTATCAGTGTCTTACTCAGTTGGAACATCACACTCTTGTGGACTGTCATCTGGAACCTCTTCTTCGACTTCTTGGTCACTGCCCTCAATATCATGTTCCTATTCTACTAAATATTCCTTAGTGGGGGTTTCCATAGATTCTATTGTGAGCCCTTTGCCCTTGTCCACTTCATTGCGCTTCCTTTGCAGTTTGTTGTGTTTTTCCTGTAGGCGGCAGAATTGGCTCTGCAGCTGATGATTCTTTTCTCTTAACCGACGTATCTTAGAAGGATCTGGCTTAGAAGAAGAGACTCAAGCATATATAGTATGGCTCAGGAGTTTGACACCCGGCTCAAATAACTGGCAGGATTTGTTAGCTTTACGAAAGACTACCTTAGCATATAATAGATCATGCATGGTAAACGGCCTAGGAGGTGGAATGGCTATTAGCCTGTGGTTGCTTCGCATAAGAAAGTGTTTGTGGAAAAACCCCCCAAGGAAATGATAGAGGGTGAAACGTCGGGTGGGCCTTAACGAGATCTCAGCAAATCCCCTAGCAATCAAATACCCTAGATCAACCTTATACCCTTCCCTCACGCACCACATGAAAAATAATTCCTGATATGAAACCGTAGAGAAGGTGGTGCAGAGGCTAGAGAGGTTAGAGGTGATGAAGAGATGAGAGATTCGAAGGATATGGTCTTGGACTGGGTAAATTTCATATTGGGATGACTTTAACTTACCTGCCCTATGGGCAAATTGTGACCAGACCAAGTGGGGTTTCTTATCAGGAAATCTCAATAGGGGGACCACGCAATACATTCAAGTAGGGCTCATGCAACACAAAAGCAGAAGGAATGATACCGATGCAAAAATTCCATTGGGGTAAAGTCAACTTATACCAGACACTCAAAAGACGAAAACTTATACAAAAGATGAACGTAATTCAGGCACCAACTCTTCATATATCTTAGCATGGGGAAACACATTATTCACATTAACAACCACGACCAACCCAGGGTATCAAACTTTCCACAAACTCATCATGTATATTCAGGGCATGAAGAACAAAACGATCGAAGTGTCTACCTGATGAGAATTCCTTCTTTTCGCTGAAAGATCCCTCGCACAACTTCTTATATTGGAATTTTTTAGGGGCCTTCAACTCAACGGTGGAATGAAACTCCACAATCCGCCGGCCATCCTCAGAGAAAGAGTCTAGTTTCTGATAGTAAAAATTAGGGTTTGTCATGTGTTTATGGAGTCGAATTCCTCCATCCCAGGATAGGAGCGTAAAGGCTGAGGATTGGCAAGGGTTGTCGATGAGACTTGGTCCTATTCCGGCGAAGAATCAAAAATGTTGATTAGCGAGGCCATCGAAGGCTGTATTGGCGACGCGTGTGGCGGAGAGTATGTGTTGGGAGATGATTCAGTCCCTCCACAACTTCTTGAGAGATAACTTAGTAGCCTTGTGCTCTGAATATTTCCAGAAGATTTGAAGATCCCAAAACCCTACTTTGACTGATGAACCATTTAGTTGTAATGTGTTGTTCTGTCTCTGAGGTTTCAGACTCAGTAGACACTCTTCATTTGGTTCAGGCGCTCAGTAGATTACCAGCCTCAGTACCAGAAGAAGAAGACTCAGTGATACTAGACTCAGCAGGATCAGTATACTGAAAGGAGTCAGTGGACCTGAACTCAGCAGGAGTAGTTTACTGAACTCAGAGTTGATCTTCAGTAGAGCTGACTCAGCAGGAGAATGCTACTGAATATAGATCAGACTCATTAACGGCTGGACAATCTTCTAACTGTCAGGATTTATTAAGTCAAATCAGCAGAGTCATACGAGGTATAGAGAAGTCAGCTTCAGATCTACCTTGAAGTCTGTTCTGTCTCACATTCTTTCTTCAGCCTCGACCAATGACGAGCAGCCAGCTGTTCACTTTCTGATTAAAGCTGCAAGTCAACAACTTTCCAGAAATGGAGGGAAATGACTCTGCCACCATCTTTGAAAGAGCCATTAGCTACCCAAAAGACAGAGACACAAGGATCGTCTCCAACGGATCTATCCTTGCCTCTGCTCTATAAATAGAGGGATACATTTCAAATTGAAGCTCGCGAGTGAACACCGAGAAAACCAAGAACACACGAGCATTCACGAGCAAACTCAAATGACTTAAGTCTTCCGCAAGAAGTTCAAAGAGTAATCTCCGACGAAAGACAACATACTTGCTCATAGGGAACCAAGCTGAACAAGATTATAAAGCCTCTAGTATCCAAGCGACTGAATACGAACCCAAGTCCATACTTAAACTGTTCGTCGCTCTAGAAGCCACTTTCTCGTTCCCTATCCCTCTAACCTAAGCTCAACAGATATTATCCATAGCTTAGACGAAGGAGTTCATATCTGAACTGATCCTTAATCGTAAAGGACTCCTTCATAGTTGGAGAGTTTGTCAAACGCTTTGGTTTGATCCTTTGTAAACTGAGACTTGCTTAATACAAATCTCAAGACCAGTGTTTGTCCAGTGTATAAACCGACTGAGACTATATCAGTATAATACATAGCTTCCTGATCTTTCGGGACAGTGGACCTAGGATTGTTGGATCCGAACCACTTTAAAAATTGCCTATGTTTTGTTTTCTCTTTACTGTTGCATTGATTACTATGCATACTGAAAGCATTTATAAAATCATTCAACTGAGTTTCAGCAAAGCTTAATCGATCGCACTAACATACTGAAACTGTTTTATTAAAAACATTTTCTAAACTCAATTGAATTTAGGCCTACACATTTCCGCACTATACTGAACTCCACCTGAACGGTACTGAATTCTGACTCAAGTGAACTAGCAGGCCTCAGTGAAGTCAGCCACTCTGCCACACGATCCAGAACAGCTTATTTGGTCTACTGAACTTGTTCAGTACGACACTCTCCTGAAAAGGACTGTTCGTGTTTAAAGTTAAGAAATTGTTTTCAGGTGTATTCACCCCCCCCCCTCTACACCTGAATGTTTAATCTCGGGACCAACAATTGGTATCAGAGCAGGAGTTCTCTAAGACTCTTGTTATTCTGAAACTGGTCTACTTGAACGGATCCAGAAAACGTTTTCACAGCATATCATTCTTCATTCATATCATTATCTACTATGTCTGATTTGTCAGGAATCAGGATGGTACCCATGTTCTCAGTAGAGAACTACGGGGTATGGCGAGTCAGAATGGAGGCACATCTGACTTCCCTCCACGACAGCATGACAGAGGTACTGGAAGACGGACCTATCGTTCTGATGGTTGATAGTGTCGTAACTCAGGACCCAACATAAGGAGGATGAATGGTGACCGAGAAGAAGATCCCTAAAGACAGAAGTCTCTTCACCCCTGAGGAGAAGAAGCTTCACAACTTAGACCGGGTCGCCAGAAATGCCATACTGACCACTCTGAGCGATTCTTATCTCGGGAGAGTTCAGGACTGCTAGTCCGCGAAGGAACTCTGGGATTCTCTAGCACTACTGAGTCGGGGAACTCAGAACATCAAAGCGAACAAGCTGGCGCTGGAACTTCAGAAGCTGGAGAGACTGTCTCTCATGCCTGGTGACTCCATTGAAGATCTCAATGTCAGATTCACGGATCTAATGAACTCTATCAACGGGCTGGGAAAGACGTTCTCTAACCGAGAAATTAATCTCAAGATTTTGAGGGCATTGCCAGACGGTCATTGGACTCCCTTCGCTACTTTACTGAGACATTCGGATATAGATATTGTTACTCCTGGCCATATCTTTTCAGAACTTAAAGATGAGGAGTTCGAGTTTGGTCTACCTCAAAGAAAGCAGCGAGCTGAAGCTGACACCTAAGTCGACCATGCCTTCAAAGCATCCGTCAGCAAAACGGCTCCAACTTCTAGCAAGGCTGAACCTTCACTCAGTGATTTACAAGAAGGAAACCTGGCTAAGAAGTACGCGCTGCTTGCCGTGAAGTATCAGAAGGAGAAGGAGAGGCGCAGAAAACTCTCAATACTTGTCAGAGACTCCAAGGGAAAGACTGAGTATACGCCTAAGCGCACTCCTGACTCACATACTTCTGAATGCAGGAAACAGGAGGACTCAGCTCAGTCGAAAGACAACGAAAGTAAAGAAGAGAGAGTCACTACCTGCTACAACTGCAAGAAGCCAGGACATTATCAGTATGATTGTCCGAGCTCGCATCGCTTGAGACAAGAAGACGCAAAGCTCGAAGGGAGAAGTTCATCAAGAAGCGTCAAGCATATATAGCTGGTGAACTCTCAAACGACTCAGATGAAGTCGATTCCTTCATGGATTCATCCGACGATTAAGCAGCATTCATGGCCGTAGAGCTTGAAGAAGACGCTGAAAAGTGTCTCATGACAGGAGAAGAAGATGAGGTAAACTCTCACACTCCATTTAACTCCTCTTCACACTGCACACACGACACTATTTCAGGTGCAGATGAGAATCTGGACGTCGCAATCGCATATGAAGAACTACTCGACGAGCAGATTCAAATGAGTCTGCAGCTCAGTAAGACTCTACAGGAGTTAGATACCCTGAAAGTGGAGAATCAGAGACTTTCTCAGGAGAGTCAGGTTGCTACTGAGTCAGAAGGACTTATGTTGAGACTCAGGGAGTAGATAAATTCTCTGATGGCCAAGTCTCAGCATCAAGAAGATCAGATCTCAGTACTGACCAATGACTTGACTCAGAAAGATACTGAACTGAGTCTACTGAAGCAAGAGTTGTCAGGACTTCAGACCGAGCATGAACTGCTGAAGAAGAGCGATGATGTCTGGAGGAACCTGATGACAGAGCGATACATGGGCGCTGAAAAGAAGCTTGAGGCGATGCTAGCAAGCAATTAGCCTAAGCACTACAATGAGGGACTTAGATTCAATCATGGAGCCTCCTCATCTGCCCCCGTACGCTCAGAAAACCGGATAGCTGATAGATTTGTTCAAGGGGAGACCATCAACGCAGAGATTCTGAACCCCCTAGCCAAGGACAAACAAAAGATGAAGGCACTTCATCCCAGCTATCAGCATTCTGACAAGAAGATCAGTTCCAAAACACCACAGTTCAGTCAAGGGGGAACTAACAAAGCTAAGTGGGCTGATCAGTATGGACCTCCGCAGCTGACAAATCCAGCTCAGTATGGGTCATATTACTATGATCCTATAGTCAGGAGAGGACCTAAAAGTCAGAAGAAGAAGAAGAAGAATAAAGTCATGCAGAAGGCAAAGGTCAGCAATCCACCTACTCAGAAGATCAGGACTCCTGAACCTGTGAAGCCTCAAAAGTCAGCATTGACCAGTCCAGTGGTCAAGTATGTTGATCAAAGTGGGAAGAAACTGTCTGAGACCACCAGGGTCGTAAGACAGATCTGGGTTTCCAAAACTAACATCTAAGGACCCAAAATCAAAAATAAAGGGTACCTAAATATAATTATGTTTTGCAGGTGCACAAGGATCCTTGGTATGTGGACAGAGGATGCTCAAGACATATGACATGCCAAAAGGACCTACTGAAGAAGTATACCACTGAAGAAGGACCCCGAATCGAGTTTGGAGACAACACAAAAGGCTATACTAGAGGCTATGGAACATTCAGCATTGGAACCGCAACAGTTCCAAGAGTATCATATGTTGAAGGACTTCAGCATAATCTTCTCTCTGTTAGTCAATTTTGTGATAACTCGAATAGAGTGATTTTTGATGCTGGTTTCTGTGATGTCATTGATAAATCTACAGGGAAAATAGTGTTGTCAGGTTCGCGCAAAAAGAATATCTACGTAGCTGACTGGAATTCAGATGAACCTGAAGCTTGTTTGTTGGCGAAGAAGACTCAGCCATCTCAACTTCAAGATGCTCAACGAGCTAGCTAGAAACACTCTAGTAAGAGGACTGTCGAACGAAGTATTCAGCGAAGACACTCAGTGTGAAGCATGTCTGAAGGGAAAGCAAACAAGGAATCAAAATCCTACTTTTCCATCTCCTTCCACTGATGGAATCCTTCAGCTGCTACATATGGATTTATTATGTCCAGTCTCTCCGGTGACGATCAGAGGCAAAAAGTATGCTTTAGTGGTCATTGATGACTACTCGCGCTACACATGGGTCATTGCCAAAATGTTTGGCGTCAAAATAGAGTTACCAACGCTTCTGAAAAAGCTCAGTGTCGAGAAGAACACCAAGATCATCAAGATACGTTCAGACAGAGGAACTGAGTTCCTGAATTCGATGGTGGAGGAGTTCTGCAAAACTGAAGGCATAGAGCATGAGACGTCTGCCGCGCGCACGCCTCAACAAAATGGGATTGCTGAAAGGAAGAATAGAACACTCAAAGAAGCAGCAAGAACCCTGCTCGCAGACTCAGGACTCCCAACCAAATTCTGGGCAGAAGCTACTGTCACTGCATGTTACACTCAGAACAGATCTCTACTGACAAAGCAGCATAAGAAGACACCATATGAATTATGGAATGGAAGGAAGCCATATTTATCTTATTTCAAAATTTTTGGGTATTCGTGCTTTATCCACAATAATGTGAAGGATCAGTTGAAGACATTTGATAGCAACTCAGACTAGGGAGTCTTCTTAGGATACTCCCAGGTCAGCAAAGCCTTCAGAGTCTTTAACTACCGGACACTTTGCGTGGAGGAAAGCCCTCATGTTGTTTTTAATGAGTTTGCTACTGAAGACATGAACAGGAACTCTAAACCAGAATCTAAGGATATCAGTAAGCAGCTACAGGATCTGAGCCTAAAAGATAAAGTTGAAAAGATTCAGCTATGTTGGGATGATGATTTAGATGAAGAAACTAAAGATAAGTCTACTGAATCTCAACCAGCAGTTGAAGTAGCTGAACAGATTGACTCTACTGAACAGAGTCAATCCCAGGTAACTCAGGTCGATGAAGAAACCCAAGTGGTAACTGAGACCTCTACTGAGGACAATAATTCAGGGGGAACAAATGAAGTTCCTGAGCTAAATGCCCCTGAACCTGGTGACTCAGTAGACTCAACTCTAGTAACTAAATTGCTTCAATCTCAGAATAGTACAACTGAAATGCCTAACTCACCAACTATCTGTGTTGAACAAATCTCAGATGAAGAGTTGAAACAACGTAGATCGTGGCTGGACGCTCACACTTCTGATTTGATTATTGGAGATCCTTCAGCAAGCGTAAAGACAAGATCTAGATTCTGTCAGGGAGATAGCGCATTATATTCCTGCTTCTTGTCTACTGAAGAACCTCAGTTCACGAGAAACGAAGTATGGGAGCTTGTTGACAGACCCCTGCATCAACATGTGATTGGAACTAAATGGGTCTTCAAGAACAAGCGAGATGAAAACAACGTTATAGTAAGGAACAAAGTAAGACTCGTGGCAAAAGGCTACTGTCAAGCTGAAGGAATAGATTTAGATGAAACTTTCGCTCCAGTTATAAGATTGGAGGCAATCAGACTATTCCTAGCCTACGCAACACATCAACGATTAAGAGTTTATCAAATGGATGTGAAGTCTGCGTTCCTGGACGGCGTACTGAAAGAAGAAGTCTATGTAGAACAGCCTCCCGACTTTCAGCAGGGACATCAGGTCTACAGACTCAGAAAGGCTCTGTACGGGTTGAAACAAGCACCTAGGGCTTGGTACGATACCATGTCTGAGTTTCTTCTTCAGAAAGGTTTTCAGAAAGGCATAGTAGACCGCACATTATTCAGCATTCGACTGGAAGACGACATCTTACTTGTGCAAATCTATGTAGATGACATAATCTTTAGATCGAAGAACGTCATCATGTGTCAGCAGTTTGAGAAAATGATGAAGGATAAGTTCGAGATGTCAATGATGGGAGAAATGAATTATTTCCTCGGTTTTCAAGTCAAACAATCTGAGAAGGGAATGTTCATCAATCAAGGCAAATACACTGGAGACCTCATCAAGAAGCTCGGTAGAACATCTGGCAAACCAATCAAGATCCCGATAAACACGAACATGAGAATCGATCTTGATAAAGAGGGAGTATCAGTAGACCATACTGAATTTCGTGCTATTATTGGTTCATTATTATATCTAACTGCTACTCGACCTGACATAACTTATGTTGTAGGTGTCTGCGCTCGATTTCAGGTGAATCCTAAGCAGAGTCACATGGACTCAACAAAGAAGATTCTCCGCTATCTTAGAGGAACACCTGACATGGGTTTATGGTATCCAACTGATGATAATATTGAACTAACTAGTTATTCTGATGCTGACTATGTAGGATGTAGAATTGACCAAAAGTCAACTTCTGGAACGTGTCAGTTCCTTGGCAGTAAGCTGATTCATGGTTTTCAAAGAAACAGCATTCAGTAGCGACGTCAACTACTGAAGCTGAATATATGGCTGCTGGAAGTTGCTGCGCCCAAATCCTTTGGCTGAGACAGCAGCTACGTGACTATGATGTTATTCAGAATGAAGTGCCGATCTTCTCGCGACGGCACGGTGCAATTGCAATCACTCAGAATCCTGTACTTCATACGAGATGCAAGCACGTGGACATCAGACACCACTTCATTCGTGATCATGTCGAAAAGAAGGATATCAGAATGGAAAAGATCCATACTGACCATCAAAGGGCAGATATTCTGACCAAGCCTCCAACTGAAGCCAGATTCAGAGAACTTTTAGTAGAGCTAGGTCTGCTGGACCCTACTGACTCCAGTCAGTAAGTGGATTCAGGAGAGGAGCATTCAGCAAGGGGGAATGTTCACTCTCAGTACTGAGTAAATTCAGTACGTAAAGACTCAGCAACCATCTACACGAGGCATCAGCTGACTACGATGTTCAGCTAACAGGTTTGCGTATCTCTACTCAGTATCCACTGAAATATTCTGTGCATTTATGATTCAGATTCAGCTTCGTATTCAATGCCTTAGAAAATGTCATTTAATCTAACAGTTTGCATTAAATACACGACATTCTATATAAAGAATGCTGAACTCTGTGGCGCATTAAATGCATGTCGTATCAAGTTACTTCTTTGGCTATTTACAACTGTATTTTGACTTAGGCGGCTAAATTGATCATTACCTATTTTATAACATTAAATCCTAGCCGTCCATCTCAAAAAGCTATTTCAAACTAAACCGTGGATTATTAACTGTTCATCTTCTTTAGCATATATAAACACGTTCAAAGTTAGAAATCGCCATTTTCACTCTGCAATTTTTACGAACCCTAGATTTTCTGAGAATATCTTCCGACTCCTTGCAAATTTATTTTCAAATATCTCAGAAACTCTTTGGTAAATCTCTAATGATTATTCAACATCGTATGTGATACTTATAATATTTTTATTTCGATATTGATATTTCTTCTTTGCAGAATATTATACATGGCAGGATCATTCGTTAACGTTCCCCTGGACATGAAGGAGATCCTTGAGAAGGATCGCGTTTGGTGTGAACCAATGATGGAGTTTGATGCCTGCGAGCTTGACTGTATGGAGGAGATCTTCGACGCTCTCAGAGCGACTGGCCTAGAAGGTTTTCTGTCGAGGAAGCCATCTTATTTCCTCCCTCGACAAATTGTTGAGTTGTATCTGAACTCAGAGTCAGCTGAAGAGGACATCATATGCAAATTTATAACTCATACAGTTGCCGACCCCTCCCAAGCTTATTCCGAGATCAAGACGATGTCTGTGAAGGAAGCTCTTCAACGCAGCTTCAAACTTCCTAACGAGGGATTCAGCACGGTGGGCTACAAACATGATCTGATGGATGAATATTTAGAGATCTTCTGCGGGAAGCCAACTTCTTTCAGAGCAGCATTCCCAAAGAACGCCATGCTCCCAAAATTCAGAGCCCTCGTCTACATCGTCACCCAGGTACTGACGAGTCAGGCCGAATCCTTTGATCAAGTATCGAGGCCAAAGATTCAAATGATTATGGCCATATACGATCACGCGAAGATCAACTGGACTGAGTTCTTCCTCAAAGAATTCATGACTCAGTCCGCCAAGTTCGACAAATTATCCCAACACCTAGCAGTGAAGGGAAAGTTATTATACGGACTGAAGCTGTCAGTCATGATAGAAGACTTCTGCGGATCGGACAATGTTGTATATGCTGATAAGCAATATTTCAATCCGAAGAAGGTTCGATTCCAGAGCAGGGCAGCGGCCCTTCAGAAGATTGGGTCAGGGCCTGATGATCCCAAGACAGGAACTCAGAAGACCTCCACTCCTACAAAGAAGAGATCGCCTCCCAAGTCTACTCCCAAGACACCGACCAAGAGACTGAAGAAAGTCAGTGAGGTCGTAGCTGAACCACCTATGCAGCTAAGGGACGAGGCTGAGTCAACAGAGAAAACTTTCCAGTGGAGAAGGCCGTCTCCACTGAACGAGGGGATACAGTGGACCAAGGGGTAGAGACTGAACAAATTCCTATGACCGAGAGCCCCTTAGATATTCCTCCACTTAGCAGCATTCCGTCTGCTGAGAAGCAACAGTCTCCGATTGAAGTCGAAGATTCAGAGACTGCTTCTGAGTTAAAATCGATCGGGATGGAGGCGTTTGCTCTACAATCAAGAGCCTCCCGAGAGATTGCTGAACATATTCCGGAGATAGCCAGCCACGCGGATCTTATCATACTGGCAAGGCAGGCTAGACTCCATACGTTGATCAGGTTCTAGGAGTGGTCTACCCTGAACAAGCTGATCAAACACCATTCCTGCGAACAGCTCCACGAAGAGGAGCTGATGATAAGGAACAAGATTGGCTACTCAGAGCCGTCCGACATCTATTCCTTAGATGACTTGAGGGCTGCCATGCTGAATGATCACCAACCAACCTCAGCAGTGGCACCCTCAGATGGGTCTGACCCCGATGGTCAGGACCTACCCCGTGATTTAGGCCCTGAGAAGCCTGATGAGGGAACTCAACTGGACAAGGATGCTCCAACTTCTATAGCTGAACCACCTCTCAGCATCCTTGGACCAGGTCAGTCGGAGGCTGGTACCTTGAAGTCAGCAGAACCAGCTCAGCTTCTGCTTGAGTCTGCATTCGAGGTAGCGCCCAACCCAAAAAACCGACAATCGAAGTCAGTGGCCAGGGCCCTGAGGAGTCAAGGAACTCAGAATAGACTCCTCGCCTATGCCGTCCACAAGATGTGGAGGCAGGCCACTCAGGCTCAGAGTGCGGAGATCAAGGGGCTCAGAACTACTATTCAGAACACTCCTGCCCCCGACTTCTCAACCATCTTGACAGAAGCACTCGCCACTCAACGAGCCAACTTCGAAGAGCACCTGAAGCTGATGGAGGCTGGCCAGGCTAAACTTTTGGAAGAATACAAAGTCGCCCAGTCAGCTCACACTGCATCCATCTCCTTTATCTCTCAGGCCTCCAAGCTCAGACTCCAAACAATTCAGAAGGCTATGGAAGATAAGGTAGATCAGAAGTTGCAGAATATTCAGACGGCAGTAGACGCCTCTCACAAGAAATACAGCAAACTACTAACTGATGAGAGGAATGAGTTGCATGAGAGACTTGTAAAGCTGCAGTATGCATTGGATGATCTCTCAACAGCTTACAAGAGTCTGGATAAAAAGGTACAAATTCCCACCCTTGGTCTATTTGCTGATGCCAAAAAGGGGGAAGGAAAGCTGAAGGTACCTGAAGGGAAGGAAAAGGTACTGAGAGAACCTAAAGGAGTAGGGATAGTGGCCGGAGCAACTCAGATTCAGCAATTTGCTCCCACTGGTCCCTCTACTCAGTCAGCACAAGGCGAGGCCCAGGGTGTCTCAGTAGCAGGAGAAGTAGTGCCTGCTGAGACTGGCCCAAGTGACTCAGGACCCAAGGATTCTGCTACTCAAGCAACTCAGACACCTAGCGATATCATCAAGGAAATTACTGGTCCCTTTACACAGGAATGGTTCACCAATCAACATAGGATTTTGGGATCACTCAAATTTTCTACATAATCATTTCCCAACAATTTCTCCATATTTGATGATGCCTAAACCTATCACATAGGTTGCACGGACATAGACATGGGACACGGTACGACACGGACACGGGACACGGGATACGACATTTTTTGAAAAATTTAGGACACGACACGGGCGCTGATATAAAAAATATTAAATTATTATATATATATATATATATATATATATATATATATATATATATAAATTTAAAAATGATCAAGTCAAGTTTTTCAATATCAAACTCATAGTTCAAATGATCAACTCAAACAACATAGTCATAATTCATAAGTAGATAACCATAGCATAAAAATGTAAAATACTAAAATAAGTACATAATCTAAATACATTAGTAAGGTAAGTAATATTTAATTATATATCTATTTACTTATTACTAATTATATATACGTGTCCACTGTCCCTTTACTTATTTAATTTTATATTTATTTACTTTTTACTAATTTCTAACTACATGGCCCATTCAACCGTGTCCACTACAAGACTAAATCAAAAAACGTGTCTGTTGTCCCCTTGGGATGGCAAAGTTGGTGAAGGTGGGTAGGCCCGGGACCGATAGGTCCTGAGTTCAGATCCTATTGGAAGCAACTTTGTGGAGCCTGTCACCTATAGTTAGCGTAGGATGGTTGAACTCTCCTGTGTGGTTTGCAGGCTACTGCACAAGGAGCGGGGTTTACCCAGTGCGCACCGAAGGTACCGGCTACGGGTTCCACATATCAAAAAAAAAAAAAAAAAAAAAAAAAAAAGGGGTCGTTCCGTGTCGGACACACAAATTGCCGTGTCCATTCCGTGTCGGACACATAAATCGCCGTGTCCGAAAATGTATCCGTTTTTTTTTTAATTTATGGATACGTTTTTGCCGTGTCGGGCGCGTATTCGGGCGTGTCTGTGTTCGACACGTGTCCGACACAGTACGACGGGTTTTTTCGGAGTGTCCGTGCAACATAGCCTATCACTATCAAACAATATCTAACACTATCTAAGAATCTAAAGAACTATTAGATACAAACTTCTTACAAATATTACAATGATAAACTATGGAGAGTATCTTCAAGTCTTTTGAACTAAGAAAGAACCGAACACACAAATAATCAGTGGGTGTGTGAGTCAGCAATCACTTAGGTGATTCTGAGTGTTAAACTAAAAACGAAGCAGGCCATGGAGACAATAAGGAATTGTCATGCCAAGTAACAATTGATGTATTGATGATAAGAAATAGAGTACAGTTACATCATATTGCTACACTAGAGAATACAACAAACACAGACAAGCAAGACTACTTCCTAGCAGATTTAAAGCGCTGAATCTTTGCCTTGAAATCGTTCGATTTATCTTCGGGCAATGGAAGTCCATACATCTTGAAAGTTTCACGCCTCAGCTTATGAATCTTCGGAATATCATCTGGATCAGTAGGTTCAAGTTCAAGAGCTTTGGCTGCATTCCTAGCTTCAGTTTCAATCACGGCTGTGTATAATGATCCGCCTAGTTTTCTTGGTGGTGGCAGAGTTCAAAAGGCCAGAGTTCTAACAGCAATGTTATCTTCAAGAAGGGCATTCTGAACTATATTGTAGACTTCATTATCACACCTCTCAATCCATTCAACAAACGTCTCGACTCTCAGGGAGTCGGGCCAAAGCTTCCATACGTAGTATCTCTTGATGAATTCAGCTTTGATCCTCTCCCAAGCCCGAGTCTTCTCCCAGGGCATCCACTGATTTACACGAGGCCATCTGTGAATTTTCTGATCATCATGTTTGCGGCCTCATTTAAAGAATTTGGAGGTTGTGGGGATGTCCCTGTCCATAGGAGGTGGTGGCCTAGGCTTCAGTCGTTCTGCTTCACGTGCCTCTTTAGTCGCCCTCTCCTTGGCTTCTGCCTCTTTCCTTCTGGCTTCAGCGAGTTGATGCCATTAAACTCTAGATTCGAGTGCTCTTATGATGAGGTTGATCAACTCCTCTAGAGTAGGCTCAGCCAGCTTCTTCTTCGTTTGTTGGGATGAGTCAGCCTGTTTCTTCTCAGCTTCTCTCTTCTTCTCTTGTTGTTTGGCAGCATCGTCTTGGAGTGAGACCTTCCTAACCAACTGCCTCTGAGCGGGCTTCGTGGCAGGTACCTTAGTCTTGGCCTTCACAGGGGCCTTCTTTGGCTTATTTGCCGCCTCAACCTCAGCAATCTCGCGAGCAAGCTTCTCGTCAGCGTCTATCTGTGCTTGCTCTGTTGGTCTAATGTATCTCTTGGGCCGGGGAGGAATTTTCAGAATTGATTTTCCATTCCCAGATACAGGTGGAGGCAGAAGAGTATCTTCATCATCTGACTCCTCTAAGAACGTGGTCACTTCTTCTATAATCTTCTGACCAGGTTCAGAAGTACCGGTTCCAGCCTCTTTTGATTCTGAGCTTCTTGGGCCTATCTCAGCTGCTACATCCCCTGCTAAGAAACCCTGGGAAATAACTCGAGTTACTTCCCCCTTAGACTGTCTAGTCCTTTTCCCTTTAATCACTTCCCCCTTTTTGGCGTCATCCAATAAGGTCTGGGGGTAGGAGGAGTAACTACCTTGGTATTGAGCATTTGATAAGATCGGGATATCTCAGTCAAGGTCTTCTGAAGATTGTCGAACGTGAGATGTGGATCATTCCTCACAGTTATTAATTCTTCAGCGTACTTGAGCTGAGAGAGATCTACAAGTTCTTCAATCTTTGTCAGCTTTGCGTTGATCTTCAGCTCACACTCATCCTGAAGTGCTTTACACTCATCCTGAAGTGCTTTGATCTTCTGTTCGTGAGCTTGAGTGTGTTGAACGATCTGGTTCTGAAGCTCAGTCTGAGCTGCCTTGAAGGAATCGAGAATAGAAGTCTGGGCGTCCTTTAGTAGCTTCTTAACCGTCGCTTGCCGATTGTCGAAGTCAGCTTTCTGTGCGGTTAAAGCGTTGGTGAGAATAGAGCTGAAGTCAGGGATAGGTGGGAAGTTCTGAATGGAAGTCTTCAGTGCCCTGACTTCCTCGCATTAAGCTGCAGTGGACTGGCGCCTTAGTTTGTGAATGTTCCTAGCAAGGAGACGATTTTGAGTCCCCTGCTTCAGGAGTGCCTTCGCCACTGTCTTCGACTTTTGGCGCTTCGCAACGGAGCCAACCTCATATGCTGACCCCAGCAACAGCTGTTCTGGGTCAGCAGGGTGAGAGGTGCCTGTTGCTGCCGAACCATGAGGAGGAGGGGAGTGAGAGAGATCATCACAAGGGTATGTTCCCTCCAGCTCGTGTTGAGTACACTTAGTAGGTTTCTCAGTCCCTGCATCACTGGGCGGTTCTGGGTCATCGTGACCTGCTGAACCTTCCACAGGGTCGGCCGCTGAAGAAAGGTAACGATCTTCTAGCAAAGCCAGCATGGCCGCCCTAAGGTCGTCGACCGAGCTAATGCCAGCTGGCTCATCATAGCCTATCTGCTGACGTAGTTGTAGCTCATCGCCATTCAAAATCTCCGAGGACTTGAATCTGATCAGCTGCTCAAGGGTGATCCAGTCCCGGAATCTGAATATCATCTGAAGCCTTGCCCTGTTAGCAATGTCGACCAAGTCAGAATGACTGGCGATCTCAGGAATGTGTTTAGAGATATCTTGGGCTGCTCTGGATTGAAGAAATGAAAGCTCGAACCCAAGATTCTCAGCTTCAGTGTCAGTCTCCATCTCATTAACGTCAATCGGAGACTGAGCTTTCTCAGAAGAAGGCAAGCTGCTGAGTGGCTGTACGTTCAGTAGAGAAAGGGGAGTTTGAGTAATAACATGTGGTGAAATCCCTATTCCACTGTACCTTATCGGTCTGCTGAAGGAGCCTTCTCTGTTGAGGCCTCCTTCTTAGTAGAATTTGTCATCTCTTCTGAATCAGCCTTCTCTGTTGATTAAGCGTCCTCGTCCCTCAACGAGAGGACAGAAGGGGCCACTACAATGGCTTGCTCAGAAGCCTTCTTCTTCTAAGGGGTAGCGCCCTTCTTCACTGGGGTGGGGGCTTTCCTCTTGACCTTCCCCCCACCAGCACCAGCGCCAATCTGCTGAAGAGAATTGGCCTGGTTGTGGAACTTGATCTTCTTGGGGTTGAAATATTCCTTGTCAGCATATGTGATCTGATCAGCTCCACAGAAGTCCTCGATCATGATTGAGAACTTCATGCCATATAGCAGTTTGCCCTTGACACTCAGTTTGATTGTCGACCGATCGAGGTTCGCCCCTTGCGCCTGAAACTCTTTGATGAAGATGTCGGCCCAGTTGATTTGAGATGTGTCATAAATGACCATCATAATCTGCAGTTTTGGCCTTCACACCTGATCGAAAGAACCGGCCTGATTTGTAAGGATCTGCGTCACAATGTACACCAAGGCCCTAAACTTGGGGAGCATGCTGCTCTTGGGAAAGGCAGTCCTGAATGTGGTTGGCTTCCCACAGAACAGTGTCAGATGGTCATCCGACACATCATCCTTATAACCGGCAAGACTGATGCCTTCTGAAGGGAGTTTGAAGCTCTTCTGAAGTGCCTGCTTCGGTGACATCCTCTTCACGATCGGAGAACCCTTGGATGGGCAGAGATCTGATGCACGAGGAACGACCCACACAAGTGTCCGTCTTCCGCCTCCATGTTGAGATAGAACTCAACAATCTGACGAGGAAGGAAGAACGATGGTTTCTTAGACGGAAACGCCTCGAGTCCAGATGCCCTCAGTGCATCATAGATTTCATCCTTGAACTTCAGGTCATTAGAGTCGAACTCCATGACCGGCTCACACCATACTCTATCTTTCTTCAGGATCTCCACTATACCACGGGAGAGATAACAACGAGGTTCGACATGACTATCTGCAAAATAGAAGATTAGCACTCGAAAATAGAGTTAGTCAGTAAGTGCTATAGCAAATAAATTTACCGTAAAAAGATCTCTGAACAAGTGAAAATATGTAGATGCAGAAAGATATTCAGAGAGTTCTTAAGGTTTTGCAGAAACGACAATAGCGAAAATGGCAGTTCTAAGGATGACCACGTCGATATATAGAGTGTTAGAATATGAAACGTTTTTTATTGACGGTTGGGATTAAATCCCGCTTTTCAGTGGACGGTCACGATTTCATAATATAAAAAGAGTAATGATTTGTTGGGATGAGGATTTAGTAGACATATCTATAGATTTGAAGACCCCAAAACCCCTAGCTGAATGATGAACCTTCGTTTCTGTAATAGCTTAGTTTGAGTTCATCGTGTTAGGAACTCAGTAGGCTAAAGTTCAGTAGCTGCAGAGTTCAGTAGAAGACCTTGAACTCAGCTGATGGACTCAAGATCGAAAAATCTAGTTGGTCATCCGACCACCAACTGAATCTGCACAGGAATTCGTACCCATGCACTAATACTCAGAAGAACGTCAGTAGGAAGTCACTTCAATTGAAGATCCGAGGATTCAGAGGAAGTCAACCTTGATGTTTGAAAAGTCTCATCTACCAATCTACCTCGACCAATAAGGAGCCAACAACGATTTATCTTTTCTGACAAAAGCTGCTCCCAGACAGAAAAAGAGGCGTATCTCTACAGTGCACCTACTCATTAACGTTCAAATTTAAGGAGCCGTTTTTCTTATAGTTTTGACACGTGGCTAGACCCCTCTCCAACGGATCTATTCATAATCGACGATTATATAAGAGAAGTCTTCATGCAGAGACATCACCGGGAACCCAAGCTGACGACGCACAAAACCCTTAACGCTCTCAATCGAAGAATCCATTTAAGAACTAGCATTCATAGACGAACCCTTTAGTTCATCACTTAGAGTTATCCTTGTTCCCCTTCTCTTATCTAAGTGAGCCTTATTGTAATATTCATAGCTTAGAAACCTCGAGGAAGTTCACATCATTGTGAAACTGTTCTTATTGTAAGAACTTCCTCTTAGTTGGAGAAGACTCAAACTCTTTAAGTTTGAAACCCTTGTAAAAGTCACTACGACTATAAGTAGAGAATCTGTCCTGCGAACAGATCACTGAGAACTTGCTCAGTATAAGCTTCAAGTTTGTATCTGTCTTGAGAACAGATCACTGAGACTTGCTCAACATAAATATAAAAAGTATCATGCTTTGGTCAGGACAGTGGACACAGGACCCAGTGTGTCCGAACCACTTTAAAAAATAGTTGTGTTGATTTACTGTTTTTCTTTAACTGATCATACTGCATTAAAACTATATTTCATCAAACTCGGCATAAAACTGGTTTTTTAACCGAGATGTTTAATAGGGCCTACACTTCCGCACACAACTCTAATACTGAACGACTGTTTGACTGACTCAAGTCAGTAGAGCTAAATTCAGTAGAAGAACTTCTTGCCCACACGATCTTGAAAGCATATTTGGCTACCTGACTCAGTTCAGTAGCAAACTCAGCTAGAGCTGACTTTCGCGTTTGAGAAACGAGTTTGTATTCTGGTGTATTCACCCCCCCCCCACACACACAGATGAACCACGTCTCAGGACCAACATGATTACTGTGCCGCCTAATCAAGTCTCAGACTTATATAGTCTTAAGAAGTAAGTTGATATGACATGCATTAAATGCAAAGCAGTTTCAGCAAAGAGAACAAAGAATGTCGTGTAATAAATGAAAATGATTTTAAATAAATGACATTCTTTAAGGCATTAAGTGCAATGCTGAACTCTTTATCATAAAAACTTTTTATGTATGCTGAGTTGACTACTGAAAGAGATACGCAAACCTGTCAGCTTAACATAGTAGTCAGCTGCTACCACGTTTAGTTGGTTGCTGAATCTCGAAACTGAACGAATTCAGTAGAAAATGAGTGTTCCCCCTTACTGAGGGTACTCCATCTGAAACGCTTAGTGAGTGAAGTCAGTACTTCCAGGAGACCGAGCTCTACTGAAAGATCTCTGAATCTAGCTTCAACTAGAGGCTTGGTCAGAATATCTGCCATCTGTATGTCAATGTAGATCTTCTCCAATATGACGTCCTTCTTCTCGACATGATCGCGAATGAAGTGGTGTCGAATGTCCACATGCTTGCATCTTGTATGTAGAACAAGATTCTGCGAGATGGCAATGGCTGGTACTGTCACAGTAGATTGGCACTTCATTTTGAATTACATCGTAGTCGCGTAATTGCTGTCGAATCTAAAGGATCTTGGCGCAACAAATTCCGGCAGCCATGTATTCAGCTTCAGTAGTGGATGTGGCTACTGAATGTTGTTTCTTGGAGAACCATGAAATCAGCTTGCTACTGAGGAACTGACCCGTTCCTGAAGTTGATTGTCGGTCGAGCCTACAACCTGCATAGTCAACATCAATATATCTAGTTAATTTAAAATTATCATCTGTTGGATACCATAACCCTCTATCAGGTGTGCCTTTGAGATAGCGGATAATCTTCTTTGCTGACTCCATATGGCTCAACTTAGGATTCGCCTGAAATCGAGCACAGACACCTACAACATAAGTTATGTCAGGTCGATTAGCAGTTAGATATAATAATGAACTAACTAAAGCACGATAATCAGTAGAGGCTACTGATACTCCCTCTTTGTCTAGATCAATCTAGAAGTTTATGTTCATAGGGATTCTTACTGGTTTGGTGAACTCGCATCCGAATTTCTTGATAAGTTCCTTCGTATATTTAGCTTGATTGATGAATATCCCTCAGTTTATTTGAGTTGAAGTCCAATAAAGAAATTCATCCCGCCTCGCCCATCATTGACATCTCAAACTTATCTTTCATCATCTTCTCAAACTTTTGATACATGGTCACATTCTGAGTTCCGAAGATGATGTCATCCACGTAGACTTGCACTAGAAGTATGTCGTCGTTCAGTCGAATGTTGAATAGTGTTAAGTCCACGGTGCTTTTGTGAAAATCTTTCTGAAGGAGGAAATCTGATAGGGTATCGTACCAAGCCTTGGGTGCTTGTTTTAACTCATATAGTGCTTTCCTGAGTCTGTATACTTGATGTCCCTGCTGAAAGCCGGGAGGCTGCTCCACTTATACTTCTTCCTTCATTACGCCGTTCAGAAACACACACTTCACATCCATCTGATAAAGTTTAAATCTCTGATGTGAGGCGTAGGCGAGCAAAAGACGAATAGCTTCCAGTCTTGCAACTGGGGCAAATGTTTCATCGAAGTCTACTCCCTCAGCTTGACAGTAGCCTTTACCAATTAATCGAGCCTTGTTTCTGACTATAACGTTGTTTTCTTTTCACTTGTTCTTGAAGACCCATTTGGTATCTATGACATGTTGGTGTCGGGGTCTGTCAACAAGCTCCAAACCTCATTGCGAACGAACTAGTTCAGCTCCTCTTACTTAGCTATAATCCAATCAGCGTCGTTCAGTGTCGCCTCAATATTATGAGGTTCTTCAGTAGACAAGAAGCAGGAGTACAACACACTCTAACCTTGTCTGAGATTAGCTCTAGTCTGAACGCCTGTTGAAGGGTCACCAATGATAAGCTCAGCAGAGTGAGTATCTAACCAAGAACGTCGTTTCCTTGTCTATTCTTCTAAAACAGATTCAGTGCAAACAATAAGAGTATTATGCATTTCAGTAGTACTGTTTTGAAACTGAAGGAGTTCAGTGACAAGTTGAGGTTCTGATGAATCGTCCACTGCAGGGGTGTTAGGCTCAAGAACATCATTTGTTCCCCCTGAGTTGGTGCATTCAGTGTGGTCTCAGTACCGACTTGGGTATCTTCATTGACCAATACCTGGGATTAATTCTGCATTGTAGAATCAATCTTTAAAGCTACATTCGGTGTGGGTTGATTCTGGATATCTTCTTCTGTTGAATCATCATCCTAACACTTGTGAATCATTTATGAATCTTCGTTAAGTTCAGATTCTGTAGCTTCTGGCTTACATCTTCAGAATCTGAGTTGCTTCTGTTCCAGTTCTCAGTAGCAAACTCTTTAAAGATAACATGACTTTCCTCCAAGCAAAGGGTTCGGAGGTAGAAAACTCTGAAAGCCTTACTGACCGTGGAGTATCCTAAGAACACTCCTTGGTCTGATTTTCTTTCGAAGGTTCTCAACTGATCCTTTCCATTATTGTGGATGAAACAAGAACAACTGAATATATGGGAATAAGATATAGAAGGAATTCTCCCGTTCCATAATTCATAAGGCGTCTTCATGTGCTTCTTTGTTAGTAAAGATCGATTCTGAGTGTAGCATACCGTGTTCGTGGCTTCTGCCCAGAACTTCAATGGCAATCTAGAGTCTATGATTAAGGTCCTTGCTGCTTCTTTTAGTGTTCTATTCTTCCGCTCAGCAAGATCATTCTGTTGAGGCGTGCGTGCAACAGATGTCTCATGTTTGATTCCTTCAGTATCGCATAACTCCTTCACCTTTGAGTTCAGAAACTCAGTACCTCGGTCAGAATGAATCTTCTTAATCTTGATATCCTTCTTGACACTGAGTCTTTTCAGTAGCCTCGGCAAAGCTGTCTTGATGTTAGAATTGTTGGCGATAAAAAGTACCCACGTATATCTAGAATAATCATCAATCACCACCAGTGTGTACTTCTTGCCTCTGATCGTCATAGGAGAAACTGGCCTAAAAAGGTCCATGTGAAGAAGCTGAAGGATTCCGTCAGTAGATGGTGACATAATTGAATAATGGCTTTTTTTGTTTGCTTTCCTTTCAGACATTCCTCACACTCTTCTTCCTTATTGAATGCTCGCTCTGGCAGTCCCCTGACAAGAGATCCATTAGCTAGTTTGTTCAACACTTTAAAGTTGAGATGACTGAGCTTTCTGTGCCACAACCACTCAGTTATGTCTTCGTTCCGTGGTATCAAACAAACTTCAGGCTCCACGGATTTCCAATTGGCCACATAGATGTTCTTCTTCCGTGTTCCTGATAACACTGTTTTACCTGTATATTTATCCAATACATCACAAAAACCAGTGTCAAATATCACTCTTTTGTTGTTGTCACAAAATTGACTAACAAAGAGGAGGTTATGTTGGAGCCCTTCAACATAAGATAATTTTGGAACTATGGTGGTTCCAATATTCAGTGTTCCGTATCCTCTCGTGTAGCCTTTGGCGTTGTCGCCAAACGCTATCCTAGGTCCATCTTCGGTGATATAATCCGTCAGCAGTATCTTCTGGTACGTCATGTGTCTGGAACATCCATTGTCTACATACCATCGGTCTTTTTGTACCTGCAAAATAGAAAAATAAACTTAGGTACCCTTTATGTTTCTTTTGGGTTATTCGGAGTTAGTGGTTTCGCAATCCAAATCTGTCTGAATATTTTTGTAGTCTCAGACAGTTTCTTCTCTAACCCATCAACGTACTTAACTGACGGGCTCAGTGATGTTGACTCCTTCTGCTTCAGAGGTTCAGTAGTCCTGATCTTCTGCTTAGCTGGACTCTCAACCTTCTGAGCTGATTCAGTTGCTTTCATCTGGACTACTGGCTCGTAATAGTAACTTCCGTACTGAGCTGGATGAGTCAGAGTCAGAGGCCCATGTTGATCTGCCCATCTCGCTGAAGTTCCCCCTTGCTTCTGGCTGGGAGGTTGTGAGCGAGATCTGCCAGATTTCTGATAGGTGGGATGAGGTACATTCACCTTTTGCTTGCCTTTTGTCAAAGGTTTCTGGGGTTCTGAACGTTTAGTACACCCTTTAACAAACCTATCAGTAAGCTTCGCTGCTGAATCCGTTGGAGCTGAGGTCGAAGCATCATAAGTATGTACCTTAACCCTTCCTTATGAGTTACTGGCCTTGACTTGTAAGCATGGCTTCAAGCTTCTTCTCTGCTCCAAGAAACCGGTCGGTCATCAGAACTTTCCAGATATCATCACTCTTCTTGAGAGTTTCGTACTGTGTCTGTAGTTCTGAATATTCCTTCTTCAGTAGACCTAGTTCAGTGACTTTCGTCGCCAAGTCCTTGGTCAGTGCTGAGATAAATCCTTCTTGCTGCTGAGACTGGGGCATCAGAGAATCATTCTCCTCTTTCAGTCTCTTGGCAAGCTGAGCCAACTCAGAACCGTCCTAACTTGACTTAGAAAGTCTCTCATTCTCGGCTCTTAGGAGGTCCATCTCCTGAAGGGTCTGACTGAAATCCAAACTCATCTTGATCTGCTTGTCTAATAGGGCTTCGTAGCACAGTGCAGATTCGGGATGATCACCTGCAGTAGATAGTGTGTTGTGTGTGTATGGTGAAGAGGGTATATCAATAGCATAGGAGTTTACCTCATCCTCTTCTCCAGCCATGAGACACTTCTCACTGTCTTCAACCTCTACCGCGATGAATGAGACTTCATCATCTGATGAGTCCATGAAGTTTTCCACCTCTTCTCAGTCATCTGAAAGCTCTCCAGCAAAGAATGCTTGGCGCTTTTTGGCGAACTTCTCTCTTCGAGCTTGTCGCACAGCTCTCTTGGCTGCGCTCAGCTCTGGACACTCATATTGGTAGTGCCCATCCTTCTTGCAGTTGTAACATGAAGATGGTCTGCTTGGTTTTGATTCTGAGTTTTCGGGCTTCGAAGCAGATTCTTCATTCCTGCATTCAAAGAGTTTCGAGTTATGATCTCCTTTAGAATGTGATTCATACTTACCTCGGGATTTCGGGTAGGATTTCTTCAGTTTGATCTTCCTATCCTTCTCTCTCTGGTACTTAAGGGCCAGCAGAGCGCATCGTTTAGCCAAGGTTCCTTCAGTCGGAACCGAGACTGAGCTTGTCGACGTAGACTAGTTGTTCACTACTGCTTGTGGGGTACTGACTGAGGCCTTTAGGGCATGATCTTGTGGGGTGTGGGCTCCATCCCTTATCTTGTGAGTAGACTGAACTCTAACTCCTCTGACTTTAATTCAGAGAAAATGTGATCAGTAGAAACAAAATCAAGGTCAGAGTGTCGAAGATACGTGGAGAATGAACTCCATCGTCCTTCAGGCAGTGCCCATAGTATCTTCAGGTTCATCTCACTGTTAGAGAGTGTCTTCCCCAGCCCGTTGATTGAATTCATGATCTTGTTGAATCTGCCGTTTAGATCTTCAATCTTCTCATTGGGCATGAGGGTGAGTCTCTCAAGCTTCTGGAGCTCTAGCGTCAGTTTGTTGTTCTTTATCTTCTGAGTCCCCCGACTCAGTAACGCCAGCGCATCCCAGAGTTCCTTCACAGACTTACAGTCCTGAACCCTGCCTAGATAAGAATTACTAAGACTTGTTAGAATAGCATTACGAGTAACTTTATCTAGATTGTGAAGCTTCTTCTCTTCCAGCGTGCATTCATATTTATCTTTGGCGACCATCTCCCCTGTCTCGGCTCCACCTTCCTTAATGAATTTAACATTGTTAATCATATGAATGATTGAACCGGCTTCCAGCACATCAGACATGATGTCGTGTAGTGAGGTCAGATGAGCCTCCATTCTAACTCGCCATATTCAATAGTTCTCTACCGAGAACATGGGTACCATCCGGATCCCTGACATATCAAACATATTAAAAATATTGGGTTAAGGATGAATGAAGAGATGTTATGTTGTGAAAAACATTTTCAAAAGGATCGGTTCGAGTAGACCAGTTTCAGAGAACAAGAGTCAAAAGAACTCATGCTATGATACCAATTGTTGGTCCCGAGTCAAACGTTCAGGTGTAGAGGGGGGGGTTAATACACCTGAAAATCTTTTTTCTCAAACTCAAAATGTGATCAGTCCGTTTCACGGAAGATGTATACTGAATAGATTCAGCAGACCAAACAAGCTGATCTTGATCGCGCGGACAAAGTGACTGAAAGTACTTAGCTCTGCTATCTGACTGATGTCAGAATTCAGAACCGTTTAGCAGAGGTTCAGTAGCGTGTGGAAATATGTAATCCTAGTTCAGTTTGTTTCGAAAACATTTGTTTACTAAAGCTATTCAGTAGATTAGTGCGATGTTTTAGCTTTATACTGAAATGGCGGTTGTATGATTTTGTAAAGGTGTTTTTCAGTATGAATAGTTATATCATGCAAAAATTAAAACGACACAGCAGTTTTTAAAGTGGTTCGGATACGCAAGATCCTACGTCCACTCGTCCCGAACAAAACAGAACACTATTTTATTATACTGAGTTAGTCTCAGTTAGTTTGTACGCAGGGCAAAGTTTTACTTGTGATTATACTGAGCTAGTCTCAATTTACAGGGTCAAACAATATTGTTTGAATGTATCTCCAACTATGAAGGAGTTCTTAACACTAAGAACAGTTCAATAAATAAACTCATTCGGTTCTAAGCTATGGATATAACAGCTGAGCTTAGCTAGAGGGTGAGAATAAGAAGGGCTTCTAGAGCTAAGAACAAAGAGGAATAATCAACTCTGAGTTCGTGTTCTTCAACTGAATAGACGCTAAGTGTTCTAGTGCTTTGAATTTTTTAATGCTTGAGTTCCTGTATGGTCGCTTGAGTGATCGTGTAGTGCGACTTGAAGGATCACGACCTTCCCTCTATTTGTAGTAGTGAGTGTGGATAGATCCATTGGAGACGAAACAGTCCACGTGTCACTCTATATAGGTAGCAAACGGCTCCTTCCTTTGAATTCTGTAGAGTCCGCTTCTTTGCGGAAACTGGTTGACTTGCAGCTTTTTGTCGGAAACTTTGTCAGCTGGCTACTTGTCATTGGTCGAGGTACAGAAAAGTGGTTGAGACATTCAGACTTCAAGGTTGATACTGAAGCTGACTTTTCTCAGATGTACGACCTCGGACAACTCTACTGAATCTAACTTTGAAGTCCACTTTCAGTTAAAGCAACTGACAGGCCGTTGCTGAGTCTAACCCATCGGTTCAGTAGTATACTCCTGCTGAGTTCAACTCTACTGAAGGTCAAGACTCTAAGTTCAGTAAATTGCTCGTGCTAAGTCCAGTTCTACTGACTTCTGAACACCTTTCAGTATGCTGCTCCTACTGAGTCTAGCCATATTGTCTTCACTCCATGGCACTGCGGCAGATAGTCTACTGATGGACAACAGACGAAACTACTGAGCCGGACCATGCTGAAGGCGAGTCTACTGAGTTTGAAAAACTCAAAGACAAGGTGTTTACTCTTACACTGTAATGGTTCACCAATCAACATAGGGTTTTGGGATCAGTCAAATCTTCTACTGAATCATCTCCCAACAGTGACTCTAAATAGTCCAATCCATCTGGTCTCAATTTCCAAGCATGAGCATGTGTTTTGACTGGAATAACATCATGAGTTGTCTGACTTCGAAGCTCTTCCCTCGAATGTTGTCATGCCAAAGTTTGGCTCTGTCTTTATTATAGCTGGTCACATCATAGGCCTTCCAATCTTAACTCTTCGAGTTCCTGGAGTTGATATTATCTTTCTTTGCATGTTCATTTACTTGACTACCCAGAAGGCTTTATGCTGAATTTCCACTGGCAAATGATACATCTTTGCGAAAATTAACCTGTATGAAGACATTTGTAGGGGTGTCTTATAAGCTCTGCTATATGCCCACAAGGCATCATCGAGCCTTAGGCTCCAATCCTTTCGAGACGGTTTGACGGTCTTCTCCAAAATCTGTTTGATCTCCCTATTAGAGACCTCTACTTGTCTATTTAATTGTGGGTGATACGGTGTGGACAGACGGTGTTGGACTCAATATTTCTTTGGGCCTCGATGGTTATGTGGCTTAAGTGAGTCCACTGGTCACTGATCGTCGCTCTAGGCACTCTGCAACAACCTTGGAGTCGTTTGTTTGAATTGTCTTGGCTTTCACCCATTTAGAAACGTAGTCTACAACCACAAGAATATCGAGGTTCCCAAATGAACTGGTTAATGATCCCATAAAGTCCATTCCCCAAACATCGAAGATTTTGCAGAACCTCATGGGTTGCTGGGGCATCTCGTCTCTTCTAGAGATGATGATGATCGACAATGTTTTCCTTCTCACCTATATATGCATACTTCAGGTGTGCAGGGAGAGGCTTGAGTTCCAGCACAGGTGCCTTGATAGTGGATGGTAGTGGCTTCTCGGGAATTTGGTCTTGATGCAAACCAGTCACGCTGTTGGTAACTTCCAATTCAGGTTAAGAGTATATGGCCATAACAACTTCTTTGACCTCGACATTGCTCATCCCTTGAGTATCTAACTCGGTCAATCCTTGAGTCACTGCTACCTCCATTTTGTCATTTAGGAATTCTTTCTCCAAATGGTGTTGAATTATGGGAGCTTACACATCGATTGTGTTCACATTTTTAGTGTCAGCAAACTGCTTCATTACTGAATAGATGTCGTGTGTGTACTGCTCTCCATTCCAAAATATACTAACTGTGCCTTCATGTACGTTGATGATTGCTCTGATGGTATCTAGAAATGGTCTTCCTAGAAGCACTCTAGTTGTTCCCTTGATTCTATCATCGTTTGTGTTGATGACATAAAAGTCAGTTGGGTACACAAACTCATTCACCTTGACCAGGACATTCTCCAGCAGTCCCACTGGATAGGTACATGGCCTATCCGCATGTTGCATCACCACTCTTGTCTCTTTCAATTCAACTCCAACCAGTGTGTTATACACTGACAGTGGCATCACATTTATAGATGCTCCAAGGTCGCACATGGCATTCGGAATTAATTTCTCACCAATTAAGCATGGGAGTGTGAACGCATCTGGGTCTACTCACTTTTCTGAAAGATTTTTCTGTATCATCACAGATGTTGCTTTCTGCATCACCACCTTTTCTCCATCATGCACTTTTCCAGCTATAAACTCCTTCTCAAACTTCGCCAACTCGGGAAACTTAAGAGCTTGAAGTAATGGAATGTTGATCTCCAAACCTTCAAACAAAGCCTTGTAATCCATCGTGTCTGCCTTCGGTTTCGCTTTTCTCAATAAGGCAGATGGAAATGGTGGTGGGTCATTGGTTCAATCAGTCTCTGTGTCCCTTCCTCTGCACTTTCAGTTCCACTTATATCGGGATTTTTCATTGCCTTCTACTCTGGTTTAGGCAGCTCTATTCCATTCTTGATGGTTACTGCACTAGCATTCTCTTGTCTCAGATTGAATTGTACTTGCACAGGTATGGCTCCTTGGTCGCCTTTAGTGTCTCTCAGAGAAGTGGTCAACTGTTCTAATTGCTTTGACAGGGCGCTCATACTAGCCTTCTCCTCATGCTGAGAATTTTTGGATTCATTCCACGACTCCTCATTTGTTTTATATGTCTTTTGTGGCGAATTTTGATTCTTAGATGGACCTCCTCTGTGGTGTGGTGGTTTACAGGGTTGAGTTTGGATAGGTGGTAACTGGTATTGAGGTTGGACAGGTGGTATTGGGACATATAGTTGTTGGTAGGGTTGCGTTTGGAAAGAAGGAGATGGTGGTTGTGTTTGATAGGAAGGAGATTGTGGTTGTAATTGATAGGGTGGTGATGGTGGTTGATAATTTTGTGGTGGTTGTTGGTAGAATGGTTGAGGCGGAGGAGGTGCAACCTGATTTGGATAGTTATGTTGTTGGTAGTTCATTTATTGATAATTTTGCTGTTGATAATTTGGTTGTGGTGGCGGTTGATATCTTGGTTGTGTCTGCTGTGGTGGATCCCCAGGTTATCTCCATCAGAGATTAGGGTGATCTCCGTTCTTCATAAAATGATAGCCTCCCACTGCATTGGCATCTTTGTACTCCACTACTCCCATTGTGCATCTAATGGAAGAGAGGTCCAGCTCGCCGCAAATATCACAAGTTACCTCGACAGGCTCTATTGCAGTTGGCTTGTTTATCACCTGATTCAGAAACTTCTCGATCTTCTCCATCCTGTCCTCATTTCTTCTTTTATAGTATGAGGAACTTGTCTGAGAAACCTTCCACAAACTTTTGGCATTCAACTTTATATAATGTAAACCTGCAAAAGCTTTGATGTTTATTAATCTATTGAACCTATATAAAGTTTAGAGAAATGTCAAGGGAGCACACATCTGCTATTTTGTTCTTCATCAACTCCCCATTTTTTAAGTGCGAGAATGCGAGCCAATATAGAAGAAATGACATCTTTCTTTAGCATAGGGTGATGGTGGGGACGTGCCCATGAACCATCATGGCACTGGTTTCACAGAAAACAGTTTAGACAAGTTGGGAAGCAAGGTTCCTCTGAGGAAGTTGGAGAAGGAGCCAGAGCAACCCATGTTGAGTCATAAGTAGAAACAGAAAGTTCATCCTTATGAAAAAGCTTGGTTATTCTTCCTTTCCTCTCCTCAAAGTACTGTAAATAATGTTTAGAGCTAAAAACTCATTAAGGAAAGGCATAAAGTTGACAGTAAGGCAATTTAAGCTAATGTAGCTCTTTCAAGCCCAATATCCAAAGAAGCTGCTTGCAACAAAGCAAACATATTTGCACTGATTTATTCTAGAATATGTCAACAGAAGAAAGAGATAGAACTGCAAACACCAAGCCTCCAAGTGACAAGAAAATATGATCTAGAAACTCAAATTTTGCTTACATTCTCATTGTTGCACATAGTAATCCTATATTTGCGAAGAAACTGCTAAATAGCAATATATCAATTGTGGTCCTCTAATGTTGCAGTGTCCAAATTTGGTCATATAACTTTATATAGTATTCGATTTTGGTCCTCTAATGTAGCATTATTCGATTTTGATCATTTAACTTTATAATATGTTTGATTTTGGTCCTAAAACATTATAAAGTGACGACTTCGGTCATTGTCGAACATAAAAAGACGCATAAACTAGACTCTTCGTTGCATGATTAAAATAAGACATTCAAAGTTTCGGACAAAAAACGAACACTTTTAAATCACAAGACCCAAAAACAGTTATAAATTACATTGTAGAACCAAAATTGAACTTGTTTCAAAAATAAAAATGTTCCTTCTTTTGTTGTGAAACTTTACAAAATGCTTATTTTAGTCATTCGACAGGTATGAAATTCACGCATCTTTTTATGTTCGACAATTTCTATCGAATGACCAAAATCGAACACTTTATAAAGTTATAGGACCAAAATCTAACACATTATAAAGTTATAGGACTAAAATCGATCACTGACACATTAGATGATCAAAATCGGACAATTTATAAAATTATAATACCAAAATCGAATACAACTATATTAGAGGATCAAAATCGGAAAGAGGCCTAAGGAGCAAAATCGATTTTCTCTCGAAATCAACAACCCCAAACACGCTTTTAGGGGTGAGAGAAAGAGAGGAGAGAGAATATAATAATAATAATAATAATAATAATAATAATAATAATAATAATAATAATAATAAATATATATAATTATCGAAGAAAAACTAGATGAACTGAAAAGGGAATAAATAGAAATCAACAAAAACAGCAAACGAAGCCCAAAATTAGCAAACGAGAACAATCACCATCTCTTCACTGGAAACATCCCGGATTACAAATCGTCTTCACTGGCACTATACTCCAAATCCAATAATTTCAAAATAAATCACCAGAAAACCTCCCATTTATCGATTTATTCATTACTTTCACGCACACACGAATTACAAATTGGCAAAGTGGACTGACCTCGAAGAACGGAAGATTGGAGTTCACTGAAGACGCAGAAATTAGAATCTACTTCAACAAACCGGTTGAAGGGTTTAACTTAGCTCAAATTGCTCGCGGTGTAACTGATCATAGTTGAGCAATTTCGAAAATTAAAATTGGGGTTGTTGCCGAGAACCCCTCTCTAAATCATAAGCTCCCGTAATTTTTCGATAAATTAACTTTTTAATTTTTTATTATTATGATAGAAATTTATTGATATTCGAATACAGTATATATAGTTTTAGCATTGGATTCTAATTTATGAATAATAAAATTCTTTAGTTATTAATTTAATATATAATTATGAGGATTTTATTTTTATTTTATAATAATCATATTGATATAAGGGTAATGTGTGTTTTTGTGACACTAGTGTGTGAGAGAATTAGGAAGAAATTCATTTAAATTAATTTATATTAAAAAATTAAATCGTTATTTTTGTAAGAAACATTTTCAAAAATTATTGAAAATATAATAGTCATTTTTGTTAAGAAACATTCTTATATATATCTATTTATACATATATATTTTATTGACGAGTGAACTCACAATCACTTGCAAGCTTGCATACAAAATGTAAATCAGACCACTATAAGCAAAGTGTATTTGTTATTATATATATTTTTTTATTATATGAAATATTACTCCCTCTGTCCCGTTAAAAGCGACTCAATTTCTTAATTGAGACGTCCTATTAAAAGTGGCTCAGTCTAAATTTAATAAATTTTCATCATCTCTCTCCTACTTTATAATCTTTGCTCTCTTACTTTATCATTATTTCAGTCATCTTTTCTCTCTTAGTTTATATTCTACTTTCTCATTATCTCACTATATTTTCTCTCTTACTTTATCATCTACTTTCCACTCATACTTTATCATCTACTCGCTTATTAACTGTGTATATTTATATATATATATATATATATATATATAAGGAGGTTCAAATGTGAATATGCTCTTATTGTGTGAACGTGTAAATATCGCACTTAAAGACAAATGTACTACACGTTCAAGGTAAATATACTGCACTTTAAGTACTGCACTTTCAAAATGACCAGACTACCCTTAAGGGGCATTTTTTTATTCTAACAAACAAAGTGAACTATATTTGCCTTGAATGTACAGTACATTTGTCTTGAAAGTACAGTGTTTACACGTTCACACAATAAGGGTTGTTCACACAAAAACTACTCCATATATATATATACATATATATATATATGTATATATATATATATGGAATGGATTAATGAGATCTTATTTTCATATGAGATATGAGATTCGATCTCATCCGTCCATCTCGTAGATCAATGGCTAGCATTTTTCATAACTTGACCATTTTAAAATAAATCAAAAAGGAAAAAATAAGGTCATTAATGGTAAATTCGTAATCTTGTATTTTTCCCTTTAGCTTTATTAAATCTAATTTCCTTACTTTTTGAACAACATACATCCGCCGGCGCGATTACCATTAGCAAGCAAAACTTCTCAACGTGGATTTGCTCCCATCCGCCGTCGTGTTCATTTGTTGCCGGCCTTGCTGTTGCCTCCGTGTATGCTTTTGCCACTTCAATTATGCCACCGTGTCTTATTCACTTTTGTTGAGAGAATATCGTCATCGAAGGGCTTCAATTGAAATCGTCTTTGCTACGCACCTTAATTGGTATCATTTTTGAAAGAGGGTTTGTTTATTTTCTTAGAAGAAATCTGAATTTGGATGGGTGTTCATTGTTATTTGTCCTTGGGCAATTTCGGATGGGTGTTCATTGTTCTTGGGAAATTTTGCATAATGATTGATTTTGGATGGGTGTTCATTATTCTTGGGTCATTTTGCTCATTTCGGATACGTATAAAGATTGATTTTGGATGAGTGTTCATTGTTATTGGGCAATTTTGCTCATTTCGTTTGATTTATTCATTTTTTGTGTTCTTTCGTTTTCTGATCATCTTTTTATGCATATTCTAGTATGAATTTGTGCTAAATTCTATTACGTTTCATGCATGACAGAACACGAATGACCGAGTCGTTGGATGAAGATGGTTCTTTTGATTGTGTTGATTCTATTTTCGTCCCCAAATGCCCACATAAATTGAAACCATAAGTCGGATGGAAGTTTTCAAGTTTGGACGAAGTTATTAGCTTTCTCGTACTTAGTTGTGTTTTTACCTTTAGACTTTATTGGATATCCAAATTGGTCTCTCAATTTTTCTTTTTTGTTATGTTAATGATATATTATGCATAAATTCTACAAGCAATATGCATAAAGCCGTAACTTTTATGCATGACTTCGGTGACGTAGTTACTCTATACGGTTTTCCATTTTTAATCAACTTGTTATTCATGCATATTTATGTTTAGATTAATGCATAGCTTGTGTTATGTTTATGCATACTTGTTAAATAACAGTTTTTGTTTGAAATTTTCATTTCATGTATATTTGAGTTACGATTAATTCATATCCACTTTTATATTTTTGCATATTCATGTTTAATGCCATAATTAAACAAGCATAATAATACCTAATAAGAATTATATACTTTAACTAATCAAACATTGAGAATTGATTAACTAACAAAGCATAGCTACAATTGTTTCTAATAAAAACAAAAGTTTTAAAAAAAACAATGAATTGTCTTTAAAATCTCAATTTTCATTGTCTACAATATGTCCTCCATCTCTCTACAGTATTCAACTTCATTTCCTCGAAATGACTCAAAGCTTTCCATCACCTTTTAATGTCTCCATGTGCCTCATTTAATATGCCACTCCAAATTTTTTTTTAGATTCAATCATGACAATCTACACTTTCATGCAAATCGCCACTCAATTTCATGCATACTTACTCACAATTTCATGCATACTATCGAACAGATTCATGCATATAACTTCAAACACAATATGAAACGCAATCTGTCACATACGTCACAATGCATTCATTTTCATGCATATATAATATCTCATTCATGCATATCATTCTACAGATTCATGCATATTACTTGAACACATATATGAAACGCGATGCTGTCACATGCTTCACAATGCATTCATTTTCATATATATATAACATATCATTCATGCATACCATTCTACAGATTCATGCATATTACTTCGAAAACAATATGAAACACAGTCCGTCACATGCTTCACAATGCATTCATTTTCATGCATATATAACATCTCATCCATGCATACCATTCTACATATTCATACATATTAATGCTACGTATGCATATTATTCCAAATAGGGCAAGAATCGCGAAATGACATTCCAAACAGGGCAACAATTGCGGAACTCGACGAATATATCTAGCCAATACATAAACACATTCATAAAAAATCCCTTTACACACAGTCATTTGCATGAAACTAATTAAAACCCTTTATCGTGCGAAAAAAACACAACTAAATCTCAAAACAATTTTATCCCAAAATCTTTCGAAAACCCTTACTCGCGCGAATGTCTTTTCAGACGAATCAAACAACAATTAAACAACAAAATCTCATTACCAACCTCATAATCGACTCTCTGTGCCCGAAATCTCCCCCCAATTTCGCGTGAACTTTTAGAATTGAATGGAGTCTCAGAACCGAATCGAGGGGAAGACGAATGAAACAACAAAATGTGTGCACAAACTTGTTAATAGACTGACAATGGTCGATTTCTCCCCCAATTTTGAGCTTGCACAGCGAAACCTCCCTGAACCGCTAGGAACCGCGCCGTCGCTTTTGAATGCTGGAGAAAATGAAATGAAACGAAACCTGACAGTTCCTCTTTCTTCATATTAGAAAATTACATTCAAAATGGTGGTATTTTGTTTACCAATTTTTCCCTTTACACTCATTTATTTTTTTTTTTGACAAGTAAGTAATCTAATATTGACCATTGATTTGGAAGGAATATAGGGTGTGGATTCGTTCTCATCTCTTATGAAGAGTAGATTTCCCTAAAACCACACCCTATATACATATATATATATATATATATAGGGGAGGGTTATTTAAGGAACACCTCCTTGATGAAGGAAATAGGAACAAATCATCTCCTGTCATTTTAAAGATGTTTGGTCTAGATTGAAGGAGATATTTTTAATTTTTAATCTCTTATTTAATTTCATTAAGGGTATAAAAGTCATTTGATTACTTGAATTTCTTACTTTATGATTATATTTATTTTTATTATATTTAGAGTAAATTTTATAAATCCTTTAATTTAAATAAATTGCTTAAATTATCTATATATTTTATTCATAATTTTTATGCACTTTATTCGTAAAATTTTATGCACTTTATTCGTAATTTTTATGCACTTTATTTAATTTTTATGCACTTTACTCGTAAATTCTTATGCACTTTATTTATAATTTTTATGCACTTTATTTAATTTTTATGCACTTTACTCGTAAAATTTTATGTACTTTATTCGTAATTTTTATGCACTTTATTCATAATTTATACACTTTATTCATTTTTTTGTGCACTTTATTTGACTAAATCTGCAGTTAAATCTCATTCACCGTAGAAATTATCATCCCAATCACTTTCTAATCACTTTCTGCAAAATTGAATCTCCATGAACACCAAATAAACAATTTCACCAAAATTGAATCTGCATGAACACCAAAATTGAGTCAATTTCACAACCAACCAATACCAATTCCAAATCCATTAACAATTACAAAAATCGACAGCATCCTCGGCAATTCAATCTACAAACTATTTATCTCAATCAATGTCTTCCTTAATTGAAAGATTGCAAATCTTAAAACAAAATTAAAATAAATTGAGGAAAATTGGGCAAAGAGCTTGAAACTAATTGAAAAAATTAGGGCTTATCTCTAGCAGGAAAATTCCTGCAATGCAGCGGCGACTGTTGTGGTTGACGTCGGACGGATCATCGGCGCTCTCCTCTGCAGGTGGCGGCGACGCACGGCGGTGGCGGTTGAGTCAGGTTGATGGCGCTCCATCTAGCAGCGGCAAAAACTTCTTGCTACTCCTAAGGCGGCTGCGTTACTGATTACGGCTGAGAGAGAGCGCTTTACGACTAAGAGAGAGAGAATAGAGAGGAGAGATGAGCGACAATAAGAGAGAGAGAATAGAGAGGAGAGATGAGGCAGGGACGAGAGAGAGAGAATAGAGAGAGCAGAGAGGAGAGATGAGATAGAGGCGAGAGAAAGAGAATAAAGAAGAGAGAGAGGGAGTTATTTATTTGGAATATATATATAATTTTACTAAATTAGCTTTAATAATATTATTAGTATTAAATAAATTATTTTTGAACAAAAATCTTATTATTGATCTGAATCGTTCAGTTTATAAAATGGAGGGCTAGGATATGTTCCTAGTTCCTTCAATAAGGTGTTGTTCCTTAATGATCCATCTCTATATATATATATATATATATATATATATATATATATATATATATATATATATATATATATATATATATAGGAAATGGATCAAACGAGATCCTAATTTCAAAAGAGATACGAGAACCGATCTTGTCCATCCATTTCGTTAATCTAAGGCCATCCTTTTTTCCGCGAAAGGCATTTAAAACTATATCAAAGAAGGAAAAAATCATCTCATTAAGGGTATTATTGTAATCTTTCTTTTCCTCATCCTTTTTTCATTCTTTTCCCCATCTTTTCTCAACGAGTTGAAGATTGCAGACAAACTCCTATCAGAATTCGACAAGCTTCAAATCGTAAATGAGGGAGTAAGAAGTCGATGACCAAGGTCGTTGTTCGTTGGGTCGCTCCGATTTGTTTAGTTCTCGCCTAATTTCGGCGGATTTCGGGGCGTATTTGGACGACTAATTTCCACCGGTTTTCATCCGTTTTTAACCCATTCTTTCTGCTCGTTTTACATTTTGCATCTAAGGTAAGAATTCGTTCTGGTTTTGAAAATATTGTTGTTCGAGATTAATGGATTGATTTTATGTTATCCCATTCTTTCGCTCGTTTTCAATTTCTGCTGATTTTTTTGACATTTATGGATTGATTTCATTTGTCGAATTTGTTTTTGATTAAGGTTTGTGCTGAATTTCTGAGATTTATGAATAGATTCAGCAGTCTTGTTCTGTTCTGAATTCTGCACGATTTTAGTAAAATTGAAAAACAAGTATATTCGATTTCATTTTTTACGCAAAACAATTTTCATGCTTATTGTTTTTAGGGTTTATGTTGATACTGTTTAATATTCATGCATGTAGTGTGTTGAATGGTTGAATCGTTAAAGTCAAATGTTTCTCATGACCCCGATGAGTCCATTTTAATTCCTGATTTCTGAGATTTATGGATTGAATTTATTTCGCGAATGAGTCTATGATTCATTTTATGAGTTCATGGTAGGATATGGCAATTTGTTCTCTGAATCGATCTTCTATCAATTATTTATGCTCAATTTCTGGGTTTTATAGATTTAGGGTTGTTGACGAATTTCTGGGTTTCATGTATTTTGGATTCTGCTCAATGTTTCCTCATACAAGGAACAACTATTTTCATTGTTATGTTTGACTATTGCATGTTTATGCATATTATTTGATGTGTTTATGTTGATCCTTTCAACTTTTCATGCGTGTGAGAACTGAAATGGCTGAGTCGTTATAATAAAATGTTTCTCTTGACCCCCGATGAGTCTATTTTCATCCTTAAGTTTGAGAATTTTTATGGCTCTCGATGTAGACTTGCTACCACCAGATCAAGTGAAAACCAAAGGCTCGGGGAGTAGAATACAGTCTAGGCAGGAGGCAGCATTGCGAGCTGAGTTGAAACCTAAGAGGATGTGTTGGAAATGAAAGCAGATGGGACATCACGATTTAAGAAAGCGTGATAAAGTCGTATGCGTTGAAGATTCGTCTTACACTATATGCATAATATAGTTTAGCTCCATGCACGAAACCTTATCTTTGTATGCATAACTTTTCCAACATATGAAGTCTATATATTTTGTACTTTCTTATTCGTGCATATGATGGTTCAGATTTGTTGGGTTATGAGTCAGTGATTGATTAGATCATCACTTAGACGGTACCTTGTATTATCATCAGTAGTTCTTATATTAGGACTTGCTTATTTCGGTAATGGAGGGAAATCATAGTGATTTATTGCTATGGAATTGAAGATCCCAAAACCTGTCTTGTACCCTTAGTGTGTTGTCTTTCGAACTAGATGATGCAATAGGCTAGACTATGCTTATTTTCGTTATCTATTTTTGTCTAAGTCCTGTAAGGGGTATTTGTTGGTTTGAATTTCAGTAGAAAGTTAAATTTCAAAACCCCACGTCATCAGTATGTAAGAGCTCGTGTTCTCAGGTCTCCAGCTGACCCATCAGTAGAAGATTATTCATCAGCTGACCTCCAGTAAAGAACACAGTATAGAGCTCAGTACCTGTTGGGTGATGATTCTATCTTCAGCACAGTAATACATAGTGGGAAATGATGATGTCTTCCGTACTGACATGCACTTAGTAGGCTTATGCTCTGAGTGAATCTATGAAGATTTAAAGATCCCAAAACCCTATCTTGATCGGTGATCTATTTCTTTGTAATTGTTTTTGTCTCTGAAGGTTCAGACTCAGCAGACACTCTGCTCTGGTTCAGGCGTTCAGTAGCTTATCAGCCTCAGCACCAGATGTAGAAGACTCAGTATGTATTGGACTCGGCGGGGAGGCGCTATGCGAGAAGAGACAGTGGAAGCGAACTCGGCGGGAGTAGTTCAGCGTGCTCGGAGCGATCTTCGGTGAGAGCAATCTCGGCTTATTCCTGCTCGAATCGGGAGATCGGACTTCGGCAACGACAGGCAGTCTTACGAAGCGCCGGATCTTTTGAAAGACAATCGGCGTAGTCACATACGAGAAAGAAAGAAGTCAACTTCGGTATGCCTCGAGTGCATTACGTCTCTCAACGGCTTTCTAAACCTTGACGAATGACAAGCAGACATGTGCCCTATACCTACTAAAGCTGCAAGTCAACAACTTTCCGGAAAAAGAGGGAAAAGACATTGTCACTCTACTTCAAAAGAGCCGTTAGCTACCAAAAGAGAGAGAGTAAGGGATGATCGTCTCCAACTGATCTTTCCAAGACTCTTCTCTATAAATAGAGGGATCATTCGAAATTTGAAGCTCACGGGAAAACACAAGAACACAGAGCATTCAACGAGCAAATCAAAAAGCCTAAGTCTTCCGCAAGAACTTGAAGAATATTTCTCTGGCGAAAGACTACAATCTAGCTCGTAGGGAACCAAGCTAAACCGATATACAAGCCTCTAGTATCCAAACGACATTACACGAACCCAAAGCTAAACTCAGTAGTTCATCGTTCTAGAAGCTACATTCTCGTTCCCTATCCCTCTAACCTTAAGCTCAACCGAATATATCCATAGCTTAGATGAAGGAGTTCATATTTAAACTTGTTCCTTATTGTAAAAAGACTCCTTCATAGTTGGAGAGTTTGTCAAACTCTTTAGTTTGATAGCAGTGTAAGCGAGACTTGCTCGGTATAAATTCCAAGACGCGGCTTTGTCACTGTGTACAAGCCGCGGCGAGACAAACTTCGGTATAATAAATAGCCTCCCGATCTTTCGGGACGGTGGACGTGGATTGTTTGATATCCGAACCACTTTAAAAATCTCTGTGTCTCTCGCTTGTGTCTATTCCTTGTTGCATTGATTTTAAGCGATCATGCGAAAATTATCCTTTAAAATCATTCAACTCGGTTTCAGCAAACTTGGTGATCTCATTATTCTCTTAGGCGGTTTTATATAAACGTCTTTCCAACTCGGCGATTTGGGCCTACACTTTCCGCACCTCCGGACTCCATCTGCGCCGTGCGGATTCGATGGTCGGCCCGGCTAGCGAGATCTCGGTAGAGTCGGACACTTTGCCAAACACGATTCGAGAATAGCTATACGAGTCCGTTGAACTCATTCGATGCGACACTATCCCGAACAGGACTGTTCGTGTTCTAAGTTTAGAAAATCGGTTTCGGGTGTATTCACCACCCCCCCCCTCTACACGAACGTGCTCTCGGGGACCAACAATTGGTATCGGAGCGGGGAGTTCTATAAGACTCTTGTTATCTTGAAGCGGGTCTACTTGAACGGATCCGGAAAAGCGTTTTCCTTCGCATATCATTCTTCATTCTTATCATTATTCATCACGGCCGATATGTCGGGTATAAGGATGGTACCCATGTTCTCGGTAGAGAACTATGGTCTATGGCGGGTCAAAAGGACTTGTGTTGAGACTCGGGGGAGGAGATAGACTCTCACGATGGCCAAGTCTCAACATCAAGAAGATCAGATCTTAGTTCTGACCAATGACTTAACTCAGAAAGATACTGAATTGAGTCTACTGAAGCTACAACTGTTAGAACTTCAGACCGAGCATGAAATGCGAAGAAAAGTGATGATGTACGGAGAAATCTAATGGAGCGAGCGGTACATGGGCGGCGAAAAGAAGTTGGAGGCTATGCTAGCAAGCAACAAGCCCAAGCAGCGCAAGCAAGGACTTGGTTTCGGCTATGGCACCTCATCATACGCCCCAGTCCACTCGGAAGGCGCTTGGCGATAGGTTTGTTCGAGGGGAGACAATCAATGCGGATATTCGAATCCCCTAGCAAAGAACAAACAAAAGATGAAGGCACCTCATCCTACATATCGGCACACTAACAAAAAGATCGGCACCAAAACACCCCGGCTCGGTCGAGGGGGAACCGGCCAAATCTAAAAGGGGCGTCGGTATGGACCTCCTCGGTGACACATCCGGCTCAATATGGTTCATATTTTTATGATCTTATAGTCGAGAAGAGGACCCAAGAGTCGGTACTCCACCGGCTCGGACGATCGGAACCCCGAACACGAAAAGCCTCGGAAGTCGGCGGTGACCGGTCCGGTGGTCAAATATGTTGACTCGAAGTGGAAAGAAAGCGTGCGAGACCACCGGGGTTGTTAGACGGGATATGGGTTACTAAAACTAACATCTAAGGACCCCAAAATCAAAATAAAGGGTACTCGAGTATAATTACGTTTTTGCGGGTACACAAAGACCCGTGGTATGTGGACAACGGATGCTCTAGACCCAAGGCATACCAAAAGAGTCCAGTTGAAGAATTATATCCCACGAAGAGGGACCCGAGAATCGAGTTTGGAGACAATGCTAAAGGCTACACAAGAGGACATGGAACACTTAGCATTGGAACTGCCAAAGTCCCAAGAGTATCATATGTTGATGGACTTCAGCATAACCTTCTCTCTGTTAGTTAATTTTGTGATAACTCGAATAGAGTGATATTTGTATTGGTTTTACGTGATGTCATTGATAAATCCATAGGGAAAAGCGGTGTTATCGGGTTCAGCGCAAGAAGAATATCTATGTAGTGGCCGGAACTCGGTGAACACGAAGCTTGTTTGTTAGCGAAGAACGACAACCGAACGGGGTGGCTATGGCACAAAAGGCTCAGCCATCTCAACTTCAAAATGCTCAACAAACTAGCAAGAAACACTCTAGCAAGAGGACTGCCGAATGAAGTATTCAGCAAAGACACTCAGTGTGAAGCATGTCTGAAGGGAAAGCAAATAAGGAATCAAAATCCACCTGTCCCGTCTCCTTCCACTGATGGAATCCTTCAGCTGCTACACATGGATTTGTTCGGTCCAGTCTCTCCAGTGATGATCAGAGGCAAGAAATATGCTTTAGTGGTCATCGATGACTACTCGCGCTATACTTGGGTCATATTCATTGCCAACAGGTCTGACGTCAAAACAGAGTTACCAAGGCTTCTGAAAAGGCTCAGTGTCGAGAAGAACACCAAAATTGTTAAAATCCGTTCTGACATAGGAACTGAGTTCCTTAATTCTATGGTAGAGGAGTTCTGCAAAGCAGAAGGAACAGAGCATGAGACATCGGCTGCACGTACACCTCAACAAAATGGAGTTGCTGAACGAAGGAACAAAACTCTCAAAGAAGCAGCTAGAAGTCTACTCGCAGACTCAGGACTCCCAGTCAAATTACAGGCGAAGCCCCGTGCGCTTGTTATACTCAGAACCGATCTTTACTGACAAAGCAACAAAAGAAAACACCATATGAACTATGGAACGACAGGAAACCTTCTCTATCCTCATATTTTTGGGTGCTCATGCTTTATCCACAATAATGGGAAAGATCAGCTGAAAATTTTTGATAGCAAGTCAGATCAGGGAGTATTCTTAGGATACTCTCGGGTCAGCAAAGCTTTCAGAGTATTCAACTATCGAACCCTTTGCGTGGAGGAAAGCCCTCATGTTGTTTTTAATGAGTTTGCTGCGAAGACGGGAGCAATAACTCTAATTCTTAATCGAGGACAACGATAGCGGCTACGGGATCTAAGCCTAAAAGACAAAGTCGAAAAGATCCCGGCTTTGTTGGGATGATGATTCGGATGAGGAAGCGAAGACAAGTCTACTTCGAATCTCAACCGGCGGTAAATGTGGCCGAGCCGATTGAGTCTCTTGAGCGAGTCAATCCCGGGTAACTCGGAGTCAATGAAGAAACCCCGAGAGGTAAGCGAGACCACTACGAGAATAACAACTCGGGGGGAACATTTATTAATGTTCCTGAGTGAATGCCCCTGAACCTAGTGACTCGAGTAGATCACACTCTCATTCTTGAAATGCTTCAATCTCATAATAGTACAACTGAAATGACTAACTCACCTACTATCTGTGTTGAACAAATTTCAGATGAAGAGCTGAAACATCGAAGATCGTGGCTGGACTCTCATACTGCTGATCTGATTATTGGAGATCCCTCAGCAAGAGTAAAGACAAGATCCAGATTCCGTCGAGGAGAAAGCGCTTTATATTCCCGCTTCTTGTCTACCGACGAACCTCGGACGATTGAGGAAATGCGAAAGATCTTGGCCGGATCATAGCTATGCAGGAGGAGCTGAATCAGATCACGAGAAACAAAGTTTGGGAGCTTGTTGATAGACCCCGACATCAACATGTCATTGGAACAAAATGGATCTTCAAGAACAAGCGGGACGAAAACAACGTCATAGTAAGGAACAAAGCAAGACTCGTGGCAAAAGGCTACTGTCAAGCTGAAGGAATAGATTTTGATGAAACGTTCGCTCCAGTTGCAAGATTGGAGGCAATTAGACTATTCCTAGCCTACGCAACACATCAAAGATTCAGAGTCTATCAAATGGATGTGAAGTCTGCGTTCCTGAACAGCGTACTAAAAGAAGAAGTCTATGTAGAACAACCGCCCGGCTTTCAGCAGGGACATCAGGTTTATAGACTCAGAAAGGCTCTGTATAGGTTAAAACAAGCACCCAGAGCTTGGTACGATACCCTATCTGAGTTTCTTCTTCAGAAAGGTTTTCAGAAAGGCACAGTAGACCACACTCTATTCAGCATTCGACTGGAAGACGATCTACTAATTGTGAAGACCGCACTCAGAATCAGTCACAACCATCTCCCAGGCCAACGAACTCAGGATCTCCTCTATCCAGCAGGCCTTGGAAGATAAGGTTGACGACAAGCTGAAAGAATTCAAGGCAGCAGCTAATCATTCCCATCAACACTACAAAGATGAAATTATCCATGAGAAGAATGAGCTGCACGAGGCGCTGACCAAGATACAAACAAGACTTGATGAATTGTCAGCCTCGTACAAGAGCCTGAATACAAATGTATCTGCTCCTACCCCGGTCATATTTGCGATGCCAAAAAGGGGGAAAAGGAAAAGACAAGGGGAGCGAGGTAAAGGAAAAAGAGAAGGGAGTCAAGACGGCTAAGCTGACCCTCACTAAAGCTTCTACTGAAAAATCCACTAAGGGGGAAGCCATACTGAAGTCTCCCAAGAAGACACGGTCAGTAGCAGAAGCAAGCCAGACTCAGACAACAGCTTCTACTGAACCGACTGGTGAGGCCCAGGGTGTCTCATTGGAATCTCGGTAGAGGCGGCCCAAGTGGCTCGGGAACCAAGATACAAGCTACTCGTGCAACTCAAAGCCCCATTGGATATAATCAAGGAGGTTCTTTGAGTATCTTTGAGCTAGAGGATTCGAGAAGAGGAAGAGGCTCCTCTCCCACCTCCAATAAAAGGCAAAGGTAAGAAAATCCTAACTCTCCCGACCCCTCCCTCCAAGAAGTCGAAGAGATATATTTACGAGAGGAGGAGGCTCGAGATAGTAGCAGATTAAAGGCTGGCTAGGGAGATAGCCGAAGCTGAAGTAGCCAATAAGCCTAAAGCAAAGCCTGCCAAAGGCAAGACAAAGGCTCCAGCACACGGTGGAAAGAGATCTGCTAGGTTGCCTCCTAGGAAGCTGAAGATAGGCGATGAAGAAGATAGAGAAAAGGAGAAGGAGCAACGAGCGAAGGATGCGAGAAGCGGGTTACACCTAAAGATAAATCAAGTACCCCTGCTGACTCTGAAGATGAATCTTCTCACAAGCCTTCCTACACAAGAACGAAGGGACATGATGCTGAGATCGAAGCCATCTTTGCTCAGATGGATCGATATCTATATAGAGGAGAAGAGGCAAGACAGATTGAAGGCGCCGGGCGGAGGATACATATGGCGGACTTAGAAGCACTCGAGTCCGTCTTGAACAAGAGGCCAGGCTGAGAGTTCCTTCCAAAGCTGATATTCCATACAGATACAGGAAGTTCAGGAAGCCAACAAATCTGAAGATATATAGATGACCAAGGACCGATGAGTGGATGCTATCTCAGTACACTCAGAGATGGGAGTCGCTGAAGATAGAATTCATCAAGAGGAATTACTTTTGGAGATTCTGGCCCCGATAAGGCAAAGGCTGATGCTTACGTTGAATGGACGATGAGGGCTGATCCTGAGATGTATGCTTACATGCAGAAAGCTGTCAAAGAAAACATTGAAGTTCGAGTCCCTGAACCCAGAATTCTGCTACCACCAAGAAGACTTGATGATTCTATTCATTATGGGATTATAGAGAAGGAAGTGAAGGATGCTGTCGGAGCAAGATTTCTTGAAGAAGACGACCCAGGCAGACTTTCTTTGAATTTACGAAGGCGAGGAAGAATACTTATAGGATGTATGGTTGCCCCTTCCCGAGACTCGGTCGCAAGACTTCATGGACGGGATCAAGCGATGCAGGCGTTCCTAGTTTTAGATTCTTTATCTTTCCTAGCTTAGAAAGAGATGTATTGTCTTGAATCATTTTATATATATATATCTCTTCTTTTGGCTTCGACAATATCTTATTATCTATATAAGCCGTGTTTGTTTTTATGATTAACACTCGGAATCATGAAGTGATTCTTGACTCACACACTCACCGATTGATTCTCTGTCGGTAGCCGCTTAGATCTCGATAGACTTGTTACGTTCGGGGAAATTGTTGTCGGGGGGAAATGCTTAGTCTCTTTATTCGACCCTGCCCCTGCTCCCTTGATGAGTCCAGAACTTGAAGAACAACTCTACTGATCCTACTAGTAATATTGTAAGGAGCTCTGTTTCTGAGTAGTTTAGTGTTAGCATAGATGTTAGGTTTCAGCATCATCAAATAGGGGGAAATTGTTGGGTGATGATTCTATCCTCAGCACAGTAATATATAGTGGGAAATGATTCTGTCTTCCGTACTGACATGCACTTAGGAGGCTTATGCTCTGAGTGAATCTATGAATTTGAAGATCCCAAAACCCTATCTTGATCGGTGAACCATTTCTTTGTAATTGTTTTTGTCTCTGAGGGTTCAGACTCAGCAGACACTCTGCTCTGGTTCAGGCGTTCAGTAGCTTATTAGCCTCAGCACCAGATGTAGAAGACTCAGTATGTATTGGACTCAACAGGAGCAGTATACTGAGAAGAGACAGTGGAAATGAACTCAGCAGGAGTAATTCACTGTGCTCAGAGCTGATCTTCAGTAGAGCAATCTTAGCTTATTCACTGCTGAATCAGAGATCAGACTCTGCAACGGCCAGACAGTCTTCTGAACTGTCAGATCTTTTGAAAGACAATCAGCAAAGTCAAATACGAGGAAGAAAGAAGTCAACTTCGGTATGCCTCGAGGTGCATTCTGTCTCAACCGCTTTCTAAACCTTGACGATTGACAAGCAGACACGTGCCCTATACCTACTAAAGCTGCAAGTCAACAACTTTCCGGAAAAGGAGGGAAAAGACACTGTCACTCTACTTCAAAAGAGCCGTTAGCTACCGAAAGAGAGAGAGTAAGGGATGATCGTCTCCAACGGATATTTCCAAGACTCTTCTCTATAAATAGAGGGATCATTCGAAATTTGAAGCTCACGGAAAAACACAAGAACACGAGCATTAAACGAGCAAATCAAAAAGCCTAAGTCTTCCGCAAGAACTCGAATAATATTTCTCCGATGAAAGACTACAATCTAGCTCGTAGGGAACCAAGCTGAACCGATATACAAGCCTCTAGTATGCAAACGACGTTACACGAACCCAAAGCTAAACTCAGCTGTTCGTCGTTCTAGAAGCTACATTCTCGTTCCCTATCCCTCTAACCCTAAGCTCAACCGAATATATCCATAGCTTAGACGAAGGAGTTCATAATTAAACTTGTTCCTTATTGTAAAAGGACTCCTTCATTGTTGGAGAGTTTGTCAAACACTTTAGTTTGATAACCGTGTAAACTGAGACTTGCTCAGTATAAATTCCAAGACGCGGCTTTGTTCTGTGTACAAGCTGACTGAGACTAACTCAGTATAATAAATAGCCTCCTGATCTTTCGGGACAGTGGACGTAGGATTGTTTGATATCCAAACCACTTTAAAAATCTCTGTGTCTCTCGCTTGTGTCTATTTACTGTTGCATTGATTTTAACTGATCATACTGAAAATTATCCTTTAAAATCATTCAACTCGGTTTCAGCAAACTTGACTGATCTCATTATTCTACTGAAACTGGTTTTATATAAACGTCTTTCCAACTCAACTGATTTGGGCCTACACTTTCCGCACCTCTGGACTCTATCTGCTGATACTGAATTCTGACGGTCAGCCAGCTAGCAGATCTCAGTAGAGTCAGACACTTTGCCAAACACGATTAAGAACAACTATCTGGTCTGCTGAACTCATTCAGTACGACACTATCCTGAACAGGACTGTTCGTGTTCTAAGTTGAGAAAATCGGTTTTAGGTGTATTCACCCCCCCTCTATACCTGAACGTGCTCTCGGGGACCAATAGTACCTTCAGAGTCATCAGCTTACTGCACTCAGTAGAAGACCTGTTATTGATGAGTCAGAATTCGTACTATGCAAATTCTATTTATTTTGGCATCATTTGGGCTGTAGGAATGCATTTCTTTGTTGTTTTACAGATTCCCGAGCTGATGTGGCGATGACAAGATGATGAGGGGGCATGCACGAAATTAAGGATTAAAATGGTTTAATTTGAGCGAAATTTACGTAGAAGGAAAGTGATGGATAAGGAAAGAAGGAGTATGGAAAGATTTGGATATGATATATTCAATAATATATTTCCATACTTGAATAAGATTCTACTTCTACAAGGAAACAACAAGAAACCCTAGATAAGGGAAGGCCAACGTGAATAAAGGAGGGAGAGACAATGTCTTTATCATCATTCTATATACCATATCTTGGGATTTATTCACGCAGTCGAAGGAGGAGATTTGATTATTTAAATCATCCTTATTATCATTCTGGGGGAATTATCTTACTGCCAGCGAGGAGATATTATTTTATTATTCCATCATCACATATTAACGCCGTAGGAGAGATTAATATATATAATCTCTTTTCATCATTATTTGATCATCATTCACGCAAGTCAGAGAGGGAGGAGAATCCGAGAGAGAGACGAGTTCATCGCGAGAGAGGAAGAGATCAGATTTTCGAGTCCATTCAGATTTTCAGATTACTACTTTGTTTAGGTTAAGTTATGGAGAAACAAACACTTTCTAGCCTTCGTTTTCATAGTTTGGATTTGGATGCTTTTGATTTCATTATCGTTTAGATGTTTATGATTCTTTGAATTGGTATTTTCTGATCTTTAAGTTTCAGTTTTCGTTCCTATTCGTGTTCTGATCCCGTCGTATAATTCTGCTATTTTCGTGCATATTTATTTCTTGATTTTCAGTATGTTTGGTGTTCTGTCTAGTAATTCGGTCTGTCTGGCTAGTCCGGCCGATATGCGTAGCTAAGTCTTTTTAGGGCCGGCGAGATGTGAAACACACACCACCATATTTTCGTGAGACTAAGACTCGAAATTAATCACTTAGGTTCTGAATTAATCTAGGTTAATTAATTGGATTAAATAATTTAGGCTTGATCACCCTATGTTAGTTTAATTCATAGCTAACTTAGTACTTCCATCGTTTCTCGTGGGATTAGGCTAAATAAGTAGCAAATTGTTCTTAAGACAATTGGATTAATTTGGTAGGAGACTATTAGATGCCCACCATACGAGTAGGCTCCTAAATTGGGTTCCCTTAGTTCTTAAAGCTGATTAGGTGTTAAATCTATTGATTGCCCACCAACGTAGGTTGCATCTAATTTAGAGAAGTAGTCGTTTCAATGTCCACCATGGCGATTACCGAATAATTAACGGGGAATAGGGGCTATGTCAGTTTAATTACGATGTCCTACAACTAATTGATTTAAGTGGATTAATTAATTAATAGTGTCAATGATCGATTGTGAGTGTGTGAATCATCTTGTTGGACCCGTTTATTTGCATTAGTTTATTTCGTGTTTAATTCTTGCTTTTATTTTTGTTTGTCTTTAGGTTAGAAAAATTCCCAAAACTTGCGTGGTTGCTAACCAAACTTTGATTGATAGGATTTTTAATTCTAAAGTACTCCGTTCCCTGTGTTCGATACATGTTGCTATACTAATTCTAGTTCTAGCAACTTTGCAGGATTATTTGATGTAAACAGCGATCACCAAATTGGCACCGTTGCCGGGGAACGGTGTTATTTTTAAGCTTATTTTTTCTAGTTATCGTTTGTGCTTTTTAAGTGTTGCATGAGCAGGTCTTCCCGCCCTTTTCTACACTTCGATCAATAAATTGAAAAGACTGTGAAAAGGAACCGGAAGGCAACAAAGCTGCAAAAGCAACCCGGTCTTTGTCACAAGCGTAAACGAGTCCGACTGACCAGACAGAGGAAAGGACCAGTGAGTCATAATCTCAAATCGGTCCGACAGGTCAGATTGACCCATTTTCTGAAGGCAGCAATTCTGAATCTGAAGAAGAAAACATGGCTGAAGAAGAAGGAGTCAATCTGAAGATGAACTCAGGTTCGAGGAACTTGGGAGAGGACTTGCCGGACCAATCCACATAACTACCACCGAGCGGATAGATGTGAAGCTAAATTTGGTCGCGGCATGTCCAAAGTTTTATGGGAAGGCGAACGAGAATCCCTTTGCTTTTCGGAGGGATTCAATCGAGTCCGTGATCTGCGCAGGGCAAGGTCATTTGGATGCTTTCAAGCTCAAAGCATTCCCTTTTACTCTACAAGATGGAGCTCGAGCATGGTTTTCTGGACTTCGACCTAGGTCTATTACTACTTGGGCTCAGATGCGTCAGACATTCCTGGACAAGTATTTTCCTCAATCCAAGATGAATGTACTCAAAAAGGAGATTTTCGGGATTACTCAAGAGCTTGACGAGTCATTTGGAGCATACTGGGAGCGATTTGGGAAGCTAGTTGATAGCTGCCCAAACCATGGTTTTTCTGATTTGGATCTGCTGCAATGCTTCTACCAAGGAATGACAGATGAGTCCAAGACCATGGTGAATGTCGGATTGAAGGGTAGCTTTGCTAATAGCTACTACACTGATGCTAAGGCAATCATTGAAGGCCTTGCCGAGTCTACATGACAATACAAAGGACCAAGGATGCAAATGAAATCTGTGAATTTTTCGAGTGGAGACTTTCTAGATGATCTTGATATGAAAGTTGGGCTAAAAATGGAGGAGAAGTTCAGCCAACTCGAAGACAAATTGGATCGTCTATTTAAGGAGAGGAATCCTCCTTCCTCTTCCTCTTCATCTGTGCGCACAATGGCTGATCACACATGTGGTGCATGTGGTCAGAGAGGGCACACATCTTTGCAATGTCAAGGTGAGGATGTTAATGCAACTGACAATTGGAATGGACATAACAAGGTTCATCCGAACTTAAGATGGAGACAAGATGATCAAGCGCCACAACCGCCAAGGAATCCTCCACAACAATCATTCCAACAGCCTACATGCCATCATCAACAATATGAGCCACCGCAGCAACAAGGGTTTCAACAACCCTACAGACCTCCACATCAAAGGTAATTCCCGCAGCAATTTCAGCAGCAGACTGGCCCGTCTGGCCAGACGGACCAGAGCAGCTCGTTGGAGAAAATGATGGCTGAAATGATTACTTCTCAGAAGAGTACCATTGCCTATCAACAACAGATGCAAGAGGAGTTTAATCAGACCAAGAGGGATAATCAAAGTACCGTCGAGAATTTATCCAAGCAGATTTCCAAGTTGAAATCTTCAATTCAAGAGATGAAGGCAAGTCAAGGGCAATTACCGTCGCAAGTCCAGCCCAATCCGAATGCTAGGGCTAACATAAGTCAAATTAGCTTGTACGGTAAAAGAAGAAGCGAGCTCGAGCGGGGAAATTGATGGAGAGCAAGGTGCCCGAACACACAAGCATGTGGAATTTCCATAAAGTCAAGTGCAACAACTCATCCACCACTATGACAAATTATATCAGACACCTACCCTCGGTATAGAGCAACCTTACCGAGCTTCGCATCAAATGGCATTGAAGTCGAAAATATCAATCATGCCTCCACCTGACCAAGCCGATCAGGGATCCTCTATGCTTGAAGAATTGATGTGCGAGATGATTGTTTCTCAAAAAGATGCCATTACATATCAGAAGCAGATCCAGAATGAAATTACTTCAAATCATGATGAGATCCAAGCCGTGAAAAGAGAGGTGCAACAATTGAAGTGGGAGCAACAAAATATCTTAGACAATCTAACCAAGCAAATGTCTATGATGACCACTTCGTTAGATGAAATGAAGGAAAATCAAAGGCAATTACCTTCTCAGACTCAGCCAAATTCGTCTGCCCATAGTTGCAATCACATCATGATGAGGAGTGGAAAAGAGTTTTCCGAACCAACACCGAAAGCGAGTCCCCAAAAGATTAGATCTATAGCAGAACAGACCGCCGAGCTGACCAGACCGAGCATTCGACGCATGCAGAAAGTCGAACCGCCCGCAGCACCCGACAAAATTGCGAGAATCCGGGCGATGGAGAGCTGATTGACAGAGAAGGTCAGACTGCCCATAAAGACCTGACAGAGTTGCAGAATTTTACTGATGAAGTTCTGCCAAGTATAGAAGGCCGATCTGTCCAGACAGACCCTAAGACTGCCATACCTCCACCATTTCATGAGGCATTGGAGAGGAAACGGACACCGAACAAGGATTACACGGATTATGTGAAGTTGTTCGAGAAGCTGGAAATCAACATACCTTTCCTCGAAGCCGTGAAGATTCCCCAATTTGGGAAATTTGTCAAAGACTTCATAGCGGGTAAAATCCAGCAGTCCGAGAAGGTATTGATGGATACGTCGGTGTCGGCAATCATCCAGAAGATGCTCTCCGCCAAGTGCGTAGACCCATGTATGTTTACTTTACCTTGTCTTATGGGAAATGTGATGGTTAAGCAGGTTATGTGTGACTTGGGTGCATCTATCAATGTTATGCCACTTTCTGTGTATAATCAATTAACTGGAGTGGAGTTAGTGGCTACTAAGGTGATTATACAACTTGCTGATAGGTCATGCATTGCTCGAATAGGTTTACTAGAGAACATATTAGTCAGAATCAACAATTTTGTCTTTCCTGCCGATTTCTATGTTATAGATACTAATGATAGGCAAGTTGAGGGTACTGCGGGTGTTTTGTTGGGTAGGCCATTTTTGAAGACTATTAGGGCAGTGATTGATGTTGATGAAGTTTCCATAAATGTTAAGTATCATAATGAAATTTATGTTCATCATATTGATAATGCACTTAAGAAACCTAATGATCATGAGAATGAAGATGCCCTTTTTACTGACGTTTTTGAGAGCTTTCTCCAAGAATATCTTGAGACGCATTTGTTGCAGGATAAGATGGAACTCACTCTCACACATGGATTTGCTGATATTGATGCCAAAGACATGAGGGATAAAGAGATCTATGATGATTCCATGTGGTATAAAGACCGTGGGAAGCGATTGCATATGGTGATCAAGGTAGTGGATGTGACTCCACTATGTATACCTCCACCAGATTGACCCTTTAAGAGGAGGTCTAGCCAAAGACTTTAAAGAAAGGCGTTACCGGGAGGCAACCCGAGTTGACTATCGTTTATTTTCCTTTGATTTTATTGTTTGGTCTTTGTTTTTGTGTTGTTTTTCCGGATCTAGGCTACGAAGGATGTTGTGGACTTAAATGTAAGGAGAAAAGATCTCAAAGGATTTAGTTGCGTGGTGAGCTTGCAGCCTTTCGTCGCTAGTTTGATAAGCTAGAGCAGACTGCCCTGCCCCGTCTCCCAGGAGGGGCGATAGGTGATGTCGTTTCCCCATCATTTTTATTTTTTTTGCGTCTTTGAGTCTGTGTTTTATTTTTCATGTTTTATGCGTTTTTGTCTTGTGTGCTTGTGTCTACACTTGATCTTAGTAGGGATCAAGTGTAAGGAGGGTTTGTTCGTTTTTCTTTTGTGTTTTTGTCATGTTTCTCCGTCCTTGTTCTTTTCTTTCCTTGCGTGAGGGCACACAAGGTTTTAAGTGTAAGGAGTGAGGTCTTTACGTCGTTTCACTTTGTGTCGTCCTTTGCTTTGTGTCGTCCTTTGTTTTGTGTCGTCAAAGCATGCCAAAATTTGAAGTTTTTGATGCACTCTTGTTCTTTGTTTAAGAATGTTAGATTTGTGCTTTATGTTTCATTATGCAAGCATGTTAGTTGTTGTGAAGAGTAGGACTTGGTGCACATTTGTATGTAATTTGGGATGAGAAATAATAAGTAAATTGTGGATTGAATTTTTTACACACTCCATATATTAGACTTGAGCCTTTAAAGTAGGACACTTCCTACTAATTTCTTTGAGAGTGTTTGTCCATGAAGTTGCAATAAAGGTGAGTCACTTGTGATACGTGATAGGAGGCACTAGGGATTAAACCATTTGGTTGTGACAATACTTTCCTACCTTGCATTATTCCCTAGTGAACCCAATTGAGCCTTGACCGATTCTTTGATTTAGTCAGGAAATTTTAGCCGAGGCCTTTTTAGCCTTCTCTTTTCCCGTGTCATTGCATGTTTTACACGCTTGTGAGAGATTGATTTTCTTATATATCATTTGCCTACATAGTGTATATGCTATGAAATTAATTGTTGGTCGGAATTGTGTATAAATAGCAATATCTAAGGTCCGATCGTATTTGTACCGGATTTTTGTGAATAGTGATGATCCACGCAAAAAAAAACAAAAAAAAAAGTGGAAAAATCAGTTTATTTGAAGGGTATTTGTTGATATATTAAGTAGCATTTCATGTGTAATTCTTTAGTGGCGGGCATTGTTTATTTACTCTTGATTATCTCATTTTAAGCAAGTATGACATGCATGATATTGATCTACATTTGTTGGAGCTTAGAACCCCTAAGGACCTTACCAACAAAAAATTTTCTATGTCCTAAGCCCCATTACAACCAGAGAGAAAGACCTCCTTAATATTGCAGTTGTGATTATCTTTTATCATGACATAGTGGACTATGTTCTTTGAGTGGCTTGACCGGACCTAGATTAGAGAGTGTTGAGTGAACCGTGAGGATGATCCACTTTTGCTTAGGTTTTGACCAAGTTGATATTTGTGTGCCTTGTCTAAAATTTGCAACTCTACTTGTTTGATGAGACTCATATTTGCACGGTTTGACATGTTTAGCTAGTTCTATGAGTGTGGAGATGACGGATATGATTGGTATTGCTTCTTATTTTTGCTCGTGTCTTGTTTCCTGTCTTTGTTCTTGTGTTGCTTCTTGTCTTTGTTTCAAGTCTTTGTCTTTGTCTTTTCCTTGTCTTTTCTTGTCTTATTCTCGTCTTGTGTTGTCTTTTTATTTTGAGTCTTAAGTCTTGGGGATTGACTGAATTTGAATAGTACGTATTCTTTTGTGTTTCTTATACTTGAGGGCAAGTATAGTTCAACTGTAAGGAGGTTTCATGAGTCAGAATTCGTACTATGCAAATTCAATTTATTTTGGCATCATTTGGGTTATTGGATTGCATTTCTTTGTTGTTTTACATATTCCCGAGCTGATGTGGCGATGACAAGATGATGAGGTGGCATGCACGAAATTAAGGATTAAAATGGTTTAATTTGGGCGAAATTTACGTAGAAGGAAAGTGACGGATAAGGAAAGAAGGAGTACGGAAAGATTTGGATATGATATATTCAATAATATCTTTCCATACTTGAATAAGATTTCTACTTCTACTAGGAAACAACAAGAAACCCTAGATAAGGGAAGGCAAACGTGAATAAAGGAGGGAGAGACAATATCTTTATCATCATTCTCTATACCATATCTTGGGATTTATTAACGCAGCCGAAGGAGGAGATTTGATTATTTAAATCATCCTTATCATCATTCCGAGGGAATTATCTTACCGCGCCGAGGAGATATTATTTTATTATTCCATCATCACACATTAACGCCGTAGGAGAGATTAATATATATAATCTCTTTTCATCATTATTTGATCATCATTCACGCAAGTCAGAGAGGGAGGAGAATTCGAGAGAGAGACGAGTTCATCGCAGAGAGGAAGAGATCAGATTTTCGAGTCCATTCAGATTTTCAGATTACTACTTTGTTTAGGTTAAGTTATGGAGAAACAAACACTTTCCTGCCTTCGTTTTCATAGTTTGGATTTGGATGCTTTTGATTTCATTATCGTTTAGATGTTTATGATTCTTTGAATTGGTATTTTCTGATCTTTAAGTTTCAGTTTTCGTTCCTATTCGTGTTCTGATCCCGTCGTATAATTATGCTATTTTCGTGCATATTTATTTCTTGATTTTCAGTATGTTTTGTGTTCTGTCCAGTAATTCGGTCTGTCTGGCTAGTCCGGCCGATATGCGTAGCTAAGTCTTTTTAGGGCCGGCGAGATGTGAAACACACACCACCATATTTTCGTGAGACTAAGGCTCGAAATTAATCACTTAGGTTCTGAATTAATCTAGGTTAATTAATTGGATTAAATAATTTAGGCTTGATCACCCTATGTTAGTTTAATTCATAGCTAATTTAGTACTTCCATCGTTTCTCGTGGGATTAGGCTAAATAAGTAGCAAATTGTTCTTAAGACAATTGGATTAATTTGGTAGGAGACTATTAGATGCCCACCATACGAGTAGGCTCCTAAATTGGGTTCCCTTAGTTCTTAAAGTTGATTAGGTGTTAAATCTATTGATTGCCCACCAACGTAGGTTGCATCTAATTTAGAGAAGTAGTCGTTTCAATGTCCACCAAGGCGATTACCGAATAATTAAGGGGGAATAGGAGATATGTCAGTTTAATTACGGTGTCCTACAACTAATTGATTTAAGTGGATTAATTAATTAATAGTGTCAATGATCGATTGTGTGTGTGTGAATAATCTTGCTACACCCATTTATTTGCATTAGTTTATTTCGTGTTTAATTCTTGCTTCTATTTTCGTTTGTCTTTAGGTTAGAAAAATTCCCAAAACTTGCGTGGTTGCTAACCAAACCTTGATTGATAGGATTTTTAGGTCTAAAGTACTTCGTTCCCTGTGTTCGATACCTGTTGCTATACTAATTCTAGTTCTAGAAATTTTGCAGGATTATTTGGTGTGAACAGCGATCACCAGTTATCAGCCGACTCAGACGAAGAAGACAGTATGATCGTGCCAGATCTACTGCATCCGACAGGAAACGACCCGACTTTTAAGGACATTCAAAGTCAGCAGTGATTATACGAGGATGAGTGAGAGTCAACTCAGACGAAGACTGATGTCTGACAAGTCTCCCCTACCACAAACCTCGACCAATGAGAAGCATCCAGAGCCTTACCTGCTCTGCAACTAAAGCTGCTCTCATGTACAGTGACCAACTACTCTGCGATACTATTTCAAAACTTATGGCCGTTTTCCTTGGACGTTTGTGACACGTGTCATCATCTTCTCCAATGGACAAATGCCTGGGTCATGACTATAAATAGAGAAGCCTTTCCGAGCTCGACGCACGGGATATCAAAGGGATTACACGCTCAAGCATTCAAACTCTCTAGCGCATTCAAGAACATCCAGCGAAGAACTTGCCTAGTTGAAAATCTTTAGTTCTTCTCTCTAGAGTTTCTTTAGATCCCTCCTCTCTATCTAAGCTCCACTGTTATATCCATAGCATAGAATCTTCGAAGGAGTTCACCTTTTGTGACTGTTCTTATTGTAAGAACTCCTTCATAGTTGGAGAAAATCCCCTCCCCTTCAAACTTCGGTTTGATTTGTAAAGTCGCTAAGGACTATAACTTAGAAGGGTATGTCCAGAGTACAGAGACCTTGCTGAGGCTTGCTCAGATTAATCAACAAGACCTCCTGTTCAGCAGGACCGTGGACGTAGGATCTTGCGTATCTGAACCACATTAAAAATTGCTTGTGTTATTTAATGTTTTATTGCATCATTCTCAAACCATTTTACCAACTCATACTTGCATAAAATGTATTTAAAAGTGCACTAACCAAAACTGATTTGGTTTGCAAAAACACGTTTTCAAATCGAGAAGAAGTCTTTCGGGCCCTACACTTATCCGCACTAACTCTCGGGCTGATGTTTTTATACTGACTAAAGTCAGTAGATCAAACTCAGTAGTTGAGTCTCTCTGACCCGTGATCAGAAGGTTACTCTCTGGCACTGTTTATCAGTCGCACCCTACAGCCCAGCTGTCCTTCGCGTTTGAGAAAAGAAACTTGTACTCAGGTGTATTCCGGACCAACAATTGGTATCAGAGCCTCGGTGTTCTCCTGATCATCGTTTCTGAAACTACTAGTCTACTCGAACAGATCCTGAAAACGTTTTTCACTGCACAAGTATCTCTTCATACATCCTTATACTCTCATCTATAATGCCTGATATGTCAGGTATACGGATGGTGCCGATGTTCTTTATAGAGAACTACACGGTATGGCGCGTGAGAATGGATGCACACCTTGCATCGCTGCATGACAGCATGACTGATGTCCTTGAAACAGGACCCATCATTCCCATGATCGACAGCATTCAATATGCCGCTGTGGGAGGTGTAGGAGCATAGACTAGTGCTAAAGTTGCAAAAGACAAATCTGCCTTCACGCCAGAAGACAAAAAAGCCGCACAACCTCGACCGAGTACCGCGATATGCAATCCCGACTACGCTCAGCGATTCACACCTCGGGAGGGTGCAAGACTGCAAAATGGCAAAAGAACTTTGGGATGCCCTGGCGGTACTGAGCCAAGAAACCCCGCAGATCAAAGAGAACAAGCGCGAGCTAGAGCTTCAAAAGTTCGACACCTTTGCCATGGAGCCCAACGAGACCATTGACGAGCTTAGTGTCAGATTCACAAATCAGATCAATGTGATCAACGGGCTGGTGAGAACGTTCACCAACAAAGAGATGAACACCAAGATCTTGAGAGCGTTGCCTCGACTGAAGTGGCTTCCTTTTGCTACTTATTTACGTCGCTCGGATCTTAATGTTTTAACTCTTGATGTTATCTTTTCAGAACTAAAGACAGAGGAGTTCGAGCACATTCTACCCCAAAGATGCTTAAGTGCTCCAACTGACACCCAAATAGATCATGCTTTCAAAGCAACGATGCCAAGAATCCGGAGCCAATTCCATTTCTTCCAAAGAAGACAAGAATCGCCCGAGATGCTAAGTCTTCCTATACTCCCCGATACTTATCGTCTTGCGCTTATGGATCTCAAATATCAAAGGGAGAAGGAGAGAGAGCCGGAAAGTGAAGAAATACCACCGAGATTCTCCCTCGGGTAAGAAAGATCATCAAAAAAGGGAAAAATCTAAACCATCTCCCGATTGCAGGGAACACGTAACCTGTTGCTAGTCCATCCAACAGTTCAACTGGAAAAGGTGGTAGAGTGACTGTGTGTTACAACCGCAAGAAAGAAGGACATTTCCGATACGATTGCCCCGAGCTCTCGGTGCTCGCCGAGCGTAACGGCGGCACCGGATGCGAGAAATTTGCCCAAGGAGGCAGACATACATCGTCGGAGAGCTATCCGATGACTCAATAGAGGAAGATACTTTCATGTATTCTTTTGAAGATGAAGGTGCATTTATTGCCGTTGAGGTCGGAGAAACAGATTCTGAATCAACGACTGAATACTGTCTGATGGCCGGAGAAGAGGCTGAGGTAAATTCGAAACTTATTATAACCTTCTCTTCACAAAGCACACACGACACGTGCTTAGCTATAGATGAACCTCTAGACGTGGTGCAAGCATATGATGATCTACTACAGGAGCAGATTCAGTTAAGCAGAGAGTTCAGCAGAACTGTTCAGGAACTGAAACGGTAAAGGCTGAGAATCAGAGACTTTCTTCTGATTGTCAGGTCTCTACTGATTTAGAGAATCTAGTTGCGAGACTAAAGGAAGAGATCGAATCTCTTATGACTAATTCTCAGCTTCAAGAAACTTAGATATCAGTTCTGACTAAGGACAATTCTGAGAAAGATACTGAAATATCCCGACTCAGTCAGAAACTCGCAGAGGTTGAGAAGGACTATGAATCACTTCGGAAAAGTGATGAGGTTTGGCGAGGATTGATGACTGAACAGTACCTGGGAGCCAAGGAGAAGTTGGAAAGCATGCTTAGAGCTCAAAGGCCACCAGTCATGAAAGAAGGACTTGGCTACACTCACGAAGCATCCACCTCTACTTCAAAAGGCTCAAAAATGCTGGCTGATAGGTTCGTCAAAGGGAAAGTTCAGATCTCTGAACCAACAACTCAGGCGAAGAACAAACAGAAGATGATTGCACCTCAACCGAGCAACAAGAAGCAACTGACCAAAGGTTCTATCCCCAAAACACCACGATCAAATTCAGGGGGAACTAAGAAGGTCAGGTGGGCATAATAGTATGGCGAGCCACTGTATGAGCATCCAGCACATTTTGGTTCGTACTATTATAAGCCCAGGGTCAGGAGGAGCACAAAGCCTCAGAATAAGAAAGCTCTTGAACCCAAAACTGCCAGGAAGTCAGTATCTCCAGGTCCAGTGGAGAAAAAGACTGACGAGGTTCAGAAAAAGAAGTCTGAGACTCCTAAGGTCGCAAGACAGATCTGGGTCGCAAACTCACCAACTAACGCTTAAGGACCCAAACTGAACCAAAGGGTACCTAAAAATGTTTCTGTTTTGCAGGTGCATAAGGACCCTTAGATTGTGGACAGCGGCTGCTCGAGACATATGACTTATCAGAAAAGCTCTGCCGTCAAATTACGTACAAGAAGATGGTCCCAGAATTGAGTTTGGTGACAACTCTTAAGGCTATACAAGGGGATACGGAACACTGAACATTGGGACTGCTTCGGGCCTAAGAGTAACATATGTTGAAGGACTTCAACATAATCTCCTTTCTTCGTCGCCAATTTCGTGATAATCCGAATAGAGTTATCTTTGACGCCGGTTTCGTTATGTTGTTGACAAATCTACAGGGGAAAACAAAGTGTTATCGGGTTCGCGGAAGAAGAATATCTACGTTGCAAAATGGAACACCGAGTAACCCGAGGCTTAATTGCTTGCTCAGACGAAATCCAGTGATTAAACAGGATGGATGTGGCATAAGAGACTCAGTCATCTGAACTTCAAGGTAATGAACAAGTTAGCCAAGAACTCTAAAGTCAGAGGACTGCCCAATGAAGCTTTTATCAAAGACAGAACTCGTGAAGCGTGTTTGAAGGGAAAGCAGATAAAGAAAAGCAATCCACCAATTCTGTCACCTTCCACTGATGGAATCCTTCAACTGCTGCACATGGACTTGTTTGGGCTAGTTTCTCCAGTGACTATAAGAGGCAAGAAGTATGTCCTCGTTGTTATTGACGATTATTCAAGGTATACGTGGGTCATCTTCATAGCCAACAAATCTGATGTCAAGACTGAGCTACCAATACTGCTGAAGAAACTCAGTGTGGAGAAAGACATCAAGATTCAGAGAATTCGCACAGATAGAGGGACAGAATTCCTCAACTCAGTAGTTAAAGTGTACTGCGATAAGGAGGGGATTCAGCACGAGACTTCAGTAGCTCGCACCCCTCAACAGAACGGACTTGCTGAACGTAAGAACAGAACACTAAAAGAAGCAGCAAGAACGCTCCTAGCAGACTCTGGACTACCCTCAAAGTTCTGGGCTGATGCTACTGACACCGCCTGTTACACTCAGAACCGCTCAATACTTACAAAGCAACACATGAAGACACTATACGAACTGTGGAAAGGGAGAATTCCCTCTATTTCACATTTCCATATTTTTGGTTGTCCTTGCTTTATCCACAACAACGGGAAGGATCAGTTAAAGGTCTTTGATAGCAAATCTGATCAAGGAGTATTCTTAAAATACTCTCGAGTCAGTAAAGCTTTCAAGGTCTTTAGCAACCGGACCCTTTTCAAGGAGGAAAGCCCTCATGTCATTTTTGATGAGTTCGTTACTGAGCACAGGAAACCAAAGAACACAAATCTTGAAGATGTCAGCAGCAAGCTACAGGATCTCACACTAAACGACAAAGCTAAGAAGATCCAGCATTGTTGGGATGATGAGTCAGACGATGAAGAAATTCAGACCCATCCCGCAAGCACTGTAGCTGACCTGGTTGATTCTACTGAACAGAATCAACATCAGGTAACAATGGTCGATGAGGTAGTCCCAGTGGTAACTGAGACCTCTACTGAGAATATAAACTCAGGGGGAACGACTAATGTTCTTGAGCTAAATGCCCCTGAACCTGGAAACTCAGTAGATCCTAACCTTCTCTTACCGAATTGCTTATCCACGCAACGTACTACTAAAATGCCTAATACTGCTGTTGACTGTACATAAGTAATCTCAGTAGAAGAAGCCAAACTCAGACGTTCGTGGCTAGACGCACACTCTTCTGATTTAATCATTGGAGATCCATCAGCAGCAGTAAGGACAAGATCCAGATTAAGCCAAGGAGAAAGTGCTCTTTACTCCTGTTTCTTGTCTACTGAAGAACCTCAGACGATAGAGGATGCTCTCAACGATGCAAACTGGATCATTGCTATGCAAGAGGAGCTGAACCAGTTTATCCGTAATGAAGTTTGGGAGCTTGTTGACAGACCTAGACATCAACATGTGATCGGTACTAAGTGGGTCTTCAAGAACAAGCGAGACAAAAACAACGTCATCATCAAAAATAAGGCTCGACTTGTTGCCAAGGGATACTGTCAAGCAGGGGGAATAGACTTTGACGAAACATTCGCACCAGTCGCCAGATTGGAAGCTATTTGTCTGTTCCTAGCCTATGCAACGCATCAGAGATTTAAAGTATATAAAATGGATGTTAAGTCAGCGTTTCTGAATGGCGTACTGAAGGAAGAAGTCTACGTGGAACAACCGCCCGGCTTCCAGCAGGGACATCAAGTGTACTAACTTCGGAAAGCTCTGTATGGGTTAAAACAAGCACCTAGGGCTTGGTACGATACCCTATCAGACTTTCTTCTTCATAAAGGTTTTCAGAAGGGGACAGCAGATCGCACCCTGTTCAACATCAAGTCAGGCGATGACATTCTACTGGTGCAGATCTACGTGGACGACATCATTTTCGGTTGCAGGAACGTGACTATATGTCAACAATTTGAGAAAATGATGAAGGAGAAGTTCGAGATGTCCATGATGGGGGAGATGAACTACTTCCTTGGATTTCAAGTGAAGCAGTCACCTGAAGGAATATTCATCAACCATGCCAAATATACTCGAGACCTCCTGAAAAGATTCGGCTGTGACTCAAGCAAGCCAGTCAAGATCCCCATGAACACAAATTTTAAAATCGATCTAGACAAAGAGGGAGCTTCTGTTAACTCTACTGATTATAGAGTTATTATTGGTTCTTTATTATATTTAACAGCAAGAAGACCTGACATAACTTATGTTGTATGTGTATGTGCAAGATTTCAGGCGAATCCCAAGCGAAGTCATCTTGACTCAGCAAAGAAGATTTTGCAATATCTGAAAAGAACACCTAACACAGGGCTATGGTATCCTCTGATGATAATCTGATTCTAACGGGTTATTCTGATGCTGATTATGCAGGATACATCGAAAGTCAACTTCCAGAACATGTCAGTTCCTAGGCAGCAAGCTGATATCATAGTTTTCAAAGAAACAACATTCAGTGGTGACGTCCACTACTGAAGCTGAGTATATGGCTGCTGGAAGTTGTTGTGCCCAGATCATTTGGCTTCGACAACAACTGCGAGATTATGGAATCACTCAAGATGAGGTGCCCATCTACCGCGACTCCACCAAGGTGTGATTACCATAACTCGAATCCAGTTCTTCATACGAGATACAAGCATGTGGACATTCGACACCACTTCATCGAGATCATGTCGAGAAGAAGGATATCGGGATGGAGAAAATCCATACTAACAAGAAAAAGGGCGTACATACCGACCAAACCACTTGCCGAGAACGCATTCATAGAACTATCGGTCGAGCTAGGTCTACTAGACCCTACTAAATCGAGTCAGCAAGAAAATTCAAGCACGATAGGTAAGAAGTCGACTCGCACTTTGATTCAAGTAGGGTGAATCATACAAGATACACGATAGTGGGGAACATGGTACCATCGGTACCACGAAGATTCTCCTAAGTCAATTCGGTAACCAGTTGTTCATAAAAGTTCGATTGAAGAGGTTTGCGTATTTAGATTCTTTAATATTCTCGAAGCATGGTCGCATTTAATAACTCGATCGTTTGCATTCAGGTGGCATGACTTGCATTTATTTCCCGCCATAAATTTTTAAGGTTTAAGTCAAGAGAAAGCGTTCTCATTTAAAATGCTTTATCCTTTAATGTTGCTCGCAATGCAATTATCGCATGTCTTCTCACCTTACTCTATCTGCGCATATCTTACGTGGGTCTAGATTAGAGGCGGCTAAGTAATCATTCCTTTTATAACATCAAATCTGAGCCGTCCTAGAAAAGCGAGATTTTATAGAAATCGTCTAATCGAAAACCCTTGATATTCAAATCTTATAAAATCTTACCCTTTTCACTCTAATCTCACTTTTTCGCCATTTACGCAATCTTAGAGCTTCCAAGCGTTCCTGATTACTGCATTCTCTCGTCTGCTTTTATTTCTTCCAGGCTTTGATTACGGTAAATTTCCTATCTATCTGCAACCTTGATCTAACTTACTCTATTTTCAAGTGCTAACGTGCTTTTTGCAGATTCCTGTTTTAATGTCGATCGTTTCAACCCCATCCAACATTGAAGAGATTATTCTCTCCAGGGTTCTCTTCGAACCCACGATGGTCTTCCATCAGGAGGAGCTTCCATTCATGGAGCCTATCTTCTCGGCTCTCGAAGCGTCCGGCCTGAAGCTTCTGTTGACGAAGCACCCCAAAGCGTACCTGCCCCGGCAGGTGGCCGAGTTCTTCTACAACATGCGGTTTGTGGAGGATACAGACACGGAGGTAACCATTATAGGTTACATGAGGGAGGTTGTGCCCCAGAAGTCGGAAGCCAGGCGTGCTGACATCAGCGTGATGGAGGCCTTGAAGTCCGCCTTCGAGCTGCCGGACATCGGGATTACTCCGGTGGGTTATAAGGAGAATGAGCTCAATGACTACGTCCATCGCTTCTGTGGACGTGATGATATCTCCTTCAAATCTGCCTTACCGAAGAACCAACTCCTTCTGGAGTACAGGGCCTCGCCTACATCGTCATCCACATCTTGACGAGCGCCACCAGTTCGTTTGATCAGTTGTCCAAGCCTCGACTCCAAATCATGATGGCAATTATCGATGGAGTCCAGGAGAATTGGACCAAGTTCTTTTTGGCTGAGTTGAAGGCTCAGGCGCAGAAATTTACGTCCACTGAGTCAGGAGAGAGGAGACTCATTAGTGTGGGCAAGCTGCTGTACAGGACAAAGGTGTTCGTACTGATTGAGGATTCAGTGATAAATCATGCCTCCTTCGCTGACTCCAAATAATTCGACCGCAAGCTGATCAAGTTTAAAACTAGAGCAGCGGCCGAAAAGTCAATCGGACGTCGTGCCACTGAGCTCAAGAGATTATCCACTGATCTGCCTCCACGGGCCGATCAGCCGAAGAGAAAGAAGCTTTCCAAAGCTAGAGCTTCTAAGGCCGCCCCCACGTCTCGCTTCCCCTCCACCCCTCGAGAGGAGGAACTATCGGACGCCGATATCGGCATAAAAGGTGCCACTTTGAAGGATAAGGTACAGCGGGTCACTACGTGTAATGCCCCGACCTCCATGAAAGATCACAGAGGTCGAGCCGCCACGGAAGAATGACATAAAACATATTTTCTAACCATTTTTGGAGAACTGAAATATTTTTCTATTTTAAAACACATAATTTAATGTGGACCATTTGTAAAATGGTTAAACTGGTATTTAAATATGTTCAACAGGTACTTCAGTTAGTTATGAGTTTCAAAACAAAACATAAACATCCATTCACGAATCTAAAAAGTACAAAACGATCATGGCAAAAACCCCTCCTCGCCTCTTTTCCGCCGCCCTTGCCACTCAACCCGAAAACGTTTGAAAACAATTGGGGCCGAGCACTAGTGTACTCGGTGGGTAGAGCAGCTTTGAAAAACGTTTAAAAACAGCTTTATCCATGCTGAGGTATGACTTGGAGGGTTTTAAAAAGGAAACTGCTCCAAGCATACAAAACATTTATCATTGGGTGCGCACATCTGTGTCACATTTCCTGTTAATTCTACCACTTCATTCTCATATCTTGGGCCATGGCCCTCGAGTCGAAACTCGAGGGGTCCCTCATAACATGTTAGCACTTGGTACACAAAGATGATCAATCTTTGTGCTACTAAGAACATACGTGTACACACTTTCTTATTAACCCTCATCTAGCGTGTTAGCCAGATGAGAGCCTCGATCGATCTATCACGTAGAAGCATTAAACAGGTAAATGCACAAAAACTTTCATGGATAAACAGATTTCATAGAGCTTACTAACTCAAAGATAATTTTTAGAGAAAATATTACCCACCTCGATATTCATCGAATTGATTTATGCGAAAACTCGTCACCGAGGCTATAGCTCTTCCACGATAGGTCCTACAACAATATCCTAAGTTTTAACGACTTGATCTAGCAGCAACCATACTCTTCATAACCTATGTAATGATTTCTAATAGTTATTAGGTTAGAACAATATCCTAGCTATAATCCGTTAGACTCGTGCAGAAGGCCTATTTTGTAAAAATTACACAGAACACGGTTTCACTCCATAAATTCTAATATTTCATTATATCCTCCTTAATGAGTCTGGTTTATACTGGAATTGGTTTCGTAACAACATAATAAGTATTCTAGAAGTTATCACCAAAATAGTGCTCACTGCACGAACAGGGTCCGTTTCAGTCCAACTATACTTTAGCTACGGTTTTTGGGACCAACACTACTCTAAAAATTCTAATATTCTACAAATGCTTAGTCCACATGAATAGTGATGTCATGTCAAATTTTCAAACCTTATAGATAAGTGATGGATTCAGAATATACAGATTATTTTTCACTCAAAACTCGCTCCACGTAATGCAAGTCTTTGTTTAACCATGGAAGGTTTGTAATAAACTGCTTTTACATGTATGGTTAAAAACTACGGAATAAATATTTTTAGAAACTCCTACGTGTGTAGAGTATTTAGAAAAAAGAATCAAGTCCATATCATTTTGTGGAGTGGGATATAAATATTTTACTAAGCTCTAACCCGCATGCAAGGTTTTTCGGCAGCAAAGAAGTGAAAATTCATTAAAAATATAAATAGTAGTCCAAAAATCACAGAACTTTACAGATATCTTAAAGACATCCTAAATTGTATCTCTATAATTTTTCTGGAATTTTTCAAGTAACTAAAGATCGTGTATTTGGCCTTGGAATTCTCGGCAGAAAAGAGAAATGACTGGACAGATTTCTGTTCTCATGAAACTTAAACATTTCTTGTTGTCTATCCTCTAGATCTACACATGCAAATGGAGAAGTCAAGATTAAGAGAAAAGAAAATCCTTACCTGAGAATCTGGACACCTAAGAAAAAGAGCTCCAAGAATTCTAAGAGACGATAATAGGTTGGTTTGAGTAGGGACTCGTTCTTATAAGCCAACTCTAGGATGACCATTGATTAAAGGTGTAATAATAGTGAGTCTATAACTCCAGCTCATTAATCTACTCTTCTGCATGAATGACACGCATATATGTTTCCTGCATGAATGACACATATGTTTCCTCTCAATCATTAGTTTACTTTTCCCAACTTTGAAAAAAATACTTTGGATACTCCACTACCCATCACACGCCACTATAAGCTTGGTAAAGGAGATGACATGCTACACTTTATTATTATAACAATAAAATTATATTATATTACTGTCTAGAAAATTTCTCTTGGTACGAATTTATTGTCGGCTTATACTAATATAGTCGAATTATGCGACGCGACTATCAAGGCCATACTAACTTATCATGCCACACGTACATGTACATGCATACCAATTTCTACGACACGACATGATACTAGACTCGCTCTTAAGGCTTAGATATTGATTTCGAAATACGTAAAATTCACGGGTCATTACACTCCCTCTCCCTTAAAATAAATTTCGTCCCCGAAATTTGCGTACCTTCATAGGGTAGTTCGGGGTAGAGTGAATTGATTTTCTCCTCTAACTCCCATGTGGCTTCCTCCTGGTCATGATGATTCCACAACACTTTGACTAAGGGTATTTGCTTATTTCTTAATACTTGAACCCTGCGGTCAAGGATTCGCACTGGTCTCTCTCTTCGTAGCTTAAGTCCGTGTTCAGCTTGTACATCTTCATGCTTGATCACGTGCTTGGGATCGTATATATACTTTTCGGAGTCGAGAGACGTGGAAAGCATTACCGGTTGTTCAAGTATTCGCTAGTCATCCGGAAACTTACATTCTCTAAATATCCATCTCCACGACCGCTCACACTTATCTTCCTCAAATCGAATCTAGTTGTTATGAATATGACTTAACCTTTATTCGAATCGAGTACATAAGAATAATGTCTCAAAAGAAAGAGTGTCATGCATACATAAATCGAAGGATACTATCAATGAGTTAATAATTACCGGTGACGAAGTGATGAGATGAGTATTATGCGAATATAGTACCAATTTACACCGATTAAATCTTTGAAGGAAAGAGTTTCAAAGATGAATTAAATAAATATCCCAACGCGATCCGTAACAAATAGTCAGAATAATCATAGGAATCAACCATCAAAATAGATAGTAGTCAATATAGCAAGGCTCAAAAGAACATTCTTTGGGTCCAGAAGAAAAGGGTGACACTATTAATCATGGATTTTGTCACATGATACTTCAATCGAATGACAACAAATATATGTAATGATAATTAACAATGATCAAGTATCGAGATAGATTCTTTGGAAGATATAAGCACCAAATGAGTCCGATTATATCGTCAAATGAAGATATTTCAAAAGGAAAAGGTTTCATATATATGTATATCAAAGGATACCCTCAATGAGGTTAACATAATATATGAAATTATAATTATCAATGATAAAGCAATGAGATGAATTTTGAGAAAAATATGAAACCAAAGGATTCCGGCTATATCATCAAAGCAAAAGATTTCATGAATGTATGAATCAAAATAAATACTTCGACGAGGTTAGAAACAACTTGTTGAATAATCATCATGGATCAAACTACAGGATGAGTTGTGACCAATATACAATGAGAGAAAGTCAACTATAGAAAAGAACATGAGTATCGGTTCAAAGGAAAGGACGACATTGCCAATTTGTACCACTGATATTTTCAACAGAGTTCTAACAAATACATAGAAATATCATCTCGGATCAAATATCAATATAAATGGTGGGTGAGCTTAGCACCAAGGTGGCATAACTCTTTAGTCAAAAAAAAATGAGTAGAAGTATGCAACAAAAGGAATAACCTTGTCATTATGTAATAAAAATATGAACATATACTAGTTTAAATAGTTGTACGTCTACTCCTTCAAGTTGAAGTCTTCATTGAGTCCTCTTTCCTCATCGTTCAAATTCGAGTGTCTGAATGTATCAGGGGTTTATCATATGATATCGTAAAATACTAGTGTCTCACTTATACTTTTGCCTTTGCATCATGTTGTTCAACATCGTATGATCGTGATCGACTATTTTAAGTGTATTAAGTTCTTGAAGCTGCTCCGCGGGAACTACTTCGACTCGTCTACACTCTTGAGGGATCATCACCGTGATATCATTAGTAAAATTTTAATTCATTTTCGAGGGTTGTTCCTTAAAGTCGTATCAACCTGAGTTTTAGGTCGTGAGGAAGTAGCGCTCATGGTATCCATGCGAGTCTTGTGTTTAGTGGAGGTCATTTTATATCAGCCTTGCAGATAGTGTCGTTGAAGAGCCTTCGCTTGAATTGAATTTGGACGACTGGTAATTACATTAGTGAATCATGTGTAAGTGAATCACATCTTTGGGCTTTTCCACAACCTTTTCGATTTCGAGGTTCTTGATCAACAAGACTGGCGACGCCTCGTAGTCTGTAGTGCCACCTCTTACTTCATTTCAATAAGCTTATTCTTACGACGTCGTTCTCTGACGTGGTAATGTTCTCTTCTTCTAAAAAGAATGATCTTAATTATCATATGTGTAACACAAAGTTAAATCCGACTAACTCCTATCTATGGCTTATCAACTATTTCAATGTCGCTTAGACCGACAAGTTATAAGGGCTGAAAACCCTATCATAACATCATCTACTTGTGGTTCTCTTATTATGGGAAGATCATACATTGTCTGAACTTATAACATCTGGGCCATAATGTTCTAATAAATCCAATCTGACAACATTTATTAATCATTCTAATCTTTATACCTAGTACCAACGAGTGAGGAAATACAATTGGTTTTCCTTAAATATTGAAATGACTCAAAAGATCGGAAAACTCAAGATGGAAACTTTCGGATTCAAGCGGTTATATGGGCTAATAGTCCCAAACATGACAAAAATTGTTATAAAGTTGAAAATCTTGAGTACTAACGACATTATTACAATCTTTCTTTTGAGGCGGTGTGTGAACTCCTCATAATAATTGACAAACTTTAAAAGTCTAGAGATTCTAGTCTAGACTTGCAAGAAAAGTACTTCAATTTCGTGAGCGAAACAAAATACTCGATCGCAATCATGGTAGAAGTTTATTTGATACTTCCCAAAGAAAAAAATGAGTCATTTACTTAGGACACAATCATCAAGATGCGTTGTTGCAAAAAAATTCAACAACACATAACCAGTGTAAAGATGAGCAAGATCACGGGCGGTTGATTACAAAGAAATCGCCTCTAAGAAGGCCTTTACAATGTATGTACCTTGTTCAAGAAAAGAATATGGTCGCCAAGGTCGGCTTGGGCTACCGAACACAAGACCCAACTACAAGTTGTCAACTATGTTTGGAAGATTGGTGTTGAAAGAAAAACTTGACAAAGCCTTAATGAACAAGTCAAAGGAAATAAAACAAGTTATCCTAATCATCTATTTAGAATCTAATAATAATCATCAAGCAATCTTTATTTCGTCCTCCTCCCACTCGCTTGTCAAAAAGTATTAAAATATCATCTCTTGAAGATAACCGTACGTGGGTATATAATGAGATATCGTGAGAATTTCACTCGTGCCTCCTCCATTTTGTAAACGCATCGGGCCGCGGTTATCCACCTACGTACCGTAGTCGTATTTCATAAGTAATTGTTACAACAATTCTTGTCCGACTCTAGATAGGGTAGTATTTTTCTCTATTGAGCATCATATTAACTTCTATGTCGTCAGCATTTTCTCCACTTGCTCTCTACGGTAGCGGTAATACTCTTTCTTCTAGATATTGAAAAGTCTCGCGATCCGTGACAATTCGTTTAGTAGTACAGAAGTGGGCAATGTAAGGCCCTATGGATCCTATTGTTATGAGTCGAAACTTCACATAATGCGAAAGCAATCTTCGTATTATTGGCAATTATAAGTTAGCCTACTTGTTTCTTTCTATACCGTATAACACAATCGTGTGATAGCGCGAAACTAATCTTGAATTGGAGTAAAGCATCTAATAAATAACTCAAAAGCAGTACTTCTATGTTCATGTGTTCAAGCATGACTACTTAAACCATCATCGTTTTAAAGTGTTCCACTACTAAGCCATAAGAGCCATCAACTTCATAGTTAACTTTCATTCACGTGTATCCTTAAGACTTGTAAGAAATCAACACTTCATTTCTTTTCATCATCACATACTTTCCTTCATTTCCTTCTAATTGTATTGCCATATAATCCCACATATTGAAACATAACATTTGTTATGAAATCAAATCATAATATAATCATATACTTTTCTGAAACTTCATCAAGTGAGCTCAAAGAGCTCAGTGGAAACATATTCTTCTGGTCGAGTGGCTCTCCCAACACGACAACATTCCTTTCATAATTACATCTTTCGCGCACCATAATAAAATCTCTTTTAGAAACTTTTAAACATACCTTGGCTGAGAGCAGTGCGACGGCGACCTGAGGGTTTTGCTTATGTTACAAATCTATACAAACTGATTTTAAAACATTTTGACCACAGTGCCAAGAACCATGCTCTGATACCATTTTGTAACGCCCCGACCTCCACGAAAGATCACAGAGGTCGAGCCGCCACGAAAGAATGACATAAAACATATTTTCTAACCATTTTTGGAGAACTATAATATTTTTCTATTTTACAACACATAATTTAATGCGGACCATTTGTAAAATGGTTAAACTGGTATTTAAATATGTCCAACAAGTACTTCAGTTAGTTATGAGTTTCAAAAGAAAACATAAACATCCATTCACGAATCTAAAAAGTACAAAACGATCACGGCGTAAAACCCCTCCTCGGCTCTTTTCCGTCGCCCTTGCCACTCAACTTGAAAACGTTTGAAAACCATTGGGGCCGAGCACTAGTGTACTCAGTAGGTAGAGCAGCTTGAAAAACGTTTAAAACAAGCCTTATCCATGCATGAGGTATGATTTGGAGGGTTTTAAAAAGGAAACTGCTCCAAGCAAACAAAACATTTATCATTGGGTGCGCACATCTGTGTCACATTTCCTGTTACTTCTACCACTTCATTCTCGTATCTTGGGCCTTGGCCCTCGAGTCGAAACTCGAGGGGTCCCTCATAACATGTTAGCACTTGGTACACAAAGATGACCATTGATTAAAGGTATAATAAAAGTGAGTCTATAACTCCAGCTCATTAATCTACTCTTCTGCATGAATGACACGCATATATGTTTCCTGCATGAATGACACATATATGTTTCCTCTCAATCATTAGTTTACTTTTCCCAACTTTGAAAAAAATACTTTGGATACTCCACTACCCATCACACGCCACTATAAGCTTGGTAAAGGAGATGACATGCTACACTTTATTATTATAATAATAAAATTATATTATATTACTGTCTAGAAAATTTCTCTTGGTATGAATTTATTATCGGCTTATACTAATATAGTCGAATTATGCGACGCGACTATCAAGGCCATACTAACTTATCATGCCACACGTACATGTACATGCATACCGATTTCTACGACACGACATGATACTAGACTCGCTCTTAAGTGCTTAGATATTGATTTCCAAATACGTAAAATTCATGGGTTATTACAAGACGGAGGAGACTCACCGGAAGAAGCCGACGAGCTAGTTGCCGAGGTCTCCTCGTAACGCTCGTCGACCGCTCGTATAACTCGTCTCCGTGCCATAGGAGAAGTTGTTGAACATATTCCCGAATTTGCCCAAAGATCAAGATTTGGTCGACATCGTGATCGTGGCAAGGACACCGATGCCGCCGCGATTCGCTAATTGGGAAATCCTCGCAGACCTCATCCAGCAGCATTGTGCGTTGTCCCTACTGGCCGAAGAGCAGAGTCTGTAGTCGGCGATCGGGTTTGGCGAACCTGCCGACATCGCCTTATTCGAGGACCTTCGCTCGCCTATGCCGCATCTCTGTGAGCCGAGGTCCTCCCCGCGGATATCTAGGAGCCCATCGCCGCCTTCTCATCACAGTGATGGTGATGACGATCAGGCTCCCAAAGATGCAGAACAGGGAGATTTTGCTGAGGGAAAGACTCCCAGCGAGAAGGCCAACTCACCACCACCACCTCCTGAATCTGGTGCCGCCCCAGTTGCTTCATCCTCCATGAAGCAACAATTCGCCGCCTCAGAGCAGAGGCTCGGAACCTTGTCCTATCAGATCAAGCTTATAGGTTACGTGTCCTCGAAGTCCGTCAACCGAGCTATCAGAAAGCAAGGAGACAAGAATCGTCTCCTAGCTAAGGATGTCCATCTCAAATGGGCTCAGTGCACGAAAGCTCAGACGGAGAAGGTTGACGAACTTGCGAGCGCAGTGAAGAAGGTCTCAGACGCTCCTACTCCCAACATTCAAGAGATCGTCGAGATTGCGCTGGCGGCTCAGAAGGCTGACTTGGCTGCTCAAAGTCAGCAACTACTCGAAGCCCAGCAAAAGATATTTGCTGAGCAGTTGTCTGGGAGCATGGCCACAGTCCAAAAGACTATGGATTAGTGAAACAGGATGGCCACCTCAAGTGTCCAGAAGCCTTACAAACTCAGGCGGCCGCCCTTAAGCTAATCCAGAAAGAGATGACTGACTCTCATGACGCATCGCTTCCGAAGCAAAGAAGTGAGACAGAGGCTCAGATCCGCCAAATCCGCAAGGACCAGGAGGATGACTGGGTCCACTACTGCGATGCCGTCGGTGACTTCAACACCACCTCCACTTTCATTAAAAGAGCTATCTACGACCTTCAACGGGAAGTAGCAAGCTTATCAAGGCCCTCCCCGTCCCCGACTAGTGATGATGCCAAAAAGGGGGAAGGAAGAGCTCGAGTGGTAGGTCACCAATCGAGAGGGTAACTCTTAAGGGGGAAAGTTCAAAGGCACAGGCTGGAACAAGCTTCGTCCCCCCTCCCCAAGTCCAAATCCCTCAGGTCCAAAGTCCGTCAGAGGCGCAGCCCTCTGAAGCTCAGCTGCCCGAGCCGGACGGAGGATCAGGAGAAGTATCCTCGGCTCAAAGCAAAGACATAGAATATATAGCTCAGTTCCTTGATCAGGAGGATGAGCCCCTGCCGACTCAAAGGCCCAGGAAGGAGAAAGCCACTGAAAGCACTCCACCTCCTTCCTCGACGCCCAAATTCAAGACTAGAGCAGAAAGCAGAAGAGCATTATAAGAGGGCGGCTCAGCCTACTCCAAGATCAACTGAGACTATGAGCCGAGGCTAGAAGAAGAGGCTCGAAGCCTAAGAAGGAGAAGAGATCGATAGCCGCCACGATGTCCAAGAGTCGCTAAGATGATTCTCGGATCAAGCAAAGAAGAAGGCTCAAGCAATCCGCCGATCGAGAGCCCGCCGACGACTCGAGGGATCGGACACCCCGCCACTTGCTCGTAGGATGAAGAAGATCTCAACACTTACACCCGAGTAGGAGGCAAAAGACAAGGAAACTTGGGAGGCTACGCAGCAAGGCGGCTAAATCTCATGACAAGAGATAAGAGAGCCCGCCGCTTTAAGGGAGAATAAAAGAGCGTAATATTTAGCCAAGATTATCGAGCTTACGGACAAAATCGCTAGAGAGCCAATCTTCGACAAAAGCAAGCGCATCCCAAGGACATCTAAGTTCTTCTCGGCGTGGTGCCCAAAAGGCTTATCTCAAGAAGACTCCACATCGCCGCGAGAGACGGATGGATTCCTTGGAATCTCGAACGAGGAGTGGGAAGAGTCGAAGATAGATTTCATCAAGGCTTATTATGTATGGGCAAATGCTATCCCCGCTAAAGTGTCGCCCGCCGACCTTTTCGATGAATTTATCTATCAAGACAATGCGAACTTCGTGGCGCAGCATCAAGCTACTATTATTCAAGGAAAAAGCAGCCCCTTCACCGCTCCCCCGTCTACCGTCAACGGACTCCTCCCACGACGACTCAAGGAGTGATATGTATCGAAGGAGATGAGAGGAAGAGGTCGAGATCGCCGCGCGCCACAATGATCCGGATCCTTTGCGGACCAAGTGATCTCGCTCCCATCCAAAACCTCAAAGAAATGATATACAAATCTTATGGGTTGGAGCCTCCAGCTGCTAAGTCTGCGCAATTTAAAGCCAAGATCAAGAATTACAGACGTTAGTAGTAGCTGCTCCTTTTCTTCTGTTGTATTGAGCATAGACTGTTGTAATTCAACTTCTCATATATAATACATCAGTTCTTTGCATGGCCAGACAACTACTCATTGTCTTATGGCTGTGTTTACTGTTCATCACAACTGATCACTGAAGTGATCTGACACACACACATGTAACCTATCTTTTCTCTGATATGCCCATCTTTTTGAAGGAATATGAAAGGAAGAAATCGATACCTCCTCCTTCGTATGTTGTCGTAGCTCTGATTGTTGCTCCCGTGTCAGATCTTCTGATCTGTGTCCCGTCCTTTTTCTTCCTCTGGGTGGTCAGAGAACTGAAGAAAATAAAAATATGTCTCTCCCAAAACTCGCGTGCTTGAGTTATGATTTTTCTGTATTCTGTTCTGAACAGAATACTAATATATATAGGCTTCAAAAGCCAATATAATATTAATATATTTGTAGCCCATTAATTTAATTATATTACAATGGACTTCCACATAATTAGCCCATAATATAATTAATTAATTTATCGGGCACTAATATTTATCAATTAATTGGGCCCAACCAATTAATTCCGTATAAATAACATTATTAAATAATGTGAAAAAACATTAATCCATTAATAATGATTCTCGAGAGACAATAAATTACTAGGCAACTAATTGGGCCGTATCAGGGATCCAATACAAGAAATAAAGCAGTGGCCTCCAATTAATTAATTATACATGCTCAATTCCCGAGCAAAATTAATTAATTAACACGCATTCATTCCACTAGAGAATCCGTGGCCGACTTACCCCTTTATCCCACTTGAGCAAGGGCTTGTATTTTAGACTTAATCAATCTCCGTATTTAAGATAGAAATATCCGTTAATTAATTAAGCTCACCGATGCCTTAAATTAATTAACATCTTATATTCCCGAGTAGTACCACTCGACCTTATTAACACACCCGAACTTAATCAACCTGGCCGGGTTTAGTGTGCTAATCCTTTCGAGTTCCTCGGGGGATATTATCAACCCATTTTACTAGGATACGGATGCAAGATACGCACAACCAACCCGAGCCACAAATAACTACTAACACCCAAGATACGTAGATCCCGCCGCTCATTCGACATTCACCATAGTAGGTCAAAGTGATAGATAGCCAAATGCACTCACCGAAGTCTTACCAAGCTTAAGATCGCCTAAGTCACCGAGATCTTGGTTCTCCACTAAGGTCGGCTTAGGAGAACACATCTCACCGTGATCCTTCAATACACCACCTTAAGTGTACCAAAGAAAGACAAGCAAACCTAAGACAAGCCACTTCTTATCTAAATCCGCAGCTTAAACCGACAACTTCATCCTTAAGTTGTCTCGGCCTGGTTAACCTGCTTATATCTTGTCGGCTTCAACCAATTTGTGTTGTCTTCTCGTGATACCCGACACACCACACAAATCTAACTTTTATACAAGATAAATGATAACATGTGCAAATATACATATTTATCGATAGGAGAATAAAACAAATGGTAAGGACAAAAACACATTGTATACAAGCATAAAAGTGCTTCCAAAGATAGAAAATCCCAACACTTTTATCTACCGATTACCATGTTTTCACCGCTCGCCTTTACCGAATTCTTTTGGGGTCGCAGTTTAGTACTTAGTGGTTTTGGCATCATCAATTAGGGGGAAATTGTCGATATGAGCCGCTGATTGATTAGATCATCACTTAGAGGGTACCTTGTATTATCATCGTAGTTCTTGTATTAGGACTTGCTTATTTCTCAGAATGGGGGAAATCATAGTGATTTATCGCTATGGAATTGAAGATCTCAAAACCCGTCTTGTACCCTTAGTGTGTTGTCTTTCGAACTAGATGATGTAATAGGCTAGACTATGCTTATTTTCGTTATCTATTTTTGTCTAAGTCCCGTAAGGGGTATTTGTTGGTCCGGGACTTCAGCAGGGAAGTTAAATCCCAAAACCCCACGTCATCGCATGTAAGAGCTCGTGTTCTCGTGTCTCCAACCGACCCATCGCAGAAGATTATTCATCACCGACCTCCGCAGAAAGAACACAAGATAGAGCTCAGCACCTTCGTAGTCATCACCGACCGCACTCGCAGAAGACCCGTTATCGCCCGACTCGGACGAAGAAGACAAGATGACCGCGCCGCATCTACTGTATCCGACAGAAAATGACCCGACTTTTAATGACATTCGAAGTCAGTAGAGATCATACGAGGATGAGTGAGAGTCAACTCAGATGAAGACTGGTGTCTGACAAGTCTCACCTACCACAAACCTTGACCAATTAGGAAGCATCCGTGAGCCTTACCTCGCTTCCGCAACTAAAGCCGCTCTCACGAACAAGCGACCAACTACTCGCGACACTATTTCGAAACTTACGGCCGTTTTCCTTGGACGCTTGTGACACATGTCATCGTCTTCTCCAACGGACAAATGCATGGGTTACGACTATAAATAGAGAAGCCTGTCCGAGCTCGACGCACGGGATATCAAAGGGATTACATGCTCAAGCATTCAAACTCTCTAGTGCATTCAAGAACATCCAGCGAAGAACTTGCCTAGTTGAAAATCTTTAGTTCTTCTCTCTAGAGTTTCTTTAGATCCCTCTTCTCTATCGAAGCTCCACTGTTATATCCATAGCTTAGAATCTTCGAAGGAGTTCACCCTTTGTAACTGTTCTTATTGTCAGAACTCCTTCATAGTTGGAGAAAATCCCCTCCCCTTCAAACTTCGTTTTGATTTGTAAAGTCGCTAAGGACTATAACTTAGAAGGGTCTGTCCAGAGTACAGATACCTTGATGAGGCTTACTCATATTAATCAACAAGACTTCCTGTTCAGCAGGACCGTGGACGTAGGATCTTGCGTATTCGAACCACATTAAAAATTGCTTGTGTTATTTACTGTTTTATTGCATCGTTCTCAAACCGTTTTACAAACTCATACTTGCATAAAACGTATTTAAAAGTGCACTAGCCAAAACTAATTTGGTTTGCAAAAATACGTTTTCAAATTGAGACGAAGTCTTTCTGACCCTACACTTATCCGCACTAACTCTCCGGCTGATGTTTTTATACCGACTAAAGTCGGTAGATCAAACTCGGTGAGTTAAGTCTCTCCCGACCCGCGATCGAAGGTTACTATATGGCACCGTTTATCGGGCCGCAACCTACAACTCACCGCCCTTCGCGTTTGAGAAAAGAAACTTGTACTCGAGTGTATTCACCCCCCCCTCTACACCCGACACTCGCCTCCGACCAACAAGATTTATGCTTATACTATTTCATGTTTATACATAATGATTTTAGTTTAATAACTACGCATATCGATTTTTTATGTTGTCGTCATTTTGTATTCATGCGTAACTTTATTTAGCACCTTCCATGAAACATTATCATTGCAATTTTGTATTCATGCATACAATGGTCAATATTTATGCATATGGTATAGTATATTGATGCACAATTTTTTTTTATTTCGTAATTCCCGCATATCTCTTTTTTCGTTGGCCGTCAATTTGTACTCAATGCATAACGTGAAATTTGAAAATGAATAAATTATCGGCTACATATGCGTAACGTTGATAACAAAACACAAGTTCACTAACAAAAGTTCTATGTGTCTAGCACGAAAACATATAATTACTAACAAAAGTTATAATTGTCTAGCCGTAAAACACACAAGTACTAACAAAAGTCCTAATTTGTCTAGCAATATTTTTGAAACTTCTTAAGTATTGAGCTTGTTGTCATCGAAATGACCCAAGACTTCTTGTTTTATTGTCTCCTTCATTTTGTTTTCATCCAAGTTCATTATGCTCAAACAATAACGCAACCTCAAAATCTTTATCTACTTGTGGCCTTTCCTTAAAAATCCAAGTGTTTCAGCTTGTTTTCGCCACCATTCAATGTTTCCATGTGCCTCATCAAATGCACACCCGCAATAAATGTTTCGGCTTTCAATATTTATAACCATTATAGTTTCATGCTTATTTCATACACATCGATGCGTACACGTAATAGTTTTCACGCATAAAGAATGGATGCAACAATCATGGCAATATACACTTTCGTGCAAATCGCTACTCAATTTCTTGCATACTTACTCACAATTTCATGCATACCATCCAACAAATTCATGCATATTACTTCGAACACAATATGAAACGCAACCGTCACATGCTTCACAATACATTCATTTTACGCATATATAACATCTCGCTCATGCATACCATTCTACAAATTCACGCATATTACTTGAACACAATATGAAACGCAGCTCCACAAACGCTTCACAATGCATTCATTTTCATGCATATATAACATCTAATTCATAAATACTATTGAACACATTCATGCATATTACTTCCAACCCCAAAATGAAACGCAGTCCTTCACACACTTCACAATGCATTCATTTTCATACATATATAACATCTACTACTACGTATGCATATTTTCCAAAAAGGGCAAGAATCAAGAAATGGCATTCAAAACAAGGCAATAATTGCGGAACTCAATGTATATATCTACAAACAGACCAAAAAATACATCAACATTAACAAGATCTAAAAACAAATCATAGATCTATGGTTAAAAACCATAGATCTATGTTTAAAAATCACAGATCTAGGATTCACACTCATAGATCTAGGATTAAAAATCCAACGATTTTTGCACAATCAAACACTTGATTCACACTATTTCATGATTTCGAACCATAAAACATCGATTTTCACTATGGGTATTGAAAAATTAGAGATTTAAGGCATCAATTTCGCACAAATATGTTTGGATTTCATGGATAACTCAATATCGACGAATTAAAATTACCTCTAGTTGGATGGAAACGTCAGAAACCAGGAACAAATCATGTGGAAACCAAAAGAACTAGTTTTTTGGAAAAGAAATTGAGCGGATTTTCGTAGGTTTTCGATTTTGGAAGAGGTATGAGAGTGAGAAAGAATGGAGGTGTGGAGGAATGTGAGAAGAGGGAATGGAGGTTTTCGTAGGTTTCTCACAATATAGAATGTAGAAGAAAGTGAAACTCTCTTTTCCAATTTTGCCATTTCCCCCTTTTTTAAAGATTAGGTAGTGTAATCTTGGCCATTCAATTAGGGATGCATCTACGGTCACGATTGGTTCTCGTATCTCTTTTAAAGCTTGGATCTCTCTAGAACCATACCCTATATATATATATATATATATTGGAAGTGGATCATGTGAGAACCCACATTTAACGTAAGAATTGAGAACTATGCATAATCATTATATGTTTTGTGCATAATCCTTATGTTTTTATGTATATTGATGAGTGAATTCACAGTCGCAACTGCAAACTGCATACAATATGTAAATTAGACTACTGCATACAAAATGTAAATTAAACTAAATTGAGAACTCGTAACTTTTAGCCACAAAGCAAACATTTGAATTGCTATATCATTTGAGGGATCCAATTTTAATTTTATTCTTAACTATATATTATAACGAACTAAGATTAGAGAAGAAATAACACTAAATACACGCTATAGAAAAAGAAAAATTAATAAAATAGGTGCATAAAAATATAGTATTACTACTCCATTTGTCGCACGTCATTGGTCATGTATTCCTTTTTATATTTTAGTTTTTAATTTAAATAATATAATAATACATATAATGGATCCTTTAATTTTACTCTCTCCGTCCCATTATTAATGTTCTCTATTTCTTTTTAGGTTGTCCCACTATTAATGTTTCATTTCCTAAAATGACAATGTTAATTCTACATTAAAAAATGAGGTGGATACCTCATTACTCATTACCCACCCCACAGTTTTATACATTTTCTCTCTCCAAAAGTTTCTCTCTCACACGATTTCATTCCGCTCCGAATTCAAAAAATATATATATAATTTTTAACTTTTTAGAAACTTTAGATTATTTCTTTTATTATAACATAAAAAATCGGAAAAAAAACAATTGTCTCAACTATGCCTGAATAAAATTTGAATGAATTCTCATTTCTTTCCACAAACTATTCCTCGAAAACTGTATTATTTTTTTAATACAATTAAAACTCTTAAAATATATTTAAATAAAATTTCTTAATTTTCATGCTAAAAAAGAAATAGTACATTAATAATGGAACGAAGAAAATATTAATTAATACGCAACGAATATTTTTTTTAATTTTATAGGACTGAGGAATAATATATAAGCAATCTCCGTTATTCATATCCTCATTAAGATCTCGAAATTAACATGACGGCGGCAGAAAAGATGGTGGAAAGCGGTGCTTTATACGGTGGCTGCGGCGTTTACTGACCGCTTTATTGTAATTCGTACTTGTTAACCTACCTTTAACCCTTTCAAGCCAAACTTAAGCAAATTTTATTAGCCTAACCACCTATACTTTATTCCCTTAATTATCCTTCCTCATTGCTTAATTAAATTATTAATTAATCACTATCGTAGCCCAATTGGTTTCCAACCTCACTTCGAATATGTGATCTGTAAACAAATAATTATATCTAATATGTTGGTTAATTAAACTCAAATTTAAATATATGGGAGCAATTATTAATACTCGAGCATAGAGCCGTCTATTAATTTATATATAGTAAGTATATATAAAAAAAACATTAGCTATATATTGGGCCAGACTTAAAATAACAAATCTGCAACTCTACATTAATTAAAAATTTTCACAATATATCGTATTATTATGAGAAAATCTATCAGTTACTATTTGTTTGAAAAAAAATTTGTTTATATAAAATTATAAAATTTTAACTTCAAGGGATCTAGTTCAAAAAATTTATAAAAGGTTTTATACAAATTCTTAATTCGAATACTTTTTTTACTAAACACCATATAGCTACCCATATTTACACTTTCAAAATGTGTAGACTGCTAATTTACACATTATAAATATATATTTATTAAATAGTCTTTCCTCCGTCTTATATGATTTGTCTTATTTTTTTTTTTAAACTATCCCACTTAACTTGTCTTATTTATTATAAAAGAAAAAAATTACGATACAAACTCTTATTTTTTTCTCTATAAAATTCACTTATCTAAATATACATTCAAACATTAAATTCAATCTACGTGTTGAAAAAAAAAATGAGATAAGAAGAATTTAGATTTGAATTTTTATGAATGAGGCAATGTTATAAAAGTCTTTAGTTCAATAATTTGTACTACCTCCGTCACATAATTCTTACATCTTATTCATTTTCGGGATGTTCCATAACTCTTGTCCTTTACCTAAAATAAGAAATTATTATACATACTTTATTTAAGAATTCCACAATCTTACCGACTCCTAAATTACCGTGAAAAAAAAAAAAAAGGGAAAAAATTGTGGGATGGATGTATAGTATTTTTTGATTAAATTTTGTGAAGCTTTTTCTTCTCCCTTTCTCTCTCTATCCCTTTCCTTCCTTTCACACTCAACATCAAAACTGGCCAACCATTTTTCTATCACTTTCAGTGTGTGTATGTGTGTGTGTTTGAGTTTGACCCGTCGCCACCTACCGGCAGCTTCCTTCTTCTCCTCAATGGCGGACCTACCACCACCCCTCAATTTTTCCATTTTAACTGCCTTTGTTTCAGAGCCACCACTTATAACCTTATTTAATCTCTCGTCTTCTCTTCTTTCACCCTTTTTCCACCTCTCTCTCTCTCCCCCAAAACCCTAGTACTCCTCCTCTCTCACTAAACTAAGCTTTTTTCATGCAGTCCTTAATTAATTAAAGACTCTTCTTCTTCAGATTCTCTTTTTCCGTTTCAGAATTAAAAGGTAATGGATTCTGGGAATAGTGGGAGTATGCAATCATCGAGTGGAGGCGATGAACAAGAATACGATTCGAGGGGCGAATCTATCACATCTTTCCTGAACGCTCCTCACAATTTCGCCGCGCCGCCGCCGCAGTTTCTCTCTCATCAAAACCCCAATTTCTTCGACCCTCAGAATCTCGATCACAGCGCCCATCACTATACCAACGATAACGATCTGATTTGGTCGAGGGGGTTAAGATCCGATTACACCTTCTCCAACCTCGGAAACTCAGCAAGGCCACAACAGATCCCACCCGCGCCATTCCCGGGCCCCTCCTCCGCCGACGGTATCCGCGCTCAGCCTCCTTCTCCGCCGATCAAGAACCCGAAGAAGCGGACTCGGGCCTCGCGGCGGGCTCCCACCACCGTGCTCACCACGGACACCACCAACTTCCGGCAAATGGTGCAGGAGTTCACCGGCATCCCCGCCGCCCCATTCTCCGGCGGCTCCCCCTATTCGCGGCGGCTCGATCTGTTCTCGGCAGCCTCCGCCTTGAGGTCCGCCTCCCAGTTAGACAATATGGGCCCGCTTTACCCCCTCCGCCCCGCCGCCCACAAGATCCTCTCCCCATTCTCACCCTCTCCGATGCTCAACTCCACCATGATCGACGCCATAGTCCCAACTCCGACCACCGTAAACTCTAACAACAATGACAACAACAACTTCGGCGCGTCGACCTCAAATAACCCCAACAGTTTTCAGTTGTCGGCCAACCACCATCTATTGAACATACACCAACATGGCATCCCACCACCGCCGTCGATGCATCTGGGATCCAACTTCGCTAACTTGAGCGGATTCCTCAGCCGCGACGCCCCCCGCGCAAGGGAGGGGTAATGATGATGATCTCAACAGATGGAAAAGTGGAGAAGCAGTGGGAAACAATCATGGGGTTGGAGAAAATTTAGTGGAATTTGATTCCAACAATATTAACAGCGGTGAATCGCAGACTTACAATTTGAATCTTGCTGAAAAAGGAATGGAAAATGTTGCTTCTTCCACTGCTGAAGCCTGAAGGTACTGTTGCTTCATGGATTTCTCCTTCTGAGTAACTCTCCTTTTTTTTTTTTTTTTTTTGTAGATTAAATTAAAGTAATTATGGGTTATTGATTAATTTTTACTTAATTAATTAAATGATATATGTATACATGAATTTTTTGGGGGTTAAAATTATCACACTTTTTTCCCTTTTGAAGGATTATTACACACTTTTTTCTGAGTTTTGGTATTTTTGCTACAAGATCCATTTATCTATTTATATTTGAAATTGTCTTGATTTTTGGTTTATATGTAATAATCGTACGTAGTACTGTGCAGCGGCTGCTGTTACTGTTCTTGCAAAGATCTAAACTTTCGGTGCCAATTATTTATTTTGTTGTTGTAGCAGTTTATGTTGGATATAGATAATGTTAGGAAGAAAGTGAAATCTAGTATTGGAATGATTTGAGATTGTATTCTATGTAAATTATTATATGATTGTATAGTCTACTATATAAATTACGCAGAACTAAAAACACATGGTATAATGGGCTCTACTTGCCTAGAATAAACGGAACATGTGTTTGGCGTTGTATGTTCCATGAGAAGCACTCTCCTAACCATCCCTTTATATTTTGCTGCTCCATAATTCTTAAATTTCTACGTATGATTTGGTAGTTTTTAGTAGAAGACATAAGTTTTAGTTTTTTCAGTTAAAACGTAAATGATATTTCTTGTATACACCTAGCGGAATAAGGCTTTGTTAGATAATTCTATGTTGGATGAAATGGCTTTAAGAAAAACAAAGTATCTTCAAAATTACCATAAAAAATCATGCCTTTTGTTTTGTTAGTTTTTTTGTCAGAACTTTTCTAGAGAAAAATACAAAATTTTAGAAATTAATTAAGATTTCATATTTGCCTGTTTAATTCATCTTTAATGGTTTCCTTTTATATTTTTCTATCAAATGGATGATATTAATTTGTTACATAGTATATATAGTATATTATAAGAATAGAAGACGTCATATGTCTTTTTTCTTCTAAAATAAGCTATCGTAAAATTAAAGGAATATGTAAACGACAGAAAATTGTGTACAAATTAATTAAGCTTGTGATTCACACACGTACCTACTACTTAAAAAAAGATAAAAGAGAAAGAAAAAAAAAGTTTATTTATTCTGACAATTTCTTTTTACTTAAAGCACATGGACTTTTCTTATTAAAATAATGGAACAGTCATAAGATTCCATCAAGTTGTGTCAACTAATAAGCATTTATTGTAATTAAAAAAATAAGTACACCAAACATTATCCTTTTTTTTTTTTGCGTGAAAAAATAGAGGAAAGAAATAGTATGAAAAAGAAATAAAGAGAAAAAAAATTATAAAATTGAGTAAATTTTATATATTGTTATTTTGAAATAAATAAAGAAGAAAGAAATTTGTTTTTTTCTTCTTCTATCTTGTTTGGTTGTGTAGAAAGTGAAAATATATTAATAATGTTTATCTAAAAAAACATAAATATCTTTATTCGAAAAATGCAAAAAATATGAATGGTTCTATGAAGGCCTAATTGTTTGCTGAATAGTCAAGTTTATTTTCTTCTTCTTTCTTAGGACCACCATATTTTCGTTTTCTCCTATTTCTCCTCTCCACCAAATAAGAGACAAACACAACGTACACGTTTGAATCTTATTTAGAATATAGGAAATCAAGATTGTGAAATTGAACAATGAGCAAAGAATAGGGGGGCCGCAGATGCACTAGAAAATAATGATTATCCGCACGATTTGGAAATTGATGCAAAAATTAGTGTATAATTAATCACCCCAATTATGAAGTCAGAAATGATGACAAGATTTTTAGTCAAGGTAAAAATATTTTGTTCAAGAAATGTGAAAAAACGCCTGTACAGGAATTATATATATATCCAATTAATGTATTTGTGTTGCTGGAGAAATTATGAATTTGGATCGTTGGTGTGTAAGAACTCATTGCATCCATGTCGTGCATAAAAGTAATTCAAAACTAGTTTATATATTTTTAGATGTTAAGCCGATAATTCCCTAAAGAAGTAGTAGAGAGAGAGAGAGGGGGACGATATAGATAGCAACGAAATGAAAGATTAGGATATGATTAACGTGGAGATTTTGAAGAGATTTGGGGCCTCCCTGTTTTGATAAGATATAATACATACAGTGACATGTGACATAGTCTGCTGTATGTAGACCCCACCATTAGATACAATAAAATCAAAAATTATATAGCAACAGCAAATATTCTTTGGGATTACCTTTTCAATAAAATTTATATTTGTTCAATTTAAATTACGTAGGTTTGAATAAAAAACTTGCACTCTTTAATTATTTATTTTATAATTTTTTAATCTTCTTCTTTGAATTTATAATTTTTAATTCAAAATTAGATATTTTAAATTGGATCTAATTGAATATTAATTTGTTGGACATGTGATCTCATTCCTCTAAAAGTTATACAATATAATAATAAAAAGATTATAATCTCAACTCGATACCAATTATAAATAAAAATAACACATTATTATTTCATGTTTTCTAAAGTACATCTTAAAAGATTAACCTCCATTTAATAATTAAGTATACTAAATTTTAGATATATTTACACAACTATATCTAGAATTGTATATAATGTAAAGTAATATTATACTTCATCCGTTCCCTTATTTATGTTCCATTTGCTACAATTGTTTGTCCCACTATTTATGTCTCATTTCAAAAGTCAACACAAATGAGTGATCCACAATCATTCAACCCCACTACTTTATACTTTTCCACAATCGTCTTAATCTCCGTGCCAAGTCCCTATGAGACATAAATAATGGGACTGAGAGAATATAAAATAATTATCTAAAATTGTTTGTAGCTGGAGTAACTAGCCAGCCTAATTACATTCATCAGTGAAAACATACACTATTTAAGTGCCCTTGTCATAAAACATACACTTACATATACTTCAATACACTATTTAAGTGCCCTTGTCATAAAACATACACTTACATATACTTGAAGTATATGTAAGTGTATTAATGGATCACAGTGAGACGTTTTCTCCTATCTGACCTAACTTGAGAACTATAATCTTGATAAGATTTCATCTTAGTGCAACTAACACTTTAATTTACTATAGGGAAGGTCATATTTTGTCCCTGTCTACATATCTTATGTATTAGTAGCTATCGGAGCTCGCCCGATCGTGATGTATCTTATATTTGTATCCCTTTGTGGAAGGCTGAAAATATCCTTAAGTAGCTCGAAATGATTATCACATTAAGCACTTCAAATTGATTAAGTTCATGTGAATTAATAATGTTAAGTGGTATTGCATGGATAAGTTGTTAATTAATTACGATGTCAATGAGCTTAGTTAATTAGTGGATTTTTATATTTTTAATGCGGAGATTGAAATAAGTCTTAGGTACTAGCTCTGACTCAAATTGAGATAAATGTGTAAGTGAACACAAATTCATTAGTGAAATGAGTTCGTGTTTATTGATAAATCTTGCTCTGTGCTGAGCAAAATTAATTAATTAATTTGAGGTACGTCTTTATTTCTTGTATAGGATATAAGATGTCTGGTTTAACTTAATTACTGCACAATAATTGATTTGACTCAATAAGTCAATTATTTACCTCTTTAATTGAAAATTAATTTAATTATTTTGGAAGCAATAATTTATTGATTGCAAGTCTCATAATTATTAACTTATTACTTAACTTTTTTGGACTGTAAACTAATTAGGAATTGTAGTAACACTATAAATAAATAAGAGTCCGGCGGTGAAATGTCCATCTGGGAAAAGACAAACACATTTATACCCAATTCTTATATTTAACTACACTATATACCCAAGAAGACGAAAATACCCCTACTATGGGATGGTCCGATCATGTGAATAGAGGGCACGATCAAGGTCCGACCGGTCGGACCGGTCGGACACGCCCGACCAAGGGCCGATCACTACTTGAATAGTGGGCATGATCGGCCATGCCCTATCACAAGGTCATGATCGGCCATGCCCTATCACAAGGCCGATCACTATCGTGCCATGATCGGGCATGTCCGACGGCCGGACACATCGACACTGGCCCGATCACGGCCCGATCATGGTCCCGACACTTTTAGGTGAGAGAAGTAAAAAGTGGGGGTATTTTAGTAAATTTGGGTATATAGTGGATAGTTTTTATAAAATTGGATAATTTTGTAGTTGTAATAGTCAAATATGGTATATTGATATATTACTACAATAAATAATAAGGCTTAATTCTCTCATACTTTGATTTTAAGATTTTTGAAAATAAGGCTATTGAGAGAAAATAATTGGCGTCGATCATTGTGAATTCCGAGAAGTTGTCCATTTCTTGGAATCTCGTGCGAGAATACAAATTAGAAGATCTTAATTAGGAGTATGCAGATCATCGACCTGAACGGTCATGAAGTACAATTCTATCTTCTTCAAGTATTGGAAGAATTGGTTCCTCCATATTTTATTCCGAAAATCGACTTGTCAAATTTTATTATTATTTTAAAAAATATGTTGATAAATGAAAATTTAATGGAATGAACAATTTATCCAAACTAGCATAGTTTGGGAATCAATTAACTAAAAAAAATAAATTAAAAATTAATTTATCCAAACTAGCATAATTTTGGAATCATTTATGACAATTTATCAAATACTTATCTTCCAGTAAGTTTATGATACAATAGTGTCGGTGGGTTCACGTATATTTCTATTTATTTTACATTAATAATGTATCACTAATAAAATAGTCCATCTATCAAGCTATTCTATCATGTTATATTTTATAATCAACCAAAACATATAAAATAAAGACATAAATAAGATTTTCTGTGAACCATTACTCCAAAACGGTATTTTTATGTTTTGAACCATATAAAATACAACCAAAACGGTATTTTATATGTTTTGAACCATTACTCTTTTTTTTCCTGTGACCCATTACTCCAAAACGGTATTAATTTCTTAATACAACCAAAACATATAAAATAAACAAATAAATAAGATTTTCTAATCACCGTGTCGGATAAAAACATGATAATAATAACAGGACACAGAGAATACTACTTAGCTAACCGGCTTCACCTACTTATAAATAGAGAAAATAAAAAAACTCAAATGATAGATCACGTTTTAAATATTGAATTGAAGCTACGATATAAATAGCAAATTTACAGTATATCTTATCGAAATTTAATTTTATTGTTAACGAGGCGGCGTTGTACTACTAGTGTATTAAAACCGTTTAATTAAAGTGATCCCGGAAAGTCATAAATGTAATAAAAGAAGATGGCCTATAAATGTTTAATCTATTAACTATTCATATATTTTGGTTTCTGATGCCCACAGATTACCTAATTTGGTGTTCGTAGTTGAGTCACTATTGGCCTAACTTTGACTTCCATTAATTAATTACTGTATAGGGACTACTCTTGAACAAAATAATCATCCGTCTAATTTCCCTTCTGCCATATAAGTTTAGGGGATCAATATTTTGAATTTTTTTTCATTAATTTACCCTTTTACTTTACGTAACTGAATTTATATTAATCGTTTTAAATTTATCTATTCGTCAAGAAAATAAAACTTTTAAAATTCATTAATTTATCCTTCTATCAAACTTAATTGCTTTAGATTCCAGGAAATTCACGATCACACGCGTTATATTTCTATACATGCCTTAGAAAATCCATCAATTACTCTAAATAGTGCGACCGTAATTAGAAATATAAAAAATTTGAGGTAGTTTGCGACATATAAATGCAAATGATTTGAATAAACTATATCATGTATATTGTTATAAACTAAATAGTATGAGAGAATAAAAGAGAGAGCGGAAATAAGATGCAGATATTATTACGATGATGGAGACCTCTATTTATAGAAGTACAAGATGGGCTCACGCTTTTAGTGGCTATACTGGCCATCACAATATACTGTAAGTATATATATAAAATATATTTACAACACTCCCCTTGATTGACCATTCCTAAAAGAAACCGCCGCCTCGTTAAAACCTTGCCGAAAAAAACCCATCGGGATAAAAAACCGGTCGAAGGAAAAAGAGTACACCGCCTCCACCTCAATATAGTCATTCTTGATCCTCGAGCCGGCGCATATCGATCTTGTGTATCAACTTCTTGAATGTCGACGTTGGTAATGCCTTTGTAAAAGTATCCGCTAGGTTGTCACTTGAGCGAATTTGCCTCGGATGTTGATGCCGCCACTCCTTTGGAGATCACGTGTTGCATTGGCTCTTTTGATGAATCAATCTCAATGACTCATTTACTCGCGTGCCGCATTGGACGCCTCGTTAAAAACCTTAACTAAGAAAAACCCTTTGGGAAAAAAACTTAGAAAGGAAAAAAAGAAGTACAACCATTTGACCTTCGTGGTCATTTGATCTTTAGTGAGCCGGGCCCTAATCTTCAAGATTGCTTACAATTTGTTACTTCCCCTCAAGACAACAATCTTCAAGGTTATCTTTAAGGTCTACACTAATATGTGCAACACAAATTTAATTATTATCAAAGATAATATCATGTTTGTCTTGAAGATAACAAATGATGGTCAATGCCATTTTAAATTTTCCAACCGCACATAAGTAAGGAACTTCCGGTCCTCATTTTTTTATCTTCTATAGGTCTAAATGAGTCTCCATCCACTTCAAGTTGATCAAGCAACCATTAGGTAGCTATGTGGATGCAATAAAATAAAATCTCTTTAAAGACCTTCGCGTAGGTCGACTAGCATAACTCCATTAGGGGATATGCTCGATCCGTGTGTCGAGACAATTATTAGTTTAACCAAAGTCTTATGATTCTAACTTCGTCTTTAGACATGAGTTGATTTCATCAAGTACTTTTGTACATAATGATTCACATATCCTCTTCAGGAGAAATTTGGAGTGATGTGTTCTAATTTTGTATTCCGCGGACTTCTTATCTCTTAGCACCAATAAATCTCTCACGCTTCTAGCGCCAATGAGAATTAATTGATTTATTTTTGTCTATGAGGAACTTCAGCTTCTTTCATGGTGCATATACAATGTGTATATGAGATTTTAGTCACTCCTTTTGCACTAAATAACTTGATGAACTTTTGGTTCATAGTGCGTGAATCTAATTAATCCAACGAGATATTGCGGCATTCTATCATTTATGTTTTATATCTCCCCCTAATGCCGACAAGCACGTGAGTTGGATTATCAATGAATAAAATAATTCATAATTACTTTTTCTATGTAAGTCATTTTGACGGAGTATACATATAAGTATTATGTTCTTCGAGAGTTTCAATCAAACTCAAGTCATCATTTATGTACCCTTCCGTCGAGGAATTCTCGTCGATTTCACCCGACAACCGACTTTTGCGCCTAATTGAAAATATCTTTTTGACTTACAAGCTTTGAGCAAGTTAAATCCTTCGGGATCTTCATATATATGTCACTATCTAGTGAATCACATTGATAGTATTTACTACATCCATAAGGCGCATAGCAAGCCTTTTGTGACATAAGTTGATTAATCAAATATAATGGCGTCCATTTATAGGAGAGTGCATATTTAATTCCCGGTCTTTAAGAGAAACATTGTATTACGAGTATTGCCCTATATTTCGCATTTTTTCATTTCTCTTTGTAACAAAGACAATTTGTATCCTTCGGGGATATACTTTCCGGATTTTGGACCTACAGTCCGAATATTTCCGGCTTTCTAGGGAATATTAATTCACCTTATATGACTTCGTTCCTCTTTGGCCAATTATTTCTATCTTGACAATCTCTTATAGATCGTCGTTGAGGATCCTCTTGTATCATTTCAAGAGTCATATTAAAAGGCTTAAAAATACCGTCGTAGCGCCCACGACGATATTTGATCTCTCCAATATTTTGAGATCTCTATTTTCGGACGCTTGTAGTTCTTCGAGAACTTCATTTGATTGATTAATCATTATCGTCATTGTTTGGTTCATATTTTGTGCCCATTTTCTTAGACACAAAATTTCTTTTAGAACCAATTGATCGACCATATTTTTGACGAACTTTTTAATGCATTTGTCATTGTCATTTATACTTGTCCTTCAGGGACATGAAATCTTATTGGGGGTATTTTGCAAAGAAATGTATGACATTGACACTTCTTTTATATACACAAATTAAAAGCATCAAGAAGTTGGTTTGCAATCTTTTGCAAGCGAGTCTTTTGACTTCTTGTTCACATTGATTACTTCGAATCAAAATGCGACTAGTTTGTTCTTGTGCTTTTTGTTGGATGTAGATTTCACATCGATTACTTCAGAATCTAAATGCGACACATGTTCCACCAAATGTTGGGAACGTTATTTCATCATAATAACAATCTTAATGTGAGACTCGCTTTATACGTACAAAACTCATTTTGAGAACGGACATGAGCAACTAAATATTTAATCTCAATCCCAAAGTCATATAATAATAAGTCTTCTTTAAGAGGAACTTAGAGTTTAATAAACTTACTAGCTTTAGCTTTATCAAGATAAATCACGTCAGTGGAATCGAGCTCATTATTTTTGAACTTGTAGTACTTACAAGTTCTACATTTCTTCTAAAAATTGAACATTCATGGAAATTAAGAGATTCTTCGAGATCTCTCTGCAGCCGCCTATATGAATTTTCAATTATGTTGCGCATCAAAGTTGCTTGCGAAGATGTCAAAACATATCATGTCAAAGCATAAAACTCTTTTGAACTTCCTGGCTCACGACATGATTTGTCTCACTTATTTTTATAAATGTGTAATACATTTAAAATGGTAGTGTGATAACTTTTCTTTTGTTAGCTTCTGGCTAAATACAAAATAATTTATACAAGAATATGTATCACAACCTTCTTATATTATTGCAATATGGTATTCATTTCAACGGATATCATTAAAATTTAGTAAGTTCCTTCTAGACTTACTAAAGTAAAGGGCAAACTCAATAGTTGATTTCGTATCGTTTGATAAAATGACAAATGCTCTTCTGGATCCTTCAATAATTTCGATGCATTAGATTTGAAAATCTTGCAATTTATGATGCATATACTCGTATCGAGTTTTAGGGAGGACAATCAATTATATCTTTAAGTAATCCTACCGGATGCTTCATTTCTATTGCCCCTCTCATGCCCCCTTATCGGGCAAAATGAACATCGATATCAAGAGTGCATTAATGTCAACAAGACATAAATAATATTTTTCATTCAAGAATAACATATATTCTTCTAGAATATAAATGATGCTACTTCAGGAGCAAAAGTTAAATAGTATGTAAAAATACTATATTTGAGGCATTTCTACAAACATGTGATGGTAATGTTTATATCACATTACTGGCCATTCTTCCAGAATGTAATCGCGCTACTTCCATAGCAACAATTTAGTTTCATGATAAACGAAATCAATGAATTGCAAATTTTGAGATCTACCGGATCTCACATCCATTCTTGAAAAGAAATTAAGCAACAATAGGATATTGGAAATGCAATTTTCATTCAAAGCGAAGCTTTTGCTACCACTCCATATAATTAGGTAATATTTTAAATTACAACATACCTTTAGATATACATTGTTCTTTATGAACATGTAATATTCATCAATAATATTAATTGTGCTACTTCAGGAGCAACAATTAAAGTATGTTATTGTGATATATGATGAAAAGTTTTAGTTGTTCCAAGAACATGTAGAGTTAATTGTGCTACTTCAAGAGCAACAATTAGAGTTATGAACATATAACATTTGTCAAAATTAAAAGCCCGAATTGTTCTTCAAGAACATGTAGTATTCTTCAGAATACAAATTGTGCTATTTCATGAGCACTAATATTAAAACCACTTCAAAGCGAAAGACTAATATTTTTCGTAAAACTCAATTGCTCTTTAGGAACATATAATGTTCTTTGGGATATAAATTGTGCTACTTCGGGAGCAACAACAATAACAATTCAAGAACCAAGATTCGTCTATCAATAAGACATATTATATGAATTGTTCATCAAAAATACACAATATTCTTCGGGAATATTAATCGTGCTGCCGCTCGAGAGCACCAAATTAAGATTGTATGTATATATAGATATAAATATTATATAGTATGTAACAAAAAAAATTGAGGTATACAGTAAATACATAGATAATATTAATAACTCTTTAAGAGTCTGTAATATTCTTCAGGAATATTAACTTATGCTACTTATGGAGCAACAATTGAGTTATTTCAATAAATTTGAATATCTCTTTAAGAACATATGATATTCTTCAGGAATATGAATTGTGCTACTTCAGGAGCAACAATTTAGATTCAACATTAAATAAATAAATAAATAACAAACAAATAAATAAATAAAATCGTAAAATAAATGCTCTTCAAGAGCATTAATATTCTTCGGAATATTGATCGTGCTACTCGGAGCAACAATTTAAGTTAAAAATATGGTTTTGAATTGCTTTTCAAGAGCATGTAGTATTCTTCAGGAATATTAAATTGTGCTACTTCTGGAGCAACAATTAAATTATTTCAATAAGTAAGATTGAATTGTTCTTTAAGAGCATGTGATATTCTTCAGGAATATCAATTGTGCCGCTTCTGGAGCAACGATTAACTTATAAACATGTCTTTGATTTGCTCTTCAAGAGCATATAATATTCTTCAGGAATATTAAATATGTTGCTATGGGAGCAACAATTTAAGTAGTACATAAATATAACATACTTATTTTTTTTTATATAATATTGAATGAATGTTTGTTTATTGATTTCCAAAGCATGATTATAATTTTCAAAACATGTGAACCAATCAATCTTCCTTACGAATCTATACAAAAATTCAAAAATACAGATGGATGTTGAGAAAAAAAAATTATACCTTCCTGACGTCTTTTCTAGGGAAGAGCAAAGCTTTTTCGTGCTGATAACGTGTTATAAACTAAATAGTATGAGAGAATAAAAGAGAGAGCGGAAATAAGATGCGTATTATTACGATGGTGGAGACCTCTATTTATAGTAGTACAAGATGGGCTCATGCGCTTTTAGCGCTATACATGGCCATCACAATATATGGTAAGTATATATATAAAATATATTTACAACATATATTATATTTATGTATATAATAATAAATATTTTGGTCCGATAATCCAAATAACTAGATGGGTAATTGAGTTGGTTTCAGAAAACGATTTTAAAAAATAATGGTAAATTAATGTGATAATTCCAAAAATGACGGTTTATAGAAATAATTCTAAGAAAATATTAGGCAAAATGGATGGTAGAATGTGAATTAATAATTTTTAGCGAGTAATGTTGAACTTTTTTATTACTACATCATAAGCCGAGTTTACAGATACACGCTTTATCACTAAGGATTTTCTGTCTTATTTCTTATGTTTCATTAATAAGGTGATAACATGTGTATTTTCATTATACAACATGTGTATTATAATTAAATTAATTACCTAATTAATAGTTTATTTAAATTAATATACGCATGTCACCACCTTATTAGTATAAAGGATCTTCACCGACACTTTACGTGACAGATTTTTCTTGTTATAAAAAGAAAGTTCCATAATACTAATGGGCCATGATATTGGGTCAAACATCGTAGGGCAAAAGACAAAGTCCAACATGACGGCCCAAATGCCCATTTAGACTCAATTATTTTTACATTTATTATTGCAAATTTCTGTTCTCGAAGATAAATTATTCATGCGGTGTTGGGAATTCTGAATGTCCAAATCAAGTGTGAAGATGAATACGATGGAAATTTTGTTTAATTTTCCTTAATAAAATACTACCAATGATAAATACAGTATGTCTTAATATGCAACTGAATTTGTCGTGAATGTGTCAGCTCCATATTTCATTACACTATTTAGGCCTTATTCCTTAAGATGCTCAAAATATAATTCATTAAGTTTTGATCCGTTCTAGTCGATCTGGTAACATTTAAAACTTATTTTTAGATTAAGCGAAATGAATATTTTGATGGTTATGTATTTCGGCGAAAAGTTTATCTATTTCATAATTTGGACAATAATAATAATAATAATAATATTGCTATGGGGTTGTGTCTATTGTAAGTCCTTGATGTTAAAAAAGAGGTGTACTCAATATAACCAAATTTATGTATCTTCATTTAGAATTTAGAGATTTCAAGTAAGATATAATTGTAAAAGTAATCTTGAAAATTAAATGATTTGTATAAATATCGCATTTTTAAATTAGGAGGACTAGTATTCTGTCGCCTAGGATAAAAGAACATTGTATGACACAAAGGTGTGCATTTTACATTGTTTCGGTTCTTAACCGATTCTTAGTCTAGCTCAATTGGGGGAGTAAATAATTTCATGATTAAATGATACTCCCTCCGTCCCATTATTTACGTCCCATCGGGACCGCACTTGAATTAAGATAATGGAGGTAAAGCCGTAAAGTTGTGGTGTAAAAGTATAAAGGGATGGGGTCCACTTGCTTAGATTGATTGTGGTTCACTCATTTATATTCTTATTTGGTACGAGACATAAATAATGGGACAACCAAAAAAGGCAAGTGAGACATTAATAATGGGACGGAGGGAGTACAAGTTTTAGTTGTGAACTGATAGGCCCAGACACCTCGTGCCCGAGCCCATCAAGATACAAGCCCACTCTCTCTCTCACTTGTTCTCGGCCCAGCTCTTTTATTACGGCCCGTAACGGCCGCGCCCGTTACGCGATTATCGGTTCGGCCCGTTACAATACCCTAGCTATATATAGTCGGGTATGTGCGTGTCGACCGTGTGCGCACTGATCTTTCTCTACTCTCTCTTCATCTAGTCTTCGTCTCTTCCTCGTGAGATCTTGGGCCGTGTTCTTGTGAGAGAGTTGTGATCTATACTTGTAATAGTTGATAGTGGCTACGCTGGTGCCGTGGTCGCCGTAGTGTGGTGATTGTAATCGGTGGTCTCGATCTTGATTGATAATCGACTTTGATCTTTGATCTTGTTCCGCAATCTCAACAAAGGGTATCCGAGCGGGCTGATCACCGCCGACCGCCTCCGTTCTCCCTACGACTAGATCGCGAACGGGCAATTTTGAAAAACTGTAACCCTAGATCTAATAGTCGTCCTTTGATATCTTTCAGGTAAATCGGGGTTCAAGCCTCCGAACCCCGCTCCGGTAAAGCGGCCGAAATCTTAAACTTCTTACTACGTTTTTGCAAGATCCGCCGACCGGTGCGCTAGTGGTCGGGTTTTGTTGTCGCTTAGATCTCGCTAACCGGTGCAGCTAGGCCTTCTGTGTGTCTATCTACTTGCTCTTCCCTATCTGCCATCTCTGAAATCTTTGTGTTTTTCCACTGCGGTTTTTTGAAAATCTGTCTTTGTGATTTCTGATCTGTGTTGTTGATCTACAAGAGATCGGATCTCCGAACCGTTAATCGGCTCCTTCTTTTCCTTAATACAGCAGCTTTGGTGACCCCCCCGCGCCCGTGACTAGATCCTACGATGCGGAGCCGGGAAATCCCCCGCCGTGTTTGTCGGGTGATGATTCTATCCTCAAAGACAATCATACTTAGTGGGAAATGATTCTATCTTAACTAACCAAAGCTCAGCAAGCCTCGTGCTCGAATTTGTTTGAAGATTTGAAGATCCCAAAAACCTATTTGATCGGCGAACCATTCCGTTGTAATTGTTTTTGCCTCCCGGAGGTTCGACTCGTAAGACACTCGCTCCGGCTTTAGGCGTTCAGCAGATTATCGCCTCACAGCACCGCATGTAGAAGACTCAAGAGATACCGGATCGAGCAGAGCAAGATATCGAAGGAGTCAGCGGAACCGAACTCGACAGAGTAGTTCATCGAACTAAGAGCCGACCTTTAGTAGAGTAAATTCAAGATCTCTCTACAGATCGACTCAGCAACGGCAGCATGCTCCTCCGAACCCGCCGGATCTTTTGAACAACAATCAAGCATAGTCAAATACGAGGAAGAGAGAAGTCAGCTTCATTATGCCTCGAAGTCTCTGCTCGCCTCAACTACTCGCAAAACCTCGACGAACGACAAGCGCACACGTGCCTTTTTACCTACTAAAGCTGCAAGTCAACATATTTCCAGAAAAGGAGGGAAAGGACACTGTTACCTTATTCAAAAGAGCCGTTAGCTACCAAAAGAGTGAGAAAGGGATCATCGTCTCCAACGGATCTTTCCCAATCTCTTCTCTATAAATATAGGGATGATTCAAGTTTTTGAAAGCACTACTACGACTACTACTTCACGAGCAAACAAGGAAAGAGAACTAAAACAAGAAGAGAGCATTCAAACGAGCAATCCGAAAAGCTTAAGTCTTCCGCAAGAACTCGAAGATCTATCTCCGGCGAAAGACTACATCCTAGCTCATAAGGGAACCAAGCTGAACCGATATACAAGCCTCTAGTATCCAAACGACGTTACACGAACCCAAAGCTAAACTCAGCTGTTCGTCGTTCTAGAAGCTACATTCTCATTCCCTATACCTCTAACCCTAAGCTCAACCGATCATATCCATAGCTTAGACGAAGGAGTTCATATTTGAACCTAATCCTTATTGTAAAAGGACTCCTTCACTATTGGAGAGTTTGTCAAACACTTTAGTTTGATAACCGTTGTAAACTGAGACTTGCTCAGTATAAATTCCAAGACGCGGCTTTGTCCCGTGTACAAGCCGACCGAGACTAACTCAAGCATAATAAATAGCCTCCCGACCTTTCGGGACAGTGGACGTAGGATCTCGTGTATCCGAACCACTTTAAAAATCTCGTGTCTCTCGCTTGCTCTCTTATTTACCGTCGCATTGATTTTAACCTGCTCATACCGAAAATTATCCTTTAAAATCATATAACTAAGTCTCAAAGATACCGAACCGCTTTTTTTCGCCGAATCGAGACCGCCTTGATAAAACGTTTTCCACTCAACCGATTTGGGCCTACACATTTTCCGCACCACCGAACTCTATCCGCCGATACTCGAATCCCCGACCCGCCGCCCAGCGTATCTCGCAGAGTCGACTCTTTGCCAAACACGATTCGAATGGCCTATTTGGTCTCCGCCGAATTCTTTCAAGACGACACTTTCCCCGAACAGGACCGCTCGTGTTCAAAGTTGAGAAAATAGGATTCGTGTGTATTCACCCCCCCTCTACACCTAAACGTGCTCTCGGACCGACAATTGGTATCGAGAGCAGGAGTTCTATAAGACTCTTGTTATCTTGAAACCGGTCTACTTGAACGGATCCGAAAAACATTTTCACCGCATATCATTCTACACTCATATCATTATTCATCATGACCGATATGTCGGTATAAGGATGGTACCCATGTTCTCGAGAAAACTATGGTGTATGGCGGGTCGAATGGAGGCTCATCTCGACTTCCCTTCACGACAAAGCATGACCGAAGTACTTGAGGAAGGACCTATCGCTCCTATGGGATAGATGATATCGTAACTCGAGATCAAACAACCTGGAGGAGGAATGGTGACCGGAAAGAAAATTCCAATGACGTAAGTCTCTTCACCCCTGAGGAGAAGAAACTTCATAACTTAGACCGAGTCGCCAGGAATGCCATACTAACAACCATAAGTGATTCTTATCTCGGCAGGATTCAAGAATGCAAGACAGCCTAAGGAACTCGGGATGCTCTAGCGCTACCGAGTCGGGGACTCGAAGATCAAAGCCAACAAACTTGCGCCGGAACTCCAAAAAGCCGGAGAGCTTATTTCTCATGCCTGGTGACAAAATAGAAGATCTAAATGTCAGATTTACGAATCTGATGAACTCCATCAACGAGCTAGGAAAGACATTCTCCAACCGAGAGATGAATCTCAAGATACTGAGGGTACTGCCAGACGGTCTTTAGACTCCTTTTGCTACATTTTTACGCCATTCTGACTTAGATATTGTTGCTCCTGACCATATCTTTTCGTAACTTCAAGCGCAGGAATTCGAGTTCGACTGACCTCAACGGAAGCGTAAAAGCCGAAGCCGACACCAAAATTGACCATGCTTTCAAAGTATCGACCAAGACAAAGATCTCCCGCGCCAAGCAAAACTGAACCTTCACTAACTAACATACAAGAAGGAAGTTTAGCTCAGAAGTACGCGCTGCTCGCTGTAAAATATCAGAAGGAGAAGGAGAGGCGCAGAAAAGTGACTAAAGCCTATCGAGAAATAAAAGGTAAGTCTGAATACACGCAAAAGCGCACTCCCGACTCACAGCCTTCCGAATGCGTAAAAGAGGGATGACTCACCTCCATCTAAAGACAAAGAAAGCAAAGAAGAAAGAGTCATCGCTTGCTACAACCGCAAAAAAGTCGGGACACTATCGCATGACCGTCCCGAGCTCAAGCAGTGCCGAACGCACAAAGACGTAAAGTAAGGAGAGAGAAATTCGCCAAGAAAAGACAAGCATACATAGCCGGCGAAATCTCGATGACACGTAAGAAGTCGACTCCTTTGGACGAATTCATCTCGATGATGAAGCAAGCTTTCATGGCCCTAGAACATGAAGCCGAAGAAGCTATCGAAAAGTGCCTAATGGCAGGAGAAGAGGATGAGGTAAATTCTCATGAACCATTTAACTCCTCTTCACACTGCACACACGATACTCGTTTCAAAAGTGCGGATGAGAATTTGGACGTCACGATCGCATACGAAGAACTCGCTTGCCGAACGTATTCGGATGAGTCCCGCAGCCCGCAAGACTCTTCAGGAATTGGATACCCTGAAAGTGGAGAATCAGAGACTTTCTCATGAGAGTCAGATCTCTACTGAGTCTTAAGGACTTGTGTTGAGACTCAGGGAGGAGATAAACTCTCTGTTGGCCAAGCCTCAAAGATCAAGAAGATCGTATCTCGGCCGACCAACGACTTAACTCAGAAAGATACTGAACTAAGTCTATTGAAGCAACAACTATAAGGACTTCAGACCGAGCACGACACACTGGAGAAAAGTGATGATGTCTGGAGGAACTTGATGACTGAGCGGTACATGGGCGCTGAAAAGAAGCTGGAGGCTATGCTAGCAAGCAACAAGCCTAAGCACTACAAGGAAGGACTTGGTTTCAGCCAGAGAGCTTCCTCATCTACCCCAGTACACTCAGAAGTGCGACTTGCTGATAGATTTGTTAAAGGGGAGACAATCAATGCAAATATTCTGAACCCCTTAGTAAGGAATAAACAAAAGACGACAAAGACCTCATCCTACACGCGCAATCCGACCAAAAGATCGCACCAAAACAACCCGGGCCCACCAAGGGGGGAACCAAAGAAGCCAAAGTGGGCCGATCAAGATGGGACCACCTCGCCTAACACATCCAAACCTCAAGATGTGTCATATTATTATGATCCTATAGTCGAAGAGGATCCAAGAGTCGAAGAAGAAGAAGATCGCACAAAAGGCAAAGGTCGCAGACCCACCGCCTTAGAAGATCCGACTCCCGAACCGTAAAAGCCTAGGAAGTCAAGCAACGACCAACCCAAAGGGTCAAATATGTCGACTCAAGTGGAAAGAAAGTGCCCGAGACCACCAGTGGTCGTTAGACAAATTTGGGTTACTAAAACTAACATCTAAGGACCCAAAATCAAGAATAAAGGGTACATGAATATAATTTTGTTTTGCAGTACACAAAGATCCTTGGTATGTGGACAACGGATGCTCAAGACACACGACGTACCAAAGGAACCCCATCAAGAATTATACAACCAAGAAGGACCCGGAATCGAGTTTGGAGACAACGCTAAAGGCTACACAAGAGGATTCGAACACTCGGGCCGTTGAACCGCCACGCCTCTGGGAGTATCATATGTTGAAGGAATTCAAAGATAACCTTCTCTCTCGTTAGTCAATTTTGTGATAACTCGAATAGAGTGATATTTGACGCCGGTTTTTGTGATGTTATTGATAAATCCACAGAAAAAAAGCAGCTATTAGGTTCACGCAAGAAGAATATCTATGTGGCCGATCGGAACTCACCCAACCCCGAAACTTATTTGTTAGCGAAGAACGACAACCGAACGGGGTGGCCGTGGGCACAGGAGACTCAACCATCTCGACTTCAAGACGCTTAACAAACTAGCAAGAAACACTCTAGCAAGAGGACCGCCGAATGAAGTATTCAAAGAAAGACACTCAAGCGTGAAGCATGTCTCGGAAGGGAAAGCGAACAAGGAATCAAAATCCACCTGCTCAATCTCCTTCCACCGATGGAATCCTTCAACCGCTACATATGGATTTGTTCGGTCCAAGCCCCTCCAGGCGACGATCGAGGCAAGAAATATGCTTTAGTGGTCATCGATGACTACTCGCGCTACACTTGGGTCATATTCATATCCAACAAGTCTCCGACGTTAAAACAGAAGTTACCAAGGCTTCCGAAAAGGCTCGTGAGTCGAGAAGAACACCAAAATTATCAAAACTCCGCCCGATAGAGGAACCGAGTTCCTTAATTCTATGATGGAGGAGTTCTCGCAGCGTAAGGAATAGAGCATGAGACATCGGCTACACGCACACCCCCCGGCAAAATGGAGTTGCCGAACGGAAGAACGATAACCCTCAAAGAAGCAAAGCCTAGAACTCTACTCGCAGACTCGTGACTCCCACCAAATTCCCGGGCGTAAGCCACCGATACCGCTTGTTACACTCGTAACCGTTCTCTACCGACAAAGCAACATAAGAGAACACCATATGAACTATGGAACAAACAGGAAACCTTCTCTATCATATTTCCATATTTTTGGGTGCTCGCGCTTTATCCACAATAATGGGAAAGATCAACCGGAAAACTTTTGATAGCAAGTCGATCAGTGGAGTATTCTTAGGATACTCCCTGTGTCAAGCAAAGCTTTCGTGAGTATTCAACTATCGAACCCTTTGCGTGGAGGAAAGCCCTCATGTTGTTTTTAATGAAGTTTGCTATCAAGACAGGAGCAATAACTCTAATTCCCGAACTCGAGGACATCAAGAAGCGCCTACAGGATCTAAGCCTAAAAGACAAAGTCGAAAAGATCCAAGCCTTTGTTGGGATGATGATTCGATGAGGAAAATGAAGACAAGTCTACCGAATCTCAACCAAAGAAGAATGTAGCCGAGCCGATCGATTCTCCCGAAGAGAATCAATCCTAGGTAACTCAGGTCGATGAAGAAACCTAGAGGTAACTGAGACCACTACTGAGAATAACAACTCAGGGGGAACATCTATTAATGTTCCTGAGCTGAATGCCCCTGAACCTGGTGACTCAGTAGATCACACTCTCATTACTGAAATGCTTCAATCTCAGAATAGTGCAACCGAAATGCCTAACTCGCCTACTATCTCGTGTTGAACAAATTTCGAAGAAGAACCGAAACATCGTAGATCGTGGCCGGACGCTCACACCGTTGATCTCGATTATTGGAGATCCTCGCAAGAAGAGTAAAGACAAGATCCATATTCTGTCAAGGAGAAAGCGCCTTATATGCCTGCTTCTTGTCTACTGACGAACCTCAGACGATTGAGGATGCATTAAAAGATGCTGACTGGATCATAGTTATGTAGGAGGAGCTGAATCAGTTCACGAGAAACGACGTTTGGGAGCTTGTTGATAGACCCCGACATCAACATGTTATTGGAACAAAATGGGTCTTCAAGAACAAGCGGGATGAAAACAATGTCATAGTAAGGAACAAAGCAAGACTCGTGGCAAAAGGCTACTGTCAAGCCGAGGGAATAGATTTCGATGAGACTTTCGCTCCAAGCTGCAAGATTGGAGGCAATTAGACTATTCCCCGGCCTACGCAACACATCAAAGATTCGTAGTCTATCAAATGGATGTGAAGTCTCGCGTTCCCGAACGACGACCGAAAAAGAAGTCTACGTGGAACAACCGCCCGGCTTCAAAGCAGGACATCAGTGTATGGACTCGTAAAGGCTCAGATGTGGTTAAAACAAGCACCCAAGGCTTGGTACGATACCCTATCTCGAGTTTCTTCTTCGTAAAGGTTTTCGTAAAAGGTGCAGTAGACCGCACTCTATTCAGCATTCGACTGGAAGACGATCTACTACTTGTGCAGATCTATGTAGATGACATCATATTTGGATCTAAGAATGTCATCATGTGCCAACAATTTGAAAAGATGATGAAGGATAAATTCGAGATGTCAATGATGGGAGAAATGAACTTCTTCCTCGGTTTCCAAGTCAAACAATCTGAAAAAGGGACATTCATTAATCAAGGCAAATTCACTCGAGACCTCATCAAAAGATTCGGTTGGACATCCGACAAACCTATCAAGATCCCGATGAACACAAACATGAAAATTAATCTTGATAAGGAGGGAGTATCAGTAGACCAAACTGAATTTCGTGCTATAATTGGTTCTTTATTATATTTAACAACTACTCGTCCTGACATAACTTATGCTCTAGGTGTCTGTGCTCGATTTCAGGCGAATCCAAAGCAGAGTCACTTGGACTAAGCAAAGAAGATTCTCCGCTATCTCAGAGGAACACCTGACATGGGTTTATGGTATCCAGTTGATGATAATATAGAACTAACTGGTTACTTCCGATGCCGACTACGCAAGGTGTAGAATCGACCGAAAGACAACTTCGAGAACGTGCCGGCCCCTGGCAGCAAGCCGATCTCATGGTTTTCAAAGAAACAAAGACTCGCAGCCACGCCAACTACCGAAGCCGAATACATGGCCGCCGGAAGTTGCCGCGCCCAAATCCTTTGGCCGAGACAAAGCAGCCTACGAGACTATGATGTCATTCGTAATTAAGTGCCAATCTTCTCGCGACAAGCACCGCCGCCATCGCAATCACTCGTAACCCCGTACTTCACACAAGATGCAAGCACGTGGGACATCGACATCACTTCATTTGTGACCATGTCGAAAAGAAGGATATCGAATAGAGAAGATCCACACCGATCGATAAAGGGTTGATATACCGACCAAGCCTCTAGCCGAATCTAGATTCATAGAACTTTCAGCAGAGCTAGGTCTGGCTGGATCCTACCGACTCCCGCCAAGAAAAGGTTTCAGGAGAGGAGCATTCAAGAAGGGGGAATGTTCACTCTCGCATCGAGTAAACTCGCACATAGAGACAATAACCATCTACACGAGGTGTCACCGACTACGATGTTCACCGACAGGCTTGCGTATCTCTACTCGCAGTATCTAATAGAACCGTAATATGCATTTATTGCTCGTAATCGCATCGTATTTAATATCTCAAGGATTGTCATTTAATATTAACGACTTACATTTAATGCACGACATTCCATGCATAAGTATGCGTCGAACCTCGCCACGCATTTAATGCATGTCGTATCATAGTTACTACTTAGGCAAGTTACAACTGGCTTTTGACTTAGGCGGCAAATTTGATCATTACCTATAATAGACCTTTTTAATCTTGACCGTCCATCTCATAAAAGCTATTTTAAACTAGGCCATTGATCGATAACTGTTCATCTTCACCTTGATATATATTTTTCGATCATATCTTAGAAACCGCCATTAGCATACTTCAAATCCTTAACTCCGAAAAATCTGAAATTTTTTTTGCAAACCCCTCTTGCATATTTCTTAAACGATCAGATTTCTCATCGGTATGATATTAAATCTGTTACAATAATTTATTCTCTCTTTTCAGAATCGCTATATAGACTGTTTTATTAAAATCGATACTGATAGACTTCTCTTGTAACAGATATAATGGCAAGTACAAACATTTCAATCACCGTTCCAGAGAACATGTAGGAAATCCTGGATAACGACCGTGTATGGTGCGAACCAGTCATTGAATTCGACGCCTGCGATCTCGAGTTCATGGACGAAATCTTCGCTGCCCTTAGAGAATCGGGTCTGGAAGGATTTCTCTCAAGGAAGCCGACGTTCTTCCTTCCGAGACAAGTGCCCGAGATCTATCTCAACTCGCACTCGGTGCCCGGGCGACATCATTGGAAGATTTGCAGTTCACTCTATCGGCGATGCTTCTATGTAACTAAAGCGGATGTCTATCAAGGAGGCACTGAAGAGGAGCTTCGATCTACCTGCTAAAGGAGTCAGCACCGTCGGATATAACGACGATATGATAGACGACTACCTATCATTCTTCTGCGGAAAGCCCACAGCCGCTCGTAGCCGCTTTCCCGAAGAATAGTATGCCGCCTCGCACCGAGCCTCGGCGTACATTGCGACGCAGCCTATCGACAAGCCAAGGTG